>CM019708.1:33704102-34904102 GCA_009760885.1 Achatina immaculata
CAAAGGTATCAACAAAATCCATGGACACAAGACTGGACATCTCCACGATATATGTTCCCGGCAGACTAATGTCACCATCAGAACAACCTAATACACTCTGTTCTACATCTGTTTCACTAAACAACATTTCTGACAGCCTAATCTACGTCTATCTCAGACGATACACAAAACACACCTGTCCCTCAGTCATATGATTTTTCTCTCACTTGACCTTTTTCCTATCATTCCCCATCCGTGACCCTCGTGCAACCTGAGACAAGGAGATGGACTCTACTCACAAACAGCTGATTACTTTAGAAGATAACTCATTTTATACAAATGTTCCAATTCTCAGATGAGTTATCTATCTTACATCCAAACATTCAATATACTGCTATAAGGAGAGCAAGCAGAAGATATACGTTAAGTAATCTTTCTGTTCAAATGATGCTCACTTCAGTGGTTCCCAAAATTGTTACGGTCAAGGATGCACAAAGTTAATAATAATTTACTACGGACCTCCCTATACAGTCTCTCTAAACTCCCCTTGACACTATGTACACATTTAAAATCACATGTTTTTAGTTTTACATAAAGTCTAGTCTTGTTATGTGGACCACTACCTGACCCTTTGTATCCCAAAGTTTGGGAACCACTGCTACAGTTTGTGTGGAAATAAATGGACCATACTGCACAGTATATAATCTAAATGCATTCAGACCTATGTTAAGAACAAAACACAACAGTCTACTGTACCTGAGAGAGAGTTCATGCGCTGCCTGATTTAGGCTGATGATGATCTGTGTGTCCGCAACAGACCCTGAGTGCTTGTGACAGACACTGAACACCAGAAGTAGATGTTATGTTGTTCATGACCTTTGCCAGTTTCAGCCAGGCTCAGTTGCAAATGTAAGGTCTGAAAGTGGAGAGTACTGAAAATTGATGTACTACATCAGATTTATTGTTGATGTATCATATCAACAATTTGTTTGAAAACATCAAATATATATCCATACTTACTTACATCCTTCCAATGCCGCTAAATGGTCACATAGGGCCCGCATAGTAAAGAGAATTAAATAGAGAAAACTTAAATATTTTGGATGCGTTAAAAGTCATGATAATTTAGACAGGACCATCTTGGAAGGGTACATAATAGGAAAAAGTGGTGTTTCTGTTTCTTCTGCTTTCAACATCTCAGCAGTCACTTTTATGATCATGCGTGGTAAGGTACAGTGGTCCTATTCTTTACAGATCCCAGGACCACACGGGAGGATGTTCGTATATCTTATCTTATCTTATATCCTTCCCGTGCCGTTAAACGTCACATAGGGCTCGCAAAGTAGTTCGCCAATTTTTCCTGTCTTCGGCGAGTCTTTCAACCTCATCAAAGGATTTTATACCTGTTAATTTGGCCTCTCTTAATAATGTCCTCTTCAGAGTTTCACGCGGTCTGCCTCTTTTTCTTTGGCTTGTTGTGTTCCATTTGATAGCTTGTTTTGGGATTCTCTGATCATTTCTTCTCATCAAGTGACCAACATATGCCCATCTCCTTTTCCTGATCACCCATGAGACTGGTTGTGGTTCAGTCATCTGTCTTATCTCTGCATTGTTCTTGAATTCGTTCCACTTGATGCCGAGTATTTTCCTTAGGCATTTGTTTTCAAAAGAGACTAATTTCTTTTCTATTTCTTTAGTTGTTTTCCAGCTTTCGCATGAATAAATGAGGGTGGATATTACATTTGAATTGAATAGTCTTAACTTAGTATATACTACAAGTTCGTACATACTACAAGTCAAATCAGGCTTCTCTATATACGAACATCTCTATACACTTAGAAACCAGCTCTTACTATCAAGGATGGCGTCAAGTTCCGGATCAACGTTACTGGAACTTTCTGTCGAGGACTCTGAAGCAACGCTGTCTACAGAATAGCTTCGATCATCAGAATATTTTGCATCCTCACCTTTGGAAGCCATTCTGATCGAAATGTCAAAGGTCAAATGTTTCGTACGTAAACGTTTTCGCTGTTTTAATTATTTTTATTTCAATTTGTATACCGAGGCCGGCTCTACCAATAGTGCATCATGTGCATTTGCAAACGACGGGGGACAGCAAATTAGGAGAATTGGGATGAACATGCAAGCAAAATAAAGTAATGTGATTTTTTTTTCTTAAAATACATGTTCGTTTATTCGCTAACCCATTGGTCGACCCGACATTATTTTGGGAAGAGGATTCAAAATGAACTGATTTCTCCCTTCTCTGTGACCATTAGAAAAAGAAATAGTTCCTACGGTACAGATTTGTAGATATTTTCTAATGAGTAGTTCCAAAAACAAAGCGAAGATGGCTGCAAGACATCGTTGATGATCTGCAAATGGATGCATCAGCAGAATGCCATCTTGCTCATAACCGAGAGGCCTACAGGAGTGCTGTTTGGGACGCAAAGTTCCGCAAGGGACATGCAAATGAATGAATGAATGCTGCGGAATTCTTTCTTTTAAAAACAAAACAAAACAAAACAAACAAACAAAAAAAAACAAAAGTGGTAATGCGCCTCCAGCTCTGGATGCCTTCCCCGCCCAACGCTGAGTGCGGTCACAAGCACCAGGACGCGTGAAGCAACAACGGGCTGGACTGTGAGCAAGTGCCGAGACACTAGGAGCCACTCCAGTCACATGATGATGTTTTGTTAACACATCACCTACCTTACCACCCCCAGCGTGATAACCCTCGACCCGTGTGTTATGGGAGGAACCTCGCGCGACCCAAAGCTTTACAAGTCAACCAGGCTCTAGTTGACTCTGCGAGGACCTTGACTCAGGTGAGTCTTAACACGATATGGGTTATATGCCGGTAACCAACCGGGTTTCCCCGAGAAGGCTGAATACTTTGTACACTGACTTGCTTATATATAGCACTATTTGCTTGTGTTTTATGTTATTGGTGGGGTTACAATCAATATAGTCAAATATTTCACTTGTTAAAACGTGTTCAAAATCACCAAATTTATTTCAAAGTTAGTGTTCTATTGCGATAGTTCTTATACAACCGAATTAGCAATAGTCATAAAGATATGCATATTATTACACAAATTTTGATGCAATACATATCGGCGCTCTTCAACAGGATTAATAACTCTAACAAAAAAGGTACGATTACTCTTATCATTTTGTGAACTCTATTCAATTGTGTGTTCATGAGAATGTGTCATATTTGTAGTTTACATCCCCGTCTTTGACGCTGAAAACTGGTGTATTAGTCTTTCTTAACACTCCCATTATTTGTACCCAATACGTGACAAGAAAAGAAATACAAGTTGTTATAAAAATACAAATATAAAATATGGCTGACATAATGAGCTCAGACTTCACTTACACTATTTTTACGATTTCAAAGCACATGGCAAAACTGACCACACTTTATCTTTCGTCTGCTCTCGGTCCTTTATTTTAAACACTGCCATAAACAATGTAGAAGCTTCACGCCATGTATGAAAAATAAAATCATGGATATTAAAACATCGTATTTATAGAAAACATCCACTTTTGTTTTCTATCTTGAAAGAAAAAGAAATTTATAGAATGAAAAAGGTAAATGCAACGGTCAATACTTTTATAATCCCGTGAGCTTTACCCATCATAGCGTTTATGTTAACGTGAAAGGTATATTTATTTTTCACTTGTAAACATGTATTATCTCGCTCTTACCAACGTAAGACAGTCGGAATTTTGAAAAAAAAAGGAGGGGAAGGCAAGGATAATTATCTCTACTTTTAAAAGTCAGAATATCTAGAGAAAAATGAAAAATCTGAAAGAAAAAAACGAATTTCACTTTCAAGTCGCTGTAATCTTTCCAATATTTTTTCGCCAGTGTTTTGTACACCATCTTTATCATGATGATGATGATAATGATGATGATGATGGCACTAATGATAATAAATTTACAGCCTATGCTATGAATTTTTTCATTAATTCAAAAATTATTGTTGATATTTTTAAAAATTAATGATCGGACATAACATTTACTTACCACCTCTCTCTCTCTCTCTCTCTCTCTCTCTCTCTCTCTCTCTTCTCTCTCTCTCTGAACCTTAAGTGCCCAGAGCACAGTGGGCTTCCGCAAGGGTTTTCCACAAATGCCTGTCCTTTGTCTTTTTTCCGCTCTTACTCAACATCCTCTCTGTTGTTCTTCTCCACGTCTCCTTTGGTCTATCCTTACGTCTGTTCCCCTGTGGTGTCCATCTTAGTGCTGTTTTTGGTAGTGAGTTGTCAGTCAATCGGAGCACATGTCCCAACCATTGCCAGCGTCTTTCCTCAATAATTGCTGTACATATTACTTAACATAGCAGATTTTAAAACATTAAGTATTACTTTGAGAATTGAGGTGGGGCGGCAAGATATGCTACTGCGCGGGTAGTGAAAATTCCTACCGCAAGCCCGGGTTATATCATCTATGAACGAGTAAGTGAGTGACGTACTCACTTTATGATTTCACAGTATAGTAACCCTATTCCCCTACTTTCTCCCCAGTTACATTTTACTATCACCACAGGAAAACAGTAATGACATAGGAACAAAAGACAAACTTCCACGTGTTGTTACTACTGAAAATCCGGTGACATTATTTTGTAACTCTTGGGCAATAAACCAACACATTTCTCACGTGCACACACAGACAACCTCAACCTCGCTAACCACTCTGAGACAATGTGAAGGATTCAGCCCGACAGACCTAGAAAATTGTGACTTTAGATGTAAGGAAGAAAACTTTAGAATACAGCAATATTCTTTTGAGAAACCACAACTTTGCCCCCGCCCCTGACCTTCAAGCTGGTCAACCTTGACACACTTCCAATACAACACAATATGCTCACTGCCCCATTTTAGAACTCAGTTTTTGAAACTGTGTAAACGTTTTAACTTGTATTTGTACGAACTCCCTGTAACTGCGAGCTGTTGTTCTTCGCAGCCGATGCTGTAGAGATGTTGAGGCACAGCATGGTATCAGCGTGGGAGCGGGTTACGGCGGCTACTTTTTCAGTCCCGGAGTACAGCTAAAAAGCAGGGGGTGTGCAGTGCTTCTTTAGCAGACTCCACCACCATGGGGACTACGGGGATTCCTGCCCCGTTAGCCAGGCTATGCTTGTTACTGGGGGAACCACGGAGAGGTGGGACAAGGTCTTGGTCAGCTATGGGTGGCTAACCCTGACATATCAGTTATGGGTCGCTGATTACCTTATTAGGTGTCTTCACCCTCTGTAAATGTTTTAAATTCATCACACTTCTCTCTCTCTCTCTCAGCCTTAAGTGCCAAAGGCACATGGCGCTTTCCATTCAAAAGTCCACGTGAAGTAACCCTGGATATATATATATATATATATTCTCAATTTTTTTGCATCATGTACCCTTTTCACAGAATGTCATTTCTCTTCACGCCCCACTCACCATTCCCCCAACGACTGTCTCAAAAAATATTCATATAAAATTCCAACAACAGTTGGAGTCTGTTAATCTGCTCTTTGTCGCAGACTCATAAGACTGTCGAGCAAATTTTAAGCTTCTAGTATAGATGGTGCACTGCATGTATTTGAAAATATATAAATCAGAACAATAAACATTGAAATACTTGTTTTTTAAAATGGTGGTTTCAAAATGTCTGAATTTATAAGTAACAACTGTATCCTTAGTATTAATATTACGCGTGCTGCGGTGAAGTAGCGGTTAGCGCACTTGCCTGGTTTAATTTCACACTCAGTCGAAAGTTTATGTTAACGTGAAAGGTCTCTCGTTGCGTGTGTCTTTTTTACTTCTTATATTTCACTTGTAATGTGTGGTCTCACGCTCCTAACAACGTAAGACGATGGAATGTTTAAAAATGATGTTTATTTTAAAGTCTAGACACTTACACATTTTAAAATCTAGAGACATATTTCTAAAAGCTGCAAAAACATCGCAGTAATCTTTTAAATATTTTTCGACAGTGTTTGCAACACACAATATATTTATGATGATTATCATGACGACGACGACGATGAAAATCGAAGTTGGCACTAGACTTTTCTTCCATTCTTTTCATTTCTTCGCTTTACCCCGTCCCCTCCCTTTAAAAAAAAATCTATCTCACACTGTGGCGCCACTATTAGCGCAGGATTATCATAGCGATATTGAAATGCCTTGTTATTCAACGCAGTTTAATGAAGATCATTCACTATCATAGTCAACTTAGCTGTCAAATAGGTGCCTGATTCTCTTGTGCTAGGCTTACTGGAGCTACTCACTTTCAAATAGATCAGTGACTCTCATATCTTTTCCGGCCGCCGTCCATTTCCTTTCAAACAATAAAACCACAAAACAATGATTTTGCTCACATGGTTCTGATGTTACCGGTGCCTCTCTTTCCCGCCCCGCCCCACCTCCACCTCCACCCACCGTCAACTGGACCTTCCCAACACCCAAAATATTAGTTTGTTACTGTTTGTTTTACACTTCTACGTGATCATATCATTGCCTTTGTAGCCATTCCTTCTTCTTTGTATTTTTTTAAACTGAAAAGACAGAAGTTGGAGAGCTTGGTAATCACTGAACATACAGAAGGCAGAAGTTATGTTATTCTGTAGTACTGGGGGTTGGGGAGTCTTAAGGACAAAGAAGAGTTAAGCTAAGACAGGGAAGAGAAAGGTATAGGTTTTAGTATGAGTTTTGCTCGTGCGTGTTTCGGTTCGATGTAAAGGCCAAGCTGCGAGTTTATTTTTGTCTTAAGTTATTTGAGTTTGCATGCTTGGATGTTTTGACGGGAGGTTACGAAAAACCGTGCTGGGCTGACCCAAGGTCAGAATGGTCAGTTGCTGTTAGATTGTTTTGATAAAAGGAACTTTTTGTTTCTTTTTTTCTGGTACACACACACGCACACCAAAAAGGCCCCGGGGTTGACCCAGCCTCTAAAAATTGGTACCAGAGAAATCTGGGAAGATAAAGCGGCCAGGCGTGATACTGACCACATCACACTTTTATGTGCCGAAGGCCATGGAAAATACGGGCTTAACACCCTATTCCTCAATATGCTTTAATGGCATGGAAACGGAATTTTACCTTTACCTTAATAGATGCAACGTATTTTCAGAGCTGTTATGAAATTTTTATAACAACTTAGAATCATTCTTTTTCAAACTCATACTACAGAAATGAATAGATTATTTAATACAGACTAAAAGCAGACAAAGAATAGAAATCCAGGAAGCAAATCAGCCAAATAAATCTGGATATATTCAGTTTACAGGAACTGACGTTTTCGCTTAGGGTTAGTGGAGGCTTCATTTTATAATTGGTTTGGATGATGAGGAAAGTTAGACAACTTGGTAATCACTGGACATATCATGAGAAGACAGAAGTTAGAGAACTTGGTAATCACTGGACAAGTCATGAGAAGACAGGAGTTAGAGAATTTAGTCTACATCAAAAGCCTCAGGAGAAAAAGAAGTAGAGAAAGACCAATGGAAAAAAAAAAAAAATCTCAAACTGCTGACTCACACAAAAGGCACCACAAAAGGGAGCACTTCAGTTGACTGCCAACACCAAGGACAACACACTGAAACATGACATAAAATGATACAAAAGTCAACTATTTTTCTATTACAAAGGCTATTTCTTCATGATTTCCTTCAAAGTTTCTGAACAATGAAATCATCATTAAACCTGGCCACTCCCAGAATCCAAATAATATAGGTTTCAAATTTCTCCATTCCTCCAGGTTTAGACTCTGTACTTTTACTTCTCACCTCATTTTTGTTTTTGAAGCAGTGTGGAATTTCATGCCAAAGATTCCTAAAGTATAAACATAAATGTTTATAGCAATATCTTAATGTCTGCAGTATCTAGCCACATCTACCTGCCGCAGTCATTAAGATAACACTACGATACCAGAATCGATACTGGGTTAGTGCACAGTTATTTTCCAAATGCACTGTAGAAAGAGTGAGGAAAGCTGGCAGAAACAAGAATGGCAGAAAGCAAGATGAACACATACAAATGAACAACATATAACAAACCAATATTTCGGCAAAAGCCTTTTACAAGGATCACATACAAAAACAATACAACAGATAAAAACATGAAAATTAGATGAAAAATTTACACGTGGCATTGTTTAACAAATAAATAAGATTTTTAAGGGCATGCATCTTTCCCATCGCAACATATGCCTGTGAGACCTGGACACTTAACAAAACAGCTGAGAAACACATAAATGCCTTTGAATGTAAATGCTATAGAAGAGTTCTCCAAATATCGTGGACACAAAAAAGAACAAATATATCTATACTACAAGAGCTTAATATTGAAGAAGGCTGGCTAGTAAAGAGGATTAAAGAGAGAAAACTTAAATATTTTGGACACATTACACGTCATGATAATTTAGAGAAGACCATATTGGAAGGATACATAATGGGAAAAAGAAAGAGAGGAAGACCAAAACGAAGATGGCTGCAAGACATCATTGACGATCTGCAAATGGATGCCGCAGCAGCAGGCCATCTTGCTCACAACCGAGAGGCCTACAGGAGTGCTGTTTGGGAGGCAAAGTTCTGCAGGGGACATGCAAATGAATGAATGAATTGTTTAATACATTAACACATTTAATTTAATTAATACATATAATCCATTAGGAAGCTATCATCCAGGAAGAGACGTGTTGTAAAAATCTAACTAGGAAAAGTAATTTCTGATCAGGAATGTCGGGATGTGGTAGAATATTATATACTGGTAGAAAAATGAGCAGACATTTCTCCTTGACCAAGATCAGCAGTTCTTTTTTGAGAGTGACCCTAAACCAGTAACGGTAACCGACTGACAACTGACTCACGTAAATATTATTTCAACACTTACAATGAACTGAAGAAAAAGATGTGAAGAATTATAATAACTTGTAGTGTATTCACACAATTAAATGTCTTTCATAACATTTGTTACAAACACAAAGGGAAAAATACATTGATTCTGTTTTCAAATATAAATTTCTATTAAACAATTGTTACATTTATCATGAAAAAATGTGATATAGTCTCAAATGCTGATTATTAATAATTATGATCCAAAAAAGTAATGATTAACATTTATGATCCAAATTATAATAATATAAAGGTAATCCTGTCATGCCATAGAGGCACATAGGGATATGGTGTTAGTGCCCATATTTTCCATGACCTGTCAGCACACTATAGGGGGATATTGTCAGTATCACGCCCGGCTGCCTTTCCTTTCCCAACTCCGGAAGAAGTCAGGTACCCATTTCTACAGCTGGGTGACTGGGGTGCCTCTGGCCGCATTCGAACTTATGAACTTCGCCATGAGAGGCCAGTGCACTAAACACTTTGCCGCTCAGACACCCACATATATATTCTTGATAAATTTATGCAAAAATTATAAGTTATGGCTATGAGTTATGTGTAAAGAATGTAACATGAATCAAGGTGGTTATATTTGTGTATAAATAATTCATACAATAATCATATGTTTATGTCACCCATAAAAAAAAACAAAATATACACAAAATGGTCCTATGGTATCTGTCAATTTATCAAAGCTTTCATCCAGGCTGATATTAACATTATGATGTGATAGCTGTTTAAATTGTTGTAAATGCTAAAAATAGTATCACATCATTTATTGTTAAAACACGACAGTCATAATGAATGATAACAAAGAGTGTTTGTGTGTCACAGGTGTTATCTGGCAGTCTACTCACTTCTTAACTTTCACCAACAGTGAACTTTAACCTACACAATGCTGTTTTTATGTCCCCTTTAGAGTTTCACGTAGTCGACCTCTTTTTTTTTTTTTTTCTGTTGTGTTCCACTTGATAGCTTGTTTTGGGATTCCCTGATTGTTTCTTCTCATCATGTGACCAACATATGTCCATTTTCTTTTTCTGATCACCCATGAGACAGGTTCTTGTTTGCTTATCCGTCTTATCTCTGCGTTGTTCTTGAATTCGTTCCACTGTATACCGACTATTTTCCTTAAGCATTTCTCTTCAAAAGAGTCTAATTTCTTGTCTATTTCTTTAGCTGTTTTCCAGCTTTCACATGCATAAATGAGGGTGGATATTACATTTGAATTGAATAATCTTAACCTGGTTTTTGTGAATATAAATTTTGAATGGCATATGTTCTCAAGAATCTTGAAGGTCAATGATGCTTTTGCAATTCGAATTTTAACTTCCTTTCTGGTGTCACCATCCTGGTCTATGTAGCTGCCGAGATATGCAAATCAGTTTACTTCTTCAGCAGCTGTTCCCTCTATGCATATTTGATAATATTTTTATGATATCTGATACACAGCTGTATTTCTGCACTGCCTGTTGAAAGTGCTTATATCCTGCGGTGTCTCTGCTGTTCGATTGAGTGTGGTGCGAATAGAAACACAAATGTGTCAAATAAGCAACAGTGTTGTCACTGCTTTCAAGAAGGAGGTTGGTTCTGTGTGTCAAGTTACTAAGTTTAGAGCTATGGCACCACTGTGAGCTGTGAACTTCGTATGGACAGTGTTGATGGTTCTTACTTATGTCTATTTGGCCAATGGTAAACTGCGATGGACTTTGTGTGTCCTGATTTGGCTTGGCGCCTTAGCTATGAAGTTCACACCATGAGCAACGCTGACTATTTTCACATTTGAACTGTTGTAGTTCCTGAAATGGTGCTCTCACTGGGTGGCTCATCATCAAGGACTGATGTGAAGGACCATCGATGAACATTTTGTGTGATATTCACTGGCACAGGCAGTGCAGCAATTATGAATTCTGAATATAAACACAGAAACATGAATATAAAGAAGAATAATTCCTAACTGTCTTCACAGAACTTTGAAATCTAATCTCTGGTAAGGATAAATACTTAAATCCCATCTTTGATTATGGCAGCAAGTCGGATGACACCACCACTGTAGCCACCATGACGGATAGCCAATGAGACTGCTGTTTGTGGGTGATAAGAAGAAAAAAACATTACCTATTTAGTTATCATCATTATCATCATCATCATCATTACTGAACTCCAGACAAATCTCTGATCTCCTTTCAGCATTCAGCAACTGATGACACCAGTTTTATGCTGACTCACAGTTCTCTTTGTAAAACAAGACAAACAAATACAACAAAGTCTAGTGTGATCAAAATTCAGGCCACGGACGCCAATACTTTGGAAGAAGTGGAGAGTTTTGAATATCTTGGATCACTACTAACTAATAATGGAGATACAATCTTCTTATATCTTATATCCTTCCCGTGCCGTTAGACGTCACATAGGGCTCGCAAAGTAGTTCGCCAATTTTTCCTGTCTTCGGCGAGTCTTTCAACCTCATCAAAGGATTTTATGCCTGTTAACTTGGCCTCTCTTAATAATGTTCTCTTCAGAGTTTCACGCGGTCTGCCCCTTTTTCTTCGGCCTGTTGTGTTCCACTTGATAGCTTGTTTTGGGATTCTCTGCTCATTTCTTCTCATCAAGTGGCCAACATATGTCCATCTCCTTTTCCTGATCACCCGTGAGACTGGTTGTTGTTCAGTCATCTGTCTTATCTCTGCATTGTTCTTGAATTCATTCCACTTGATGCCGAGTATTTTCCTTAGGCATTTGTTTTCAAAAGAGTCTAATTTCTTTTCTATTTCTTTAGTTGTTTTCCAGCTTTCGCATGCATAAATGAGGGTGGATATTACATTTGAATTGAATAGTCTTAACTTGGTTTTTGTGCTTATAACTTTTGAATTCCATATGTTCTCAAGTTTTTTGAAGATTGATGCTGCTTTTGCAATTCTGATCCTAACTTCCTTTCTAGTGTCACCATCCTGGTCTATGTAGCTGCCAAGGTATGCAAATTGATTGACTTCTTCAATATCTGTCCCTTCTATGTGTATTTTTCCATTTTGATTGATGGGAATTTTCATTATTTTTGTTTTGTCCTTGTTAATTTCAAGTCCTATTTTGCTAGCCAGTGAAGATAGGCTATCTGTTTTTTCTTGCATGGAATTCACATTATTACTGATAAGAGTTATGTCATCAGCAAAATCAAGATCTTCTAGTTGGGTCCCATGTACCCAGTCAATACCTGTGTTACCTGTGCAGCATTTTTTCATTATGAAGTCTATTGTAATCCCAAAAAGTAAAGGAGACAGTATACATCCTTGTTTCACGCCTGTTTCAATCTGGAACCATTCACTCATCCCTTCTTCTGTCTTGACTGCACAACCATATCCATTGTATAAGTCCTTAATGATGTTGACAATTTTAGATGGTATTCCATATAGACATAAAATTCTCCATAATGAATCTCTGTGTATGCTATCAAATGCCTTCTTAAAATCTATGAAATTCAGTATTAATGGTTTCTGCTTTTCAATATGTTCTTCAAGTATTATTCTGAGAGTAAAGATCTGGTCGAGACAGCTTCTCCCTTTTCGAAATCCTGCTTGTTCTTCTCTCATTGCAGTATCCACTATATCTTTGAGTCTATTCAAAATGACCTTGCAAAATACTTTTGACACAACTGATATTAAGGTTACTCCTCTCCAGTTGTTACAGTCACTAAGGTTGCCCTTTTTTGGTATTTTCACAATGATTCCCTTCTTCCAATTAGAAGGGACCTTTTCTTCTTTCCAAATCTTGTTAAACATTCTCTGTAGTTGTCTCATGTTGTCACTATTGATAGCTTTTAGCATCTCGGCTGTTATTTCATCTTCACCTGCAGCTTTGTTGTTAGCCATTAAATTCACTGCTGTTTCAATTTCATGCAATTCAGTTTCATCTAGATTGACATTTAGTTGTGGGGCTGGTAAGTCAGTTTCAAGGTTTAACAATTCTTTTGGGTGTGGTCGATTGAGTATTTCTTGGAAGTGTTCAGCCCATCTTTGCTTTTGGTCTTTATTTGATGTTAATAGTGTTCCAGTTTTGCTAAGTATTGGTCTTTCTTTAGATGTAATAGTACCTGTTAGCCTCTTTTGTATGTTATATAAAGTTTTGCTGTCTCCTGTTTTTGCTGCTTTTTCTGCCTCTTTCGCCATATTGTCTATATATTCTCTTTTATCCCTTCTAGCTGAACTTTTTACTTTCTTGTCTATGTCTTTGTATTTTGCTTTTGCCGAATCTCTTTCATCATCTGCTTTTGCATTCAACATGTTTAATTTGACTGCTCGTCTTTCAGAAAGTAAAACAAATAAGAATCTGTGGAGAGGAGCAGACAGAACCACAAAAATAAGATTTTTAAGGGCATACATCTTTCCCATCGCAACATATGCCTGTGAGACCTGGACACTTAACAAAACAGCTGAGAAGCACATAAATGCCTTTGAATGTAAATGCTATAGAAGAGTTCTCCAAATATCGTGGACACAAAAAAGAACAAATATATCTATACTACAAGAGCTTAATATTGAAGAAGGCTGGCTAGTAAAGAGGATTAAAGAGAGAAAACTTAAATATTTTGGCCACATTAAACGTCATGATAATTTAGAGAAGACCGTATTGGAAGGATACATAATGGGAAAAAGAAAAAGAGGAAGACCGAAACGAAGATGGCTGCAAGACATCGTTGATGATCTGGAAATGGATGCAGCAGCAGCAGGCCATCTTGCTCACAACCGAGAGGCCTACAGGAGTGCTGTTTGGGAGGCAAAGTTCCGCAAGGGAAATGCAAAGGAATGAGTGAGTGACATGCATAAATGAGGGTGGATATTACATTTGAATTGAATAATCTTAACCTGGTTTTTGTGAATATAAATTTTTGAATGGCATATGTTCTCAAGAATCTTGAAGGTCAATGATGCTTTTGCAATTCGAATTTTAACTTCCTTTCTGGTGTCACCATCCTGGTCTATGTAGCTGCCGAGATATGCAAATCGGTTTACTTCTTCAGCAGCTGTTCCCTCTATGCATATTTGATAATATTTTTATGATATCTGATACAGAGCTGTATTTCTGCACTGCCTGTTGAAAGTGCTTATATCCTGCGGTGTCTCTGCTGTTCGATTGAGTGTGGTGCGAATAGAAACACAAATGTGTCAAATAAGCAACAGTGTTGTCACTGCTTTCAAGAAGGAGGTTGGTTCTGTGTGTCAAGTTACTAAGTTTAGAGCTATGGCACCACTGTGAGCTGTGAACTTCGTATGGACAGTGTTGATGGTTCTTACTTATGTCTATTTGGCCAATGGTAAACTGCGATGGACTTTGTGTGTCCTGATTTGGCTTGGCGCCTTAGCTATGAAGTTCACACCATGAGCAACGCTGACTATTTTCACATTTGAACTGTTGTAGTTCCTGAAATGGTGCTCTCACTGGGTGGCTCATCATCAAGGACTGATGTGAAGGACCATCGATGAACATTTTGTGTGATATTCACTGGCACAGGCAGTGCAGCAATTATGAATTCTGAATATAAACACAGAAACATGAATATAAAGAAGAATAATTCCTAACTGTCTTCACAGAACTTTGAAATCTAATCTCTGGTAAGGATAAATACTTAAATCCCATCTTTGATTATGGCAGCAAGTCGGATGACACCACCACTGTAGCCACCATGACGGATAGCCAATGAGACTGCTGTTTGTGGGTGATAAGAAGAAAAAAACATTACCTATTTAGTTATCATCATTATCATCATCATCATCATCATTACTGAACTCCAGACAAATCTCTGATCTCCTTTCAGCATTCAGCAACTGATGACACCAGTTTTATGCTGACTCACAGTTCTCTTTGTAAAACAAGACAAATACAACAAAGTCTAGTGTGATCAAAATTCAGGCCACGGACGCCAATACTTTGGAAAAGTTTCATATCTTTGTGGTAGCTATGTCATTTCAATGCAAAAAGAATTTGTTTTTTAAAGAAAATGTGGGTAACCTTTAATGAATAAACACTACACTATTCTAAAAAAAATACACGGTACAGACTTGGTGAATTTTCAAACTGACAATAATGTAATTATATTTTTAAATGTGAAAAATGTTCCTTCATCCATGCAGGATTTGCCGAAACATCAGATGTTAAACATTCCACAGTGGAAAAAAAAACAAAAACATTGAGATTTTGTCATGGACTCCTGGTCCGTATACCACCAATTGGGAAACACTGTCCTAGGCTAATGAAGTCACATAATGATGAAGGAAGTACTTCTATGTTAGCCAGGCATCTCTTATGCCACTGTAGTCACATAACAATGAAGCAACTACTTCTATGTTGGTCAAGCATCTTCTAGGCTACTGTAGTCACATAATGATGAAGCAAGTACCTCTATGTTAGTCAGGCATCTCCTAGGCTATTAAAGTCACATCTATTTCATACATACTGTAACTGGTCCTTGACATAAGCTGTAAAAAAAGTAAAGTAATCCTGTTGTGCCATGGAGACATGATGTTAGTGCCCATATTTTTCTTGACCTGTCAGGGTGATGTGGTCAGCATAACACCTTTCTTCCCTGCCTCTAGATCAAGCCAGGTACACATTTCTACAGCCTGGGTGACTGGTGTGCCTCCAGCCATATTTAAACCATCAACTTTCAACTTGAAAAACTACCATATACTGTATCTTTAATGTATGTCAGCTGTACTTCTGTCTATGCTAGTTGCTCCCTAAATGCACATTAGCTGACCATTGGTGTATGTTAGTAGGCCATAAAAATAATCTATTGTGGGATGTGTTGCATCTTCATTTTGACAAAAATGATCATTTGCAAATAAATAATTCAGAATGACCAAATTCAATATCACAAATACAATTTTAAAAACTATGACACTGATAAATATATCTTGAACTGATAATCTGTTGAATGTGCCTCACATATTTTATAGCACTCAAGCTAGCAACAAATCCTAGGCTTGGCTCCTTCATCAGACTAGACCTGTAAGCTGTGTACAAATGCTGATTGAGAAGTAGTAGTAGAAGTATAATAGGCCAAGCAAAGACTGCATTTCAGAGAATGAGAAACATATTAGCTAACACATCTTTATCAATGAATGTTAGAAAACGAGTCCTAAAATGCTATATTGAACCTATCTTGTTATATGGAAGTGAATCATGGACAATATGCAAGTCTGCACAAAAATCATTGGAAGCAGCAGAAATGTGGTTTATTAGAAGAATGTTGCGAATCCCCTGGACAGCAAAAATAACTAATGAAGAATATATGAGAAGAGGTGGAGACACAAAAAAACCTTGTCAAAAAGATAAGAGAGAGACAATGTACTTTCACAGGACATGCAATGTGAAGAGGGGGCATTGAAAATATTATAACAACAGGAAAAATAGAAGGAAGAAGATCAAGAAGAAGACCAAGAGAAATGACACTGCACAGTCTGACGGGATGGTGTGAGAGGAGATCACCAACTGAACTGATGGCCTGCATGAAGGATCGGGTACTCTGGAGAAGGATAATAGCCAATGCCAGTCGGCACAGCACATCATGATGATGATGATGAGTAGTATTAGTAATAGTAGTAGCAGTAACAGTAGTAGTAGTAGTTAGTAGTAGTAGTAGTTAGTAGTAGTATTAGTTAGTACTTAGTAGTAGTAGTAGTAATAGTAGTTAGTAGTAGTATTAGTTAGTACTTAGTAGTAGTAGTAGTAGTAGTAGTTAGTAGTAGTAGTAGTAGTAGTATTAGTTAGTAGTAGTAGTAGAAGTAGTAGTAGTATTAGTTAGTAGTAGTAGTAGTAGTAGTTAGTAGTAGTAGTAATATTAGTTAGTAGTAGTAGTAGTAGTATTAGTAGCTGTAGTAGTATTAGTTAGTAGTAGTACTTAGTAGTAGTAGAAGTAGTAGTAGTAGTAGTAGTAGTAGTATTAGTTGTAGTAGTAGTAGTATTAGTTAGTAGTAGTATAGTAGTAGTAGTAGTAGTAGTAGTAGTAGTAGTATATGAATCGAATGAACAGAAAAGTGACATATCAAAACCACTAACAACCTTGACCTACCTGCCCACCACATCTGCTATCCAAGCCCGCATCAATCAATCCCACTGATACCACATCTCAACAGTAGTGACACAGATTTCTGAGGCCACTGTGGTCTGCCTTGCCAAGCTGCTCTCTTACCATCTCCAATCTAAAAAATGGTAATAAAGGGAGGTAATAAGGAATGAAGATGCTGTCCCATTTGGTAGTCAGTGACTAATAGCTGACATGCTAACATCAGGACTGGTGAACCATAGCTGACATACTAACATCACGACTGGTGAGCCATAGCTGACATACTAACATCAAGACTGGTGAACCATAGCTGACATACTAACATCAAGACTGGTGAACCATAGCTGACATACTAACATCAAGACTGGTGAACCATAGCTGACATACTAACATCAAGACTGGTGAACCATAGCTGACATACTAACATCAAGACTAGTGAACCATAGCTGACATACTAACATCGGGACCCATAACTGACATACTGACATCAAGACTAGTGAACCATAGCTGACATACTAACATCAAGACTGGTGAACCATAGCTGACATACTAACATCAAGACTGGTGAACCATAGCTGACATACTAACATCAAGACTGGTGAACCATAGCTGACATACTAACATCAAGACTGGTGAACCATAGCTGACATACTAACATCAAGACTGGTGAACCATAGCTGACATACTAACATCAAGACTGGTGAACCATAGCTGACATACTAACATCGGGACCCATAACTGACATACTGACATCAAGACTAGTGAACCATAGCTGACATACTAGCATTAAGACCGGTGACTCATTGATGACATACTAACATGACTGGTAAACAATAGATGACATACTAACATCAGGACTGGTGAATCATTGCTGACATACTAACATGAATGGTAAACAATAGCTGACATACTAACATTAGGACTGGTGAACCATAGCTGACATACCAACATCTGGACTCATGAACCATAGCTGACCAAGACCCTGTCCCACCTCTCTGTTGCTACCATCACTAACAGATTTAGCATGTCTAACATGGCAGGGATAGCCATACTCCTCATGCTGATGGACCCTGCTAAAGAACTATTCAACACCCTCCCTTTTTAGTTCCACTCCAGGGACTGACAAAAAATAATTAGCTATCCAAAACAACTCCCAATTTACCAGCTTGATGTGCCTCAACATCTTCACAACACTGGCTGCAAAAGAACACCAGCTCAAGGTTCCTGGGAGACAAAAGAAGAGGCACCTAGATAATGTGGAAGGTTGCCAAGTGGTCACTGTGGTGAACAGCATCTCCCATTTGCACTTCATAATCCACCCAGTAACAACAAACTGTCTACTTCTGTAGGCCTCTCGGTTGTCAGCAAGATGGCCTGCCTCTGTTGCATCCATTTGCAGATCGTCAATGAAATCTTGCAGGCATCTTCGTTTTGGTCTTCCTCTCTTTCTTTTTCCCAATATGTATCTTTCCAATACGGTCTTTTCTAAATTATCATGATGTTTAATGTGTCCAAAATAGTTCAGTTTTCTGTCTTTAATCCTCTTTACTGGCCAGCCTTCTTGAATATTAAGCTCTTGTAGTATAGATATATTTGTTCTTTTTTGTGTCCACGATATTTGGAGAACTCTTCTGTAGCACTTACATTCAAAGGCATTTAAGTGTTTCTCACCTGTTTTGTTAATTGTCCAGGTCTCACAGGCATATGTTGCGATTGGAAAGATGATCTTATTTTTGTGGTTCTGTCTGCTCCTCTCCACAGAAGATTATCCACACAACATATATCCGAGGCTAGAACATGGGATGCAGGAGGATAAAGCAGAATACTCTGGTGATTTTCTGTGTGTAGAATGTAAACTGTAGATGTACTGCTATTCATTTAGAAATAGTAATACAGAAGCAGCAACTTTACAGTTGAAATGACTTTAATGATGCACGAGGTGACGATGAGCGAAATGACAAGAACAACAAAGGTATCAACAAAATCCATGGACACAAGACTGGACATCTCCACGATATATGTTCCCGGCAGACTAATGTCACCATCAGAACAACCTAATACACTCTGTTCTACATCTGTTTCACTAAACAACATTTCTGACAGCCTAATCTACGTCTATCTCAGACGATACACAAAACACACCTGTCCCTCAGTCATATGATTTTTCTCTCACTTGACCTTTTTTCCTATCATTCCCCATCCGTGACCCTCGTGCAACCTGAGACAAGGAGATGGACTCTACTCACAAACAGCTGATTACTTTAGAAGATAACTCATTTTATACAAATGTTCCAATTCTCAGATGAGTTATCTATCTTACATCCAAACATTCAATATACTGCTATAAGGAGAGCAAGCAGAAGATATACGTTAAGTAATCTTTCTGTTCAAATGATGCTCACTTCAGTGGTTCCCAAAATTGTTACGGTCAAGGATGCACAAAGTTAATAATAATTTACTACGGACCTCCCTATACAGTCTCTCTAAACTCCCCTTGACACTATGTACACATTTAAAATCACATGTTTTTAGTTTTACATAAAGTCTAGTCTTGTTATGTGGACCACTACCTGACCCTTTGTATCCCAAAGTTTGGGAACCACTGCTACAGTTTGTGTGGAAATAAATGGACCATACTGCACAGTATATCATCTAAATGCATTCAGACCTATGTTAAGAACAAAACACAACAGTCTACTGTACCTGAGAAAGAGTTCATGCGCTGCCTGATTTAGGCTGATGATGATCTGTGTGTCCGCAACAGACCCTGAGTGCTTGTGACAGACACTGAACACCAGAAGTAGATCTTATGTTGTTCATGACCTTTGCCAGTTTCAGCCAGGCTCAGTTGCAAATGTAAGGTCTGAAAGTGGAAAGTACTGAAAATTGATGTACTACATCAGATTTATTGTTGATGTATCATATCAACAATTTGTTTGAAAACATCAAATATATATCCATACTTACTTACATCCTTCCAATGCCGCTAAATGGTCACATAGGGCCCACATAGTAAAGAGAATTAAATAGAGAAAACTTAAATATTTTGGATGCGTTAAAAGTCATGATAATTTAGACAGGACCATCTTGGAAGGGTACATAATAGGAAAAAGTGGTGTTTCTGTTTCTTCTGCTTTCAACATCTCAGCAGTCACTTTTATGATCATGCGTGGTAAGGTACAGTGGTCCTATTCTTTACAGGTCCCAGGACCACACGGGAGGATGTTCGTATATCTTTTCTTATCTTATATCCTTCCCGTGCTGTTAAACGTCACATAGGGCTAGCAAAGTAGTTCGCCAATTTTTCCTGTCTTCGGCGAGTCTTTCAACCTCATCAAAGGATTTTATACCTGTTAATTTGGCCTCTCTTAATAATGTCCTCTTCAGAGTTTCACGCGGTCTGCCTCTTTTTCTTTGGCTTGTTGTGTTCCATTTGATAGCTTGTTTTGGGATTCTCTGATCATTTCTTCTCATCAAGTGACCAACATATGCCCATCTCCTTTTCCTGATCACCCATGAGACTGGTTGTGGTTCAGTCATCTGTCTTATCTCTGCATTGTTCTTGAATTCGTTCCACTTGATGCCGAGTATTTTCCTTAGGCATTTGTTTTCAAAAGAGACTAATTTCTTTTCTATTTCTTTAGTTGTTTTCCAGCTTTCGCATGAATAAATGAGGGTGGATATTACATTTGAATTGAATAGTCTTAACTTAGTATATACTACAAGTTCGTACATACTACAAGTCAAATCAGGCTTCTCTATATACTAACATCTCTATACACTTAGAAACCAGCTCTTACTATCAAGGATGGCGTCAAGTTCCGGATCAACGTTACTGGAACTTTCTGTCGAGGACTCTGAAGCAACGCTGTCTACAGAATAGCTTCGATCATCAGATTATTTTGCATCCTCACCTTTGGAAGCCATTCTGATCGAAATGTCAAAGGTCAAATGTTTCGTACGTAAACGTTTTCGCTGTTTTAATTATTTTTATTTCAATTTGTATACCGAGGCCGGCTCTACCAATAGTGCATCATGTGCATTTGCAAACGACGGGGGACAGCAAATTAGGAGAATTGGGATGAACATGCAAGCAAAATAAAGTAATGTGATTTTTTTTCTTCAAATACATGTTCGTTTATTCGCTAACCCATTGGTCGACCCGACATTATTTTGGGAAGAGGATTCAAAATGAACTGATTTCTCCCTTCTCTGTGACCATTAGAAAAAGAAATAGTTCCTACGGTACAGATTTGTAGATATTTTCTAATGAGTAGTTCCAAAAACAAAGCGAAGATGGCTGCAAGACATCGTTGATGATCTGCAAATGGATGCATCAGCAGAATGCCATCTTGATCATAACCGAGAGGCCTACAGGAGTGCTGTTTGGGACGCAAAGTTCCGCAAGGGACATGCAAATGAATGAATGAATGCTGCGGAATTCTTTCTTTTAAAAACAAAACAAAACAAACAAACAAACAAAAAAAAAACAAAAGTGGTAATGCGCCCCCAGCTCTGGATGCCTTCTCCGCCCAACGCTGAGTGCGGTCACAAGCACCAGGACGCGTGAAGCAACAACGGGCTGGACTGTGAGCAAGTGCCGAGACACTAGGAGCCACTCCAGTCACATGATGATGTTTTGTTAACACATCACCTACCTTACCACCCCCAGCGTGATAACCCTCGACCCGTGTGTTATGGGAGGAACCTCGCGCGATCCAAAGCTTTACAGGCTCTAGTTGACTCTGCGAGGACCTTGACTCAGGTGAGTCTTAACACGATATGGGTTATATGCCGGTAACCAACCGGGTTTCCCCGAGAAGGCTGAATACTTTGTACACTGACTTGCTTATATATAGCACTATTTGCTTGTGTTTTATGTTATTGGTGGGGTTACAATCAATATAGTCAAATATTTCACTTGTTAAAACGTGTTCAAAATCACCAAATTTATTTCAAAGTTAGTGTTCTATTGCGATAGTTCTTATACAACCGAATTAGCAATAGTCATAAAGATATGCATATTATTACACAAATTTTGATGCAATACATATCGGCGCTCTTCAACAGGATTAATAACTCTAACAAAAAAGGTACGATTACTCTTATCATTTTGTGAACTCTATTCAATTGTGTCCCCCGTGTGGTACCCGGGATCTGCAAAGAATAGGACCACTGTACCCTACCATGCATGATCGTAAAAGGCGACTAAGGAGGGTTCAGCATAGGGCCAGCAACCCTATCTGGTAAAAAACTATCAGACTGCTACAGAAACAGAAGCAAGGGAAAAAGCAAATGCAGGTGGAAGTAGAAATGCTTATCAGGAAACTGAGCCCATGAAGGTTGTGGATGAAAGCCAGCCACTGGAAGTCCCCAGCCCGACTGCAGACCTCCTGGAACCTAAACAAAAGATGCAAATAGGCAGCTGGAATGTAAGAACACTAAACCAGACTGGAAAACTAGCACAAACCATCAAGGAAATGCACAGATACAAACTAGACATACTAGGAATACAGGGAGCAAGATGGACAGGACAAGGCAGAAGGAAATTAACAACACAGCACACAGAAGATACAATAATATGGTCAGGTAAAGAAGATCTTCATGAAGGAGCAGTAGCATTGATTATAACAAAAGAAGCATCAAGAGCTTTGCTGAAATGGACCCCAATAAATGAGAGATTATTATATGCACGGTTCAACTCAAGATTCACGAAGCTGTCTATTATAGTTTGTTATGCACCAACAGAAGCAGCTGAAGAGGAATTAAAAGAAGATTTTTACAACAGCCTCCAAGCCACAGTAGAAACAATACCCAAGCATGATATACTACTCATCTTGGGCGACTTCAATGCAAAAGTAGGTGAAGGAAATGAAGATAGAAGAAGAATCATGGGAAGAGAAGGAATCGGAGAAATAAATGAAAATGGAGAAAGACTGTGCAGTTTCTGTGAAAAAACATGATGACCATCGGAGGGACAATTTTCCAACACAAAAACATCATAAGGTGACTTGGAGGTCACCAGATAAAACCACAGAAAACCAAATCGATCACATACTAATAAACAACAAGTGGAAACGGTCACTACAAGATGTGCGAGCAAGGAAAGGAGCAGATATAGGAAGTGATCACAACCTTCTGGTAGCAAAAATAAAACTAAAATTAAGGAAAGCCAGAATCGGAGAACACAGAAGATACATTTTGATACAAGAAAACTGATAGACCAGCAAACAAGAAATGAATTCTCAATAATACTTAAGAACCGCTTCAGTGTCCTACAAGACGAAGCAGAAATGTCCATATTAGAGTTCAATAAAACACTACAGGAAACAGCAAAAGAGGTGCTGGGATATCGGAAAAGGAGAAAAGAGGAATGGATAAGTGAGACCACATGGGAAAAGATAGAGCAAAGAAAAGAAATCAAGAAAAAATTACTGAACACCAAATCACAACGGCTTAAAGAACGAGTTTTAAGTAATTATGCACAAAAAGACAAAGAAGTGAAGGAATCATGCCGTCAAGATAAACGTCAATATTATGACAACTTAGCAGAAACAGCAGAGAAAGCAGCATATACAAATGACATGAAAACCATATATAAAATCACAAAGCAGATGACAGGTAACTTCAATACAAGATGTGAAAGTGCAGTAAGAACACAAAATGGACAACTGGTCAGTGGAGAAAGAGAAAAAATTGAAAGATGGAGGGAACACTTTAACACCCTACTAAACAGAACACAAGCAGCACAAGCAATAGATATACCTGAAGCAAAAGCGGAACTAAACATCAATACAGGACCAATAACAATAAATGAAGTAAAAGAGGCGATAAAGAGCTAAAATCAGACAGGGCACCAGGTGAAGATGAAGTGACTGCTGAGATGTTGAAAGCAGAAGAAACAGAAACACCAAAACAACTTTGCCGGATATTACAACAAATTTGGGATTTAGAAAAAGCCCCAGAGGAGTGGAAAACTGGTCTTATAGTAAAACTACCAAAGAAGGGTGACCTCAGAGATTGCGGGAACTGGAGAGGCATTACCCTACTGCCACTCACTAGTAAAGTATTTTGCAGAATAATCATCAACAGAATTGTACCAACACTTGAGGAAAAACTTCGGAAAGAGCAGGCAGGATTTAGGAAAGGAAGATCATGCATAGACCATATATTTGTACTTAGACAAATATTAGAACAGGCAAATGAGTGGCATAGCACAACATATGCATTATTCATAGATTTTGAGAAAGCCTTTGACAGTGTCAACAGAGATGCACTGTGGAAAATCCTAAGATGGCATGGCCTCCCCCATAAAATAGTTAATGTAATCAAAGCCCTATACGAGGGTTTTCAGTGCAAAGTTATCTGTGGAGAACATACCTCCAGCAGCTTTAGGGTACAAACAGGAGTGAAACAGGGATGTGTACTATCACCAACATTATTTATCTTGGCAGTAGACTGGTTAATGAAGGAGGCAACATCAGACAAACGCAGAGGATTACAATGGACCCTTGACACAGTGCTGGAGGACCTTGACTTTGCGGACGACATTTGTCTATTATCAAGCAGTCACAAAGATATGCAAGATAAAATAAACAAGTTAACCCAGAATGCAAACAACATAGGACTAAAGATCAACGTAGGAAAGACAAAGTTAATGAAGCAAAATGTGAACAACAGAAATGTACTCAGAGTAGATAACAAGTTAGTGGAGGAGGTCAACGAATTTGTATACCTTGGCAGCAGAGTAGTAGAAAATGGAGACAGCACAGAGGACATCAACAGCAGACTTACTAGAGCAAACCAGGCTTTTGCAATGCTACAGAATATATGGAAATCAAATAAACTAAGCATAAATATGAAAATCAGGATATTTAAGAGTAATGTTCTAAGTGTACTACTCTATGGAAGTGAATGCTGGAAAATCACCAAAACCATAGAAAACAAGTTGAATTCTTTCCAGACTAAATGTTTACGTAGAATTAAAAAAATATTTTGGCCAAACACCATAAGAAATAACATCTTATTAGCAGAAATGCAGATGAAACAACTGACAACAATTATTGAGGAAAGACGCTGGCGATGGTTGGGACATGTGCTCCGAATGACTGACAACTCACTACCAAAAATAGCACTAAGATGGACACCACAGGGGAGCAGAAGTAAGGGTAGACCAAAAGAGACATGGAGAAGAACAACAGAAAGGATGTTGAGCAATAGAGGGCTCACCTGGGCAAGAGCAGATAAAAAGGCGAAAGACAGGCATTTGTGGAAAGCCCTTGCGGAAGCCCCATGTGCCATGGGCACTTAAGGTTCAGAGAGAGAGAGATTCAATTGTGTGTTCATGAGAATGTGTCATATTTGTAGTTTACATCCCCGTCTTTGACGCTGAAAACTGGTGTATTAGTCTTTCTTAACACTCCCATTATTTGTACCCAATACGTGACAAGAAAAGAAATACAAGTTGTTATAAAAATACAAATATAAAATATGGCTGACATAATGAGCTCAGACTTCACTTACACTATTTTTACGATTTCAAAGCACATGGCAAAACTGACCACACTTTATCTTTCGTCTGCTCTCGGTCCTTTATTTTAAACACTGCCATAAACAATGTAGAAGCTTCACGCCATGTATGAAAAATAAAATCATGGATATTAAAAAAACGTATTTATAGAAAACATCCACTTTTGTTTTCTATCTTGAAAGAAAAAGAAATTTATAGAATGAAAAAGGTAAATGCAACGGTCAATACTTTTATAATCCCGTGAGCTTTACCCATCATAGCGTTTATGTTAACGTGAAAGGTATATTTATTTTTCACTTGTAAACATGTATTATCTCGCTCTTACCAACGTAAGACAGTCGGAATTTTGAAAAAAAAGGAGGGGAAGGCAAGGATAATTATCTCTACTTTTAAAAGTCAGAATATCTAGAGAAAAATGAAAAATCTGAAAGAAAAAAACGAATTTCACTTTCAAGTCGCTGTAATCTTTCCAATATTTTTTCGCCAGTGTTTTGTACACCATCTTTATCATGATGATGATGATAATGATGATGATGATGGCACTAATGATAATAAATTTACAGCCTATGCTATGAATTTTTTCATTAATTCAAAAATTATTGTTGATATTTTTAAAAATTAATGTTCGGAAATAACATTTACTTACCACCTCTCTCTCTCTCTCTCTCTCTCTCTCTCTCTCTCTCTCTTCTCTGAACCTTAAGTGCCCAGAGCACAGTGGGCTTCCGCAAGGGTTTTCCACAAATGCCTGTCCTTTGTCTTTTTTCCGCTCTTACTCAACATCCTCTCTGTTGTTCTTCTCCACGTCTCCTTTGGTCTATCCTTACGTCTGTTCCCCTGTGGTGTCCATCTTAGTGCTGTTTTTGGTAGTGAGTTGTCAGTCAATCGGAGCACATGTCCCAACCATTGCCAGCGTCTTTCCTCAATAATTGCTGTACATATTACTTAACATAGCAGATTTTAAAACATTAAGTATTACTTTGAGAATTGAGGTGGGGCGGCAAGATATGCTACTGCGCGGGTAGTGAAAATTCCTACCGCAAGCCCGGGTTACTATACTGTGAAATCATAAAGTGAGTGACGTACTCACTTTATGATTTCACAGTATAGTAACCCTATTCCCCTACTTTCTCCCCAGTTACATTTTACTATCACCACAGGAAAACAGTAATGACATAGGAACAAAAGACAAACTTCCACGTGTTGTTACTACTGAAAATCCGGTGACATTATTTTGTAACTCTTGGGCAATAAACCAACACATTTCTCACGTGCACACACAGACAACCTCAACCTCGCTAACCACTCTGAGACAATGTGAAGGATTCAGCCCGACAGACCTAGAAAATTGTGACTTTAGATGTAAGGAAGAAAACTTTAGAATACAGCAATATTCTTTTGAGAAACCACAACTTTGCCCCCGCCCCTGACCTTCAAGCTGGTCAACCTTGACACACTTCCAATACAACACAATATGCTCACTGCCCCATTTTAGAACTCAGTTTTTGAAACTGTGTAAACGTTTTAACTTGTATTTGTACGAACTCCCTGTAACTGCGAGCTGTTGTTCTTCGCAGCCGATGCTGTAGAGATGTTGAGGCACAGCATGGTATCAGCGTGGGAGCGGGTTACGGCGGCTACTTTTTCAGTCCCGGAGTACAGCTAAAAAGCAGGGGGTGTACAGTGCTTCTTTAGCAGACTCCACCACCATGGGGACTACGGGGATTCCTGCCCCGTTAGCCAGGCTATGCTTGTTACTGGGGGAACCACGGAGAGGTGGGACAAGGTCTTGGTCAGCTATGGGTGGCTAACCCTGACATATCAGTTATGGGTCGCTGATTACCTTATTAGGTGTCTTCACCCTCTGTAAATGTTTTAAATTCATCACACTTCTCTCTCTCTCTCTCAGCCTTAAGTGCCAAAGGCACATGGCGCTTTCCATTCAAAAGTCCACGTGAAGTAACCCTGGATATATATATATATATATATATATATATATATATATATATATATATATATATTCTCAATTTTTTTGCATCATGTACCCTTTTCACAGAATGTCATTTCTCTTCACGCCCCACTCACCATTCCCCCAACGACTGTCTCAAAAAATATTCATATAAAATTCCAACAACATCTGCTCTTTGTCGCAGACTCATAAGACTGTCGAGCAAATTTTAAGCTTCTAGTATAGATGGTGCACTGCATGTATTTGAAAATATATAAATCAGAACAATAAACATTGAAATACTTGTTTTTTAAAATGGTGGTTTCAAAATGTCTGAATTTATAAGTAACAACTGTATCCTTAGTATTAATATTACGCGTGCTGCGGTGAAGTAGCGGTTAGCGCACTTGCCTGGTTTAATTTCACACTCAGTCGAAAGTTTATGTTAACGTGAAAGGTCTCTCGTTGCGTGTGTCTTTTTTACTTCTTATATTTCACTTGTAATGTGTGGTCTCACGCTCCTAACAACGTAAGACGATGGAATGTTTAAAAATGATGTTTATTTTAAAGTCTAGACACTTACACATTTTAAAATCTAGAGACATATTTCTAAAAGCTGCAAAAACATCGCAGTAATCTTTTAAATATTTTTCGACAGTGTTTGCAACACACAATATATTTATGATGATTATCATGACGACGACGACGATGAAAATCGAAGTTGGCACTAGACTTTTCTTCCATTCTTTTCATTTCTTCGCTTTACCCCGTCCCCTCCCTTTAAAAAAAAAATCTATCTCACACTGTGGCGCCACTATTAGCGGAAGATTATCATAGCGATATTGAAATGCCTTGTTATTCAACGCAGTTTAATGAAGATCATTCACTATCATAGTCAACTTAGCTGTCAAATAGGTGCCTGATTCTCTTGTGCTAGGCTTACTGGAGCTACTCACTTTCAAATAGATCAGTGACTCTCATATCTTTTCCGGCCGCCGTCCATTTCCTTTCAAACAATAAAACCACAAACCAATGATTTTGCTCACATGGTTCTGATGTTACCGGTGCCTCTCTTTCCCGCCCCGCCCCACCTCCACCTCCACCCACCGTCAACTGGACCTTCCCAATACCCAACATATTAGTTTGTTACTGTTTGTTTTACACTTCTACGTGATCATATCATTGCCTTTGTAGCCATTCCTTCTTCTTTGTATTTTTTTAAACTGAAAAGACAGAATTTGGAGAGCTTGGTAATCACTGAACATACAGAAGGCAGAAGTTATGTTATTCTGTAGTACTGGGGGTTGGGGAGTCTTAAGGACAAAGAAGAGTTAAGCTAAGACAGGGAAGAGAAAGGTATAGGTTTTAGTATGAGTTTTGCTCGTGCGTGTTTCGGTTCGATGTAAAGGCCAAGCTGCGAGTTTAATTTTGTCTTAAGTTATTTGAGTTTGCATGCTTGGATGTTTTGACGGGAGGTTACGAAAAACCGTGCTGGGCTGACCCAAGGTCAGAATGGTCAGTTGCTGTTAGATTGTTTTGATAAAAGGAACTTTTTGTTTTTTTTGTCTAGATAACAGTGGGACTTTTTTTTCTGGTACACACACACGCACACCAAAAAGGCCCCGGGGTTGACCCAGCCTCTAAAAATTGGTACCAGAGAAATCTGGGAAGATAAAGCGGCCAGGCGTGATACTGACCACATCACACTTTTATGTGCCGAAGGCCATGGAAAATACGGGCTTAACACCCTATTCCTCAATATGCTTTAATGGCATGGAAACGGAATTTTACCTTTACCTTAATAGATGCAACGTATTTTCAGAGCTGTTATGAAATTTTTATAACAACTTAGAATCATTCTTTTTCAAACTCATACTACAGAAATGAATAGATTATTTAATACAGACTAAAAGCAGACAAAGAATGGAAATCCAGGAAGCAAATCAGCCAAATAAATCTGGATATATTCAGTTTACAGGAACTGACGTTTTCGCTTAGGGTTAGTGGAGGCTTCATTTTATAATTGGTTTGGATGATGAGGAAAGTTAGACAACTTGGTAATCACTGGACATATCATGAGAAGACAGAAGTTAGACAACTTGGTAATCACTGGACAAGTCATGAGAAGACAGGAGTTAGAGAATTTAGTCTACATCAAAAGCCTCAGGAGAAAAAGAAGTAGAGAAAGACCAATGGAAAAAAAAAAATCTCAAACTGCTGACTCACACAAAAGGCACCACAAAAGGGAGCACTTCAGTTGACTGCCAACACCAAGGACAACACACTGAAACATGACATAAAATGATACAAAAGTCAAATATTTTTCTATTACAAAGGATATTTCTTCATGATTTCCTTCAAAGTTTCTGAACAATGAAATCATCATTAAACCTGGCCACTCCCAGAATCCAAATAATATAGGTTTCAAATTTCTCCATTCCTCCAGGTTTAGACTCTGTACTTTTACTTCTCACCTCATTTTTGTTTTTGAAGCAGTGTGGAATTTCATGCCAAAGATTCCTAAAGTATAAACATAAATGTTTGTAGCAATATCTTAATGTCTGCAGTATCTAGCCACATCTACCTGCCGCAGTCATTAAGATAACACTACGATACCAGAATCGATACTGGGTTAGTGCATAGTTATTTTCCAAATGCACTGTAGAAAGAATGAGGAAAGCTGGCAGAAACAAGAATGGCAGAAAGCAAGATGAACACATACAAATGAACAACATATAACAAACCAATATTTCGGCAAAAGCCTTTTACAAGGATCACATACAAAAACAATACAACAGATAAAAACATGAAAATTAGATGAAAAATTTACACGTGGCATTGTTTAACAAATAAATAAGATTTTTAAGGGCATGCATCTTTCCCATCGCAACATATGCCTGTGAGACCTGGACACTTAACAAAACAGCTGAGAAACACATAAATGCCTTTGAATGTAAATGCTACAGAAGAGTTCTCCAAATATCGTGGACACAAAAAAGAACAAATATATCTATACTCTCTCTCTCTCTCTCTGAACCTTAAGTGCCCAGGGCACATGGGGCTTCCGCAAGGGTTTTCCACAAATGCCTGTCTTTCGCCTTTTTTTCTGCTCTTGCCCAGGTGAGCCCTCTATTGCTCAACATCCTTTCTGTTGTTCTTCTCCATGTCTCTTTTAGGATACATAATGGGAAAAAGAAAGAGAGGAAGACCAAAACGAAGATGGCTGCAAGACATCATTGACGATCTGCAAATGGATGCCGCAGCAGCAGGCCATCTTGCTCACAACCGAGAGGCCTACAGGAGTGCTGTTTGGGAGGATAACAAAGAGTGTTTGTGTGTCACAAGTGTTATCTGGCAGTCTACTCACTTCTTAACTTTCACCAACAGTGAACTTTAACCTACACAATGCTGTTTTTATGTCCCCTTTAGAGTTTCACGTAGTCGACATCTTTTTTTTTTTTTTTTCTGTTGTGTTCCACTTGATAGCTTGTTTTGGGATTCCCTGATTGTTTCTTCTCATCATGTGACCAACATATGTCCATTTTCTTTTTCTGATCACCCATGAGACAGGTTCTTGTTTGCTTATCCGTCTTATCTCTGCGTTGTTCTTGAATTCGTTCCACTGTATACCGACTATTTTCCTTAAGCATTTCTCTTCAAAAGAGTCTAATTTCTTGTCTATTTCTTTAGCTGATTTCCAGCTTTCAGATGCATAAATGAGGGTGGATATTACATTTGAATTGAATAATCTTAACCTGGTTTTTGTGAATTTAAATTTTTGAATGGCAGATGTTCTCAAGAATCTTGAAGGTCAATGATCTTTTGCAATTCGAATTTTAACTTCCTTTCTGGTGTCACCATCCTGGTCTATGTAGCTGCCGAGATATGCAAATCGGTTTACTTCTTCAGCAGCTGTTCCCTCTATGCATATTTGATAATATTTTTATGATATCTGATACAGAGCTGTATTTCTGCACTGCCTGTTGAAAGTGCTTATATCCTGCGGTGTCTCTGCTGTTCGATTGAGTGTGGTGCGAATAGAAACACAAATGTGTCAAATAAGCAACAGTGTTGTCACTGCTTTCAAGAAGGATGTTGGTTCTGTGTGTCAAGTTACTAAGTTTAGAGCTATGGCACCACTGTGAGCTGTGAACTTCGTATGGACAGTGTTGATGGTTCTTACTTATGTCTATTTGGCCAATGGTAAACTGCGATGGACTTTGTGTGTCCTGATTTGGCTTGGCGCCTTAGCTATGAAGTTCACACCATGAGCAACGCTGACTATTTTCACATTTGAACTGTTGTAGTTCCTGAAATGGTGCTCTCACTGGGTGGCTCATCATCAAGGACTGATGTGAAGGACCATCGATGAACATTTTGTGTGATATTCACTGGCACAGGCAGTGCAGCAATTATGAATTCTGAATATAAACACAGAAACATGAATATAAAGAAGAATAATTCCTAACTGTCTTCACAGAACTTTGAAATCTAATCTCTGGTAAGGATAAATACTTAAATCCCATCTTTGATTATGGCAGCAAGTCGGATGACACCACCACTGTAGCCACCATGACGGATAGCCAATGAGACTGCTGTTTGTGGGTGATAAGAAGAAAAAAACATTACCTATTTAGTTATCATCATTATCATCATCATCATCATCATTACTGAACTCCAGACAAATCTCTGATCTCCTTTCAGCATTCAGCAACTGATGACACCAGTTTTATGCTGACTCACAGTTCTCTTTGTAAAACAAGACAAACAAATACAACAAAGTCTAATGTGATCAAAATTCAGGCCACGGACGCCAATACTTTGGAAAAGTTTCATATCTTTGTGGTAGTTATGTCATTTCAATGCAAAAAGAATTTGTATTTTAAAGAAAATGTGGGTAACCTTTAATGAATAAACACTACACTATGCTAAAAAAAATACACAGTACAGACTTGGTGAATTTTCAAACTGACAATAATGTAATTATATTTTTAAATGTGAAAAATGTTCCTTCATCCATGCAGGATTTGCCGAAACATCAGATGTTAAACATTCCACAGTGGAAAAAAAAAAAACATTGAGATTTTGTCATGGACTCCTGGTCCATATACCACCAATTGGGAAACACTGTCCTAGGCTAATGAAGTCACATAATGATGAAGGAAGTAAGAGAACAAATATTGTAGGATTAAACCTCGAAAAAATCGTAGACAAAGCACTTTAGTGAAATGTGAGAGAAAGAAAAATCACAAGAGAATTACCTGGGATTCGAACACGGACTCCGGTAGGATGAGCAGCCGTCTAGCCACGAGAGAACAGCGTACTATCGACTTAGCCAACTAGCACCCCTATAAGGTGTTTTGTTGACATAGTCTTTAGTAACTGCTCAGCAGACATGAGAGATCGTGACACCCGGAAAGAAACGAGGTCGTGACACACAGAAATTCCGTAGCTTAGATTCATTCTCTCTAGCAGGTACCAACTAGACAAACATACACACGGTCTCCTGCCATGTCTAGTGCAAACTTGAACAACAATAACAAACGAACGAATACTTATTACATGAAGTTAGTTTCAGGTATAGTTTTCCTATTTATAAAAAATGATGAAGGAAGTACTTCTATGTTAGCCAGGCATCTCTTATGCCATTGTAGTCACATAACGATGAAGTAAGTACTTCTATGTTGGTCAAGCATCTTCTAGGCTACTGTAGTCACATAATGATGAAGCAAGTACCTCTATGTTAGTCAGGCATCTCCTAGGCTATTAAAGTCACATCTATTTCATACATACTGTAACTGGTCCTTGACATAAGCTGTAAAAAAAATAAAGTAATCCTGTTGTGCCATGGAGACATGATGTTAGTGCCCATATTTTTCTTGACCTGTCAGGGTGATGTGGTCAGCATAACACCTTTCTTCCCTGCCTCTAGATCAAGCCAGGTACACATTTCTACAGCCTGGGTGACTGGTGTGCCTCCAGCCATATTTAAACCATCAACTTTCAACTTGAAAAACTACCATATACTGTATCTTTAATGTATGTCAGCTGTACTTCTGTCTATGCTAGTTGCTCCCTAAATGCACATTAGCTGACCATTGGTGTATGTTAGTAGGCCATAAAAATAATCTATTGTGGGATGTGTTGCATCTTCATTTTGACAAAAATGATCATTTGCAAATAAATAATTCAGAATGACCAAATTCAATATCACAAATACAATTTTAAAAACTATGACACTGATAAATATATCTTGAACTGATAATCTGTTGAATGTGCCTCACATATTTTATAGCACTCAAGCTAGCAACAAATCCTAGGCTTGGCTCCTTCATCAGACTAGACCTGTAAGCTGTGTACAAATGCTGATTGAGAAGTAGTAGTAGAAGTATAATAGGCCAAGCAAAGACTGCATTTCAGAGAATGAGAAACATATTAGCTAACACATCTTTATCAATGAATGTTAGAAAACGAGTCCTAAAATGCTATATTGAACCTATCTTGTTATATGGAAGTGAATCATGGACAATATGCAAGTCTGCACAAAAATCATTGGAAGCAGCAGAAATGTGGTTTATTAGAAGAATGTTGCGAATCCCCTGGACAGCAAAAATAACTAATGAAGAATGTATGAGAAGAGGTGGAGACACAAAAAAACCTTGTCGAAAAGATAAGAGAGAGACAATGTACTTTCACAGGACATGCAATGAGAAGAGGGGGCATTGAAAATATTATAATAACAGGAAAAATAGAAGGAAGAAGATCAAGAGGAAGACCAAGAGAAATGATACTGCACATGAACCCTAACCCTAATCTCTAAAAACCTAACCCTAACCCAACCCCTAACCCTATATCCCTATAACCCTAACCCTATAACCCTAAGGTTAACTGTAACCCTAACCCCTAGCCCATAACCCTAACCTTAAATTCTAACCCTAACCCTAAACCTAACCCTAAAACCTAACCCAAACCCTAACCGCTAAATAATCTAACAGTCAAGTCAAACATTTGACTACCCTGTCTAGCTAAAACCTATCAACTCCTAAATTAAACTGCACACAACTAGTGAACCTATTCTAACTTCTAACCTATTCACTTCTTAACTTCGCCTTCACGTAAATACGTAGTAATTGACTACAACAGATAAACAGCTACTATAGAAAGTGACACTGCTTTGAACATCAGTATAAAGAAAATAAAAACTTGCCTTTACTGCAAAGCAAACAAGAAAAACGAGCTGAATCTTGTCATAAAAGAAAAAATTTGAATGAGATATCAGCTGATGAAAGTAGGTGATCTATAAGAAAACTCTAATCGGGAGCACCAACTATAATGTGCTCTCGCCATGAAAGATAGTGCTAGTCACATGCACCACTGTAGAAGGATTTCTTCTTAGATGATATATTACTAATAGTGCCAACACAGCATCAACTAAAGGTGTATGCCTCTGTGGCAGTACACAGAGTCAGAGATATTGACTTATTGTGGACTTTAATTGTATTAGTAAGACTTACATGATGTTGTTGCCTGTAAGAGTTGGTAACACTACTTAATCAGAAATGGGAAACTTGTCACTATGGTATACCCCAAGTGACACAACAACAATGCCAGGTTCACAACTGCCACAACAAAAACAACAACGTCATGTAATGAAAACTTGTACAGGACTCCCACTCACTCAACAGGACTAACAGATAAGAACTCCATGTAGGTAATGAATAGACTAAGTTCCAAGATACAGATCAAACATTTATTGAATGACAAAATTGAATGGTGGAAGATGGAGACGAGGAAGGAAAATGAACTGCCAACATGGCAGGGTGATTTAAAAAGCAATATAGATTGTGAGAAAACTGTCAAAATACATGTTGTTTTTCTGTCTACATACTTGGCAAATCTGGATTCAGCAGCATGGTTCCACCTACAAAAATTGGAAACAGACTGGACACTGCAGCAGTATGAGATTTTCAATTGCCACTGTTCAATATGGAGCCAGACAAGAAAATATGCGCAATACAATCACAGTTCACAAAAAAAAAAATCCTTTTGTGATAGATAGATATTTAGACAGATACACATCAGGTCAATATATTTACAAAAACTATAAAACTTAGTGTATGAGAAAATGTAAAAAAAAAAAATTAAAATATGAAAAGGTTATCATCACTGCACATTGGACAAATCCATAAGTATTGTCCAGTGTTTACCTACAGTCATAAGTATTGTCCAATGTTTACTTACAGTCATAAGTACCATCCATTGTTTACCTATGGTCATAAGTACTGTCCAATGTTTACCTATGGTCATAAGTATTGTCCAATGTTTACCTACAGTCATAAGTAATGTCCAATGTTTACCTACAGTCATAAGTACTGTCCAATGTTTACCTACAGTCAAAAATGTTCCAATCTCCTCCCATAAAAGAAGATGTCAGCACAGTATATGGGCTCCACAGCACTGCAAGAAACTCTAATGTTATGGCAACAAAAAGTTTCATACAAGTAGAATCTCAGATGTCTCTATTTGCACACACAATATTTGAGAAGAATTTGATTCTGTGAACTCTACCAGCCACTGTTGCTTTGTCCCATAATTTGATCAATTTGATGGTCTTGATCTTTTGTCTTGTAGCTTGTTTTGCTAATCATTTGTGGTCATATTTTTCATTCACTACCAAACAACTGGCCACAACATTTTTATTCATTATAAATGTTCCACTTTAACACAGTGAATTAGTCACATGCCAACCAGGTGACCTAGTTTCAATTCCCACTCAACACAGCGGGGGTCAAACCATGCTTGCAAAAATTCCCAGGGTTCACCCAGCCTCAAGAAAAAAATGGGCATCAGGTTAACTCTCTGGGAAGGAGAGAGGAATGATGCTGCTAGCTATGGAGTTTGTGCTGATGGCACAACTATTTACTAGGCAGCAGAGTATAGTTTGACTGTGCAATGACGCTTACTCACAACTATATTTATAAATGTTCAACTTATTTATCAATGCCTTACATGCTTATCAGACAGATCCCTACTAGACACTACAAAACAACAAAAACTGAGCTGGTACATCATAAAAAAAGCAAATAAGAAACTAAATATATAAGCAGATTTTTTTACAGCAAGTGCCTAGCATGATGAGAGGGCAGGGGTGAGAACATTGAGCGTCTCATTTCCTCCCCTTGCTGTGTATCAGAGTAGTCCAAGCAGTCAATGGTCCACATGCCCACTCCCCTCAGCTTCCTCATGGCAGCCAAGTCATATTTCAGTTTTAAACTTTTTGGATTATCATACTGGACTTGATAAGATCTGCCAGTCAGAAAGTCCTGAGAAATGACAAAGTGTTGATAGTAAATATTTATTCACAAAAAGTACATTATGCTTGTATGAAAGAAAATAAATCATACTGCAGATTGTTCATTTTTAAGTTTGAGAATATAGTCATATTCCAGATAATCAGTTTCAAATACAACATGGTGTACAACTTTTGTTACCAGATTTAAACATGTAGAGGAGAGGCACTCGTACCACAGGAAAATATTCTGAATATACACACTAGAATATCTGTAGACTAGCAAGAGTACCAGGCATTGCCCTGGTAGGTTATGAGCTGGATCATTTTGGTGACAATGGCTCAAACAAAAAAAATATATCAATATCAATCAGGGCCTGCCTGCCTATTCATGGGACTACCTGGCTGCCTACTTAAAATTCATGGTGTAGCACTATATTCCAATTCATACTAAAAAAGGTAAATTTTCCATTCCCATGCCATTAAGGCATATTGGGGAATACGGTGTTAGACCCATATTTCCATGACCTTCAACACATGAAAGTGTGATATGGTCAGTATCACACGCCTGGCCGCTTTACCTTCCCAGATTTTTCTGGTATCCATTTTTAGAGGCTAAGTCAACCCTAGGGCCTTTTTGGTGTGTACCAGAAAAAATTCCACTGCTGGGACTGAACCCGATACCACTGGATTAGCAAACCAAGCACATAACCACCCAGCTAACGAGGCTGCCCAATTTATAGTACATGAACCAATCTACTGTTAAGAAAACATAACTAGCAGTATTCACTCACAACATAACTTTCACTGTGCAATTACTGTGTTGAACCATGTAACATTGTCTCATGAATCATGTGACAATGGCTTGTGGGAGGTAATGATGGAATGATGATAAATTCATGGCAACAATGTGCTTTTTAAAACTGACTACAGTTGTTTCCTTGTAAAATTTGTTGTTTAAATTTATGCACTAGTTTTACTTCTATAGGTAGTCAATATTGTCACTCTTCCTTAATCATGAGGAATCAACTTACAGGGCATGATCACATGACAATGGTTTACAAATCATGTGACTACTTTATTATAACTGACTGATAATAGATTTTCTTATGCCACTATACTGCTGTAACTGACTATGGCTAGGGGTTATGCCCTGGTTTTGTGTTTACTGCCCATTTTTGTTCAATGAACATTTGCAAGAATTGTTTTGAGTAGCACAAGTTTCTGGGACTGAAATCAGAGGGTGAAGTGTGTCAGCTGGGAGTGAGAACAAGATGTATACTTGAACTAAAAGGTTGTGTTTTATGTCATCTCCGTCCAAAATTCTATTTTGGAAACTTGAAATGATGTATCGTTTTCATTAAGTCTAGTTTCTGTCTTTGTTTAGATGTAACTGAAGTAATGAGTTAAATGACTGGATATTTTGACAGCCAAGCTGATGCTGTTCGTTTCTGAGATATTGGACGATATACTTCTACCTCATCATCATGACATCTTCATCACACTCATCATTAAAAATCTTCATGTTTCACTGTAGAACTTTGGAGTTCATCTGCTTATTGCTCAAGTGTGACTAGAATGTTATTATGAACCTGGATACTAGTCTGAAATGATGGTTAGTCAGCTCAGGTTGGAATTGTCTGTTCACAGTTAGACAGTAGAGTACACAATGTTCACAAGCCACACAGATAACATTCTTAGATTGTTGCTTCTACTCCATTAGCACACATTATGCCAATCACACTAGTGTCATACATGTATAAGTGGTGCATTAATAAATAAAAAAAAAAGATGCCAACATACTGCACCCCAAATACCTGGCAATGTCTGATATGCTTGCTAGACAAAAATAAATGCTCATGAAACAATTTGCTGCTAATAAAGCAGGAATATGAGAAACATTTTGAATTACACTGACTCAAATATAAAATGACTTCTACTATGTATACATTACATATTCAATTATATATCCTGACTTCTATATATCAAACATATTAATCAATAAACAATTAAATTTTTGCACTGAAACTTACAGACCGGAAAATCATGAAGTTCAGTAAAATTACTTAAGAATATTTTGTGCCATTTTTCTTCAATTACACCATAAATTTCCAAATGAATGGTACATATTAACAAAAATAATGTTACTGTTATGAAAGCTATTAAGAATCAGCTGACAAGGGTGCAAAAATGTGGTTTTGAAAGTCTCTTCCAGGTTAAGGAGGTAAGTTTTTTTAATTATTTTTTTTTTATTTTTGTGAAGATTTATCTTTATGATTTCCTTTGTATTGTGGGGAGGGTGTGTAGTGGTGGTGTGTGCATGTGCATATGTGTGGGTTAGTCTACCAGTTTAGCTTGTATAGATTATTATTTAGTTAAATATAGACAAGTTAAGTGATGGTTTTGCAGACTGTAACAATTAAAAAAAAATTATATCACAGAGTGCTATGTCATAATGACACACTATACAATAAAATAAATAAGGGTTTTGAATATTGTTGGACGCAGTTCTCTAAGATTAAAAGCACTTTTAAAAATATATATTGTTGTTTATTAATTGCCACTGTTTTTATGTTGCGGTTTCACAAGAAAATTGAATAATGTCCAAAGTTCAGCACTCCAACACTGCCATAAGTTGTCTATTATTTACATTTTTAAAATATTATTTGCACAGCTTTCAAGAATCTTTCTCAGTTATGAGGACATCTTGAAATTATAACATGGCTATGTAATATATTACAGTGAATCAAAAATTCGTCATGTTTCTCCACATTGTGTCTCATCCACTGTACTGGAATGAAATTTGCAGTGTGGAAGGGGAAGGAATATGAGTTATATGAATATAAGCTGATGACAGCACTGCAGGAAGTAGTTCCAAAGGTTCAGGTTTGAGGACACTGACATCAAAGATAAGCCCAGGTCAGGAAACCCTTTAACCACCAGTGAAGAAGCCCTGCACCAAGTTATTGAAGACCTTTCACCAGTACTCAGCGCTTGTCAGACCAGCTGGGCCCTTCTCAAAGTTCAGGATTTACATGAGCTCCACTTCAGCAGCAGGCAGCCTCAGCGCGTCCAGCACGATCTCACTCCCCTACAAGCACAGAGATGTGTTGATCTCAGTTATCAACTGTTAGCAAACTCACATGACAAAAAGTTTCTTCAGTGTATAACAGTACTGGGAATGAAAAATGGATTTTCCTGCAGTACCCTGACACAGGTACCAAATGGTGCCAGGCCAGGTGGCAGAGACAGTTGACCGACAAGGCCGGTTCGAGAAGACAGTTATGCTTTGTATCTGAATAAACGAGGGCTCCCTGCACTGGCAATTGGTTCCTTTTGATTGTTCTGTTGATGGGAATCTGTATGTTGAGCAACTGAAGTGGATGTTCTGCACACCTGATACCTATAACTCATCAACAAGAAAAGGGTACTTCTCCAACATGACAATGCGTCAGTGAACACTTCCATCGTGGTCCGTGGACAACTCATGGAATAGGCTGGAATCAAGGTTCTGCCCCACCCACTGTACAGTTCTGACCTTGCACCTTCAACAGATTACCATCTATTCTGAGCAATGGCAAACATCCTTAAAGTGCAGGAATTCAGATCTCTAGAAGAAGTTGAAGCCAGTGTGAGAGATTTCTTGACCTCAGACCCCTCCTAGTGGTTCTACAAATATCTCCTCACACTGGCTGACCAATGGCAGAAGACCATCAGAGGTGATGGACTGTATTTTGAAGAGTGAAGTTACACTGTCACTAACATTACACTGGGTGCTAGTTGGCTAAGTCGATAGTAAGCTGTTCTCTCGTGGCTAGACGGCTGCTCGTCCTACCGGAGTCCGTGTTCGAATCCCAGGTAATTCTCTTGTGATTTTTCTTTCTCTCACGTCTCACTAAAGTGCTTTGTCTACGATTTTTTCGAGGTCTAATCATACAAAATTTGTTCTCTTACTTTACTATACCAAAGCCTCGTAGTTTCCTATTTATAAAAAATTATAAAAAATTGTTAACATTACATACCACTGGGAACACAGATAAGTATATATTATGTTGCTTGGTTTTGTGAAACTGTGCAAAGAAACGTGACAAACTTTTGATTCAACCTAGTATAACAATGGATTCTGCTACACCAGCAAAAAATTCTTATCAAAGCATTTTTCCTCAATACAGATCGCAAGTACTCATTTTTATAGCTAGGTTGAATATGGATAGCATGTGTTTAGCAAAAGCTGTACTATAAAGACAGTTGAAGCCACTCACACTGTATGAGAAATATGGAGTGCATGATGTTGTATTCCACTTGTATTTCTCTGGCATGGTCTGTAACAGTTGGTATATGATGTTGTAGCTGTACTGTTCAGCCTGTCTTTGATGGGAATTATTCAGGAAACACTTGTCCTAAATTAATGACATCAGCAAAAATATAAGTAATTAACATATATAAGTAATGAACAATCTAATGTAATTCTCAAAATAATCCATCATTCTATGTATCAAAGTTTATCAATAATAATAAACACTAAACATCGGTAAATTCATTGTGCAAAAGTTTCTCTAAATTTATAACAAATCATCAAAATCATTATATATAATTCTGTTCATCTAACATAAAGCATTAGAACTGAATGGTAAGCAAAGTAGATAAACTATTAGCACTGACTGGGACAGCAGACAAAGTAGATAAACTATTAGAACTGATTGGTAAGCAGACAAAGTAGATAAACTATTAGCACTGACTGGGACAGCAGACAAAGTAGATAAACTATTAGAACTGATTGGTAAGCAGACAAAGTAGATAACTATTAGCGCTGACTGGGACAGCAGACAAAGTAGATAAACTATTAGAACTGATTGGTAAGCAGACAAAGTAGATAAACTATTAGAACTGATTGGTAAGCAGACAAAGTAAATAAACTATAAGAACTGAGTGGTATGCAGACAAAGTAGATAACTATTAGCGCTGACTGGGACAGCAGACAAAGTAGATAAACTATTAGAACTGAGTGGTATGCAGACAAAGTAGATAAATATTAGCACTGACTGGGACAGCAGACAAAGTAGATAAACTATTAGAACTGAGTGGTATGCAGACAAAAAGCACTGACTGGGACAGCAGACAAAGTAGATAAACTATTAGAACTGATTGGTATGCAGACAAAGTAGATAACCATTAGCACTGACTGGGACAGCAGACAAAGTAGACAAACTATTAGAACTGAGTGGTATGCAGACAAAGTAGATAACTATTAGCACTGACTGGGACAGCAGACAAAGTAGATAAACTATTAGAACTGAGTGGTATGCAGACAAAGTAGATAACTATTAGCACTGACTGGGACAGCAGACAAAGTAGATAACTATTAGCACTGACTGGGACAGTAAACAGAGTATAGTGACCTGATCTTCTTCTTATTCAGCTTTCTGAGCCATTAAAGCTCATTGCTGCAGATAAAGTTTACCTCCATTCCTCTCTATTCCTAATCTTCTTTCTCCAGTTGGTAACATCAATTTCTTTTATATCCTTTCTCTATTCATTCCATAACACTACTCTTTTTATTGAGATGAGGTCATTGATCATCAGAAAAAAAGTATAAGCATTAACTGGGTCACTAGATAAAGAATGAGATCTGACTGGATCAGCAGATAAGTTTTGGAATTGAAAAAGACATTATTATATAAAGTTTAACAACTGAATGGGACAGAAGGGAAAGTGTAACAACTGAATGGGACAGAAGGTAAAGTGTGACAGCTGAATGGGACAGAAGGTAAAGTGTAACAACTGAATGGGACAGAAGGTAAAGTGTAAGTACTCACAGACAGTAGGAAAAAAAAATCAGAATAGAATGGGAAGTTGATAAAAGGGTTGGCACAAACTGAGATGGTAGAGAAAATAAAAGTGGTCAAAAGAAAATCAAGGACAAAAATGAAGACATAATAATTATAATAAAAATAAAAACACGATGAATTAAATGATAACATCAATCAACACTTAAATGTCCATACAAAAAAAAACCCAAGTGACATAAACTAAAAAATAAAAACATAAGAAAGCCAAATATTTCCATTCAAAAGAAACCAACTTCTTACACCTAAAAAAAAAAACACACACACAAAAACCAGTGACATAATCTCTCAAACAAGAACATAAAAAAAACAGTGATATACCCCTATAAGTGTGGTACAGTCATAGATATATCCGTACCACGGGAGGCCAAGAACTAGTTTGTCTGTGCTGATGTTCTGTTTGATGTAGCTATCAATACCTGCAAAATATCATAAGCTGTTTTCTTGTGACCTCATATCTTCAGGTTCAACTCGAACTACATTTATTTAGCTCTAATCAAAGAGAACCCATTTTTTTTTTCAGTCCAATTCAAATATCACCTATATTTATTTAGCTCAAGTCAAAAGAACCCATTCAACAGTTCAAGTCAAATATGACCTACATTTCATTCACTCAAGTCAAATATGACCTATATTTATTTACCTGAAATCAAAGAGACTTCATATTTATTTATCTCAAACAAGATCAAAACTTACCCAGTTAATTCTTCATTTACGTTCAGACATGGTTGTTATATTAAGGTGCCAGTTTGATGCCTACTCTCGCTTCATTTCATATAATTACAGCTGGTATATGTCACACGCAAAATGAATGGTTTTATTTCAAATAATAAAGACTTACATAAACTATACACAAAATGATCACATGATATCAAATAATAATAGCTTGTTGTTCAATGGCCTCACTTATATGATAAGCTAGATTCAGGACTTTGCTGTTTTACATGTTATACATCAAGTGAGCATTTGACCCCACCATAAAAAACAATATGAATACAGAATTAATATGCAGGGAACACTGCTTACTTAAAATGTTTTCATCCATAATTAATACTTTGTGGGTAATACGCATGTATTTATTGTATGATGTTTAATCTTCTTCTTCAGCTTTCTGAGCCATTAAGGCTCATTGCTGCAGATAAAGTTTGCCTTCATTCTTCTCTACTCCTAATCTTCTCTATCCAGTTGGTGACACAAATTTCTTTTATATCTTCCTCTATGCTGTCTTTCCATCTCTGTCTTGGTCTACCCCTTGGTCTTGTTTCCCTCATCTCTTGTGCATACATCATTTTCATTTGTCTGCTCTTTTCCATTCTTTCTACATGCCCTAACCAGCGTAGTCTGTTCAGTTTCAAGTCATTTATAATTTGTTGGAATTTAAATCAGCTTTTTCTCCATCCATTATCATTGGATGTTTCACGCAGACTTTCTTTTCCTGTGATGTGTCTGTATGACTCCTCCTTTCCTATCTTTGCATTGAAATTTCCTAGTATTATCAGTATATCATGTTTCTGGGTACAGGAGTGAAGCAAGGATGTGTACTATCGCCAACATTATTTTTCTTGGCAGTAGACTGGTTAATGAGGGAGGCAACATCAGACAAACGCAGAGGATTACAATGGACCCTTGACACAGTGCTGGAGGACCTTGACTTTGCGGATGACATTTGTCTACTATCAAGCAGCCACAAAGATATGCAAGATAAAATAAACAAGCTAACTCAGAATGCAAACAACATAGGACTAAAGATTAACGTAGGAAAGACAAAGTTAATGAAGCAAAATGTGAACAACAGAAATGTACTCTCAGAGTAGATAGCAAGTTAGTGGAGGAGGTCAACAAATTAGTATACCTTGGCAGTAGAATAGTAGAAAATGGAGACAGCACAGAGGACATCAACAGCAGACTTACTAGAGCAAACCAGGCTTTTGCAATGCTGCAGAATATATGGAAATCTAAAAAAACTAAGCATAAATACAAAAATCAGGATATTTAAGAGTAATGTTCTAAGTGTATTATTCTATGGAAGTGAATGCTAGAAAATCACCAAAATCATAGAAAACAAGTTTAATTCTTTCCAGACTAAATGTTTATGAAGAATTAGAAAAATATTTTGGCCAAGCACCATAAGAAATAACATCTTGTTGGCAGAAATGCAGATGACGCCACTGACAGCAGTTAGAGAGGAAAGACTCTGGTGATGGTTGGGACATGTGCTTCGAATGACCGACAACTCACTACCAAAAATAGCACCACAGGGGAACAGAAGTAAGGGTAGACCAAAAGAGACATGGAGAAGAACAACAGAAAGGATGTTGGGTAGACCAAAAGAGACATGGAGAAGAACAACAGAAAGGATGTTGAGCAATAGAGAGCAAGAGCAGAAAAAAAAAGCAAAGGACAGGCATTTGTGGAAAACCCTTGTGGAAGCCCCATGTGCCTTGGGCACTTAAGGTTCAGAATGAGAGATGTTTATGGGTCTTCTCTATTTCTCTCATGTGTTGTAAAATTCATCTTTGACGTCATCCTCTGTATCTTCTCTTGGTGCATGCACATTAATCATTGTTATATTTTTCTTTGATCCCTTGATGCGGAGGCTGCTGATTCTTTCATTGGTAGTACTGAGGTCCATCACTAAGTCTCATACTTTTCTCTTGACAGCAAAACCTGTCCCAAGTTCATGTCTTCCATCGGTAATACCTCTATATACCAGTACCATTTCTCCTATGACTGTTATATCTTCTCCAAGCCACCTGATTTCCTGTAATGCTGTAACATCCATGTCATACCTACTTAGTTCATCTGCTAATTCTTTAGCTGCCCCTTGTCTGTATAAACTTCTTATATTCATGTTCCAAATTTCATAATATTTTTGATGTTCCAAGGCCGTAATCCATTTTTATCCGTCCAATTTCGAGGCTTCTCTATCTGTTCCGTAACACTACTCTTTTTTTTTATGAAGATGGAGTTGTTGCCCCCACCCTCCAACTCCCAACCTGGAGGACCAGGGTGCAAGTTTCCTGATGTTTAATATGGACACAAATGTACTTGTAGTATGACGTTTAATGTGAGTTGTGGACACAAATGTATTTACTGTATGATGTTTAATTAGATCGTGGACACAAATGTATTTACTGCATGAAAGATGAGAGAAATGGCATATTTTCACTTTGATTTCTTCAACAAACCTTATTAATTTTGTCAGAGATTTGGAGGAAGTTCTTAAGGTTTGTAATTCTGTTGATGTAGAAAGCTACTCCAGGCTAGCTGTCATTGTCGAAAGTCACAATAGTACTCTCTCAAAGTGTTAAACCAACTGTCATGTCCTTTCCCTTAAAATTTATTTATACAATTCAACAGTATTTAGACAGGCTGTGCAATTTTTATTAACATATTCCCATGCAGCCTAATTGTTTTAAGACAATTAAAAATCTTTATAAGATAACTTTATTTTATCTAGGTGCAGGTACAGCATTGCTGTCTAAGGCATTTAGAGCATTACCAAAAGTTCTTAAGTAGTTTGATTCACACAGTTTGGGATATCATATTTACATCCAGACCTTACAATTATTTCAGGATTTCCACCAGAATGAAAAGGTAGAGAGCTACAGTAATGAAGTTGTGTTTGCAGTAGAAAGACAACACTTAGTTCTTTTTTCCACATCAAAATGAAATGCCAGATGACCTTTCCTGATGTTCACCATCATAAAAATGCCATAAATGTGGAACACACAGCATGGGCATATGAGCCTGAGAATAGTGTAAAGCTGAAGAGGAGCTTGCCTGTAAATTGTGTTCCTCATTTCAAGTGAGTATTTTATTTTATATTTTACAGAATGAGTGGTTTCATTTCTTTAAATGTGTATTGAATGAGTTATTTTCAATATGGATTATTTATAAAATCTATAAATAACATGTAATGATGTCCAGTTCCTATTTTCATAATTTTCATGCAAAATAAAGATTTTCTTGAAAAAAAAATTCAAGTAATATCTGAAAAAAACATTTTAACATTTTTTTTTTCAAGTATTACTTGAATTTTTTAAAACAAGTCCATAGTTGCTGCAATCTCCTCCAATGAAAAGCAAATTTCTAATGGTGAACGAGCTAAAAAAAATCAGTGAGAATCATAAAGAGTGGATATGGAAGTGTGGAGGTGGAGCTAGAACACATGACAATCACTCCAAGTAGCCAAGTCATTATCAGTTTGGCTATTTCTGCTTTCATACTTGGAAAGATTGAAGCAATGAGACCAAATAAAATGATACTATAGATATGTTGCTTATATGCTGTACTGCAGAGTATGACTGATTATAGGCATATTGTAATGATTTTGAATCAAACCTCAGGGTCAAGTAAGAATAGTATATTTATATGAGAAAACAATAAAAGAATGGTTGCTTTTTTTGTAGTGTCATTCTGGGTTCAATACTTACTTCAAAACACTGACCAGAATGCAATGGCTGGGATGATAATGATAGATTCTTAGATAGGAAGTTGTCTTTTCTGATGAATCAAGGTTCTGTATCCACCATGCCAATGCCAGAATATGTGCTTACAGAAAATACCATGAGAGATTTCATACTGATTGTTCTTTGGAAAGAGATCTGCAAGTATAGATCTTGCAAGCATAGATCTTGCAAGCATAGATCTTGCAAGTATAGATCTTGCAAGTACAGATCTTGCAAATCAAGACAAGCAAACATTTACCATCTACATTTACATTCTGTGAAACCATTTTTTTTCAGTGCTACTCACTTTAAGGAAAACAATGAAGTTGGAAAAAACATACCCCCCTTCCTCCCAACCATCACACCCACACATGTCCACACCCCCCCCCTCTTCCTCCCAACCATCACACCCACACATGTCCACACCCCCTCCACACACACACACGACACACTTACTGCAGTTGATCTGTTTATATGTAAACATGTACATGTGTGTACATGCAAGCACACACACACACACATGACACACTTACTGCAGTTGATCTGTTTATATGTAAACATGTACATGTGTGTACATGCAAGCACACACACACATGACACACTTACTGCAGTTGATCTGTTTATATGTAAACATGTACATGTGTGTACATGCAAGCACACACACACACATATCCAAAATGAAACTGATCACACTGAACAGCTTTCATCACAACAAAATAATAAAATCTGCTGCATAAGAATTCAACTTACTTTGGCTTGTTATAGAGAAATCTGAGTTGGGACCAACTTGATCATAACCATATTCATCATAAGCCATAATGAACAGGAAGTCTGTGGCTGCAGCTAAAGCTGGGTAGTCATAGGCACGGTCAGTGCTGAAAGCATCGCTGATAACATCCAGGCTGATCTGACATGACAATAATGTTCTTCACAAACATCACAAATAGTTCATCTTCAAGCACAAATATATGAGGTGCAGTCAATAAATACTGGAGGTAGATAGAGTGCTTTATATATGAGGTGCAGTCAATAAATACTGAAGGTAGATAGAGTGCTTTATATATGAGGTGCAGTCAATAAATACTGAAGGTAGATAGAGTGCTTTATATGTGAGGTGCAGTCAATAAATACTGAAGGTAGATAGAGTGCTTTATATATGAGGTGCAGTCAATAAATACTGAAGGTAGATAGAGTGCTTTATATATGAGGTGCAGTCAATAAATACTGAAGGTAGATAGAGTGCTTTATATGAGGTGCAGTCAATAATACTGAAGGTAGATAGAGTGCTTTATATGTGAGGTGCAGTCAATAAATACTGAAGGTAGATAGAGTGCTTTATATGTGATGTGCAGTCAATAAATACTGAAGGTAGATAGAGTGCTTTATATGTGAGGTGCAGTCAATAAATACTGAAGGTAGATAGAGTGCTTTATATGTGAGGTGCAGTCAATAAATACTGAAGGTAGATAGAGTGCTTTATATGTGATGTGCAGTCAATAAATACTGAAGGTAGATAGAGTGCTTTATATGTGAGGTGCAGTCAATAAATACTGAAGGTAGATAGAGTGCTTTATATGTGAAGTGCAGTCAATAAATACTGGGACTGAATTTCCCACACCTGAAAAAAGAGTAGTTAATGACATGGGCTGCTAGGATTATGGACCCCACCCCCACCCCCAATGTATGGTTGATCAGTGTGCTGAAAATGGGCATTCTGTGTACAACAGAAGTGACGTAAACAAAGTTTTTTTAAACATGCATTAAGGTGCTCTCTGTGATTTTGCAACATGGTAGATTTTCATGAGTAGCATGTTTGCATCAAATTCTGCTTCAATGTGGTAAACAAGGCTGCAGAATACTATCAAATGTTGGAAACAGCTTTTGGGCAATAACTCTTTCTGTGCCTTATGCCACTACATTACCAAAGTTGATTTTGACTTTCTTGCATTAAGGCACTATAGTGCCACGTGTTTTGTTTCATATAACTGTAATTCTCATTTTGGTTTGCACGTTAACTGTGCATACCAGATTTATCCTTTTTTCCTGTTTGAAGAAACGTGGCAGAAGGTCAGACATATTAGAGTATTAATTGTGTGAATTTTGTTAGAGCTTAATCAAAAATCATTTTGAATAGACTCAAAGATATAGTGGATACTGCAATGAGAGAAGAACAAGCAGGATTTCGAAAAGGGAGAAGCTGTCTCGACCAGATCTTTACTCTCAGAATAATACTTGAAGAACATATTGAAAAGCAGAAACCATTAATACTGAATTTCATAGATTTTAAGAAGGCATTTGATAGCATACACAGAGATTCATTATGAAGGATTTTATGTCTATATGGAATACCATCTAAAATTGTCAACATCATTAAGGACTTATACAATGGATATGGTTGTGCAGTCAAGACAGAAGAAGGGATGAGTGAATGGTTCCAGATTGAAACAGGCGTGAAACAAGGATGTATACTGTCTCCTTTACTTTTTGGGATTACAATAGACTTCATAATGAAAAAATGCTGCACAGGTAACACAGGTATTAACTGGGTACATGGGACCCAACTAGAAGATCTTGATTTTGCTGATGACATAACTCTTATCAGTAATAATGTGAATTCCATGCAAGAAAAAACAGATAGCCTATCTTCACTGGCTAGCAAAATAGGACTTGAAATTAACAAGGACAAAACAAAAATAATGAAAATTCCCATCAATCAAAATGGAAAAATACACATAGAAGGGACAGATATTGAAGAAGTCAATCAATTTGCATACCTTGGCAGCTACATAGACCAGGATGGTGACACTAGAAAGGAAGTTAGGATCAGAATTGCAAAAGCAGCATCAATCTTCAAGAATCTTGAGAACATATGGAATTCAAAAGTTATAAGCACAAAAACCAAGTTAAGACTATTCAATTCAAATGTAATATCCACCCTCATTTATGCATGCGAAAGCTGGAAAACAACTAAAGAAATAGAAAAGAAATTAGACTCTTTTGAAAACAAATGCCTAAGGAAAATACTCAGCATCAAGTGGAATGAATTCAAGAACAATGCAGAGATAAGACAGATGACTGAACAACAACCAGTCTCACGGGTGATCAGGAAAAGGAGATGGACATATGTTGGTCACTTGATGAGAAGAAATGAGCAGAGAATCCCAAAATTCAAGTGGAACACAACAGGCCGAAGAAAAAGGGGCAGACCGCGTGAAACTCTGAAGAGGACATTATTAAGAGAGGCCAAGTTAACAGGCATAAAATCCTTTGTTGAGGTTGAAAGACTCGCCGAAGACAGGAAAAATTTGCGAACTACTATGCAAGCCCTATGTGACGTCTAACGGCACGGGAAGGATATAAGATATAAGATAATCAAAAAATGGACACGCCCTCCAACATGATAAATGTTACTGATTGTACCCCATGTAGTTCTAGACTTCCTAGAAGGACTAAAACTGCTTGTAATGAGTTATTTAAGACAGTATTATTTGGGAAACCTTGCCGTATCAATGATTCTGATTCAAGCGATTCTGATGGTTCTGTTTCTGACGATGTTTCTGTTTCTGACATGACAAGTTCTGACACAGTGACCTCTAGTAGTGACATGGAAAGTGAAATTGACTGTCATCCCTCGACAAGTGCTGCTACTTTTGCTCCTCCACCTGCCAAAAGGGTGAAAAGGAATGTTTCTACGGCTCAAACAGCAAATGCAGAACCAGTTTCGACATGGAAAGCAGCACAGACAGATGAAGTAGTAGGTACTGCTACTAACAAAGATGATGGCGATTTTCTGTTGTGTTTTTTTTTTTTGTTTCTTTGTTTGTCAATTTGTCTAAAAAGTGATATTTCATGGAAGGAATTCATTTTGTCTTCAAACTGTGTGTGACAAGTGGATATTTACAGCTCTTGGTAAATAGACAACAATTATTTTAGTGTTTTATAGATTATTTTGCATGGGGGGGGGGCTAAATATTTTTTCCTACAAAAACTATACATTTCTGGAACCTTCATTCATTTATCTTTTTTTAATGTATAATTAGTATAATTTTAACATGGAAATAATATTTTAAATTCACTTTTTCAATGCTTACATGCTTCATATAAATAGGGGCTGTTTAAATAAATATATAATAAAAACTGTTAAATGCCATTGTAGGTTACATGTAAATGGAGTAAGATTGTATGTTACAAATTTGTTACTTGCTACTCAAATGGAGAGAAACTTTGTACTTTCTGACATGAAAATAAGTTTGTCATAGGATGAATGATCTTCCCACATAAGCAAATTCATAAATGACATGGAGGTCCCTCAATGAAACAACAGAGAACTAAACTGATCATATACTCATAAACAGTAAATGGAGATCTCTACAGGATGTTATCTTTAGAAAAGGTGCTGATGTAGGAAGTTATCATCAGAAAAGGTGCTGATGTAGGAAGTTATCACAAACTCATAGTGGCCAAAGCTAACCTGAGCTAAAGAAAACAAAACTAGGAGAAAGGAGAAAGAGGACATCTACACTTTGACAGAAAACAGCTAGAGGACAGCAAGTAAAGAAAACAAAACTAGGAGAAAGGAGAAAGAGGACATCTACACTTTGATAAAAAACAGCTAGAGGACAGAAAGGTCAGGGGAATTAAAAAATCACTTTTGTGCCATACAAAATAATGAAAAACTGACTACAGCAGATTTTAACAATGCATTGGAAGAAACACAAAAGAGGTCTTAGGATATCGTAAAAATAAAAAAAACAAGAATGGATTAGTAAAACCACATAAGACAACATTGAGCAAAGAAGAAAACTGAAAGGAAAGTTACTAAATACAAAATCACAACAATTAAAAGAACAGGCAAGAAAAGCTTATGCCCAAAAAAAAGATGAAGTAAAAGTGTCATGCCAGCAAGACAGACAAAATGTTTATGATGCCAAACAAAACCATTAGAAGGACTGGAAGTAATCTTTACAAAAGGCAAGATGGGCTAATAAAAGCACAAGATGAAAAACAAATAAATGAAGAAAAAGGGAAAACTGAAAGATGAAAAGAATATTTCAGCAATCTCCGAAATAGACCCTAACTTCAAGTTATAGCAGATATGCCACCAGCAAAAAAATAACTTAAGATAAACACAGAAGCTGTAAGAATAGAGGAGATAAAGAGAGCAATAAAGAAACTAAAACCTGGCAAAGTGTTAACTGAAGACAGAGTAAGTGCAGAAATACTGAAAACAGAAGACAATGAACTACCAAAGTACCTAAGTAAAACATTACAAAGCTTTTTGGAAAATGAAAAACCCCAGAGGAATAGAAGACTGGGTACTAGGAGCTGTCACTTGGTGAGATGATTTAACAACAAAGTGTCACACTCAAAGCAGCTTGTCAACTCCCTGTCAACACTTGACAGAACACAGGCAAGACATCTCACAGTGTAAAGATGAAAACAGCTGACTTACAGTTGCCCACACTTAGTTAACAAACATTAGCATTCACATCAAAACACAAGGTCATTTAATGATGGAACCAGATAATGATGAAGTTCAGTATGATGGCTGATGTATCAAGACATATATCAAACTGCTGGTGGCAACTCTCAGAAAGGGCAGGAAATAAATTAACCAGCTGGATTCACCAGACTTGCAGAAAACATCAAAAGACATGGCTGTCTCTTTCTTTCTCAAGCAACATATAACGATTCGACAAAAACAGCATTACATCTTCACATTGTTAGTCACAGTCCAAGACTGACTAAAAAAAAACCCAGCTTTCACACCTTTACAAACCACACTCAGTTCTCCACATAAATCCCATACAACATACTATCTACCCAAACTGAGCTCAAAAGTCAGGAGAAATCACCCTATCAGCCTGAGTATATAAACAATCAGTGGTGTTAGTTTTACATGACTCTTGCAGGGCTGAACAGCCTGGCAAACACACTCTGTTACACTTGTATGAGAACTGGAGAGGCATTAAACTCCTCTCACCAGCAAAGTTTTCCATCAAATCATCCTAAATAGAATCATGACAGTGGCAGAAAACAGAACTATGAAAGAACAAGCAGGTTTTAGGAACAAGAAAATTCTGCTCAGATCAGATCTTTTCCCTGTGGCTGACACTAGAACAATCAAATGAACAGAACAGTCCATTGTATGCACTCTTGATAGACTCTGAAAAGGCATTTGACAGTATAAATAGAATCCTCAGGTGGCATGACCTGCCACAAAAAATTGTTAATGTTATCAAAATCATACGAGGTGTGTTTAAAAAATAAAGTGCAAACTTTTTAAATACCACACCAACTGGCACAGATGGCGCAATGTGGCTACTGAGTGCACCTAGTGGCAGGTCTTGACAATAAACTGTCTTTTGCTCATTCCGCTATAAGCATTAGTCATTGAGCTATATCTGCTAAGTGAGCACAGGAACAAGCTGATCGCCAGATTAGTGACAATGAAGGAGCTTGAAGAACTAAATGTATGTGTGAATGCTGCAAACTTGGTAAAAAATTTTACAGAGAAATGGTAGTTGGCGAGGACTGTAGAACCAAATGCAGTGTTTGGTTTAAGTATTTTAAGGAGGGAAGAACATCAGTAGGTGAAGATTCCAAGCTTGAACAACCTTCCAAATTAACAGACTGACTATGACCATGTCAAGAGAGCTCAAGCTGTGATTTGTGGAAATCATCATTTAACTGTCTGAGAAATTGCTGACAAAGTGGGCAACAGCACAGGATCTTGCCATCAAATTTTTACTGAATAACTTCTGATGTAACACTTTTTTTAAATGTACAAAATTTATGCTGCCTTTGACGACTGATGATCAGAAACAGAACCATACTGAAATCATCTGGAACTATTTGCCAATGCAAATGGTCATGGAAACTTTCTTAAGAAAATCATAAAAGAAAATGAAACATAGGTTTATGGCCATGTTGTTGAAACCAAGATGTAGTCATTGCAGTAGATGGGGAAAGGGTCTACGTGACTGAAAAAAAAAAAAAAGTAAAGATGAGTCAGTCAAAGATCAAGGTGCTGTTAGTTGTTTTTCTGACTGCAAAGGCATTGTCCAGTTGAACTTGTCCCACATGGTCAGATGGTAAACAAACAGATGTACAAAGATGTTTTAGTGCATTTGATGGATGCTGTGTGCAGAAAGAGGTCTGAATTGTGGGAAAATCACATGTCACAACTCATCCATAGTAATCTGGCACATAAGACATTTGTTGTGCCCCATCCACCCTATTCTCTGGACTTAGGCCCATAAGACTTATTTCCTGTTTCCCAAACTTAAAACCACTTTGAAAGACATTATTTCCAAACCACAGAGATGATTCAGGAAAATGTGATAAGAGAACTCCATGCCATCACAAAAAGTGCATTTAAGGAAGCATTTCAATGATGGAAATAAAATTGAGAATGTTGTATCACCAGTAGAAAGGATTACTTTGAAGGGGACAGTGCTTAGAATGTCATCAAATGAGCATTTATGTCTTTATAGCAAAATTTCACTTTTTGGGGTTTTTTTTTAGCACATCTTGCATATTCTACTCCAGAGTAGTCTTTGGAAATCATCTTTCAGACATCTTTGATGTCCAAACTGGGGTGAAACAGGGGTGTGTTCTGTCACCAGCACTGTTCATCCCTGCCACTGATTGGATGATGAGAGAAACAACAGCAGACCATCACAAAGGTATCCAGTGGTCATTAACATCAATGCTAGAAAACCTAAATTTTGTGGATAACATTACTCTCAAACAGACATAAGGACACGCAGAAGAAAAAAGGCTGATAACAAAAGCAACTGATATTTGACTACGAGTTAACACAAAAAAGACCAATATCCAATATTTTGGCAAAAGCCTTTTTCAAGGATCACATACAAAAACAACACAACAGATAAAAACATGAAAAATACAGACTTAGCATTTTAGGCTTCTTCCTAGTAAGAAAGGTGGGCACAAAATGCACCCAGACAGACATAGTAGAGCACAAAGTGAAAGCCAACATATGGCTGAGAAATTATCAAAAAGGCTACCATTTATGCCACAAATAGCCATAGCTTGCCACCATTGATACCTAAAACCTGAACAAACCCATCCAGATAGCGCAGATAATAAAAGAGTTAGAAGACAATATGGGGTTGGGGGGAAGGATGGATGGAGGAAGGTTTAGAAGAATAGATAAAATTGAGAGGACAAGACTGCTTGTTAAGCATACCTAGACAAGGAAGCTAACAAAGCCTACTAGAAAGATAGAAAGGGCTCAAATGAGAAAATGCAGCGAAGTGTGTGAAATTGAGACAAGAAAGTAGTGCATGAATAGATGAAATAGGTAGCAACAAGTTGAAAATGTAGTTTAAAGTAAGCTGAATTTATTCTTCATTCCAGCTGGATGGAGACAGCCAGTCTGGAAAATAAGGCGCTGTTCTAGAGCTTTTTGAGAGCATTCATCAGGACAGGAGCGAGCTGCATTTACAGAAATGTCCCATTTTCCTTGATGATCTCTTTGGCCGAAGTGCTTGCCGACCACTGTCAGTGCCCTCTTGGATATGTTGTTCAGATGCTGGTAAAACCAATCTCCTAAGCGTGTGCCAGTCTCCTTTATATATTTCATATCACAATCATCATCATCAGGTGCCATGCCAACTGGCGTTGGCTATTATGCTTCTCTTGAGCACACGATCTTTCATGCAGGCCATCAGCTCAGTTGGTGATCTCCTCTCACACCATCCTGTCAGACTGTCCAGTATCATTTCTTTTGGTCTTCCTCTTGATCTTCTTCCCTCTATTTTTCCTATTGTTATAATATTTTCAATGCCCCCTCTTCTCATTGCATGTCCTATGAGAGTACATTGTCTCTCTATTATTTTTTTGACAAGATTTTTTTGTCTCTCCAGTTCTTCTCATACATTCTTCATTAGTTATTTTTGCTGTCCAGGGGATTCACAACATTCTAATGAACCACATTTCTGCTGCTTCCAATGATTTTTGTGCAGACCTGCCTATTTTCCATGATTCACTTCCATATAACAAGATAGGTTCAATATAGCTTTTTAGGACTCATTTTCTAATATTCATTGATAAGGATGTGTTGGATAATATGTTTCTCATTCTCTGAAATGCAGTCTTTGTTTGGCCTGTTCTGTTCCTAATTTCTATTCCGCATTTCCCATCTGAAGTTATTACTGCTCCAAGGTATTTGAATTTCTGTACCTGCTTTATTTTAGTTCCGTTTAATTTTATACTGCATGTTGGTAGATTCCATTTCTTAGATATAACCATATCACAATGCTTGCATACAATGGTGAGAAGTGCAAGTAAAGCCCTCCAGAACTGATAAAGTGGACCTCAGGTTTGTCTGAAAAAATGGGCAAGTACTGCATGTAAGGTGACCACAACATTTGGTACCAGAGAAAGTTGTTTATTTATTTTAGTGGTAGACTGGGTAATGATGGAGGTAATATCAGATAAACACAGAGGATTACAACGGACCCTTGACACAGTGCTAGAGGACCTTGATATGCAAGATAAAATAAACAAGCTAACTCAGAATGCTAACAATATAGGATTAAAGATCAATGTACGTAAGACAAAGTCAGTGAAGTACAATGTGAGCAACAGAAATGTACTGAGAGTAAATAACAAGTTGGTGGAGGTGTCAACAAATTGGTATATCTTGGCAGTAGAGTAGTAGAAGAATGGAGACAGCACAGAGGATATCAACAGCAGACTTACTAGACCAAATCAGGCTTTTGCAGTGCTGCAGACTATATAGAAATCTAAAAAAACTAAGCATGAAGACAAAAATCAGGATATTTAATGTTCTAAGTGTTTTACTCTAGAAGTGGATGCTAGATAATACTAAAACTATTGAAAACAAGCTGAATTCTTTCCAGACTAAATGTTTATAAAGAATTAGAAGAATATTTTGGCCAAACACCATAAGAAATAATATCTTGTTGGCAGAAATGCAGATGAAGCCACTGCCAGCAATTACTGAGGAAAGACGCTGGAGATGGTTGGGACATGTGCTCTGGATGACTGACGACTTACGACCAAAAATAGCACAAAGATGTACACCACAGGGGAACTGAAGTAAGGGTAGAATAAAGGAGATGTGGGGAAGAACAACAGAGAGGATGTTGAGCAAAAGAAGTCTCACAGAGGCAAGAGTGGGAAAAAAAGGCAAAAGACAGGCGTTTGTGGAAAATCCTTGTGGAAGCTAACGTGTCTTGGGCACTTAAGGTTCAGAGAGAGAGAGAGAGAGCGAGAGAGAGAGGATATTTTTCATCCATTTTTCCTGTTTTTAACCTGTTGTATTGTTTTTGTCTGTGATCCTTGAAAATGGTTTTTGCCAAAATATTGGATTGTTGTATGTTCATTTGTATGTACACCTTGGTTTTCTACCCATTTTCCTCACTCAATCTTTTTTGTAAAAGTGAATCATGCATCTATCTATTTTCTTTACTAGAACCAATTTTACTGCAGTTGTCATCTATTTTATGTCTCATGTGCCTCAATAGTACAGTAACAGCAAATGAAGACAGCAGTAAAGAAGATGAAGTAAGAATAATAAAAGCCCCCCCCAAACTGCACTCAACCATATCTGGAGGCCCAAAAAAAAAAAAAAAGCTAAGCCAGAAAACCTGATGCAGAGTATTCAAAAGCAATGTTTTAAGTGTTTTACTATATAGCAGCGAATGCTGGAAAATGACATGGACAACAGCACATAAACTTGACACTTTCCAAACAAAGTGTCTACGCAAGATAAAAGGAATCTTCTGGCCAAATACTATTAAATAAAGACCTCTTGTTAAGAGAGACAAACATGACTTCACTGTCAACAATGGCTGAATTGAGAAGGTGGCAACGGACTAGTCAGATTATGAGAATGACAAACATGTTATCATGAACAGGTTTGATGTGGATTCCACAGGGAAAAAGAAGAATGGGATGACTCAAAGAGACATGGAAACATGTAGCAGAGAAAATGCTGGTAAACAAAAGACTGATATGGGAGACAGCCAAAAAGACAGCAAAGGTTCAACAGAAGTGGAAATCTCTTGCTACAAACAGCTCCATGTTTCTTGGGCACTGTTTAAAAATTCATTGAAAACTGCCACAGTAAATGCTGCGGGCTTCATACAAAGGGAAAAGAAAAAGTGGCTTTGCGAACAAACCTGGCTCAAAATTAAAGAGCGTAAACAAGCAAAGCTAACACTTTTGGCCACAGAGAACACAGCCCTACATGAAGTAAACAAGCAAAGATACGCTTTGTTGGACAAAGAAGTAAAAACCAGTGCAAGAAATGACAAATGGAATTTCGCTCAAAGCCTCGCCATGGATGCTGAGGAAGCGGCAAAGAAGGGGAACAATAAATCCCTGTTTCACATCATGAAAAGTTTGCGTAATCATACACCATCACCACATGTACCCATAACAAATAAGCAAGGTTCATTATTGTCATCTGAACATGAACAAAAGCAATGTTGGGCACAGCACTTCAGAGACATACTGAACAGACCCCATCCGGCCACCATTCCCGATCTGGATGGAGAGAATTTTATGCGCTCCTTTGATGCGCCATGCAAAATTTTTACAATGAAAGAATTAAAAACAGTAATCCAAAAAATGAAAGACAACAAAGCAGCTGGAAATAACAGCAGAAATGATGAAAGCAGCAGACGAATGTTCTCTCCACCTCCTGTTAGAACTCTTCAATGACATATGGCAGAGTGAAAGTGTACCACAGCAATAGAAAGAGGGAATCATATTCAAATTACCAAAAAAAGGGTGATCTAACTGACTGTAACAACTCACGCGGGATCACCCTACTCTCAGTTCCAGGAAAACTTTTTTGTAGTCTGATATTTGAGAGAGTAAAGAAAGCAATAGATGCAAGGTTTAGAGAAGAACAAGCGGGTTTCAGACCAAATCGGTCATGTATCAGCCATATATTTATGCTGAGATCTATTATTAAAGAGTCGGTGGAATTCCAATCCCACCTATTATCAACTTCGTTGACTTTCAGAAAGCATCTGATAGCCTACACCGCCTCTCGCATTGGAAGCTGCTGGGTATCTATGGCTTCAAACCTAAATACATCAACATTATAAAGGCCTTTTACTCGAATTCACGCTGCCGCGTACAAACAAATTCTGGGAATTCCAATTGGTTTCCAGTTGAGACAGCTGTGAGACAGGGGTGTGTCCTCTCACCAATGTTATTCAGTGTCGCGATTGACTGGGTCACACAAAATAGCACAAAGGACAGCCATCTGGGTATCACATGGACTGAAGGCAAAACCCTCAAAGACCTGGATTTTGTGGACGACATAGAGCTACTGAGCACGTCACATGCAGATGCCCAAGAGAAAATGGATCGCCTCCACTCCTACTCAAAACAACTTGGCCTAAAAATTAATACGGAAAAAAAATTATTGATCTCACAAACAGACCTGACGAGATCTTGCTAAACAGTTTTGCTTTTGCAAAAGTCCACAATTTCACCTATTTGGGAAGCAAAATGTCAACCTCGGGTGATACAACACCAGAAATCAAGTCCCGCATTGCAATGGCTTCCAATACTTTCAATAAACTGTCTACTATCTGGAAGTCAAATATGCTCAGTAAAACCATTTTCAACTCCTGTGTGATCTCAGTGTTAACATACAGTTGTGAGATTTGGAAATCAACCAGTCTACTCAATCAAAGACTTGCATTTGAGAACAAATGTCTCCATAGACTACTGATGGTCCGACTTTAAATTGAACGAGTCAATAAGACAGGAATTGAACTAAGTCTACGTATCAAGATACATCAAAAGATGTTGACTGGTCTATCTTGGTCACGTTCTCATGATGGACGAATCCAGACTCCCTTGCCAATCCCTCACATGGTCAGAGAAGGGCAAAAGAAAGCAAGTCAGACCAAGGGAGACTCTACGTAGAACCATCACTAGAGAGAGTACAACTTTTGGATTCAAGTCCATCCAAGACCTACAGTGGGCGGCGGTGAGTCATCAGACATGGAAAGATATGATTTCCACCCTATGAGCCAATGTTGGCCCAAAAGGAATGTCAATCAATCATGGGGCAAGAGAGAGAAATTGTCATTTTCATAAAATTTTGACTGCAGACTGTGTTCAGTAGGAATGAATGAATGAATGATCTTTATTTTTAAAGGGTAAAGAATTGGGCATGGAGGCCCATCTTACATTCTGCCCTTCATCACTCCATCTTTCAATCTTCTCACACACTCGATTTAATACAAGTATACAAATTACATTAGAAAAAAAAAACATATCAAAAGAGTGTACGATTAAACTAATACATTCAAAGTAAAAGAGAAGAAATAATTAACCTAATAAAATAGGACTCTCACATACACACACGCACACACAGACATATACATAATCAAAAATACATTGTCAGTACAAATCTTCTAACATATGTTTTTTAACAAACATTAAAATAATATCTAACAATATCTAACAAGTTACTTTTCGAACTATATCATTTTAGTATCCGATGGCTTGAGATTCATGGGTTGAGAGAGTGCTGGTTATTCTATGGAGGCATATAATTACAAGCATGTAAATAATGAAACAGGTTTGAGTTAAAAGATGAAGTATTACTAATGGATTTTAAATGGTAGGGGAGGATGTTCCAGAGCTGTACTGCAGAGTATGCATGGGTTTTCTTGTACAGATCAATCCTGGGTTTAGGAAGAAGACAGTTTTTTAAATGCTGGCTATGTTTAGTGTTATACGTAAACAGTGACAAGTAAGGCGGAGCATTGTGTGACAGAATTCTATGAACAAACTTAACTTTGTTAAAAATGACTCTATATTTGAGGGGTAGAATTTTGAGTTGTTTGTGCTGATCTACAGTCTGTACTGGGTGTTTGTCACAAATCAGATTTAATGCATGTTTGTGAAGTGAGTGGAGCCTTTTTGTGTCTGAGACTGAGCATCCATCCCAGATTGTGGAAAAGTAATCTAAGTGTGTTTGTATGTGTGATATGTAGTATATCTTTCTTGTGTTTTTGTCGATAAAGTGTTTAATTTTGGCTAGTTGGTAAACTTTCTGTGCAGTCAAGTTTGTTAGGTTATGTACGTGAGAATTCCAAGTTAAATGCTGATCAATGATGAGTCGTAGAGTTTTATGTTCATGAACATTTTCTGTTGCCTTAGTCCCAGCACAAAGCTGTAGTGAAGTTTTTGTTGCATTCTGCAGTTTCTGTCTTTAGTGATGAGATTGGATTTTGTTTTGTTGGTGTTTATCAACATACCATTTTTATTACTCCATTTAATCAAACTGTTTATATAATTTTGGAGCACTGTCTGTAGGTTACTATTATAAACAGTACAGTCATCAGCAAAAAGATCATACAAAGAGTGCTTTAAATATAGTGGTAAGTCATTAATATAGTTGGCAAAGAGAAGAGGATCAAGAATGGAGCCTTGAGGAATACCAGTATCAACCACAGAAGAGTCAGATATTTTGTTTCTAAAGCAAACTACTTGTTTTCTACCTGAGAGAAAAAATGTAATAAATTTTATTAGGTCAGGGTGTAATCTAGATAGGTTTGACTGTGTTCAGTAGGTTGATAGGTTTGACTATGTTCAGAAAGTTGATAGGTCTGAAGCCAGATACTACATGTAGTATGACATGACAAATGTTACCACAAGGTCACACTAATACCTGTGTGTATGGAAGTGCTGCCTTGAAGGTCTGATAAGTCTCTGTAACTAGGGCTGTGTATGCATCTCTGAGGTCTTTCTGCTTGGGACTAATTCCCATCTCAACATCAAAGTTAAGCCCATCCAGGAAATTGTCCTTGACTTTCTGTAGCTGTTCAGTGATCCACTTGGTTCTTAGTGCTGGTGTTATCATGGTGATCTCTGCTACCTCACCTATCAAAGAGAAATTTCTACACCAACTGCTGCAGCATAACATGTCATTGATGAAATTTACAATGAAACGCTCCAAGGTTCATAACATGCAGAAATAAGGAGTCAGAGAGAACATGTTAGGACTGAAGTCAGTGAGAAAACTAGATTTCTGGAGTCTGTGAGAAAAATTTTGAGCCGTGGAGCTTGTAAGAAGTTTCCAATAGCCATGTTTAATTATGACAGCTATTAGGATGACAAGAGGTCAGAGATGAAGGTTTAGACTGTGCATATTATATTACCTAGAACAACAGCTCTGACACTGTGTGAGTGTGCCAGACACATAAGGCTGGTGTTGACATAACCATACATGCAGATTGTTGAAGGGTAGGGGGATTGGGGAGGGAGGGGGATTGGGGAAGGGGGGGGGGGGAATATCATTTTTGTTTTCTTCTTTTCCTTGAATCTGAGACCTACAACCACATTATTAAGCATGACCAGATTATTCTTAAATCTTGCCATATAATTAGTAAATCAAATCAATTACATTTCACAAAAACAACATTCAGACTCTAACACATGTTGCTTGTCTAACACAATATTTATTAACTAAGCACAAATAATATTTCATTACAGTCAATTCTAATACACTTCTCACATATACCAGAAAAATACACTTCACTTACATGTCTATAACCTTCTTGTGAATCAGAGACCAGAAATATCACTTTAATGCACTTTTGGGTCATCTCCTGCCCTCTCTTATAGGTCAACAAGTCATGTATCCCTTATAAGTCAATAAGTCATATAGGTCAACAAGTCATATCTCTCTTACAGGTCAACAACTCTCTTATCTCCTGGCCTTTCTTACAGGCCAACAAGTCTCATCTCTCTTTCAGGTCAACAATTCACATCTCCCTTACTTGTCAACAAGTCACATCTCCTTTCCAGGTCAACATTATTATATCTCCCTTCCAGGTCAGCAAGTCACATCTCTCTTACAGACCAACAAGTCATATATCTCTTACAGGTCTACAAGTAACATCTCTCTTACATGTCAACAAGTCATATATCTCTTTCAACAAGTCATATATCTCTTACAGGCCAACAAGTCATATATCTCTTTCAACAAGTCATATATCTCTTACAGGTCAACAAGTCACATCTCTCTTACAGGCCAACAAGTCACATCTCTCTTACAGGCCAACAAGTCATATATCTCTTTCAACAAGTCATATATCTCTTACAGGCCAACAAGTCATATAACTCTTACAGGCCAACAAGTCATATATCTCTTACAGGCCAACAAGTCATATATCTCTTACAGGCCAACAAGTCACATCTCTCTTACAGGCCAACAAGTCACATCTCTCTTACAGGCCAACAAGTCACATCTCTCTTACAGGCCAACAAGTCACATCTCTCTTACAGGCCAACAAGTCACATCTCTCTTACATGTCAACAAGTCATATATCTCTTAGAGGTTAGGATGAAATATCTCCTACATGTTATGAAGACATAGTTCAAGACTGTTGAGCCAAACAAATAAGAGTACCTGTTATATAATATTATTAAAGGAATTTCACTAAAATGTTACCTATATTCTAATCCAAAATAATGACAATTTGATACTATAAAATTTCCAGCAAAATGTATTTGATATAAGTGACCAGTTCTCTATAGCAGGACATTCACATTCAGACTCTGAATGATGCAAGTAAAATAACGTGAAAAATCTCCAGTCAAAGAAATCCTGGTGTGTCTGCTTTGGTGAAGACAAATTTTCTTTCTGACAAAACAATGAATATTCTCCAGCTCAGTCAAAACTCTCATCATTTTGAGAGAGCAAATCCTGTTCATTTAGACAACACAAATCCAGTTTTGATAAAATAAACCTGTAACTCGGCAAATAATTCAAATTCATTTTGGTTCTAACAAAGCATCTCTACTTTCAAGGTCAAAACAGGCAGAAAATATTTCTTTCTGACTATGTCTACAATAAGTCCAAACAAGAACCTACCTCTTTCCTGACATGTCTGTGGTAAGTCTGAACATAACCTACCTCCTTCCTAGCATGTCTGTGGTAAGTCTGAATAGAACCCACCTCTTTCCTGACATGTCTGTGGTAAGTCTGAATAGAATCTACCTCTTTCCTGACATGTCTGTGGTAAGTCTGAATAGAATCTACCTCTTTCCTGACATGTCTGTGGTAAGTCAGAATAAAACCTACCTCCTTCTTGGCTGTATGTGGTAAGTCTGAATAGAACTTACCTCATTCTTGGCTGTATATGGTAAGTCTGAATAGAACCTACCTCCTTCTTGGCTGTATATGGTAAGTCTGAATAGAACCTACCTCCTTCTTGGCTGTATATGGTAAGTCTGAACAGAACCTACCTCCTTCTTGGCTGTATGTGGTAAGTCTGAATAGAACTTACCTCATTCTTGGCTGTATATGGTAAGTCTGAATAGAACCTACCTCCTTCTTGGCTGTATATGGTAAGTCTGAATAGAACCTACCTCCTTCCTGGCTGCCTGTGGTAAGTCTGAACAGAACCTACCTCCTTTCTGGTTGTATCTGTGATAGGGTTACACCACTCTGGTTTGATACAGGGACATGGTTTCTCAACCCTACTGTGTCTTTCTGGAGTGTGTTTCTCCGATGTTCTTGAAGGCAAAGAATCAAACATTGCTTTACGAATTTCTCTTCCAACTGCAGAATCTGAGTAATCAAGAGAATCTATATTCCAAATTCCTACACCTCGCAGACCCATCTTTAATGCCAGATCATATTTAATCTTCAAGCTTGCTGGATCATCAAACTGAATTTGGTATGACTGGTTGCCTCCTGGATTCTGTATATAAATATTTATTTCATTAAAACTTGGTGAGACGTAAAACTGAAGTCGATGTGACTGTTTGATACCAAAACTGACATTTTTTCATTAGACTTCATAGTGGACCCTTGAAAGTCAAAAAGTTTTATACCCAAACAACTTGAAACTGGACCCAAAAAATCTGAAGAAAATCAGGTTTTGCATCTCAAATTAAAATTTGAAATTCATCCAGAACAAATGCAGCCACTTGATTGATTAAAAACAAAAAAATCATGTGGTCAGTTCTTCCATTACTTTGGATCAGAGCACATCAAAGTGCATTTTTACTGCGATTTCTTTGCATTTTTTTCATTTTATCTTTAAAATGACACATTCATAATGGCACCAAAGAAAGTTACCAGTGCTTCCTAAGAGGAAGTATGTAATGACCATGACAAAACTGAAAAAAATAACATATCACTAAATGGGAAAGTGGTACATGTACATCAGAGCTAGGTGTTGAATACGAGATGGCCAAGTAGACCATATTGACCGTACTAAAGAACAAGAAAGCCATGAAAGTGACTAATGTGGTGAAAGGGGTAAAATCCCTTATCAGTAAAAGATCCCTAACAGTAGAAGAAGTTTAAAAAAAAAAAAAAACTTTTGATGGTTTGGACAAATGAAAATCAGTTGGCTGGTAATTGTATGTCTGGGGCTATTATTTGTGAGAAGACTAGGCATCTGTACAGTAACATTAAGCAAGTTACCAGTGGGTTCAGTGCTGAAGAATTTAGAGCTAGTAAGGGATGGTCTGACAATTTTAAAAAGAGAACAAGGATTTGTAGTGTGGTTAGGCCGGGGAGCCTGCCAGTGTAAAGAAAGATGATGCTGAAAAATTTCTGGTTGAGTTTAAAGAGTTTGTGGATGGGGAGCGCTTTATTGCCCAACAAATTTTCAGTTGTGATGAGACAGGCCTGTTCCAGAAGAAAATGTCAAAGAGAAATTATATATCTTTATGGAAGAGAAGGCCTTACCAGGACACAAGCATAGGAAAGATAGGCTAACCCTCATTCTGTGTGGTAATGCTAGTGGGGATCTTAAGATGAAACTGCTGCTAGTGTAGCATTCAGAAAGCCCCAGAGTTTTTTAAAGAAAAATAATGTGCACAAAAACAGGTTTAATGTAATGTAGAAGCCAAACCCTAACCCTAAACTGCTGTTGGTGTAGCATTCAGAAAACCCCAGAGTTTTTTAAAGAAAAATAATGTACACAAAAACAAGTTTAATGTAATGTGGAGGTCAAACTCTAAAGCAGTACTTCACTGAGTGGAGCAAGGGAATTTTTACTCTCTAGTGTGAAGAAACACTAAAATCCAGGATTATTAAAAAAATCTGATATATGGAATACAACTTTATCCAGGTAAAAGTCTTGCCCACTCCCCCCCCCCTACCACCAAAATATGACTCCTTTTAACCAGTCCATGTCATGGGCCAGCAGGTGATCTCTAATTTTAAGAAGCTGTGCATGAAGACTTTTTAGAAAAGGTACTTTGAGGTGACTGATGTGACTGAGTTGACCCTCAGGGAGTTTTGGAGAAACCACTATCCTCCACGGTCTGAAGATTATAGACAAAGCCTGGGCCAAAGTTTTTTTTTTTACAAGATGATACAATCTGCTTGGAAGAATCTCTGGCCAGCCTCTGTACTAGCCAAAGACTTAGAGGCTGAACAGGATGCTGGAACAGTGGAGGAAACTGTGTCCCTGGGGAAGTCCATGGGCCTGGAGAAAGACAGTGAGGATGTTGAGGAGTTGATGAAAGACCATAATGTTCAGCTGACCACTGAAGAGATGCAAGATCTCCATAAGAAGAAGACATCAAGAAACTGTCTTCAGAGGAGGAGGTGGAAAACAGCAAGAGCAGAATCCCAAAGGCAGACATCAAGAAACTGTTGGGGCATTGGGGTAAGACATACAACCTTGTTTAGAAGTGGCAACCCAATATCACAGTTGTGAGCAGGAGCATCAATATGTCTAATGAAAATGTAGTACAAAATTTTAGGAAAATTTTAAAAAGCAAGCAAATGCAAATAATATTCTTCAAAGAAAGATCAAGTGGTGCTAGCAGTGCTAGTGTTAGTGATATCCCCAACCCTCAATTATTAGATTCAAAGGGGGAAGAGAATCTACATCACCAGGTCAGTTACCTGCTTTTATGGAAGGTGACTCACCATCCAAGGAGTAACACCTCCTTCTAACCTTCCTCTTCACTTTTATCACTCCTCTGTAAAGGTAAGGTGCATTACACTTTTTATTGTTTTATGATTCTATAGTGTTAAAATATTTTACTACATCATTACTTCAGCTTACTAATCAGGTAGTAGCGGGTTCTGTCCTAGCAGTGGGATTTTTTCTGGTACACACCAAAAAGGCCTTGAACTCCACCAAGCCTCTAAAAATAGGTACCAGAGAAATCTCAGACAGTAAATGTGGCCAGGTGTGATACTGATCACACTTTCATGTGTCAAAGGTAACAGAAAATATGGACCTAACACCATATCCACAATATGCCTTAATGGCATGGAAATGGGAATTTTACCTTTTACCTTTATCTATTATGTCATTATTAACAATTTTATGGTGTATGATTTAATGTGTATCAGTATTATTATACAGCTTTAAATAACCAATATTTGTACTTAATATATTTTATAATGGGTAAGTTATGGGGCCTGGAATGGATTCATTCAGTTTACATTATTTATTATGGGGATATTAAACTTGAAAGTCAATCTGCCTCTTGGAACGAACTGTGTTCAACTTCTAAGGGTCCACTTTAGTAGGTTTCATCCAAATCATTAAATATCTTAACTCTAATCTTACACCTAAATGATTTTGATAAAAATCATGAAATCTCACTCAGTTCAGCAACACACAAAACAGGAAGAAAACTCCAAACTTCCTTTGCCTTACACTTTTGCTACCTTTCTTATCTGCCAAAATAATTCCAAGCAAGAAAAACAAAAAATGACTTGTTCTGATCAATCTTCTTACATGAAAAGAACATTATTTAACAATATTACCACTGATTTTCTCATACAATCAACATTTCATCTAATTACATAACCACTGAATTCATCATCCACATCATCATCATCATCATTATTATCATAAACATCAGTATTATTAGATGTTCCTGCCTGTAGGCACTGGCACTGAATTTTCTCTGTAGATCTCAATCCCTGATATTTTTCATCAGCTCATTTGCTGAATTTTTATCATACCATAGATCTCAATTCTTGATATTTTCCATCAGCTCATTTGCTGAATTTTGCTATCATGTCACAGATCTCAATCCCTTATATTTTCCATCAGCTCATTTGCTGATTTTTCTTTTATCATACTATAGATCCTAATACCTGATATTTTCTATCTGCTCATTTGCTGATTTTTTTTATCATGCCATTTGTTAGAATGTCCATGATCTACTCTATGTCCTCACATGCATCATCAAAATTTTTATCTAATGACATAACTGCTGATGTCCTCACATATTTCAACAAAATGAAAGATGAAAACAAACTGTCTCATTGTTTTTGGCAGAATCTCAGGAAAAAGGATAAGGTACAAAAGGTCTTACCATGTAAGTAATATATGGAGTGGAAGAACTTGCATTCCACTTGTACTTTTCTGGGATAGTCTGAAGCAATATGTGTAAAAAGCCATAATCATACTGCCTACCTGCAGCATCACTGCAGTTCACACCACGGAAAGGAACTTTGTGGATGCTACACTTATCCTAGAAAGCAAATATACAATAATTTGAGCCATCCAATTCTTACCATATTCTAGACAAAAATATTTTCAGTAATAAAACAATAACCTATACAGACTTGGGAGTCTGAGCCATTACAACTTGTATTTCACTAGGGCACTGTAAACAGTTTTAGCCATCAAAACCTAGACTTATCCAATTATAACCATAAACTACTTCTTCTTCAGCTTTCAAAGCCATTAAGGCTCACTGCTGCAGATAGTTCACCTCCATTCCTCCTTATTCTTGATCATCTCTCTCCAGTTAGTGACATCAGTTTCCTGTATATCCTCTTCCATGTTGTCTCTCTGTCTCTGTCTTGGTTTACCTCTTAGTCTTGTTTCTTTTATCTCTTCAACATACATATTTTCATATCTGTTCTCTTCTATTTTTTTTTTCTACATGACCCAACTGCTCACTAGTATAACCATAAACTAGATATAAAAAACAAGTCTGAGCCGTGAAACAGTAATTATCACCAAGGTTTGATTAGTTCAGCGCTCTAACACTTATTATTATTAACCTTATTACTTTTATTATTAGTATTATTGTGTAGAAGGTACATGATAAAATATAGCTTGAAGTTAGCATAACTGACTTATGCATAGGATTGCAGAATGATATACTTATGTAAGATGTCTTCTTCTTCTTCTTCTTCGTTCACTTCTACCACCAAAAACCGCACTGTGAACCTACTGAATTCACGCCTGTGGTCCTCGTTAGGTCCCGTGTGTGGTCCAAAATAGACCACACGAGATCCACGAGAGGACCACAAGGGGTTCAGAGTATCACAGTGCTTTAGCCTGTATTCTTGGTGGGTCTCAGAAGCGGATGGCGTGACACCGTGGTTTTCATTGCACCAGTTAAGTCTAGGGTTGGACTTTCTCACCGGAAGACCTCGACGTGTTTAGGATATCAGTGCATCCCCGCTGGGTGAGAGGCGGTAGCCCACCCAGGCCAGAGTTGGACTTTCTCACCGGAAAACCTCGACATGTTTTGAGATACCCGTGTATCACTGCCGGGTGAGAGGTGGTTGCCCATCCAGTCCAGGGTTGGACTTTCTCACCGGAAAACATCAGCGTGATTAGGATTCGCAAACATCCCCGCCGGGCGAGAGGTGGTTGCCTATCTAGACTTCCCTGGTCCAGTGTCTCCGACTTCAGCATTTTGCGGTCGTGGCCGCTACCTTTCCTAGTTGTAACCAGGGTGGAGCTTTTGTCCAGGAGGACGAATCCTCGCCACTAGTGACTTCTACCCCTGGGTTGAGCCGGTTTAGGCATTATCCCAGTATAGGCGTGTTTGGGACGGGACTGACCTCTAGGGCAGAGGTACTGTGACATGCATAGCCTTCAAGATTCACCCCTGATATGAGCCGGTTTAGGCAAAATTCACCAGTATGGGTGTTTATCAGGCGTTACCGACCTCTAGAGCGGAGGTGGCATGACATGTCTAGCCATCAAGTTCCACCCCTGGTGTGTGCCGGTTTAGGCAAAATTCACCAGTATGGGTGTTTATCAGGCGTTACCGACCTCTAGAGCGGAGGTGGCATGACATGTCTAGCCATCAAGTTCCACCCCTGGTGTGTGCCGGTTTAGGCATATTTCACCAGCGTAAGTGTATTTCGGATGTGGGCGGCCTCTAGAGCAGAGGTGCCGTGGTATGTATAGCTCTCGTAGCGATACTACTGGACATACCGATTAAACTTCACTTTATCCTTTCCACCACCTATTCCCATCGGCACCGCACAGCAACCTTTATTTCTTTTCCGCATTTTTTCCTTGACCGGGAGGAGCTTTGCTCCATGCGCGGCATTTGAAGAGTCTCGCCAGCAGTGTCTTAACCTCTGGGACAAGCCGGTTCATGCATTTCACCCGATATGACTGCACTCAGGACGTGGCCGACCTCCAGACCAGAGGTGTCGTGATTTGACTGCTTGCTTCGCTTTATCCTTTCTACCACCTTTTCCGCAGTGATGCTGCGCGGCAACCTCATTTGCAAATTTATTCATTGGCCGGGAGGAGCACCGATCCACGCACGGCAGCTGAAGATCTCGCCAACAGCGGATGTAAGATGTAAATTGGGGGCTTTCTGTATTCCAATAGTACTGAATATTAAAATCTTGTATTTGATATATCCCTAATATATATATGTGCAGCTCTTGTGTGTGTATACATATGTGATCATATATGTATACATATCTTTTACATCCTTCCTGTGCCGTTAAACGTCACATAGGGCTTGTATAGTTGTTTGCCAAGTTTTCCTGTTCTCAACGAGTCTTTCAACTTCATCAAGGGATGTTATGCTCACTAAACTGGCTTCTCTTAACAATGCTCTCTTTAGAGTTTCACGCGGTTGACCTCTCTTTTTTCGACCTGTTGTGCTCCACTTGATAGCTTGTTTTAGTATTCTCTGATTGTCTCTTCTAATCACATGGTCTACATATGTCCATCTTCTTTCTCTGATCACCCATGAGACAGACTGTTTGCTCATCTGTCTTATCTATGAGTTGTTCTTCAAATCATTCCACTTTATACAAAGTCTTTTCCTGAGGCATTTATTTTCAAAAGAGTCTAATTTGTTGTCTATTTCTTTAGGTGATTTCCAGCTTTCACATGCATAAATGAGGGTGGATATCACATTTGAATTGAATATTCTTAACTTGGTTTTTGTGTTTATAACTTTTGAATTCCATATGTTCTCAAGATTTTTGAAGGACTATGCTGCTTTTGTAGTTCTAATTCTACCTAGTAGAAAAATCCTGGTCTATGTAGCTGCCAAGGTATGCAAATTGGTTTACTCCATCAACAACTGTTCCTTCTACATATATTTTTTTCCTTCTTGATTAAAAAGAAGTTTCATTATGTGTGTGTGCGTGTGTGTGTGTATATATATATATATAAATAATGTATTTATATTATGTGTGATTGTGTGTACATATATATGTGTATATATATGTACAAAATTCTGAGATGAAGGTTGTCTGTGCATAGCTACTTGGCAGAGACGTCCAGAACCGAGCAAAGAAACTGTGAATTGTGTTAGAAAAGCTTACCAGCGAAGCCCCAGCCCTCATCCCGGAATTTTGCATACTACTTTTTGATACTTTTGAAAACAGGTGCTGCCTTCTGAAATTTTGCTAGAAATTGTCACTGCACAGTCACTACGGATGAGATTCTTGTGTATTCCAAAACACAGAATGAGACTGCTCAAGTTTACTGAACACCATATTTGCTACATGGATGCACATGGAAGGAAGCAGAGAATAATTCCAAGAACAGGGATGACTGGAGAGCCTTTATCCATGGCCTATGCTCTCAAGGGAGTGAAAGGCGATGATGAAGATGATGATATTGCTACTGCTGCCTCCTAGCAGCAAATCACAAAAGCTACATGTGTGGGCTTCATTTAAAAAAAAACAAACTTGAAGAGTTTCTCTCTCTCTTGGCATAAGAATAACCACGATCTGTTGCATAGTTTATTTGTTGTGAATTTTAAAAATGTTTCATACACTTATGAATAACCCTGTATATATATTTAAAATAAACATGCTATTTTATAAAAGCTATTCCCCTGGGAACAACTGTGTTAAGAACACAGTTATTTTAATATAGTCTTTGTGAAACAGGGAACATCAGACCTGACTGCTTAAAAAACTCTGACCTGCTCCTGTAGCCCAGAAACCTGTAGCAACCAACACTATTTGTTATTGTTATTGTTATAAAGTATAATGTTACCCTCTTATAAGGCAGAACTTTTAGGGACAGAATTTTCTGTAAATGAAAGAGGGAACACAGAACTGAGAAATCTTCAAGAAGCCTCTTGTCTATTATAGGAGTGTCAGATAACTCAGGAAAAATGCTCTGTATACTAAGAAAACCCACTTGTCTGCGGGAAAAATGACAAACATAAAATACCCCTCCTAGGATAGAAGGCCCTACAGCTTTTGACATTGCACACCCGTCAATAGGTGGACCTCAGATCTTGGCCTGGGGCCACACCAGGCTGGTCAGGATGGTGGGTGGATGGGGATACAGAGATCACCTGTAGGGATGAGGAAAATCTGATGGAAACTGACAAGTCCAGGACATGACAAGCCTATGGGTCTCTATAATGATGGCTATCAGAATGAGGCAAATAAAGCAGCCAAAGGACCATAGGTGGCAGAGAATGGACATCACTGAAGCACCCATTGGATCCCTCATCCCAAAGTCTCTGTGAAACTGTCTCAAAGCCATCGAGCAGGCTGGTGTTGCACTCAGGGCTTGATCTCAGCTTCTCACTGGAAAGGCCTCCTGGATATGAAAGAAAGATTTAAGACAAAAACCCCAATATGAACATGTCAGGAACAAAAACAAAACCATATGAGTCGAGATGTCATCTTGTAAAAGTCCGCGCCACTTGGTTCACCCCACTTCAGAGTGCTAAGGGTAAGCTACAGCTAAGAAAAGCACCAGAACCAGACAGAATATCAAATGAAATGATCCTTCTAGTGGGCCCTGTAGGAAAGTCCACATTGCTCAACTTCATTAACAAGACCTGGCAAAGTGGAGAAAATCTTGTAAGTCAGCCATAGTAGCCCTATCCTGAAAAAAGAAAAGCCAGAAAATGACCTAAAAAGCTTTAGACCAATCTCACTGACTTCCAACATTGGTAAGCTAGCAGAACGAATGCTTAACAATAGGCTGTACTGGTGGTTGGAATCCTCGGGGTTCCTCAAATAACTTCCAGGCAGTCTTCCGCAAAGGATCAAGAACCAAAGTCCAACTGTTTCTCCTCACTCAGAGTGTGAATGACAGTTTTTTTTACACAAGAGAAACTCTGTAGCTGTCTCTGTAGACTTCCAGCAGGCATATGACAGGGTCTGGCAAAAAGGCCTACTGCTAAAGATGCAGAATATTGGCACACATGGAAAAATGTATCAATGGGTTAAAAACTACCTGAGTAATAGGACCATGCAAACTCAGGTCAATAACAGACTGTCAGACAAGTGCACCCTGGAGGAAGGTCTGCCACAAGATTCTGCTCTTAGCTGCACCTTATTTCTAATCTTTATGACTTCCCCGACCTGTTAAACACCCACAAAGCCATGTTTGCCAATGACCTTGACATATGGACTGGTGGAACAGACCTGCAGCTGGCTGCTGAGAGACTTAATAGAGCCCTCCTCACCATATCAGCTTATTGCAATTTCTGGAAGTTGAAGATCAATTTTAGTAAAACTATATATACAGTCTTCACTCTTAGCAACTAACTAGCAAAGACTGAACTGAAAATAACTCTTGATGGTGCTCAAATCATGAGAGAAAAAATGCAACAAACCTTGGTGTGAAACTAGACAGAAAATTGAACTTTAAGAAGTCCACAGATGGATTAGCAGAAAAAGCATCCAAAAGACTAAACTTACTCAAGCAACTTGCAAGTACATCCTGGGGTGCTGACAAAGCAACACTCAGACAACTGTACACAGGATATGTTAGATCAATAATAGATTACAACCTCCCCCTACAGGTCACAGCGTCAAAGGGCTCTCATACACAAGCCGTTCATTTCATTTGTGGGACAATGAGATCAACACCCACAGATGTATGTACAACTGATGCAAACATAGAGCCATTAGATATAAAACACAAAAAGTCAACCATTGAGGTAGTAGAAAGATATACATACATGCCCCCAGACCATCCTAACAGAACAGTGGTTGATAAATGGAAGCATAATAATAGACTGAAACTGAAAACTCCAGTGCACATAGCAGAACAGTTAAATACAAGACACAAACTCCCTGAAGACAGAAAAGAACTTACAAAAGTACCAGACTTCCCACCAAACACAAATTACACACTTCCTCAAACTAAGACAAGACTCAAGAACAAATTAGTGAACAAATCATCAGATCCCAACACCCTAAAGAGGTGTGCACTGGAGACCATAGAATCCTACCCCAAGGACTGGATCCATGCATACACTGATGGGTCAGCGTTCAAGGAAACAGACAGTGCAGGATATGGGGTATGTTTCCAGACAAGATAACAAGCCACATTTCTGCTCCTTGTGGATCTCGATACTCCAATTATGATGTTGTGATGCAGGCAATATTAGCAACCACCACCAAATACAAAAACAGTGCCCTTCACCCAAAAAACCTTGTTATTTTCTCAGACTCTCAGTCTGCTCTCCAGGCCCTTGAAAACTGGATACCATCAGCTGATCACATTACAACTGACATACTCAATGCAATAAACATACTTGCCTCCTATGACATCAAGACCACCCTACACTGGATACCAGGGCACATAGATATCAGAGGAAATGAATGTGCTGACAGACTGGCAAAGAGTGGAGCTACCATGTCACAGCTCCACATCTCCACCAACATAAGAACAGCTAAATACATTATACACAACAACTGCAAGCAGCAATGGATGGACAGATGGGCCAGTAATCCAATTGGAAGATCCCTATATACACACCTGCCAAAGCGTAACCTAGGAGACCACATCAACAGCTTATTTCATAGAGACCAATGCAGTTTGCAAACAGGACACATCACCCTGAATAAGCAATTACACAGAGTGATCACTGATCACACACCATATTGCGTGCACTGCTACAGACAAGAAAAAAGAAACTGTTAAGCGCCACCTGCTGGATTGCAGTGCATTTAAGGATACTTGGAAGAAACTGATATCACCGAACTCCTTAATCATCAATAATCTAAATGGAGTTGTAAGAGGACCTGTACGTTTCATTATCTGACACAAAGGAAAAAGAGTGAAAACTTGTATGTAGACCTGAGGAAGTTATAAAAGCTATATAACCATCAATAGATAATTTTGATATAAGCAAATAATATGTTCAACAACCATTTACATAAGTCAGTTTTTAATGTATGTTAGATTTTTGTGAGCATCATCCTTCACAATGGTGTTCCCATGAAACCTAGTACGCATATAATTGAGGACAATGTTTCTTAAACACTTCCAAATCATTCTCAGTTCCACCCATAATTGGACTAAAACTAAGATCACCATATTTTCAAATCCTAAAATCAGGACAAAACTCAGTTTTCCTAATCCTAAAATCAGAAATCTGAACACCTTATATGAGGGGTGATTGATAAGTTCTCTGCATAATGTACAACGGATAATTTGCGGACAACTTTTTTGGGTTATTTCTCAGCATAGTTCCCTTGCAAGTCTATGCACTTAGTCCAGTGATCCTGGAGCATACGGATCCCTTCTTTGTAAAAGTCAGCATCTTGTGCCAGCAGAAAGTGGTCTACAGCATGAATGATGTCATCATCTGAAGCAAATTTGCAACCACTGAGCTCTTTTTTGAGTTTGGTAAACAGGTAATAGTCCAAAGGGGCCAAATCTGGGGAATAGGGAATAAGGAGGATGTTCAAGGAGCTGGAAGCCGCATATATGAGTGGCAGCCATTGCCACTATCGACTTGTGAACTGGAGCATTGTCTTGATGAAAGATGACTCCTCTTGTCAATTTCCCTCGACACTTTTCCTTCAATTTGACCTGCAGTTGCCTCACAAGAAGCGTAATAGGCCCTGATGACTGTTCTGCCCTTTTGAAGATAGTCTATCAATAGCACATCTTCTGAATCCCAAAAGATGGAAATCATCACTTTGCTTGCAGACAGAACCACCTTTGCTTTCTTTGGAGGTGGAGATCCATGATGTTTCCACTGCTTTGATTGTTCTCTGGTTTCTGGTTGAAAATGATGCACCCAAGTCTCATTCATAGTCACAAATTGCTGAAGAAACTTTCCAGGATCTGCAGAAAAATGGCCAAGATTGTCTCTTGACATGTTGAGACGCTGTCGTTTGTGATCAGCTCCAAGAAGTTTCGGACCTATCAAGTAGAGACCTTTGTCATTTGAAGATCATTGTGAATAATGGCATGAACACATTCCTGGGAGATGCCCAACTCAGTAGCAATGTACCGATCAGTTAGTCATCAATCCTCCATTATCATGTCATGGATTCTGCCAGTGGTTTCATCAGTGGTTACCGTTCTTGGTCTTCCTGGATGGGGATCATCTTCCAGACTATCCCTTCCATGCTTGAATTGAGCTGCCCATTTCTTCACTGTGCTGTAAGAAGGGGCACTCTCCCCTAGAGTCTCTACCATATCTTCATGGATCTCCTTTGATGATAAGCCCTTGATGCAGAGGTAGCAAATGACTGCTCAATGAGAAATTTTATCCATTTTTGCCACCCCTTACCACTTCAGTAGCCTGTACAAAAAAATTTCTTGCAGTTAATTTCTTGAAGCTTGGTATTTAATCTTACATTAACCTTATCTACAAATCCACCTAATATCAACTGTGTGTTTCAAGTATTTGTACCTTATACCCAGAACTTATCAATCACCCCTCATAAATGGAAAAAAAGTTGTTAAAATACCTAAAGAAAAAGCAACCTCAGTGACTGCAAAAACTAGAAGGTGTTTTGTAAAGTGATTCCAAATAGAATTAAGGATGTAGTGGATACTGCAATGAGAGAAGAACAAGCAGGATTTTGAAAAGGGAGAAGCTGTCTCAACCAGATCTTTACCATAAGAATAATACTTGAAGAACATATCGAAAAGCAGAAACCATTAATACTGAACTTCATAGACTTTAAAAAGGCATTTGACAGCATACACAGAGATTCACTGTGGAGAATTTTAAGACTATATGGAATACCATCTAAATTTGCCAACATCATTAGAGATCTCTACAACGGATATGTTTGTGCAGTCAAGACAGAAGAAGGAATGAATTGTTTCAGACTGAAAATGCGTGAAACAAGGATGTATACTATCTCCCTTGCTTTTTGGAATTGCCATAGACTTTATAATAAAAAGATGCTTTACAGGTAAAACCGACACTGATTGGGTACATGGGACCCAAATAGAAGATCTTGATTTTGCTGATGACATAATTCTTATCAGTGACAATATGAAATCGATGCAGGAAAAAACAGATTCCTTGCCTTCCTTGGCTAGTGAAATAGGTCTTGAAATTAACAAAGACAAAACAAAAATAATGAAACTTCTCATTAATCAAGAAGGAAAACTATGAGGGGCGTTAAGAAAGTAACGCACCATATCATTTTTCTCAGGAGATGGTTATTAAAAAAGCATGAAATTTATACACAATAGACATGGATACGGTACGTAAACATCAGTATTATTCAACATAATCCCCATCAACTTGTACAGCTTTATGCCAGCGTGAAACAAATGCATATTCTTAGCCCATATTAGATTTTATCTTGATTATGTAGCCATTTCTTTGCTGCATGAATCACTCCTTCATCATCTTCAAATCTTACCCCTTGGAGTGCATCTTTAAGTGGATAAAACAGATGAAAATCAGAGGGTGCCAAATCAGGACTATAGTACAATCCAACCCAATTTGGTGATTGCTTCCCATGTTGCCAGACTTGCGTGAGGGCGCGCATTGTCGTGAAGGAGAAGCAGGTCTGCTGGATTCTTGTGTGGCCGAACTCTGCGAAAACGTTGATTGAGTTTTTTCAATGTCTTAATATAAGCTTGCGAATTGATTGTCTCTCCTCTTGGCATAACATCCACAAGAATCACACCTTCAATGTCCCAAAAGACAGTGATCATGACCTTTTCAGGCTTTTTCCACTCCATTGACTGTCTTTTTGTCTCAGGTTCAAAATGATGAGCCCAGGTCTCATCACCTGTTGCGATCTTAACTAAAAAGTTCTCTCCCTCACCAATGAAACACTCCAACAATTCTGAAGAAATTGCTTTCCTTTGCAATCGATGGTTATTTGTGAGACTTTGAGGAACCTGTCTTGCCAAACCTTAGAAAATCTGAGAGCTTTTGTAACTGCATTTGCACTACCATTGCTGACTGACAGCTTTAAGGCCAACTGTTGAGTAGTGATACACCTATCAGTAAGAATAATGCCCTCAGCACATTTCAACATTTCTGCCTTGGTGGCTGTGGCAGGACATCCACAGCTCGGTCGATCATGCAACTCCTTATCTCCACTTATTGATTCTTTGTTTCTCTGGACCCAGCGACTGACTGTACTCCTGTCGACTGCAAAACATCCATACACATCACATAGACACTTGTGAATGTTCACAACAGTTTCCTTCTCTGCAACGAGAAATTCTATCACAATTCGCTGCTTATACTGCAAGTTGATAACATGCTCCATTTCAATGATTAGGGCAGCCATATTCTTTGGCCGGTTGTAGTGCAATTTGGTTCACACAATCAGCACATGTCATATTTAAAGTGTGCAAAATTTCATGCTTCTATCTTCATTATTAGCTGAAAAAAATGTGATGCATTACTTTCTGAATGCCCCTTGTACATATAGAAGGAACAGCTGTTGATGAAGTAAACCAAACTGCATACCTTGGCAGCTACATAGACCAGGATGGTGACAATAGGAAGGAAGTTAGAATTAGAATTGCAAAAGCAGCATTGTCCTTCAAAAATCTTGAGAACATATGGAATTCAAAAGTTATAAGCACAAAAACCAAGTTAAGATTATTCAATTCAAATGTGATATCCACCCTCATTTATGCATGTGAAAGCTGGAAATCACCTAAAGAAATAGACAACAAATTAGACTCTTTTAAAAACAGATGCTTCCGGAAAATACTTGGTATAAAGTGGAACGAATTTAAGAACAACACAGAGATAAGACAGATGACTAAGCAACAACCTGTCTCATGGGTAATTAGAGAAAGTTGATGGACATATGTAGGCCATGTGATTAGAAGAGACAATCAGAGAATACCAAAACATGCTATCAAGTGGAGCACAACAGGGCGAAGAAAAAGTTGTCAACCACATGAAACTCTAAAAAGGACATTATTAAGAGAAGCCAGTTTAGTGAGCATAACATCCCTTGATGAAGTTGAAAAACTCGCCGAAAACATGAAAACTTGGCAAACAACTATGCGAGCCCTATGTGACATTTAATGGCACAGGAAGGAAGTAAGACATAAGATTTAATAAAAAAAAAATCCCTAAGAAAAGGAGATCTATTAGAATGTAAGAAAGGGCAGATTGCCTAAACCGGCTTAACCCAGGGGTTAAACTAAAATACTACTGGTGAGATTCTTCAGCTACAGCATGTGGGGTGAAACTCCTCCTGGCCAATGAAGAAAATGCAATCAGGCTTGCCATGCGGCGCTGCTGTGAAAAAGGTGATGGAAAGGATAAACTGAAGTTTAATTGGTACATATAGCAGTCTCACGGCGAGAGCTACTCATATCATGGTACCTCTGCTCTAGAGGCTGGCCATGTCCTATATACACCTATACTGGTGAAATATGCCTAAACCGGCTTAACCCAGGGGTGAAACTTGATGACTATTCATGTCTGCTCTAGAAGTCGGTCACGTCCTAAATATGCCCATACTGGGATAATACAGCTAAACTGGCTTAACCCAGGGGTGAAACTTACTACTGGTGAGGATTCGTCCTCCTCGGCAAAAGCTCCATCCTGGTCACAACTAGGAAGGGTAGCGGCCATGACCACAAAATGCTATGTCAGAGACACTGGACCAGTGCAATCTAGATGGGCAACCACCTCTCACCCAATGGGGATATATGCGTATCCTAATCACACTGAGGTTTTCCAGTGAGAAAGTCCAACGCTGGACTGGATGGACAACCACCTCTCACCTGGAGGGGATACTCATATCCAAACCATGTCGAGATTTTCCAGTGAGAAAGTCCAACTAGATTAAACTAGTGCAACGAAAACCACAATGTCATGCAATCCTGCTTCTGTGACCCACCGAGAATACAGGCCCAAACCCTGCGATACTCTGAACCTCTTGTGGTCCTCACGGGGATCTCTTGTAGTCCTGTCAGGAACCACAGGAGGACCACAGGAATAAATTCAGTAGGATCACGGGGCAGTCTTGGTGGCAGAAGCAAATGAAGAAGAAGAAGAATGTATGAACTATAGAAGCATCTCCCTGCTCTCAATACCCAGCAAGGTCTTCAGCAGGATTTTGCTAAATAGAATTAAAACATCAGTAGATAGTAAACTAAGAGAAGAGCAAGCAGGTTTCAGGCAAGGAAGATCCTGTACTGACCACATTGCTACAATGCAAATAATAGTAGAACAGTCAATGGAATGGAATTCTTCACTGTTAGTTACAATCATCCCAGCCAAGATAACAAAGCTTATAAAGACTGTATATGAGGGAACAACTTGCAGAATTGTGTAAGGAGGAACTCTGACAGAAAGTTTTAAGTTGAAACAGGTGTGTGACAGGGATGTTTGCTATCACCATTTCTATTTCTTCTAGCAATTGATCGGATCATGAAAACTACCACACAGGGAAAAAGAAATGGGATACAATGGACACTGTGGAACCAATTGGAAGATCTTAACTTCGCAGATGATGTGGCACTTCTGGCACACAGCCACACAAATGCAAGAGAAACTTCAGATCTTAAGCAGGAATTCAGTAAACTGGGACTATATATTAACAGACAAAAAACAAAGATAATGAAAAGTAACAGTGCAAGAAATGGCCTCATGGTAATTGAAGGTGTGCCAATTGAGGAATTAGAGTATTTCACATATTTAGGCGGCATAGTGAATAAATAAGGGGGAACGGAAAAGGATGTTAAAGCTAGAATAACCAAGGCCAGGACAGCATTTATCCAACTTAACAAAATATGGTCATCTAATAACATCAAAACAAGAACCAAACTTAAGCTTTTCAATACAAACGTAAAGACTGCCCTGCTATATGATTTGAAGACATGGGTTATGACCAAGACAATACAACAGAGGATACAAACATTCATGAACTACTGCTTGAGGAGGATTTTAAACATTAAATGGCAGGACAAGATCAGGAACAAGATGGTCTGGGAAAAGGCAGAACAAGAACCTATGGACCTACAAATCATGTCAAGGAAGTGGAAGTGGATTGACCACATTCTGAGGAAACCCGACACCAGTATAGCAAGACAGGCACTGACATGGAATCCTCAAGGAAATAGAAAATGAAGAAGACCTAGACTTACTTGGAGAAGAGAAATTATGACAGTGCTCAGAGGCAAGGGATGCACATGGAAGGAAGCAGAGAATAATTCCAAGAACAGGGATGACTGGAGAGGCTTTACCTGTGGCCTATGCTCTCAAGGAAGTGACAGACGACGACGACGACGACGACGATGATGATGATGATGATCTATTAAAAATATGGCTCTGAATTAGGTGAAGATCAGCTTATACATAGAGCTGCCAAACAGTCTACTAACATAAGTCAAGGACTTTCTGTATTTTTAACTAAGATTAAGTGACATGTGGTGAAATCAGGTACAATACAAAAACTGTTATGATAATAAAGCAACATTTTATAAATGTTACCACAAAACCATCACAGTAAAGCAGCAGCATATAAATTTTACCACAAAATCATTACAACAGAGCACCAACATATAAATTTTACCACAAAATAATATCATCACAATAAAGTAACAACATATAAACTCATCAGAAGATGTTTTTGTTGTGACAATAAAATGACAACACATAAACTTCATGACATGAATCTTCCCCCAAATCCAAATAAAGCAGAAATAAAAGTGATAATCCACTCACTCCATCTATTTTGTCACAGGGATAGATGTATCCATACCAAGGTAGGCCTAGAACCAATTTGTCTGCTGTGATATTACTACCAGCCTTCATATATGTGCTCAGTCCTAGCAAACAAAAGAAATAAGTGAACATCAAGTTACAAAGGATAAAACAGACAAGAGACAAGCTGGCATAAAAATCAGCACAAACAATGCAAGGCATATCTATTATTAAGTTACACCAAATAAACCAGGCAAAATCTACATCAAGTTATAGCAGACAAACAAGATCAATTGTCATCAAGTCAGTAAACCAAAGATAAGACTGAAATGTATCATTTTATGATGACAAAACACTATCATGTTACAGGAGATAAATCAGACAAGAAAATGTCAGATTCATGTTGCAGCAGTTAAACTTGATAACAGACAAATTAGAATCAGGAGATTATCATGGAGTGCCAAAAAGAGCTGTTTCATCAGACTGTCAAAGGCATCATCATCAACAACTCTATTATGTATCAGCATGATTTAAAAAGATGTTAATAACTTGGTTTTATTTTGCATATGGATAGGTATGAACAAACATCATCATTTTTAAAGTTACTGAATGATGTGATGCTGACTACTGACTTTTTATATTTTAATATTATTTTGGTTTGTAATCATAATGTAATCATTTATAATCATATTTGTTGCATTCAAGTTTCATCAGGGGACTAATGTGTTAAAATCTGGTGTTTTAGTGTTAGTCTACTACTAGTAACCTATACCTCAAGATCTAACAATCAGAGTATGGGACACAGGGTGATTTTTGGTGGAGTTTTTCTGGAAAAGAAATGTGCTTTATATGATGTGAAATACCTTACTTAAATAATTTAATTGAAATGTCAAATGGAAACTGAATTAACTAAATGAAAACTGAAAAGTTCATGAAAGTGACAAATAGAATCATCACTTGCACATCATCATCAGCCATCAGTTATCTTTAGTTATACCAGCTCACAAAACAAAGACCAAATTTCAAGTTACCACTCACATTTCACAGTGCCAGCTGGCATAACAATGATCAAATTTTAAGTTACTTGTCACTTTTTTTGCAATACCAGTTGGTATGAGATAAAGCTACAAGTTACCTTCAACAGCAGCTTCTACTGCAGAGTTAGGTCCAGCCAAACATTCTCCAAAAATCTGGCTCTGTTCATCATAAGCCATCACAAAAAGTAGGTCAGAATTTGCTGCCAGTCCTTGGTAGTCATAGAAACGGATGTCAACATTTGGCTTCCATCCCACATCAACACTGATCTGAATACAGAGTGAAATATTTTACTGTTTGTTGAAAAAAATGAGTACTGGATGCTGAAAAGGATAATTACCATGTCTTACCAGTGATAGAAGCAATGTGCAAGTTGTGATATGGTCAAATGAAGCATCTAACAATTAAACCACAATAAGATATAACTGACATTACTTTCATCACATCATATATCCTGAACTCTGTTATATTAAGAATAACCAGTGACAATAACTCTGCAAAAAATACTGATCAAAGCTATCTTCTTCCATCTCCCTGAAATGTGAGCTGGTGTTCTTTGCAGCTGATACAATGAAGATGTCGAGCACATCATTATGTCAGATTAGCAGTGGGTTACAGTTTTTTTTTCTTCTGTTCCTGTGTGCAGCTAAAAAACAGGGGATGTGCAGTACTTCTTTACCAAAGTTCACTACCAAAGGGGAATATGACAATCCCTGTCCCATCAGCCAACTATGTCTGTTACTGGGGGTACCACTGGAGAAGTGGGAACATGGTGGCTAGCTATGGTTTGCCAAGCCTGACACTGCCATGTCTGATATGGGCTGTTGACTGCCAAATCAGACAGTCTTTGCTCCTGATTATCACTATGATGAGCCATACTATAGGCCAGAAAGAAAATAAATACTACAAGATTACAAATATGGCCCAGAGATATTAATGTTGGACATAATCATGGATCAGTTTTCACAACATAAACATTGTTTTCCATAACTAAATGCAGCTCAGTTATAACAACATAAACAATGCTTAATGTTCACAATTCAGAAATGGCTCAGCTGTCACATTACAAATATAGCTCAGCTTCACATTACAAATATAGCTAAGCTTCACATTACAAATACAGCTCAGCTTCACATTACAAATACAGCTCAGCTTCACATTACAAATGTAGCTAAGCTTCACATTACAAATATAGCTCAGCTTCACATTACAAATATAGCTAAGCTGTCATATTATAAACATGGCTCAGCTTCACATTACAAATATATCTCAGCTTCACATTACAAATATAGATCAGCTGTCATATTATAAACATGGCTCAGTTTTCACATAAAACATGACTCTTCCACACCTGGGAGTAAGGCAGTTCCTGCTTAAAAACTGTGTTGGTCTCCTGGACCAAGGTAGTGTATGCATCACGAGTCACCTTTTCATCTGCAGCAACAGCACCCTCAAAGTCAAAGTTTAGACCATCCAAAAAGTGCATTTTTACCAGTTCAAGCTGTTGCTTAACCCACATCTTCCGTCTGATGGGGTCAGTGAATGTTGCCTCATCAACACTGCCTGGAACACAATGAGCATCCAAAAATGTATTAAAGAGACAATCTTATATATATCTTATATCCTTCCCGTGCCGTTAAACGTCACATAGGGCTCGCAAAGTAGTTCGCCAATTTTTCCTGTCTTCGGCGAGTCTTTCAACCTCATCAAAGGATTTTATGCCTGTTAACTTGGCCTCTCTTAATAATGTCCTCTTCAGAGTTTCACGCGGTCTGCCCCTTTTTCTTCGGCCTGTTGTGTTCCACTTGATAGCTTGTTTTGGGATTCTCTGCTCATTTCTTCTCATCAAGTGACCAACATATGTCCATCTCCTTTTCCTGATCACCCGTGAGACTGGTTGTTGTTCAGTCATCTGTCTTATCTCTGCATTGTTCTTGAATTCATTCCACTTGATGCCGAGTTTTTTCCTTAGGCATTTGTTTTCAAAAGAGTCTAATTTCTTTTCTATTTCTTTAGTTGTTTTCCAGCTTTCGCATGCATAAATGAGGGTGGATATTACATTTGAATTGAATAGTCTTAACTTGGTTTTTGTGCTTATAACTTTTGAATTCCATATGTTCTCAAGATTCTTGAAGATTGATGCTGCTTTTGCAATTCTGATCCTAACTTCCTTTCTAGTGTCACCATCCTGGTCTATGTAGCTGCCAAGGTATGTAAATTGATTGACTTCTTCAATATCTGTCCCTTCTATGTGAGACATCATCATCATGTGCCGTGCCAACTGGCGTTGGCTATTATGCTTCTCCAGAGTACACGATCCTTCATGCAGGCCATCAGCTCAGTTGGTGATCTCCTCTCACACCATCCCGTCAGACTGTCCAGTATCATTTCTCTTGGTCTTCCTCTTGATCTTCTTCCTTCTATTTTTCCTGTTGTTATAATATTTTCAATGCCCCCTCTTCTCATTGCATGTCCTATGAAAGTACATTGTCTCTCTCTTATCTTTTTGACAAGGTTTTTTGTGTCTCCAGCTCTTCTCCTACATTCTTCATTAGTTATTTTTTATTATTTATGTGAGACAATACAAACCATTAAAAAAAGAAAAGACCACATCCACAAAGAGCGAAAAATATAAAGTTACACACAATTTTAATTTAGCATTTAACAATTAAAAGTAATGAGAACAATAAAAACATGAACCTTAACAAGATCATGTTCCTTCTTTCTCTGTCTAAAATGCATACATATATTACCATAAAAAAGTGAAATAATCCAGCTGAAAATAAATAGCTTCAAATAAAAGAAAAAAAAAATTATTTCATATAGTAAATAATGCTACATACAATAATTAGTGTATGAGTATATAACTAAAATTTGAAAGTTGAATTCTTTCCAGACTAAATGTTTACGAAGAATTAGAAAAATATTTTGGCCAAACACCATAAGAAATAACATCTTATTGGTAGAAATGCAGATGAAGCCACTGACAACAATTATTGAGGAAAGACGCTGGCGATGGTTGGGACATGTGCTCCGAATGACTGACAACTCACTACCAAAAATAGCACTAAGATGGACACCACAAGGGAACAGAAGTAAGGGTAGACCAAAAGAGACATGGAGAAGAACAACAGAAAGGATGTTGAGCAATAGTGAGCTCACCTGGGCAAGAGCAGAAAAAAAGGCGAAGGACAGGCATTTGTGGAAAACCCTTGCGGAAGCCCCATGTGCCCTGGGCACTTAAGGTTTAGAGAGAGAGAGATATATAACTAAAAATACTGTACTTCCACAGTCAAGTCAAGTAAAATGTCATCATCAAGTGCCGTGCTGAATGACAATGGCTATTATGTTTCTCCAAGTACCTGATCCTTCATGCAGGCCATCAGTTCAGTTGGTGATCTCCTCTCACACCATCTCATCAAACTATGCCATATCATTTCTCTTTGGCCTTCCCCTGGCTCTTCTTCCCTCTATTTTCCCTGTTGTTAAAATATTTTCAATGCCCCCTCTTCTCATTGCACATCCTATGAAAACATATTGTCTCTCTCTTACTATTTTACAAGATTTTTTTTTTGGTCTCTCCCATTCTTCTCATACATTTTTCATTAGTAATCTTTGCTGTTCAGGGAATTTGCAACATTCTTCTGATAAACTACATTTCTGCTGCTTCCAATGTCCTTTGTTCAGACTTGCCTACTGTCCATGACCCACTTTCATATAATAAAATAGGGTCAGTATAGCATTTAAGAACTCTTCTAACATCTGTTGATAAGGATGTGTTGATTAATATGTTTCTCATTTTCTGACATGCAGTCTCTGCTTGGCTTATTTTGTTCCTATTTTCTGTTGTGCATTTCCCATCTGAAGTTATTACTGTCCCAAAGTATTTGAATTTCTGCACCTGATTTAGAATTGTTCCATTTAATTTTATACTATGTTAGTGGATTCTGTTCCTTAGACATAACCATAGCCTCTGTCTTTTTGATGTTAAGGGTAAGCTATTTTTGTTTACAACTTTATCCAAGAGATTTTGCAGGTCTTGTTGGTTTTTAGCTATCAGTACTGTGTCATCAGCATACCAAAAGTTGTTAATATGTATCCTCCCACATTTATACCTGGTTCTGTAATGATCACTCTTAGAATATTCTTGCTGTACAGAGAAGAATGGTCTAGAGATAGCACCCATCCAAAGTAAAACGTACTGTGCCAAAATCTTCTGTGCATTAAGGGGCTTTATTCTGCCTGTAAGTAATCACATTAAATATCCAGTGTCAAAATATTCAGTGTGTTATGGGACTTTTTTTTAAAGTTGTAAGTAACTACGATAAATGTTTATTGCAAAATATTTTAAGTGTGTTAATGAGTTTGTTTTAATGGGTTTTGTTATGCCTGTGAGTAATCAGGTTTATCTAAAATTTCATTTAAAATAGCATTATCAGTGATGAACATTAGACAGACAAGTTTCTGTAAGCCAATGATAGAAAATAATTGCATAGCCATCCCACAGTTCAAGTCCACCCCATTTTCTGATCATTGATTAGATCCATCATACTTTCAGGTCATTGATTAGATCCATCATACTTTCAGGTCATTGATTAGATCCATCATACTTTCAGGTCATTGATTAGATCCATCATACTTTCAGGTCATTGATTAGATCCATCATACTTTCAGGTCATTGATTAGATCCATCATACTTTCAGGTCATTGATTAGATCCATCATACTTTCAGGTCATTGATTAGATCCATCATACTTTCAGGTCATTGTTAAGCCAGTCATATTTTCCGGTCATTATTTTGTATAATATATCAAAATCAACAGACATCTCACAAATCACAAGCACTGACTGTCATTATTACCTAGAATGACAACTCTAACATTGTGAGAGTGTGCCAGGCACATCAGACTATCGTTTACATAGCCAAACATCACAACTGTTGTTAGCTTGGACCAATCAAACTGCTTCCAGTGATTCTCATCATTTCTAATTGAAAATGCAAAAACCTGTGAAAGATTTTCAAGATTTCAAAAGATGAGACACTATAAATAATACATGGTAGTCACTGCAACATTTATTTCAGTCACAAAAGAAAATAATTAATTAATTAATAAAAAGAACAGCCTTCTCACAGATGAATGATGTCCATACTGAAACTTTATTAATACGAGAACAGTCTAAACATCAAACATGTTCAAATCACAGTTCATATCAAATACTGTAAATAAATAGCAAGATTGATGAAGGGGGATTTATTTACTCTCTTCTACATGTCAGAATACAAAGATGAATGTGTACAAAAACCAGTTCGTCAAGGTAGTGACTGTCTAATGGATCTAAGGATGGTGGACACAGTTTGCACAGAACTCTACTGTATCTGTTAAAAGCACATGTCACCGAAAGAATATCCCAGTTCTCATAAAATTTATGAATACTTTCTGAGAACTCTAATGTCAATGTCTAATTCTAAATAATAATGCTAAAAGTGCCAATTTACAAAATCCATACTTTGTTAGGTTGTGTACACAAGCATTCCAAGATAAATGTTGATCAATGATGAGGCCTAAAGTTTCATGTTCATGAACGTTTCCTATTTCTGTAGTCCCAGCACAAAGCTGTAGTATAATTTCTGTAACATTATATATTATAGTTTCTGTAACATTATCCAGTTTCTGTCTTGTTATGATAAGCATAACGTGACCCACATCTTAAATCCAAGCATAATTCTGTCACCGTAGCCAGAAATAATGTAGCTCTATAATGTAAAATGCTAATCTGTAAGATCATAGAGCTATTTTTTTATTTTCTTCCAGATCAATGACAGATCCATGTCAACAAAGAGTGAGGAATTTTCAGATATGGAACTCTGGGCTGTCTTGAAGTCTCTGTTCCTTCAGAAGAAAATTCCTAAGATAATCTATAAGTGTGTGCTGCAAACAATGAATGACAGGTGCCCATCATACTCAGCTGTGAAATGGTGCTGTGCTAACTTTCAGCATGGAGATTTTGAACTGAAGATGCAGCAAGATCTGGAAGGCTGTAAAAATTATTAACTCCTGAAACAACTGTTGATCATGTTCATGATCTAATTCTGGAGATTGACGAATTTCAACTAAGACAATAGTTGAGACACCAGAGATGTCCAGGGAATGCATTGCATTTATAATTCATGAGCATGCATATAATTCATGGGTATGCATATAATTCATGAGCATGCATATAATTCATGGGTATGCATATAATTCATGAGCATGCATATAATTCATGAGCATGCATATAATTCATGAGCATGCATATAATTCATGGGTATGTATATAATTCAGCCATGTAGTACTGAAACATTTGAATGCCGATGAGAAATGAAACTGAGTGGACACCTCCAAGTTGATTTTGCAGCATTCTGAGTGATCTGGTAACAATTTTTTGAAACGACTTGTCATTGTTGATGAAAATGGCTATACCACTATGGTCCTGATACAAAACAAAAATCCCTGCAGTGGTGGCTCTTGAGTTCTCCATGACTGAAGAAATTCAAGAACCAAAAGTCTGCAGGAAAGGTCATGATCACTATTTTTTGGAATCTTCTGTTTTGAAGATTGACTATCTTCTGAAGTACCAGACAGTTAATGCTGCCTTAACTTGCTTTGCCAATTAAAGGATGAATTGAAAGAAAAATGGTGAGGGAAGCTGAGAAAAGGTGTTCTCTTTTTTTTCAGGACAAAGTGACTGCTCATAAGATGCCAGATATTTTGAAGAATTTGGGGCATAAGTGCATAGAGCATCCACACTATTCACCTTATCTTGCTTCATCTGACTAGTTCTTGTTTGTGAACCTTAAAAGTGTTTGAAAGAGAGGAAATTTTCTGATCATTCAGAGGTGCAGCAACAGAGCAGTATTTCAGTGACTATATAACACATTATATTTTTGGAAGGAACTTTAATGTGCCAAGTATATTGGACTTTCTTGTGAATACAAGGAAGAAACACCCCAAGTATATCAAACTTTCATGCATGGAAGATACATTATTAATGAAGATATTAACACCTGCTCAATATATGACATGTAACACTTAATCAGAAGGGTGCCATTTTCAACACGGCAGCATTCTTAACTGTTTGCACCATAGAGGAGCAAAAAAGCACTCATCAGATATGTGTGAACCCCCACCTATCTGAACAAGAGAGCAACCACTATCAGTCACACAAAAACACAAAATTACCAAGACTAACAGTGAAAAACCAACACACAGCTCATGAAATGAAATCCCTGGCCTTAGAAATGATAGAGAGCAAATACAATCCTACAGAATGGACATGTCTTCACGGATGGATCTGCAGAAGAGGCCACCAGAAATGGAGGGGCTGGCATCTTCTTCAGATTCCCAGACAGAAAAACCAGCAAACAAGCACAGCCAACAGGAAGATATTCATCACACTACAGAGCAGAAACAACCACACTCAAACAAGTCTTTAAAATATACACAGAAACATGCAACCCACAAGAGAAGATTATATGCTTCATTGACTGCAGAGCCCTGCTAGAACCAACAGAAACAAAAATGACTCACAAACACAGGTACGAGGGTTGAGTGATAAGTTCTCGGCATAAGGTACAACGGATTATTTGTGGACAACTTTTTTGGGTTATTTCTCAACATTTCCTGCAAGTTTATGCACTTAGTCCAGTGATCCTGGAGCATACAGATCCCTTTGTAAAAGTCAGCATCTTGTGCCAGTAGAAAGTGGTCTACAGCATGAATGACGTCATCATCTGAAGCAAATTTGTGACCATTGAGCTCCTTTTTGAGTTTGGTAAACAGGTAATAGTCCAAAGGGGCCAAATCTGGGGAATAAGGAGGATGTTCAAGGAGCTGGAAGTCGCATTCATGAGTGGCAGCCATTGCCACCACCGACTTGTGAACTAGAGCATTGTCTTGATGAAAGATGACTCCTCTCAACACTTTTCCTTCAATTTGACCTGCAGTTGTTCACAAGATTAGCATAATAGGGCCCGGTAACAGTTCTGCCCTTTTGAAGATAGTCCACCAATAGTGCACCTTCTGAATCCCAAAAGATGGAAGTCATCACTTTGCCTGCAGACAGAACCACCTTTGCTTTCTTTGGAGGTGGGGATCCATGATGTTTCCACTGCTTGACTGTTATTTGGTTTCTGGTTGAAAATGATGAACCCAAGTCTCATCCACAGTCACAAATTGCTGAAGAAACTTTTCAGGAACTGCAGAAAAATGGCCAAGACTCTTGACATGTTGAGACGCTGTCGTTTGTGATCAGCTCCAAGAAGTTTCGGGAACATCGAGCAGAGACCTTTGTCATTTGAAGATCATTGTGAATAATGGCATGAACACACTCCTGGGAGATGCCCAACTCAGTAGCAATGTACTGATCTGTTAGTCGTCGTTGATCCTCCATTATCGTGTCATGGATTCTGCCGGTGGTTTCATCAGTGGTTACCGTTCTTGGTCTTCCTGGACGGGGATCATTTTCCATATTCTCCCTTCCATGTTTGAACTGAGCTGCCCATTTCTTCACTGTGCTGTAAGAAAGGGCACTTTCCCCTAGAGTCTCTACTATATCCTCATGGATCTTCTTCGATGATTAGCCCTTGATGCAGAGGTAGCAAATGACTGCTCAATGAGAAATTTTATCCATTTTCTCAATTTCTGCCACCCCTTACCACTTCAGTAGCCTGTACAAATAATTGGTTGCAGTTAATTTCTTGAAACTTGGTGTTTAATCTTTTATTAACCTGATCTACAAATGCACCTAATATCAACTGTGTGTTTCAAGTATTTGTACCTTATGCCCAGAACTTATCAATCAATCCTCATAATTATATATACCCAAACAAATAACCAAACAAACTACAAAACTCAACTATAGTCCTACAATAGGTCTCATCACATTGCTGAATAAATGGAAATGAAAAAGCAGATGCTCTCTCCAAGGCAAGGAGAAAAATAGAACAGATGAACCACTCAGTAACATATCAAGAAGCAAAAATCGTCATCCACAACAAACTAAGCACCAAATGGAAAACAAAAACAAAAACAAAATCAAAACAAGACCCCTTTCATCAACTACAGAGATATCAGCAAACCACAATCTTTCAACTAAGAACAGGACACAGCAGACTTCTAAGCCACCTCTATCACCTCAAAATATCACACACAAATGAGCATCCCAGTGGCTTCAGGATCCAGACACCAAAACACATCCTGCAAACCTGTCCAACCCACTCAAACTATGTCCAAACATGGCTGCTGCAACTGTTGATACCGTTTGAAGATTGAGATTTCAGAGCTTAAGCACACTCCATTCAGTCTTAACCTTGCTCTCTCTGATTATCATGTGTTCGGACCCCTGAAGGATGCTTTGAGATTAGGAACAAATTGGACTATATTGAAACAAGGGTGATTATATAGAAAAATTATATATATATATATATATATATATATATATATGAAGAGAGAGACAGACAGACAGAGACTGATTGATTGATTGATCTTTATTTCAAAAGGGTTAAGAACTGGGTACGCAGGCCCGTCTGACATTCTGCCCTTTATCATACATCTTTCACTCTATTCCAGACATTCTACAAATATGCTGTTCATATAACAAACATAACTAACATTGAAGCTGAGAGACATAAAATAAAATATAACATTTACGTTTCGCTCTTAAACATTCACTCAGTACGGAAGTAACTACATACATTATAAATGACTATCTTATCTTATCTTATATCTTATATCCTTTCCGTGCCGTTAGACGTCACATAGGGCTCGCAAAGTAGTTCGCCAATATTTCCTGTCTTCAGCGAGTCTTTCAACCTCAACAAAGGATTTTATGCCTGTTAACTTGGCCTCTCTTAATAATGTTCTCTTCAGAGTTTCACGCGGTCTGCCCCTTTTTAATGACTATCTACTAAACAAAATTTTTGGGACTATTCAGAAAACAATTAATTGTATTCGGTGTCTGTAAGAGCAGTTTAAGATAACTTTTAAGTTTTATAATTCATGGTGGCATGTAGTCGACATCAAATAGATATTGGGAAAGCTTGTAGTTGTAGGAAGGAGTATAATTTATATTTTTTATATAGGATGGGAGGGTATTCCAAAGATGACCAGCAGAATAACTAAAGCTTTTCTTGTAAAGATCAAGTATAGGTTTTGGAAGACATATGTTGTTCAAGCGTTGGTTGCATTTTGGGCTAAATTTAAACAGGTTCCATAGATAAGGTGAGGCATGCAGTGAAAGAATTTGATGTACTAACTTGGCTTTGTTGAAGAGGAACTTGTTCTTAAGAGGTAGTATTTTGATACGTTTGTGATGGGTAGTTGTTTGTGCTTGATCTTTGTCACTAATAAGCTTTACTGCTCGCTTTTGGAGTGAGCAAAGCCTCTTTGTATTTGACACTGAGCAACCATCCCAAACTGTTGAGCAATAGTCTAAATGTGTTTGTATATGAGATATGTAGTATGTTTTCCTAGTGTCTTGATCGATGAAGTGCTTAATTTTAGCTAATTGGTATACTTTTTGTGCGATGAGTTTTGTTAGACATTGCACATGAGAGTTCCAGGTCAGATGTTGGTCAATAATAAGACCTAGTGTTTTGTGCTCCCTAACGTTTTCTATCTGTGATGTTTCTGTACAGAGCCGAAGTGTTGTTTTTGTTGCATTTTGTAGTTTCTGTCTTGTTGTTATGAGCATTGATTTTGTTTTATCGGTGTTTATAATCATGCCATTATTTTTGCTCCATCTAATTAAATTGTATAACTCTACCTGAAGAGTGGATTCTAGATTAACACAATCGTAGTCACTGGTGTAGACTGTGCAATCATCTGCAAAAAGGTCACAAGAAGAGTGTTTAAGATGAAGTGGAAGATCATTGATATAGATAGCAAAGAGCAACGAGCCTAGAATAGAACCTTGCGGAACACCAGTGTCAACTGTAGCAGAATTTGATAGAGAATTGTTGAAGAATACTACCTGTTGTCTGTCTGAAAGAAACGATGCAATTAATTTTATTAGGTTAGGGTGCCATTTATAAGTCTTTATTTTTCTTACAAGAATATCATGGTCAATCATATCAAATGCCTTTTTAAAGTCAACAAAGATGGCACCACATAGTCTGTCGTCATTTATGTTTACTAACCAGTTTTCTGTCATTTTGGTAAGAGCTGTGTGGCAGGAGAGAGACAGACAGAGAAGCAGGGATACCACACTTATCTGTCTGGATAAATAAACTGCAAAAAAATACCTATCAAAATGTAAAAATATTATTAATTATAAGTACAAATTCTGACAATTAAGTAATGAGACTGATTTTATTATCTTATATATCTTATATCCTTCCCGTGCCGTTAAACGTCACATAGGGCTCGCAAAGTAGTTCGCCAATTTATCCTGTCTTCGGCGAGTCTTTCAACCTCATCAAAGGATTTTATGCCCTGATTTTATTATAGACAAGACAAAAATGCCATCTATATGAAGCAAACCATGGAATCCAAAGAGGCATTTTTTACCAATGATCTGGCAACTTTTCACCACTGCCCGATAAGCAGATGACAAACAAGCTGCCATTTTGTTGACCTACTTAGAGGTTCATTTTCACATAATCAGCATGGAGCAAAAAGCTAACATTAAATTCTGTTTAAAATTCGGAAAAAGTGCCTTTGAGACAGTTGAATTGATGCGACAAGTTTATGGAGATAATTGTTTATCTCATGCACAGATCTCTCTCTCTCTCTCTCTGAACCTTAAGTGCCCAGGGCACATGGGGCTTCCGCAAGGGTTTTCCACAAATGCTTGTCCTTCGCCTTTTTTTCTGCTCTTGCCCAGGTGAGCCCTCTATTGCTCAACATCCTTTCTGTTGTTCTTCTCCATGTCTCTTTTGGTCTACCCTTACTTCTGTTCCCCTGTGGTGCCCATCTTAGTGCTATTTTTGGTAGTGAGTTGTCAGTCATTCGGAGCACATGTCCCAACCATCGCCAGCGTCTTTCCTCAATAATTGTTGTCAGTGGTTTCATCTGCATTTCTGCTAATAAGATGTTATTTCTTATGGTGTTTGGCCAAAATATTTTTCTAATTCTTCGTAAACATTTAGTCTGGAAAGAATTTAACTTGTTCTCTATGGTTTTGGTGGTTTTCCAGCATTCACTTCCATAGAGTAGTACACTTAGAACATTACTCTTAAATATCCTGATTTTCATATTTATGCTTAGTTTTTTTTATTTCCATATAGTCTGCAGCATTGCAAAAGCCTGGTTTGCTCTAGTAAGTCTGCTGTTGATGTCCTCTGTGCTGTCTCCATTTTCTACTACTCTGCTGCCAAGGTATACAAATTCGTTGACCTCCTCCACTAACTTGTTATCTACTCTGAGTACATTTCTGTTGTTCACATTTTGTTTCATTAACTTTGTCTTTCCTATGTTGATCTTTAGTCCTATGTTATTTGCATTCCGAGTTAGCTTGTTTATTTTCTCTTGCATATCTTTGTGACTGCTTGATAATAGACAAATGTCGTCCGCAAAGTCAAGGTCCTCCAGCACTGTGTCAAGAGTCCATTGTAATCCTCTGCGTTTGTCTGATGTTGCCTCCTTCATTAACCAGTCTACTGCCAAGATAAATAATGTTGGTGATAGTACACATCCCTGTTTCACTCCTGTTTGTACCCTAAAGCTGCTGGAGGTATGTTCTCCACAGATAACTTTGCACTGAAAACCCTCGTATAGGGCTTTGATTACATTAACTATTTTATGGGGGAGGCCATGCCATCTTAGGATTTTCCACAGTGCATCTCTGTTGACATTGTCAAAGGCTTTCTCAAAATCTATGAATAATGCATATGTTGTGCTATGCCACTCATTTGCCTGCTCTAATATTTGTCTAAGTACAAATATGTGGTCTATGCATGCTCTTCCTTTTCTAAATCCTGCCTGCTCTTTCCGAAGTTTTTCCTCAAGTGTCGGTACAATTCTGTTGATGATTATTCTGCAAAATACTTTACTGGTGAGTGGCAGTAGGGTAATGCCTCTCCAGTTCCCGCAATTTCTGAGGTCACCCTTCTTTGGTAGTTTTACTATAAGACCAGTTTTCCACTCCTCTGGGGCTTTTTCTAGATCCCAAATTTGTTGTAATATCCGGCAAAGTTGTTTTGGTGTTTCTGTTTCTTCTGCTTTCAACATCTCAGCAGTCACTTCATCTTTACTTGGTGCCCTGTCTGATTTTAGCTTCTTTATCGCCTCCTTTACTTCATTTATCGTTATTGGTCCTGTATTGATGTTTAGCTCCGTTTTTGCTTCAGGTATGTCTATTGTTTGTGCTGCTTGTGTTCTGTTTAGTAGGGTGTTAAAGTGTTCCCTCCATCTTTCAATTTTTTCTCTTTCTCCACTGACCAGTTGTCCATTTTGTGTTCTTACTGCACTTTCACATCTTGTGTTGAAGTTACCTGTCATCTGCTTTGTGATTTTATATATGGTTTTCATGTCATTTGTATATGCTGCTTTCTCTGCTGTTTCTGCTAAGTTGTCATAATATTGTCGTTTATCTTGACGGCATGATTCCTTCACTTCTTTGTCTTTTTGTGCATAATTACTTAAAACTCGTTCTTTAAGCCGTTGTGATTTGGTGTTCAGTAATTTTTTCTTGATTTCTTTTCTTTGCTCTATCTTTTCCCATGTGGTCTCGCTTATCCATTCCTCTTTTCTCCTTTTTCGATATCCCAGCACCTCTTTTGCTGTTTCCTGTAGTGTTTTATTGAACTCTAATATGGACATTTCTGCTTCGTCTTGTAGGACACTGAAGCGGTTCTTAAGTACTATTGAGAATTCATTTCCTGTTTGCTGGTCTATCAGTTTTCTTGTATCAAAATGTATCTTTCTGTGTTCTCCGATTTTGGCTTTCCTTAATTTTAGTTTTATTTTTGCTACCAGAAGGTTGTGATCACTTCCTACATCTGCTCCTTTCCTTGCTCGCACATCTTGTAGTGACCGTTTCCACTTGTTATTTATTAGTATGTGATCGATTTGGTTTTCTGTGGTTTTATCTGGTTACCTCCAAGTCACCTTATGGATGTTTTTGTGTTGGAAAATTGTCCCTCCAATGGTCATCATGTTTTCTTCACAGAAACTGCACAGTTTTTCTCCATTTTCATTTATTTCTCTGATTCCTTCTCTTCCCATGATTCTTCTTCTATCTTCATTTCCTTCACCTACTTTTGCATTGAAGTCGCCCAAGATGAGTAGCATATCATGCTTGGGTATTGTTTCTACTGTTGCTTGGAGGCTGTTGTAAAAATCATCTTTTAATTCCTCTTCAGCTGCTTCTGTTGGTGCATAACAAACTATAATGGACAGCTTCGTGAATCTTGAGTTGAACCGTGCATATAATAATCTCTCATTTATTGGGGTCCATTTCAGCAATGCTCTTGATGCTTCTTTTGTTATAATCAATGCTACTCCTCCTTCATGAAGATCTCCTTTACCTGACCATATTATTGTATCTTCTGTGTGCTGTGTTGTTAATTTCCTTCTGCCTTGTCCTGTCCATCTTGCTTCTTGTATTCCTAGTATGTCTAGTTTGTATCTGTGCATTTCCTTGATGGTTTGTGCTAGTTTTCCAGTCTGGTTTAGTGTTCTTACATTCCAGCTGCCTATTTGCATCTTGTGTTTAGGTTCCAGGAGGTCTGCAGTCGGGCTGGGGACTTCCAGTGGCTGGCTTTCATCCACAACCTTCATGGGCTCAATTTCCTGATACGCATTTCTCCTTCCACCTGCTGAACCCTCCTTAGTCATCTTTTACGATCATGCGTGGTAGGGTACAGTGGTCCTATTCTTTGCAGATCCTGGGTACCACACAGGGGCATGCACAGATATTCAGGTGGTATTCACAATTCAAAAGTGGTGTGGAAATGATTACAAATGCAACTAGACATGGATGTCCAATTTATGTTTGTAATGAGGAACTCATTGCAAAAGTCAGAGAACGGATACAAAAGACCATTGTTTGACTGTGAGGATGATAGCAGATGAATCTGGTGTTAACCAAGAGACCATTCATAAAATTTTAATGGAAGATTTGGACAAGAAAAAAGTTGCTTGCCAGTTTCTACCACATTCGATGTCTGATGACCAAAAACATCAGCATGTTAAGTACGCAAAAGACATCATCAAAATGTGTCGCAGAAATAAACATTTCTTACATTTGATTGTTGTATTGGATGAAACATGGATTTTCCGCTATGATCCCACAACTAAATGCCAAAGTGCTCAGTGGAATTCGCCATCAACACCAAAAGTAAACAAATTTCTACTTCAAAAGTTGAAAGTGAAGACAATGTTGGTGTTCTTCTACGACAGCAAAGGAGTTATTCACAAAGAATTTGTTCCAGAGGTACAGACTGTCACTGCCAAAGTTTATTTAAGTATTTTGAAATGTCTACTGAAAAGGATTCTCTTAGTCCAACCCGAGTGTTCAACGCCGGGCAGTTTTTTCCTTCCTCATGATAATGCACTGGTTCACCGGGTGGTAGTTTTTTGGCCCAAAAACAAGTACGTGTTTTTAACCATCCACCTTATTCCCAAGATTTGTCTCCCTGTGATTATTTTCTATTCCCAAAATTAAAGTTAGCATTGAAAGGACACTTCTTTGACAATACTGATGACATCCAAAGGGCCATAACATCAAGTTTAAGGGCCATACCAACAGAAGAATTGCAGATGTCGTTCCAGTGTTTGTTAGATCATACCACACGCTGTATCAATGCACAAGGAGCTTACTTTGAAAAAATACAGGTTATATCTTCAACTGTTGTTTATTTTAATTTTTAATGGAATTAGTCTCATTACTTAGTTGTCAGACCTTGTAGAAATTGTACACAACAGTGCTATTAAGAATTTTTTAAAATTAATTTTTAATAAATGACCATGATTCCATGAACCAGTTTTAACATCTAATTGTCAGTGTTAAGTGAACAAATTAAATGCAAAGAAAGCACAACATTACAAACAATAATACAGAACAAATGAAAAACATAAATTATACACCATATTGTTAGAAAGGAATTTTTTTTAAATGAAGATATCCATATTTCAAAGCTGGTAAACCAGTTTTCACATATGATTTGCCACACTAAGCAAAGAAATGAAATGCAAAGGTATTATATCCAAGCCACAATAATAAAGAAGGAATGTAAATGCAAAGGAACTATATTCTGAATGTTCATTTGCACTCTTTCAAGTCTCTGTCACATTTCCAAAGAATTTACATCTATTTTATAAAGTGCTGATAAGTACTTCTGTCTTTTGCGAGATTTTTTTTCATGCCATTTGCATTCATTCAAGTCTTTGTCTCAGTAATGTCAGTGTTGTTTCATGCTATTAGAATTTTGAATGCTTGCTGTTCTGTATCTAATAAAACTCTATACTATAAAAATCATTTCAAAGCACAAATAAAATCCTTTCTGGAGCAAAATGATTATATATTAGATCTGCAAAATTTTCATAAGTTTCATAAAGTAATATAGCTGGGTAGTTTGATCGAACATCTGAGATCTTGGTTTTATATAACAGATAAAATGAATATCTGCAGTTAACTGGCATGACCCAAAAATCCTTTAATTTACTACCATCCTTGTGTGTGTGTAAGTGTGGTTTCTAAGATCACAGATTTTTTTTTATAACATTCACAAGCTTAGAGTAAAGCTGTGAATTTACTATATATTTTCTGCCTACAGATTTTTTTTAGAAATAAAATACATATCAAAATTTCTTTAATACAATAGTACTACCGACAAAAAAAAACTGTGTATTATACAATAAATAAATGTCAGTACTATGACAACTTAGCAGAAGCAGCAGAGAAAGCAGCATATGCAAATGACACAAAAACCATATACAAAATCACAAAGCAGATGACAAGTAACTTCAGCACAAGATGTAAGAATGCAATAAGGACACATAAGGGACAACTGATCAGCGGAGAAAGAGAAAAAATTGAAAGATGGAGGGAACACTTTAACACCCTACTAAACAGACAAGCAGCATAAACAATAGGAACATCTGAAGCAAAAACAGAACTAAACATCAATACAGGACCAATAACAATAAGTGAAGTAAAGGAGGCGATAAAGAAGCTTAAATTAGACAGGGCACCAGGTGAAGATTAAGTGACTGCTGAGATGCTGAAAGCAGAAGAAACAGAAACACCAAAACAACTCTGCCAGATACTACAACAAATTTGGGATCTAGAAAAAGCCCCAGAGGAGTGGAAAACTGGCCTTATAGTAAAACTACCACAGAAGGGTGACCTCAGAGATTGCGGGAACTGGAGAGGCATTACCCTCCTGCCAATAACCAGTAAAGTATTTTGCAGAATAATCATCAACAGAATTGTACCAGTACTTGAGGGAAAACTGTGGAACGAGCAGACAGGATTTAGGAAAGGAAGATCATGCACAGACCACATATTTGTACTTAGACAAATATTAGAGCAGGCAAATGAGTGGCATAGCACAACATATGCATTGTTTATAGATTCTGAGAAAACCTTTGACAGTGTCAACAGAGATGCACTATGGAAAAGCTTAAGATGATATGGCCTCCCCCATAAGATAGTGAATGTCATCCCAGCCCTATACAAGGGTTTTCAGTGCAAAGTGATCTGTGGAGAACATACCTCCAGCAGCTTTAGGGTACAAACAGGAGTGAAGCAGGGATATGTACTATCACCAACATTATTTATCTTGGCAGTAGACTGGTTAATGAAGGAGGCAACATCAGACAAATGCAGAGGATTACAATGGACCCCTGACACAGTGCTGGAGGAGCTTGATTTTGCGGATGATATTTGTCTACTATCAAGCAGCCACAAAGATATGCAAAGTAAAATAAACAAGCTAACTCTGAATGCAAACAACACAGGACTAAAGATCAACATAGGAAAGACAAAGTTAATGAAGCAAAATGTGAACAGCAGAAATGTACTCAGAGTAGATAGCAAATTAGTGGAGGAGGTCAACGAATTTTTATATATTGGCAGTAGAGTAGCAGAAAATGGAGACAGCACAGGGAACATCAACAGCAGACTTACTGGAGCAAACCAGGCTTTTGCAATGCTGCAGACTATATGGAAATCTAAAAAACTAAGCATGAAGACAAAAATCAGGATATTTAAGAGCAATGTTCTAAGTGTACTACTCTATGGAAGTGAATGCTGGAAAATCACCAAAACCATAGAAAACAAGTTAAATTCTTTCCAGACTAAATGTTTACGAAGAATTAGAAAAATATTTTGGCCAAACACCATAAGAAATAACATCTTGTTGGCAGAAATGCAGATGAAGCCATTGACAGAAATTATTGAGAAAAGACACTGGCAATGGTTTGGACAAGTGCTCCAAATGACTGACAACTCACTACCAAAAATAGCACTATGCAAGAGCCAGAAAAAAAAGGCAAAGGACAGGCATTTGTGGAAAACCCTTGCGGAAGCCCCATGTGTCCTGGACACTTAAGGTTCAGAGAGAGGTAGATTTTACAATAAAGTTAACATCTAGAAAATGTATCAGTTTCTGGCAGCTCATGGAAAATTCCACATCTAGTATGAATTTCTGCATTACGAAAATGTTTGTGTGAATGTTAAAGTAATATTAAAATAAAATACATGTAAATGACTAACAAGATCTTTAATTCACACAAATACTGTCAATATTGAGTATATATAATTGCACAGTGAATTGTGATGAACAATAATACAAAACAAATGCATGTAAAATTGCAAAAATCAAGACAACAAAATTCAAGATAATTGAAAGCCATGTTGAAAACCTAATGAGTATTGCCAAAAGCTGCTACAGATCTACTGTCACTTCTAGTTCAAATGAACTCATGCTTGTACACAGCAATGATAAAAGTGACCATATTATTTTTACAATGGATTAAGTTCACTAATATAAGTGAAATAAATAAAACTTTCTGTACACAAAACTCCTTGGCAGTTTAGCCCCTAACAGATTCCTAGGTTGCTTTGACCTAAGATTCACCCTGCTCAGGTTTTGTGTCTCCAATGAAGTGCTTTTTTTCTGCTAGTGCACACACATCTTTGAACTATGACTGTGGCCTGCAACTGCTTTTATGCCATATACTCATTGTCTGTAATGAATAAAAGGTGCCTGTTTTATTCACAGACATGGTCAATCCTCCATTTGCATTGTCACACAATTAAAAAATAGCTTTAAAAAAATCAGCTTATTTGTCCTACCATTGATAAATTTCCTTGTGGCTGTGAACTACAACTCCTGTCAGCAAGTACATTTGAGAAAAAAATTTAAAATTTTCAGATAGTTTCCATTAGTTAATAGAAAACAATTCACAACAAAAATAAATTTAAAAAATTAAAATACACACCTCTTTCCTAGACACATCCTTGATGGGTTCACATAAAGCAGTACTGCTGCAAGGACAGTGAAGTGAATCTAGTTTGTTTCGCAAACTGGTGCCATGATTCTTGGACAGGACTGAGTTGTTTGATATCACAAACATTACTACAAAAACCAAATGCTGAAGACAAAAAGGACCCATCTTTCTGAAGTCACACCTGGAAAAAAAATATTATAAATCCGGACTTATAAACATGGTAGAATGTCTGAACAAATCATAAAATCATAAATCATAAAGTATCTGATTTATCTGGATTGGAAGGAGAATGTCTCGTAGTTACTGGCTGTATGACAGTATGAGTTAAAGGGACAAAATAAAGAAAAAGTATGAATATAGGAGTACTGCCTCTTGAATGTCACGTTTTCAGCTCACTTGAACCTTGAATTAAAAAGCTCGTGAAGAATAATTTAGAAGTTTCCACTGCTCAAGGTTAGGGTAATTGAGTACATGAGAGAACATTTAGTAACACATGAGAATCTGTAGTGGAAAATATAATAAGGTTAGAACTTGTAGGGGAACTCGTGCGATAGGAGCGTGAAAAAGTAGAAAACATGGGATTGGTGGGCTGTAGCAGAGATTATAAAACTGTCTTTTAAGAATGAAAGATACATGACAGAGATAGGGATGCCAGGGACTTGAGAAGTCATATATGAGCTAGAGTCAGTGAGGTTAAGCTAGAGACAGTGAGGTTAAGTTCGAGTCAGTGAGATTAAGCTAGAGTCAGGAGGTTAAGCTGAATTTTGCAGTTGAGTTGAGATGTCCACAGACTTAGAGCACAGTCGGTAGATGGATTTTTCTTGGACTGGTCAATATGTAGATTTTTTGGGTTTTGTTCTTATTAGGACAGATAACCAATTTTCAGTTGAGAAATTTCAAGCTAGAATATAGTAATAAGTTACTAGAGGGTTATTCTCCATTTGGAGGGAAGTCGTTATGTTGTTTTTTTGGAAATGAAGTGTTGGATTCAGTGTGTTACTTCTTGAATTGTAAGTATGTGAGTTTTGTAATTTCCTTTCATAACATGGCTCTGTTCCTATATGGCGAACTTGTTCTCACTGGAAAGTTTTGTTGTTGTATTGACATTCCTGCCCTGTAGCATCAGTTTTTTCCATCCTCACTACATCACTTTCCATTCTAACCATCAATAAACTTGTCTTGTCTGTTGTAATCTACACAAATGGCTTTGTTGGAATTCTCACTTTTTCGACAAACTTGTTGATGTCAGAAGACATTATAGTCAAATTGTATTTGATGCTGTTCTAGTGGGATGAGTCATATGCTTGGGTTGTTTTTATGTATGTTTCTAAGTGTTTAGTATAGAAACAAGCTGTTCTAAGATTAGTGATTCAGATCTTATAAAATCTATAACTAGAAAGTCTCTCTTTCTCTCTCAGGATACGTATAAGAAAAGCTTGCATACTCTGCAGTACAGCTGTGGAACACCCTCCCCTAACATTTAAAATCCATTAGTAATACTTCATACTTTAACTCAAACCTGTTTAATTATTTACTTGCTTGTAATTATATGCCTCCATAGAATAACCAGCACTCTCTCAACCCATGAATCTCAAGCCATAAAATACTAAAATGACATAGTTCAAAAAGTAACTAGTTAGATATTGTTAGAAATTATTTTAATATTTGTTAAAAAACATGTGTTAGAAGATCTGTACTGACAGTGTATATTTGTTTATGTACATGTCTGTGTGTGTTGTATGTGTGTGAATAATAAAGGTAGATAGAGGTGTATGGTGTAGTTTTACAAAGTGGCAGACGGAGTGAGTAAAGTGAGAAAATATGAATAGGAAGTATGAGAATGTATAAATGAAAAACATACAACATCCGATATTTCGGCATGAGCCTTTTTCGAGGATTACATATACAAATGAGACAAAAAACATATAACTAAATGAAAAACTTATCTTAATATGGCCTCCTCCAGAAGTAGGAAACAGAGAAATGCGTGTCCACTAGAAGAGGCATAGAGACCATGTGGGGCCACACAAAGGATAAGCTGATAGAGCCAATCGTAAAGAATAGGTGGAGAGAGAGGAAAAACAGGTGGCTGAAGGGGGGGGGGGAATGGCAATAAAAACATGATAGCCGCTAGAGGAGAAGGTGTCGGGGGGGGGGGGAGGGGAAGAGGAGGATTATGAACGAAGAACATAAACACCTGCAGGGAGAAAATGTGAAACTGGTGAATAGACAAGACCCTATAAACACCAATATGTCGCCAGAGAAGAAGAGAAGGTGGTGATAGGGAGGGGGAGCTAGGAGAAAGAAAGTAGAGTAAAAAAGAGAGGTTGGAAAACTAAAGAAATTAAATAATAATAATAACATAATAAATGTTATTTATGCTGTTATGTGCAAACGTTGTGGTATGAAGTACATAGGGGAGACTGGTTTACACTTAGGAGATCGTTTTCGCCAACATCTTATGATATTTCTAAGAAGGCCTGGACACCTGTGGCTAAACATTTTTGCCTTAGCAACCACAGAGGAAAGCAGGACATTTCTGTTAGTGCGATCCGCTCTTGTTCTGCTGATGTACAATCTCAGAGGATCCTAGAACAGCGTCTTATTTTCCAGGCTGGCTGTCTCAAACCAGCTGGAATTAACAATGTCTTCAGCTTTCTTTAACTACTTTAGTTTTCCAACCTCTCTTTTTTACTCTACTTTCTTTCTCCTAGCTTCCCCCTCTCTATCGCCACCTTCTCTTCTTCTCTGGCGACATATTGGTGTTTATAGGGTCTTGTCCTATTCACCAGTTTCACATTTTCATCCTGCAGGTGTTCATGTTCTTCACTCATTATCTTTTCACTCACCCCCCCCGACACCTTCTCCTCTAGCAGCTATCATGTTTCTATTGCCATTCCCCCCCCCTCAGCCACCTGTTTTTCCTCTCTCTCTCCACCTCTTCTTTACAATTGGCTCTATCAGCTTATCCTTTGTGTTGCCCCACATGGTCTCTATGCCTCTTCTAGTGGACACACATTTCTCTGTTTCCTACTTCTGGAGGAGGCCATATTAAGATAAGTTTTTTGTTTAGTTATATGTTTTTTTGTCTCATTTGTGTATGTAATACTCAAAAAAAGCTCACGCTGAAATATCAGATGTATGTTTTTCATTTATACATTTTCATATATTCTATTCATATTTTCTCACTTTACTCACTCCCTCTGCCACTTTGTATAACTGCACCACACACCTCTATCTACCTATTATTATTTAAACCAGTTTTACTGCAGTCGCCATCCCCTTTATCGATGTATGTGTGTGAAAGCTATTTTATTTGGTTAATTATTTCTTCTTTTTTACTTTGAATAATCTTACACTCTTTTGATATGTTTTTTTCCTAATGTAATTTGTATACTTGTATTAAATTAAGTGTGTAGGAAGAATGAAAGATGGGGTGATGAAGAGCAGAATGTAAGATGGGTCTGCATGCCCAATTCTTTACCCTTTAAAAATAAAGATCATTCGTTCATTCAATTCTCTCTCTCTCTCTCTCTCTCTGAACCTTAAGTGCCCAGGGCACATGGGGCTTCAACAAAGGTTTTCCACAAATGCCTGTCCTTTGTTTTTTTTTCCCACTCTTGCCCGGGTGAGCCCTCTATTGCTCAACATCCTCTCTGTTGTTCTTCTCCATGTCTCTTTTGGTCATCCTTTACTTCTGTTACCCTGTGGTGTCTATCTTAGCGCTATTTTTGGTAGTCAGTCATTTGGAGCACATATCCCAACCATCACCAGTGTCTTTCCTCAATAATTGCTGCTAGAAAGTATTGCCTTCAAAACGGAATTGTAATCCCCACTAGAAGACTTATCAGCAGAAAACAGTATTATGTACAGGCTGTTTTATAGATGACTCTTCTTATATATAGACTGCGAAGCTGCTTCAGCTGGTGATCTCTCCGATACTTCCTTTAGACCGTGAAGCTGCTTCAGCTGGTGATCTCTCCGAAACTTCCTTTAGACTGTGAAGCTGCTTCAGCTGGTGATCTCTCCGATACTTCCTTTAGACCGTGAAGCTGCTTCAGCTGGTGATCTCTCCGATACTTCCTTTAGACCGTGAAGCTGCTTCAGCTGGTGATCTCTCGATACTTCCTACTTCTGCTATAGTCACATAATAATCAGTATTAATCTGTTAACTATTCCCTAACAAAACAATCTGTTTCTGTGTTAATCTGCTAATGTTATTTGATTCTTCACATAATAAAATGTATTAATCTGTTAACTGATTCTTCACCTAACAATGTGCATGAATACGTTACCTGATTCTTGATAAGACAATTTGCACTAATATGTAAATTAATTCTTGGTATGATAATAAGACACTCTGCATAAATCCATTATTTGGTTCATGACATGACAATCTGCATTCTTCTTCTTCTGTGCTCGAGGCTGTTGGTCACTTCAGATCCTGATGCAAAGCCCGCAGTCCTCTCCAGATCCTGATAGGAGCCCCAAAGCTTTTGCCCCAAGCTTGTGTCCTCTGGCCATGTCTGCATGGTTTTAGCACTCTTGTAGGATATGTTCTGGAGTCTGGACTCCACTGCCACATGGACACTCGTCTATGTGAGACATTTTGAGTTGATGTAGGTGGCTCAGTAGTCTGCAGTGGCCTGTCCTTAGGCAAAAAAGGATGGTTTGGTGATGTCCTTGTAGTTGGTGTATTGGATCTGGTTCATTGATGCATTTCAGTTTCTTTTTTATTGTTGCATTTCAGTTTCTTTTCCATTCAGGTCTGCACTAGTTATGGATTATAGTTTTTGCCTCTTGGTAGTTTACTGGATGATTGGTTTGTGGAGCACTTCTGGAATCTCTAAAAACTACAAAGAACCCACAGGCAAACATACAGGAAATCACAACAGAACTGAAGCACCTTACACTGTCAACAACTATGGCCCTACAACAGGTACCATACCACTATGAAATAGCTGGCAAATGAAATAGCTGACAGCCTATCCAAAGCTGACAGCAACCAAGATCAATTTGCATAGGACAATCAGTACTAATCTGCTAACTCTCAACATCACAATCAGTATTAATCTGCTGACTAACTCTCAACATCACAATCAGTATTAATCTGCTGCATCATCATCAGGTGCCGTGCCGACTGGCGTTGGCTATTATGCTTCTCCAGAGTACCCGATCCTTCATGCAGGCCATCAGTTCAGTTGGTGATCTCCTCTCACACCATCCCGTCAGACTGTCCAGTATCATTTCTTTTGGTCTTCCTCTTGATCTTCTTCCTTCTATTTTTCCTGTTGTTATAATATTTTCAATGCCCCCTCTTCTCATTGCATGTCCTATGAAAGTACATTGTCTCTCTCTTATCTTTTTGACAAGGTTTTTTGTCTCTCCAGCTCTTCTCATACATTCTTCATTAGTTATTTTTGCTGTCCAGGGGATTCGACATTCTTCTAATAAACCACATTTCTGCTGCTTCCAATGATTTTTGTGCAGACCTGCCTATTGTCCATGATTCACTTCCACATAACAAGATAGGTTCAATATAACATTTTAGGACTCGTTTTCTAACATTCATTGATAAAGATGTGTTAGTTAATATGTTTCTCATTCTCTGAAATGCAGTCTTTGCTTGGTCTATTCTGTTCCTAATTTCTGTTCTGCATTTCCCATCTGAAGTTATTACTGCTCCAAGGTATTTGAATTTCTGCACTTGCTTTAGAATAGTTCCGTTTAATTTAATACTGCATGCTGGTGGATTCTGTTTCTTAGATATAACCATAGTCTCTGTCTTTTTGATGTTCAAAGTAAGGCCTTTCTGTTCACTTTCTTTGGTGACTTTATCCAAGAGATTTTGCAGGTCTTGTTGGTTCTCAGCTATCAGTACTGTGTCGTCAGCATAACGAAGGTTGTTAATATTGTATCCTCCAATTTTTATGCCTGGTTCTGTGATGATTGTTCTTAGAATATTCTCGCTATACAGAGAAAAAAGGTCTGGAGATAGTACACATCCTTGTCGCACCCATTGTTTTATAGGTTGATATTTTCCAATTCTATTTTCAACTTGAACTGCTGCTTCTTGCTACCAGTATAGATGTTTTACAATCCTCAGGTCTTTGCCGTCTATACTGATGTCTTCAAGCATTTTAATAATTTCATTATGTTTCACCTTGTCAAATGTCTTGAAGCATAAGAAGAGATCTTTCTGTACTTCTAAAGCTCTTTCTGTTAGTGTTCGTAAAGCATAAATGGCATTGTGCATTCCCTTTCCTTCAACAAATCTAAACTGTTTATCTGCTATTTCCTTGTTCTTCTCATAATTATTCTCAGAAGTTAATCTGCTGAATAACTATAAACATCACAATCAGTATTAATTTGCTAACTCTCAACATCACAATCAGTACTAATCTGCTAATTCTCAACATTACAATCTGTATTAATCTGCTAATGTTTTTTTTTTAATGATCATCTGAATTAATTAATGGGTACCTTGAAAAAACTTGTCGAACTATCTTGCAAGCCCTATGTGACGTTTAAAGGCAGAAGAAAGATATAAGAAGACCTTGACATCACAATCTATATAATTCTTAATGACTGATTAATACATTTTTGACATGATAACCTGAATTAATTACTTCTGTCTCTTATATGAGGTGATGCTGAAAAATCATCAGCCTGATCAAGAAGGAAATGACCTAGAACTTGAAACTTGCATGTTATTTCACAAGTTCACATCAAAGTTCAACACACACAGCACATCTTTTCTAAACCTTATTTAACCCTTCCAGAAAAAAAAACAGAAAAAAATCTGATATTTGGTCACTGAATTACTGTCTTGTTGCTACCATCACTGTGGCAGTATGAGTGGGTTTTTGTTGGGAAATCTTAAAACAAAAAAAAATATAAAACTTGAGAAAATCGTCATGAACAGAGTCTATAGTGGTAGTTACCATGCTTTTGATGACATGGCAGAACCTATAGGGATAGCTACCATGTTTTTGATGACATGGATTTGAAAAAAAAAAAAAGAAAGAGAGAGACCAAGACGTGAACATGTTTACATTTTTCTTATTGCTGTTATGAAGTGATACTACATTTCTGGCAGTTACAGGTTGTTTTCAGAACTTAATGGACGGTACATAGGTTTTCTTGCACCTTGTTGGCCATATCAGTTGCACAGACTGAGAATTGTTGAGAAAACATTGATATTGAACTGTTGTCAAAACAGAATCAACAATTGCATAGCAAAACTAGAGTGAAATGAAATAAAGATATCATTAAACACATCAGCAAAATCAAAGAAAAATGAGTTGGTGTCTTTATTTAACAGGCAGAAAAAGTTGTGTGCCATTGCCTGTGAGTTGTTTAAATTGTTTCTACTTCTTGCCAACATTTCAGCAACCACTCCTGCCACAGTCACCTCCAAATCATTCAAATCAAAAATTTCCTCATTTTTATATACTTTATAAGGCTGGAAAACAGGAAATAGTCAGATGGAGGAAGATCTGGTGAGCAAGGTGAATGATCTATGCACTCAAACTCCAAATTCTTTAAAACACTCAGTGTCATGTGAGTAGACACATTGTCCTGCAAAAAAGAGAACATCTTTCCACAGCTTTTTCACCATTTTCTTTCAATTCATCCTTTAATTGACACAGCAAGTTACAGCAGTATTCTGCATTAACTAAAAATTGTTTGATCCTTTGGAAACAGTCAATCATCAAAATACCTTCCTTATTCCCCCCCCCCCCCTCCAACCCCAAAAAAAGGTGGCCATGACCTCTCCTGCAAACTCTGAGTCGTAAATTTCTTCAGCCATGAAGAATCCAAGTTTTTCAATTGCAAGGACTGTTATCTGATCCCAGGATCATAATGGTGTAATCAAAAGTGACTGGTCATAACAAAAAGTTATTATTTGATCACTCAAAATGGTGTAAAATCAATTTGAAAGTGTCTACTACATTTTGCTTCTTATTGGCATTCAAATATTTTGGGCCAACAATTTCTGTATACCCAAATGCTCATGAATTATAAACCCAACATGTTTCATGGTTATCTATAGTGTCTTGGCAAGAGTTTTAACTGAAATTCATTGATCTGTCAAAATAAGGTCAGGAACACAATCAACAATTTCAGAAGCTCACATGGTTGAAAGTCTTCAAGATCTTGCTGCATCTTCAGTCTCAAAATCTTCACAATGAAAGTTAGTATATCATTTCTTCATAGTTGAGTATGATGGGCACCTGTCACTCAATGTTTGCAACACACACTTGTGAATTTCGTTTGCAGTTTTCTTCCGCAGGAACAAGAATTTCATGATGGCTCAAAGTTTCACACTTGAAATAAGAACAAGAATTTCATTATGGCCCAGAGTTTCACACTTGAAATAGGAACAAGAATTTCATGATGGCCCAGAGTTTTACACTTGAAACAGGAACAAGAATTTCATGATGGCCGAGAGTTTCACACTTGAAATAGGAACAAGAATTTCATTATGGCCGAGAGTTTCACACTTGAAATAGGAACAAGAATTTCATGATGGCCCAGAGTTTCACACTTGAAAAATTCCTCACCTCTTGTTGGGATTGGCATGGTTCTGTCATTGATATTTTTTAAAAAGTTAAAAATTAGTGCTATGATCCTTAAACTGGCAATTTACATTACTGGCATGGTTCTGTCATTGATCTGAAAAAAAAAGTAAAAAATTAGTGTTATGGTCCTGCAAACTGGCATTTTAACATTATAAAACTACACTCTTTCCAGCACAGTCACAAAATTACACTCAGGTTTTGAAACATGGGTCAGGCCAGTAACTTTTCAGCACCCCTTTGTATTGAGAATTATTACGAACATTTTTATTTCAAGAAGTAGTCAGTACATTTGAGAGCCCATGTCATTATGAAGTAAAAAGAAAAAAAGACATTTTTGTGGAAAAAATGACAATATACCCTAACCCTAACCCCTATAGCTCCCCCCCCCATAATATAATCTTGACTGATTCCTGTTTGTCTGTATCATTTTTTTTACCCCTATAGCCCCCCTATAATATAATCTTGACTGATTTACCTGTTTGTCTGTAGCATTTTTTTTACCCCTATAGCCCCCCCCCCCCCCATAATATAATCTTGACTGATTTACCTGTTTGTCTGTATCATTTTTTTTACCCCTATAGCCCCCCCCCCCCCCCATAATATAATCTTGACTGATTTACCTGTTTGTCTGTAGCATTTTTTTTACCCCTATAGCCACCCCCCATAATATAATCTTGACTGATTTACCTGTTTGTCTGTAGCATTTTTTTTACCCCTATAGCCCCCCCCCCATAATATAATCTTGACTGATTTACCTGTTTGTCTGTAGCATTTTTTTTACCCCTATAGCCCCCCCCCCATAATATAATCTTGACTGATTTACCTGTTTGTCTGTAGCATTTTTTTTACCCCTATAGCCCCCCTATAATATAATCTTGACTGATTTACCTGTTTGTCTGTAGCATTTTTTTTACCCCTATAGCCCTCCCCCCATAATATAATCTTGACTGATTTACCTGTTTGTCTGTATCATTTTTTTTACCCCTATAGCCCCCCTATAATAAATCTTGACTGATTTACCTGTTTGTCTGTAGCATTTTTTTTACCCCTATAGCCCCCCCCCCATAATATAATCTTGACTGATTTACCTGTTTGTCTGTATCATTTTTTTTACCCCTATAGCCCCCCTATAATATAATCTTGACTGATTTACCTGTTTGTCTGTAGCATTTTTTTTACCCCTATAGCCCCCCCCATAATATAATCTTGACTGATTTACCTGTTTGTCTGTATCATTTTTTTTACCCCTATAGCCCCCCTATAATATAATCTTGACTGATTTACCTGTTTGTCTTTAGCATTTTTTTTACCCCTATAGCCCCCCCCCCATAATATAATCTTGACTGATTTACCTGTTTGTCTGTATCATTTTTTTTACCCCTATAGCCCCCCCCCCTAATATAATCTTGACTGATTTACCTGTTTGTCTGTATCTTTTTTTTTACCCCTATAGCCCCCCCCCCCCCCCATAATATAATCTTGACTGATTTACCTGTTTGTCTGTAGCATTTTTTTTACCCCTATAGCCCCCCCCCCAATAATATAATCTTGACTGATTTACCTGTTTGTCTGTAGCATTTTTTTTTACCCCTATAGCCCCCCTATAATATAATCTTGACTGATTTACCTGTTTGTCTGTATCATTTTTTTTACCCCTATAGCCCCTCTATAAGGGTGATGTGAAGCCATGGGAGCAGGTGGTGGATGGAATGGGAAAGCAGTCAACAGATAATGTTGGTTATGGTCACCATTCTATGATGGCAGGCAGATGATCTCTGTAGAGACAATGGCTATGATCAATGACTAATACAGTCACTGCCTGGAAGGAAAGCAATAGTAAACTACCTTCTGGAAATATACCAAGAAACTCAAACAGCAACATGGAAGGTCAGATAGGAAAAAGATCTGGTGGTGAGTCCCCCAAGCCAGATAGATCTAATTTTAACACTGGAGAAGAGTGTGAGACAGAGGTCAGTACTAGTAATTGTGATGACAGACAAAATCCTGACAGTTTTACTAAGGAAAACCCCTGCATCAGACTAAAAAGAAAAATAAGAGTTGGAACATGGAATATGAGAAGTATGCATGAGGGAAAGTATCAAATAATAAGTGACGAGATGAAAAGAACAGGGATACACATTTTGGGAATCTGCGAACATCGATGAAAAGGATCAGGACACTTCAAGAGTGAGAACGATGATATCATTATATACTCTGGTGGAGAATCAGGAGGAAAGAATGGAGTGAGTTTTTACTTGGACAAATTAACATCAAAAGCATTACTAGGTTACAATCCAGTAAGTGACAGAATCCTCACTATTAGACTTAAGGGCATTCCTAGAAATGTAACAATTATCCAGATATATGCACCAACATCAACAGCAGAAGAGGAAGTAGAAGACTTTTATAACATACTGCAAACGAAGATAGACCAGGTACGAAAAAATGATATTGTATTAATAATGGGTGATTTTAATGCAAAGATTGGTACAGAAAGAGCAGAAGAAGGATATGTTTTGGGGAAATTTAGTATAAGACATAGAAATGAGGCAGGTGACAATATAATGGCGTTTTGCATGGATAATGAGCTAATGATCGCTAACACACTTTTTAGACATCCAAGAAAACTTTACACATGGATATCACCTGATGGGAAAACCAAGAATCAAATAGATTACATTTTAGTGCAAAGAAGGTGGAGATCAAGTATAACATCAGCAAAATCTTTACCAGGTGCCAATTGTGATGTGGACCATAAGTTATTAATAGTAGACATGAAAATAAAGATAAAAAAAACAGGGGATCAAGACCACTCCACTTTGATCTTCCAAAAATACCAGAACAATATAATATAGAAATGAAGAACCGTTCTGAAATCCTGATGGCTGTACAGGAAGAGATGAATTACCTCCACAGGCTAGAGATATCTTAATAACAACAGCTAAAGGCATGGTTCCAGTAAAGAAAACACAAAAGAATGGATGGATTACAGCAGGCACACTAGAACTAATAAAACAACGAAGAGAAATGAAGACAAAATGGAAAGTGACAAACAACAACAAAGAGAAATATAAATCTTACAAAAGTAAGAAGAAACGTAAGAAAAGACAACAAAAAATACATACAAGATTGTTGTGAAAGAACAGAAGGATATCAGAAGTGTGGAAAAGATGGTGAAATGTTTAAAGAAATGAAGACATTGATGAGAAATGTCACACCTAAGCTAAATGTAATTTGTGACAAGATGGGGAAGACCTTGATAGGGACAGAGGAAATTCTAGAAAGATGGAAGGAATATTGCAGAGGAATGTATGAAACAACCAACTGTGAAAGCAGAAATCAACAGTGTGAATTATTATTGGAGGAGAAAGAACCCGAACCGACAATAGAAGAAGTTTTATAGGCAATAAAGAATCTGAAAAATGGTAGTACACCAGGATGTGATGAGCTAACAGCTGAACTTATTAAAGCAGGAGGAAAGGAATGTGCAACAATCTATCATGCACTATGTAAAAAGATATGGCATTCAGGTATTTGGCCAAAAGATTGGAGAAGAACTATACTCATACCACTGCCAAAAAAGGATAACTTGAAATTAAGCACAAACTACAGAACCATTGTCCTGATTAGTTGTGCCAGTAAAATTCTATTAAAAATCATAATGTGTAGACTTCATAAGAAAACAGAAGAAGTCAACATGGTCCAAGCTGGTTTTAGACAAGGAAGAGGATTAAGAGATCATATATTCAATATAAGATTAATAATAGAGAAACACAGAGAATTTAATGTAAATTTATAATTATTTTTTGTAGACTATTCAAAGGCATTTGATTGTGTTCAACACCAAAAACTTTGCGAAATAATGGAAAAAAATGGGATTTCCAACACATCTGATACAACTAACATCATTGCTGTATCTAAACCAACATGCAGCAGTAAGAATAAATGGTGAAACAACAACTTGGTTTGACATAAAACAAGGGGTCTGTCAGGGGTGCATATTGTTGCCTTATTTATTTAACTTGTATACAGAAAATATAATGAGGAATGTTAGAGAAGACAAAGAATATTACAATGCCATAACAATTGGAGGTTATGAAATACCAGAGATTAGATATGCTGATAACACAGTATTACCGCCCACAACACAAAAAGGAATGGAAAAACTAATTATGTCAGTCCGTAAGAATAGTGAAGAGCAAAACCTCTATCTTAATGAAAAGAAAACTAACTAATTTGATGACAACTGACAAAACAAATACAGCATCTGAAATATGTATCAATGAGGAAAAATTTGAAGAGGTTGACAGTTTTGAATATCTTGGATCATTACTAACTAATAATGGATATACAATGAGGGAAATTAAAAGGAGGACATCCATCGCTTTTCAGAAAGTAAAACAAATAAAGAAGCTGTGGAGAGGAACATACAGAACTACAAAATTAAGATTTTTAAGGGCATGCATCTTTCCCATCACAACATATGCCTGTGAGACCTGGACACTTAACAAAACAACTGAGAAACACATAAATGCCTTTGAATGTAAATGCTACAGAAGAGTTCTTCAAATATCATAAACACAGAAAAGAACAAATGTATCCATGATACAAGAACTTAATACTGAAGAAGGCTGGCTAGTAAAGAAGATTAAAGAGAGAAAACTTAAGTATTTTGGACACATTAAACATCATGATAATTTAGAGAAGACCATCTTGGAAGGGTACATAATGGGAAAAAGAAAGAGAGGAAGACCAAGGTGAAGATGGCTGCAAGACATCGTTGATAATCTTCAAATGGATGCATCAGCAGCAGGGCATCTTGCTTACAACCGAAAGGCCTACAAGAGAGCTGTTAGGAAGGCAAAGTTCCGCAAGGAACATGCAAATGACTGACTGATTGACTGTATCATTTTAATCGTATGCACAGTTATTTCTAGTTTAAACTGTATCAGTGTTCTACTCTGAATGTCCAACACCCATTCTCTTGTTCTACCTAGTTTTAGTTTTACACATAGTATTCATCTCTTCCTTCTTAAAAATAGCATGTCCACTTGCTTCTCTCGTCATTACCAATCTGAAGGTGTCTTGTTGCCAGGCCAGCATGTCTGTTTCACCAAATTTGGTGCTCAGTGTACCAGTAACATCTTGTCCCTCTCCTCTTCTCATCTTCTTCTGCATTCCATGGTTCTAGTCTCACATATCTATATTTATTGTCTGGATAAACTGTGCAGTCTTTTGGAGGTCAGGTGTCATGGTGGTGTAGCTGTTAACCCACTTGCCTGCTGATCAGAAGGTTCCTGGTTCAATTTCACAGGTGGAATTTTTTCAGACCAAGAGGCACCGAGGTCAACCCAGCCTAAAAAATGTGTTACCCCGGATAAACAAAGGCCTGAATGACAGGTGCTGGCACCCCTACCTCAAATGATGTGTAGCTTAGAAATGTGAAGGCACTAACACTTCACACCCCCATGGCAGATAATATAGATTTTTTGGGAGAAGGCCATGATCTGTGCCCCAAAGTCTTCCCTGTGGCCTGAGCTGGGTTCAGGGTTCATGGTCAAGGAAGCAGAGCTACAGGATGTGCTTTGGATGCCTGTTTTGCATGTGCAATCAGGGATGTGTCACAGGCCCAAGCAATACATGAGTGCTTGCAATGTCCCATGCATAATCTGAAGATAGGGATTGTTCTTGATGTGAGACTTGTGGCATCTGGTCATCTGATGGTTAGCTGTACTAACTGGTTCATGGTTTCTTGTACTGATGCTTGATTACAGTTTTGGCTTCACTGTATGTGACAGGGTGTTATTGATGTAGTTGCCTGCTACCAGAATTGGCAAGTTTGTCAGCTTCTTCGTTCCCCAGTAGACCACAGAGTGATGGAATCCACTGAACCACCACCACCTTTTCCTGATACAGCATGCACAGCATTTGCATTGTGTCTCTTTCTAGACACTCTTTGGGTGACAGATACTCTTTGTATGATAGACTCTCTGTTTGTAAGGAAGATGCTGTGATTGCAAATCTAAAGGTAGATAGAGGTGTTTGGTTCAGCTTTACATAATGACAAAGGAAATGAGGAAATTGAGCAGAAGCACAAATGCCAGAAAATAAGGAAGGAAGATGAAAATGTATAAATGAAGAAAATACAACATCCAATATTTAGGCATCAGCCTTTTGTAATTATTACGTAAAAGAACAACATACATAAAAACATAGAAAATAGATGAAAAACTTTGCTTTCTGGTATCCTCCTAGTCCAAAATATGGCACAGTATGCTCCAGATAGGTGTAAATATACAGTGAGAATGAATTACTGGCTGAGAGATAATAGAAAGGGGTCAGATACCTATGGCTTAAGACAATGACCGCACAGGTGGCATGGGTGGTGAGAGTGAGAGAACAATTGGGGGGGGGGGGGTTAAGGGTGTTAAGAAAGTGACATGGAAGCTATAAATAACCATTAGATGCTACAGACCCCCATGTGGTACCCGAGATCTGCAAAGAATAGGACCACTTTACCCTACCATGCATGATCGTAAAAGGCGACTAAGGAGGGTTTTGCATAGGGCCGGCAACCCTATCTGGTAAAAAAAAACTATCAGACTGCTACAGAAATGGAAGCAAGGGAAAAAACAAATGCAGGTGGAAGGAGAAATGCTTATCAGGAAAATGACCCCATGAAGGTTGTGGATGAAAGCCAGCCACTGGAAGTTCCCAGCCCGACTGCAGACCTCCTGGAACCTAAACACAAGATGCAAATAGGCAGCTAGAATGTAAGAACACTTAACCAGACTGGAAAACTAGCACAAACCATCAAGGAAATGCATAGATACAAACTAGACATACTAAGAATATAAGAAGCAAGATGGACAGGACAAGGCAGAAGGAAATTAACAACACAGCACACAGAAGATACAATAATATGGTCAGGTAAAGAAGATCATCATGAAGGAGGAGTAGCATTGATTATAACAAAAGAAGCATCAAGAGCATTGCTGAAATGGACCCCTATAAATGAGAGATTATTATATGCACGCTTCAACTCAGGATTCATGAAGTTATCTGTTATAGTTTGTTATGCACCAACAGAAGCAGCTGAAGAGGAATTAAAAGAAGATTTTTACAACAGCCTCCAAGCCACAGTGGAAACAATACCTAAGCATGATATGCTGCTCATCTTGGGTGACTTCAATGCAAAAGTAGGTGAAGGAAATGAAGATAGAAGAAGAATCATGGGAAGAGAAGGAATCAGAGAAATAAATGAAAATGGAGAAAGACTGCAGTTTCTCTGAAGAAAACATGATGACCACCGGAGGGACAATTTTCCAACACAAAAACATCCATAAAATGACTTGGAGGTCCCCAGATAAAAAAAAACACAGAAAACCAAATCGATCACAAACTAATAAACAACAAGTGGAAACGGTCACTACAAGATGTGCGAGCAAGGAAAGGAGTAGATGTAGGAAGTGATCACAACCTTCTGGTAGCAAAAATAAAACTAAAGTTAAGGAATGCCAAAATCGAAGAACACAGAAAGATATGTTTTGATACAACAAAACTGAAAGACCAGCAAACAGGAGATGAATTTTCAATACTTAAGAACCACTTCAGTGTCCTACAAGACGAAGCAGAAATGTCCATACTAGAGTTTAATAAAACACTACAGGAAACAGCAAAAGAAGTGCTGAGATATCAGAAACAGAGAAAAGAGGAATGGATAAGCAAGACCACAGGAAAAGATAGAGCAAAGAAAAGAAATCAAGAAAAAAATTACTGAACACCAAATCACAACGACTTAAAGAACAAGTTTTAAATAATTATGCACAAAAAGACACAGAAGTGTAGGAATCATGCCATCAAGATAAACATCAATACTATAACAACTTAGCAGAAGCAGCAAAGAAAGCAGAATATGCAAATGACATGAGCCATATACAAAATCACGAAGCAGATGACAGGTAACTTCAGCACATGATGTGAGAGTGCAGTAAGGACACAAAATGGACAACTGGTCAGTGGAGAAAGAGAACAAATTGAAAGATGGAACACTTTAACACCCTACTAAACAGAACACAAGCAGCACAAACAATAGACATACCTGAAGCAAAAACGAAACTAAACATCAATACAGGACCAATAATTATAAGTGAAGTAAAGGAGGCGATAAAGAAGCTAAAATTAGACAGGGCACCAGGTGAAGATGAAGTGACTGCTGAGATGTTGAAAGCAGAAGAAACAGAAACACCAAAACAACTTTGCTGGATACTACAACAAATTTGGGATCTAGAAAAAGCTCCAGAGGAGTGGAAAACTGGTCTTATAGTAAAACTACAAAAGAAGTGTGAACTCAGAAATTGCGGGAACTAGAGAGGCATTACCCTCCTGCCACTCACCAGTAAAGTATTTTGCAGAATAATCATCAACAGAATTGTACCAACACTTGAGGGAAAATTTCGGAAAGAGCAGTCAGGATTTAGGAAAGGAAGATCATACATAGACCACATGTTTGTACTTAGACAAATATTAGAACAGGCAAATAAGTGGCATAGCACAACATATGCATTGTTTATAGATTTTGAGAAAGCCTTTGACAGTGTCAACAGAGATGCACTGTGGAAAATCCTAAGATGGCAAGGCCTCCCCTATAAGATAGTGAATGTAATCAAAGCCCTATACAAGGGTTTTCAGTGCAAAGTGATCTGTGGAGAACATACCTCCAGCAGTTTTAGGGTACAAACAGGAGTGAAGTAGGGACGTGTACTATCACCAACATTATTTATCTTGGCAGTAGACTGGTTAATGAAGGAGGCAACATCAGACAAACGCAGAGGATTACAATGGACCCTTGACACAGTGCTGGAGGATCTTGACTTTGTGGACAACATTTGTCTACTATCAAGCAGCCATAAAGATATGCAAGATAAAATAAATGAGCTAACTCAGAATGCAAATAACATAGGACTAAAGATCAAGCAGCCACAAAGATATGCAAGATAAAATAAATTAGCTAACTCAGAATGCAAATAACATAGGACTAAAGATCAAAGCAGGAAAGACAAAATTAATGAAGCAAAATGTGAACAACAGAAATGTACTGAGAGTAGATAGCAAGTTAGTGGAGGAGGTCAATGAATTTGTATACATTGGCAGTAGAGTAGTAGAAAATGGAGACAGCACAGAGGACATCAACAGCAGACTTACTAGAGCAAACCAGGCTATTGCAGTGCTGCAGACTATATGGAAATCTAAAAAACTAAACATAAATATGAAAATCAGGATATTTAAGAGTAATGTTCTCTAAGTGTAAAACTCTATGGAAGTGAATGCTGGAAAATCACCAAAACCATAGAAAACAAGTTGAATTCTTTCCAGACTAAATGTTTATGAAGAATTAGAAAAATATTTTGGTCAAACACCATAAGAAAGAACATCTTGTTGGCAGAAATGCAGATGAAGCCACTGACAGCAGTTATTGAGGAAAGACGCTGACGATGGCTGGGACATGTGCTCCGAATGACTAACAACTTACTACCAAAAATAGCACTAAGATGGACACCACAGGGGAACAGAAGTAAGGGTAGACCAAAAGAGACATGGAGAAGAACAACAGAAAGGATGTTGAGCAATAGAGGGCTCACCTGGGCAAGAGCAGAAAAAAAAGCAAAGGACAGGGATTTGTGGAAAATCCTTGCGGAAACCCCATGTGCCCTGGGCATTTAAGGTTCAGAGAGGGTGAGAGAGAGAGAGAGAGATGCTACAGAAGAAGCATGGAGAGGGCTGGATGACAAAGCTACGTAAAACACAGGATTGAAAAACTGCAGCAAAATAAGTGAGGCTAAGACAAGAAAATTGAGCATGAGTAGCAGAAAGTAAGTGAAAATCTGAAGAAGTATAAATGAACTGAATTTATTGTTAATTCTAGCTGGTTTGAGACATTCAGCCTGAAAAGTAAGGTACTGTTCTACAGCTTTCCAAGAATGTACATTGGAAGAATGGAAGTGAATTGAGTAATATAAATGTCTCGTTTACCTTGGTAGTCTCTGTGACAGAAGTATTTTGTCACTGGTATTCACGCCCTCTTGGATATGTCATTAAGATGTTGGTGAAAACAGTATCCTAAGCATAAACTGGTCTCTGCTATATACCTCATACCACAGTGCTTGCACATAATGGCATAAATTACATTGCATGAAGTCCTCTTGAATAGATAATGTGGACTTGGGGAAGGAAACCTGGATAGCCTCAGCAACAAACGGACAAGTATTACATCTACTGCGACATTTGATGCCATAAAAAGTATGCTCCTATGTCTTGAAGCAACTTCTAACTAGTAGGTCCTTGAGGTTCTTATCCTGTCTTTAGGCCACCAATGGGGGTTCCCCAAAAGAGTTTACATGTATCAGGCTCGGTCTGGAGGAGATGGAGATGATGAAACAATATGTTCTTAACTGCCAAACTATGGGGGTGGTGAATGAATACCAGTATTACTCTGTCCAAGCTACAGGATGGTTTAGGAGTTAGGGCTCATTCTTGTAAGATGTGGCTGATGCAGTTTCCAGATGAAGAGAGAATATGTTCTGGATAACCATGTTTACAGAAGACATCCAACATTCTGTGGGCTTGATCATGGAAATCAACATCCTCTACACAAATGGCACAACCTAAGGAGCTGGGAAAATTGAACTGAGTCCTTATACAATCTGAGATGGGAGAAGGAGTATAAGAGATAGCTGTGAGAGTCAGTAGGTTTATAACAAACTAAAGTGATAAGTCCAGAAGGACCTATAATGCTGGCAGTGTCAAGAAAGTTCACAGCTGCTAAGACATGGAAAGCGAAAGAAATAACAGGATTGAACTTCTTAACAAAACTGATGAAGTTATTAAGGTCATGATGAATCTATTACTCTGTACAAGCATAACTATTCTTTGGAGCTACAACAGTGGTTTCCTACTGCCTTCTGTCGGTTTGTGTATGGACTCTCCACTAGCCTTTGGACTCCCTGTCCTACCCGCCTGGTATTCCCTTCACTGACCACATGAGGCATTTTATAGGAGTAGCAGAGCCACCTACCACCCCACCTCTCTCTCTCTCAGACTACCGCCAATTGGTCCGCGCCTGCTTATTTGGGCAAACCCTTGTTCAGAGGGATCCTCCATATTTGGAGGATTTTCACCATCCGCCAGCTGTGAAGCACTGGGTCGGAGATGGTCGCCCCAGCTTTACCCCCAGGCACATTAATCAGCAAAAAACCCTGATGGAAAACCTGGGGTCGCAGAACACTCATGGGCATGCCCCGACTGCAATGAAGCAGACACAGGGGACCAGCGAAAAAGCTTGGTCCTATCCAGTAGCTAGTATTCAGATGCCTATATCAGCGTCCACAATTCATATCCGTATTAATTTATTTCTATCATCTACGTTACACATGTCTTAAAACATAAAGGCTTAGCGTTTTACAAAATTAGTGAAAATCGTATATTTATGTGTCATGAAATGTAGAATTCTGATCCAACATCTTGTGAAATGTTTAGACTTTTATCACTTCAAATTAAAACGGCAGCTCACATTTCTGAGTCGACTTCGCTTCCCACGTGATCAGATTGTCACATGATATGTCAGCTGATTGTATAAAAATAGTTATTGTGACGTACATAGGAACAGATGGTCAGTAAGTCAGTCAGTCATTTGCATGTACATTGCGAAACTTTGCCTCACATTTGATGAAACAGACATACTGGCCTGGCAACAAGACACCTTCAGATTGGTAATGACGAGAGAAGCAAGTGGACATGCTATTTTTAAGAAGGAAGAGATGAATACCATGTGTAAAACTAAAACTAGGTAGAACAAGAGAATGGGTGTTGGACATTCAGAGTAGAACACTGATACAGTTTAAACTAGAAATAACTGTGCATACGATTAAAATGATACAGTCAATCAGTCAGTCATTTGCATGTTCCTTGCGGAACTTTGCCTTCCTAACAGCTCTCTTGTAGGCCTTTCGGTTGTAAGCAAGATGCCCTGCTGCTGATGCATCCATTTGAAGATTATCAACGATGTCTTGCAGCCATCTTCACCTTGGTCTTCCTCTCTTTCTTTTTCCCATTATGTACCCTTCCAAGATGGTCTTCTCTAAATTATCATGATGTTTAATGTGTCCAAAATACTTAAGTTTTCTCTCTTTAATCTTCTTTACTAGCCAGCCTTCTTCAGTATTAAGTTCTTGTATCATGGATACATTTGTTCTTTTCTGTGTTTATGATATTTGAAGAACTCTTCTGTAGCATTTACATTCAAAGGCATTTATGTGTTTCTCAGTTGTTTTGTTAAGTGTATCAAATGTGTTGGAAATCCTATTTTTCCCATTATTTCCCAAAGTTTCTGGTAACAGATGGTTGAGAGACAATATCATATCTTCTTATACCTTCTCACATGGGGACCAAGACACAGTTCGATTTGGCACTCAGCAACCCATAGCTGACATGATAGCTTCAGTGTTGTGAACCAAAACTGACAGAGATTCTGCCTCACCTCTTTGTTGGTACCTTTTTAACAGGTCTGGCCTGGCTAACGGGAAAGGGATCGCCATATTCCCCATGGCGGTGGAGTCTGCTAAAGAGTCTTGCACGTCCGCAGCTTTTAGCTCCACTAAGAGACTGAAACATAGCAGCCTCAGTCAGATACTAAGTTGTGCCTCAATGCCATTGCCCCGTTGGCTGCAGAGAAAGACAGTTCTGTTCCAGAGAGACAGAATAAGATGAAAAACAGTCCCAAATGAGTACCAAGAGACACTCTTGTCTGCTTATTTCAATGTTTCGCAGCGTATTGAGACTTATAAATAAATGACAGGACGAGTAGGATATGAAAGAGAAGCTATGCCCAGAATCAGCTTGCGCAAGGACAATCATCATCATCCTGTGCCTTTTTCCACAGAAGACTGATTGCAGTGGTCATCCAACTTTGGTTTTCCTTCATTTTCATAATGCACCCAGCCCAGCTCAGTCCAGTCTATATCGTTGTCGACTCACGTTTTTTTTTTCCTTCTAGTTTCCCTCTAGTATGGTTTTCATTGTTGTACTATACCTCTTGATATGACCAAAATATTTTAACTGTCTGGTACTTATGTTTTTTTAAATAAAGGTAGATATAAGTTATGGTGTAGTTTTACATAGTGGCAGAGGGAGTGAGTAAAGTGAGAAAAAACGAATAGAAAGTATGAGAATGTATAAATGAAAAACATACAACATCCGATATTTCGGCGTGAGCCTTTTTCGAGGATTACATACACAAACGAGACAAAAAAACATATAACTAAACAAAAAAAACTTATCTTAATTTATGGCCTCCTCCAGAAGTAGGAAATAGAAAAATGCATGTCCACTAGAAGAGGCATAGAGACCACGCGGGGTCACACAAAGGAAAAGCCGATAGAGCCAATTTCAAAGAAGAGATGGAGAGAGAGAATGAAAACAGGTGGTTGAAAAGGGGTGGGGCAATAGAAACATGACAGCCGCTAGAGGAGAAGGTGTCGGGGGGGGGAGGGGAAGCGGAGAGATAATGAATGAAGAACATAAAGACCTGCAGGGAGAAAATGTGAAACTAGTGAATAGGACAAGACCCTATAAACACCAATATGTTGACAGGGAAGAAAAGAGGGTTGCGATAGGGAGGGGGGCTAGGAGAAAGAAAGTAGAGTAAAAAAAAAAGGGGGGGGAGAACTAAAGAAGTTAAAGAAAGCTGAAGACATTGTTAATTCCAGCTGGATGGAGACAGCCAGCCTGGAAAATAAGGCGTTGTTCTAGGACCATCCGAGATAGTACATCAGCAGAACAAGAGTGGATCGCACTAATAGAAATGTTCTGCTTTCCCCTGTGGTTACTAAGGCAAAAATGTTTAGCCACAAGTGTCCATGCCCTCTTAGAAATATCATTAAGATGTTGGCGAAAGCGACCTCCAAAGCGTAAACCGGTCTCCCCTATGTACTTCATACCACAACGTTTGCACATGATAGCATAAATAACATTGCGTGAAGTGTGAAACTCTCCTGAGCTGATAAGTGGACTTAGAGAAGGAGATCTGGCTAGCCTCGACAACAAATGTGCAAGTGTTGCATTTACGGCGTCTGCAACGTCTTGTACCATAAAAAGTGTCATCTATCTTAAGGCGACTTCGAACTAAAAGGTCCATGAGGTTCTTGTCCCGTCTGTATGCCACGGTTCCCCAAAAAGTTCATGTGTATCAGGCTCGTTCTGGAGGAGATGGGGATGGCGAAACAGTATGTTTTTAACTGCCAAAGCTATGAGGGTGGTGCGTGAGTACCAGTTTAACTCTGTCCGACCTACAGTGCGGTTTAGGAGTGAGGGCTTGTTGCCATGATATATGGCTGATGCGGTTCCAGGATGACGAGAGAACATGTTCTGGATAGCAGCGTTGACGGAAGAAATCTAGCATTTTATGGCCTTGATCCTGGAAATCCAAATCCTCAGTACACAAACGTCGCAACCTAAGAAGCTAGGGAAAAGGAATAAAGTGCTTACAAGATCTGGGATGGGAGGAGAACAAGAGATAGCTGTGAGAGTCTGTAGGTTTGTAATGGACAGAAGTAGTAAGCCCGGTAGGGCCGATAGTAACGGCAATGTCTAGTAAGATAGTGGAAGTAGTGGAGACATGGGAGGTGAAAGAAATTATAGGATTGTACTCCTTAATAAAACTGATAAAGTTGTCAAGATCGTCCTCTGGCATTGATGTGATCCTAATGCCGTCATCTATGTAGCGTCTATAGAAGGCTGGAAAGGAGGCTCTAAAAGCTCTCAGAACCTTGTGTTCGAAGTGGTCCATGAACAGACATGCGTAGCTGGTGCCCATTTTGGTGCCCATGGCCACACCACTAATCTGGTAGAAGTAAAGGCCATTGAATTCAAAAGAATTTAGCTGGAGGACAAGTCGTGTAAGGCGCAGAATAGTAGACGTAGGAATAGAGGGATTGCGGCTTTTGTTCAGAAAGAACTTGAAGGCTTGAAGTCCCTGATCATGAGGGATGGATGTGTATAAGGACACTACATCAAGAGTGAAGATACGGTAGGTGTGACCAGCCAGGAATGTAAAAGTCTAAAAAGCAATGAGAGCATGATTCGTGTCCTTAAGGTAAGTGGGCAGACTAGTGACAAGAGGTTGAAAGATGCTGTCAAGAAAGTCAGAGATTTGTTCCGTAGAGCAGGAACATGCGGACTCTATGGGCCTTCCCGGGTTGCCTGGTTTGTGAATCTTAGGGAATAGATAAAAGGATGGCTTCTCTGAGCAGCTGTCACGGATGTGAAGATGAGTAGCAGAGAGAGAGAGAGAGAGAGAGAGAGAGAGAAAGACCAGTCTTGTGGATGAGTTCGTTGATCGTGCCACGAACATGGTGGTTGTTGGGCAGAGTCGGATCTTGAGGGCGAGAGGCATAAAATTCAGTGTTGCTCAGCTGGCCCATAGCCTCTTGGATATACAATTCTTTCTTCCAACAAACAATGGCCCCGCCCTTGTCTGCACTCTTAATCACAATATCTCGTCTGCGCTCAATTTGTGAAAGTGCGCGCTGCTCCCTGGGGGTCAGGTTAGAGTGTCGTACATGGATAAGTCGAAGCTTGCGGATTTCGTGAAGAGTGTGATCAATGTAGAGGTCCAAGGAACGAGACGCTCCTGCTGAAGGTGTCCAAGGTTTTTGGTTGTTTAAGAGAAGCGAGAGAAAGGGTCATCATCGGAAGTGGATTGGGATGACGACGGTTGGGATGCGTCTTGGAAACGGAACTCAATCGCAGTCTGCGTTGGAAACTGTGGACATCTTGAAGGAGTGAGAACTGGTCAGCAGAAGGACGGAGGGGAACAAACTGTAAACCTTTCCCCAGGACAGACAATTCATCAGCCGAAAGAGGAATACCAGGAGGGATACAAACCACCTTAGTGGGAGCAGAAGCGGTGGTGGATCGGGGAGAGGGCGTAGAGCGACAGATAGCAGAAAGTTTCTGCTTTTTGAGAGGAGAAAGTTGCAGGTAGAATTGTCTATTGGTGGAGTGAATAATCTCTCGGATCAGGTGATAAATGAGGTAATTACCATATGTAACTTGGTGGAGACGGACAGAAAAATGAGCGTTTTTTTTTTTTTTTTGTCATTAGTTCTTCAGTTGATCTAGTAATTCAATGTTTCCTTTTCTGCTCATGAAATTTGTTCTATTCTGCATATCTGTGTTAGAAGTGCCATGATTTTTTTTCCATTTTCTTATTTTTAATGCCAAAACTTCTACATCACAGTGTAGAATATACATAGCATTTGATGACTCTCATCTTCACTTGTGTTATATGTTTTAGGTGAACACTTTTTTTGATTTTGTTGAATTGCTTCTATTTCTGTTGTGCATTTCTCAGTATCTGTTATAATGTGTTCCAGATATATGAATTTTGTATTTACTTTTACAGTTGGTTTTATTCTATCCTGTTGATTGCTATGACCTTTGTCTTTCTAATATTTATTTCCAGTTCATATTCTTGGCTTTTGCTGTTTATTTGTGTAAAAAAATTCTGCTAGTCATCTAGATTTTCTGTTAACAACACTTTGTCATCTGAATATCTGAGGTTATTACTGTTGTTTCATTAATGACTAACCCAGATATCTTACCAATGTCCTTGAATATTTTCTCTGTATACAAGCTGAACAGGCAGAGAGACAGCACACATCTGACATTTCTATTCATATCAGTAGGTTTTAAATAACTACTGCTTGTTCCCAATAATCTTATCACATGTGAGTCTTTCATTCATTCATTCATTCATTTGCATGTCCCTTGCGGAACTGCCTCCCAAACAGCACTCCTGTAGACCTCTCGATTGTGAGCAAGATGGCCTGCTGCTGCGGCATCCATTTGCAGATCGTCAACGATGTCTTGCAGCCATCTTCGTTTTGGTCTTCCTCTTTTTCTTTTTCCCATTATGTATCCTTCCAATACGGTCTTCTCTAAATTATCATGACGTTTAATGTGTCCAAAATATTTAAGTTTTCTCTCTTTAATCCTCTTTACTAGCCAGCCTTCTTCAATATTAAGCTCTTGTAGAATAGATATATTTGTTCTTTTTTGTGTCCACGATATTTGGAGAACTCTTCTGTAGCATTTACATTCAAAGGCATTTATGTGTTTCTCAGCTGTTTTGTTAAGTGTCCAGGTCTCACAGGCTTATGTTGCGATGTGAGTCTTTACTATCTAAATTAATCTCTTTATTAATTATTTACTTTTTTTTGGGCCTTTTTATGCATATTATGTTCAATAATAAGTACTGAATGTCTGTGACTGATTGAAAGTTGTATGATGAAGGACAGAATGATAGATGGGCCTGCATGCCCAATTCTTAACCCTTTAAAAATAAATTCTGTTTGTTCGTTCATTCATTCTTTCAGTTAGTTGCTCATGTCTTTCAATATAAATAGCCTTAATGCAGTCTGTAAAGCATGCATTGATGTTATTTTTTACTTCCATATTTGTCTGTTATCATCCTCTTAATATACAGAATATGACTTCCCTTGTCTCATTTGAAATCCAAACTTTTCATCACTAATTTGCATGCTTATTTTATTTCTAATTCTCTCATGAGTGTCTTTGAGCAATGTCTCTGTTACATGGCTCTTTCCGTGCCGGAAGCAACAACGCAGATGTTCCATTTGTGCCAAATAAAACGAGTGCGATGTGATATTTTTGGGGTATCGTTGAAAAGGTGAATTTAACAAATTATTTCCATGTTAAGAGTATATTTATTATGCATCAGAATGACTGTATATGTATAAATATTCTATAGATAGTTTTTTTGAGGAAAAAAAGAAGTGGTGTGAATATAGGAGAACATTTTTAGCACCACCACCACCAACAACAACAACAACAACAACAGCAACAACAAATGACGATAGTGTCCTACTAACCATTGGCAATGTTTAGATCTTGTAGATCTGTACGATCTCATCTTGTGATGATATGTGGCATGCTCATAAAAATAATGTCTAAATTAACATTCTAACTACTTCTGCAAGCTTGTCTAATAGGTCTAGATCTACTTGGGTTACATTCAAGAACAGTAGTCTGGGAATCTTGACCCAGAAGAACCAAACTGCTTCAGAGCATCTGTTAAAGGGCCAAAATGCTTGTCACTGGGCTGGGGTATTTCCTTTATGATCTGAGAAGCTGCTTTGTATCATTATCTAGAAAGAGATTTTCCTGTCTTATCCTGGTCCCTCTGATTGAAAACTGGCCAACAATAATAATAATAATAATAATAACAATAATTATAATAATAATAAAAGTGGCCTCTTTATTTAGTAACAGTACAACAGTATTCAGTAGCTGATGTTTTGGACATACATAATAATTTAACTGTTAGTCATCTTAATATTTCTATAGTTGCTTGTCTTTTTATATACTTAGGCAGGGCTTCCTTCTGTCGAAAAGCACCAGAACAGTTTTCTAATGCCATCTGTGGAAACATTTAAAAATGAATATATGACAGCACACATTGATTTAAAATATTTTCACCTTAGCTTATTGAGAGTGATGAATATACGTGTCTTCACTGTAGGAAGGATAGGGTTAGGGTTAGACTAGCTAATAATGAAGGTTTTCAAGACTAGCTATTACTATTGACACTGAAGATTGTTCAAAGCCCAGTGTATCTGTTGATACTGAATGTTGTTCAGTGCTAATTGTTGATGTTGACACTGAATGTTGCTCAAGGTCAGCTGTTGCTGTTAATACTGAAGGCTGTTCAAGTCTAGCTGTTGCTGCTGACATTGAAGGTTGTTTATTGCTAGATGTTATTGCCACTGAAGCTGATTCAAGGCCAAATGCTGCCATTGATATTGAAGGTTGTTCAAGACCAGATTTTTGCTATTAACAGTTAGAGTTGTTCAGGGTCACATATTCCTGGTGACACTGAAAGTTGTTCAAGGCTAGCTGTTTCTGCTGTTTGTTACTAGTGACACTGAAGATTGTTCAGGGCTGTAAGTTAGTACTGAAGACTTCAGTGGTACTTTCTTGAAGTAGGAAAACAACAAACTTTGCCTTATAGGTTGTTCTTTCCAGAATTCATGGTTGATAGAAAACTCTTGCATTGGTGACTTTAAAATATCTTTGATCTTTGTAATTCAGGTTTGGTCTATAATGTGTCTTCCTATCATCCTCAAACTGACCATACAAAGTCTGCTTGGGAATACAGCTGCTTTTCAGCCATCTTAATCTTCTGCTACTTAGTGTTGTCATCATAAACAGAAGCTTAACAAGCTGCAGAATCTCAAAGGTGACTACATTGTCGTGTCACTTGATGTCACTATTCTGTGAAAATGGGAGAAGATGAAAACTGTCAGATTTTTGTTTCTTGTCTTGTATATGTTATCCATGTTTTATATCCATGTTTTCCATGTTTCATGTCATATAAGAGTGTGATAAATCAGAACCTTTGTCTGCAGTGTTAACCTTATGTTGTTCTTTGTCCTTTGTTAAAAGTGGTAGCTGCCTTTCCCATTCATGCATAGACATATTTGTCAAGAGAGAAAGTTAAAGAAAATATGGATTCGAGATAACTGAACCTGTCCACTGATTCAAGCAGTTTCTGTTAAAGATTAAACTGGTTAGTGTGATTATGCCTTGTCCAAGAATTGCCATCTTGTTGATGTTTATTGTCTTTCAGTGTAATGCTGTTAAGTAGCGACTGCAGAATAGTCTTGCTGCGAGCCACATTTCCATTTACAGCATGAAGTAGCATTTCAAAGATTGGGCTGGAGGTTGCGAGTGAGTGAGCCAGCCAGCCAGCCAACAAGCCAGCCAGACAGCCAGCAAGCCAGCCAGCCAGACAGTGAGTGAGTCAATCAGTCAGCCAGGCAGTCAGTCAGTCAGTCAGCCAGCCAGCCAGCCAGCCATTCAGTCAGGCAGTTAATCAGTCAGTCAAAAAGCGAGTGAGTGAGCAAATGAGTCAGTGAGTGAGTTAGTCATTGAGTCAGTCAGTGAGCGAGTGAGCGAATGAGTCAGTGAGTGAGTGAGTGAGTGAGTGAGCAAATGAGTCAGTGAGTCAGTCAGTGAGCAAGTGAGTGAGTGAGTCAGTCAGATTCTTTATGAAAATTGTTATGATCCCATTTCTTTCCAGTTTTTAATTATTTTTTTTAAAGTAACTTTGTTACTCTTCATAACTTTTTAAAAACTAGACCTTGGAAACTGCCACCAGAAATGCATGATCAGAGTCACAATCTGGTCCAGGAGATGTTTTGACAGATGAGATGCATGAGCACCATCTTTGCTTAGTCTATTTGATTTCTACTATTTCTGCAGATGTCCATGTGTATTATCGTTAGCTTGAAGAAAGTATTTGTGATGGTGAGATTGCTCTCTAAGTAGAATGTAATCATTTGTTCACCTCTGTTATTTCTCTGGCCCAGACCATGGGGGTCTCCTCACTTTCTTTTCTTGCTCGATCACTATAAACAAAAGAAATTCTTTGAAGAATGTTAAGAATATCATGAGCAGCTAAGATGCCAAACAGGGAATGTCTAATAAAAACAAATGAAGAAAGGAAGCTAAATAAATCCATAAGAAAATGATAATCATCATTCACTGGGTATATAATGAGAAGGGGAGGTCTAGAAGACATAATAACAACAGGAAAATTAAATGAGAAGAAAAGGAAGGGAATGCCGAGAGAAAATATTCATGGACAGTCATGCAATGGCACAATTAAGTCACCAACTGAGCTGATGAAAAATATCAAAGATCGATATCTGTGAGAAGCATGACTGCCTATGCCTAATGGTACAGCATCTAGTAATGATGAGTCTAGAAAATTGTAGATGGTAAGGAATATGCATAAATTTAAAATTATCCTTTTTGGGGGTGCTGAAAAGTTATTAGTCCAGCCAAGAAAGGAATAACCTAGAGCAGTGAAATTTGCATGTTATTTCCACACATGGTACATCATTTCTAAATTTCCTTCCAAAAACATAATGTGATATCTAGTCACTGAAATATTGCTCTGTTGCTACCATCACCTCTGTATGATCAGAAAATTTTCTCTCTTTCAAACACTTTTAAGGTTCACAAACAAGAACTAGTCAGATAAAGCAAGATAAGGTGAGTAGTGTGGATGATCTACTCACTCATGTCCCAAATTCTTCAAAATATCCAATATCTTATGAGCAGTTGCCGGGTCCTGAAAAAAAAAGAGAGCATCTTTCTGTAGCTTCCCTCACCATTTTCATTTCAGTTCATCCTTTAATTGGCACACTAAATTGGGTAGCATTCTGCATTAACTGTTTGGTCCTTCAGAAGATGGTCAGTCTTCAGAATACCTTCATTATCCAGAAAAGAAAAAAAAAGTTACCATGACCTTTCCTGCTGACTTTTGGGTCTTGAATTTCTTCAGCCATGGAGAATCTGAGCGCTACTACTGTAAGGAAAGCTCTCAGGATCACTGTGGTGTAACAAGGAAAGCTCTCAGGATCATGATGATGTAACAAGTAAAGTTCTCAGGATTGCTGTGGTGTAAATAGTAAAGTTCTCAGGATCATGGTGGTGTAACAAGTAAAGTTCTCAGGATCACTGTGGTGTAACAAGTAAAGTTGTTTGATCTCAGGATTATGATGATGTAACAAGGAAAGTTCTTTGATCTTAGGATCATGGAGGTGTAACAAGGAAAGTTATTTGATTTCAGCATCATAGTGGTATAACCAAGGAAAGTTGTTTGATCTCAGGATTATGATGATGTAACAAGGAAAGTTCTTTGATCTTAGGATCATGGAGGTGTAACAAGGAAAGTTATTTGATTTCAGCATCATAGTGGTATAACAAGGAAAATTGTTTGATCTCAGGATAATGTTTGTGTAAGAAGGAAAATTATTTTATATCAGGATTATGGTGGTGTAAAAAAGAAAGTTCTCAGGATCATGGTGGTGTAATGAGGAAAGTTCTCAGGATTATGGTGGTGTAAAAGTTCTCAGGATCATACTGGTGTAACAAAGACAGTTGTTTGATCTCAGGATCATTGTGGTGTAACAAGGAAAGTTGCTTCATCTCAGGATCATGGTGGTGTAACAAGTAAAGTTCTAAGGATCATGGTGGTGTAACCAGGAAAGTTGTTTCATCTCAGGATCATGATGGTGCAACAAGGAAAATTGTATGATCTCAGAATCATGGTGGTGTAACAAAGAAAGCTGATTAATGCCAGGATCATTGTGGTGTAACAAGAAAAGCAACTTGATCTCAGGATCATGGTTGTGTAGGACGTAAAGTTGTTTGATCTCAGGATCATGGTGCTGTAGCAAGGACATTTATTTGAATTCAGGATCATGGTGGCATAACAATGACAGAAGTTAGATCTCAGGATCATGGTGGTGTGACAAGGAAAGTTACTCTATCCCAGGAACATGGTGGTGTAACAAGGATAGTTGCTTAATCTCAGAATCATGGTGGTGTAAAAAAAGAAAGTTGTTTGATCTCAGGATCATGGTGGTGTAACAAATAAACTTCTCAGGATCATGGTGGTGTGAGAAAGAAATGTTCTTGATCTCAGGATCATGGCAGTTTCACAAGGAAAATTGTTTCATCTCAGGATCATGGAGGTGTAAAAGAGAAAGTTCTCAGAATCAAGCTGGTGTAAAAAGAAAAGTTCCTTGATCTTAAGATCATCGTGGTGTAACAAGGATAGTTGTTTGATCTCCAGATCCTGGTGATGTAACAAGGTAAGTTTCTTGATTTCAAGATTGTGTCCATGTAATAAGGATAGTTCTTTAATCGCAAGATCATGGTGGTGTAAGAAGGAAAGTTGTATGATCTAAAGATCATGGTGGTGTAATAACAAAGCTGCTTGATCTGAGTATCATGGTGGTGTAACAAGGAAAGTTGTCTGATCTCAGGATCATGATTGTGTAACAAGAAAGTTCTCTGGATCATAATGGTGTAATAAGGAAATTTCTCAGGATCATGGTCACGTAATAAGGATTATTTGATCACAGGATCATAGTGGTTTAACAAGAAAATTTGTTTGATCTCAGGATCATGGTGCTGTAACAAGGAACATTGTTTCATCTTAGGATCATGGTTGTGTAGCAAGGAAATTTCTCAGGATCATGTGGTGTAACAAGGAAATTTGTTTGATTTAGGATCATTGTGGTATAACAAGGAAAGTTGTTTTATCTTAGGATCATGGTGGTGTAACAAGGAAAGGTGTTTGAAATTTGGATCACGGTTGTGTAGCAAGAACAGTTCTCAGAATCATGGTGGAGTATCGAGGAAAGTTCTCAGGATCATGATGGTGTAACAAGGAAAGTTCTCATGATCATAGTGGTGTAACAAGGACAGGTGTTTGACCTCAGGATGGTGGTGATGTAACAAGGAAAGTTTCTTCATCTCAAGATCATGGTGGTGTAACAAAGATAGTTATCAGGATCATGGTGATATAACAAGGAAAGTTAATTGATCTCAGGATCATGGTGGCATAACAAGGAAAGCTGTTTAATCTCATAATCATGTTGTTGTAACAAGAAACAGTTGCTTGATCTCAGGATCATGGTGGTGTAACAGGGAAAGTTGTTTGATCTCAGGATCCTGGTGGTACAACAACGACATTTAATTGAAATCAGGATCAAGATGGTTTACCAAATGAGCTTCTCAGGATCATGGTGGTGTAAGAAGGAAAGGTTCTTGATCTCAGGATCATGGTAATTTAACAAGAAAAGATGTTTGATCTCAGAATCATGGTGCTGTAACACGGACAGTTGCTTGATCTCTAGATCATGGTGGTGTAACAATGAAAGTTGTTTCATCTCAGGATCATGTTGATGTAAAGGGGAAATTTCTTAGAATGAAGCTGGTGTAAAAATGAAAGTTGCTTGATCTCAAGATCATGATGGTGTAACAAGCAATGTTCCTTGATCTCAGGATCATTGTGATGTAACAAAGAGAGTTGTTTGATCACAAGATCATGATAGTGTAACAAGGACAGTTGTTTGATGTCAGGATCATGATGGTGTAACAAGGAAGGTTGCTTGATCTAAGGATCATGGTGGTGTAACAAGGAAAGTTGCTTGATCTCAGAATCATGGTGGTGTAACAAGGAAAGCTGCTTGATCTCATAATCATGGTGTTGTAACAAGGAAAGTTGCTTGATCTCAGGATCATGATGATGTAACAAGGAACATTGCTTGATCTCAGGATCATAGTCATGTAATATTGACAATTCTTTGATCTCTGGATCATGATGGTGTAAGAAAGAAAGTTGTTGAATCTCAGGATCCTGGTGGTGTAACAAGGACAGTTTTTAATGTCATGATCATGATGGTGTAACAAAGAAAGTTTTCAGGATCATAGTGGTGTAACAAGGAAAGTGGTGTGATCTCAGGAGTCTGGTGGTGTAACAAGGATAGTTGTTTGATCTCAGGATCATGGTGGTGTAACAAGGAAAGTTGCTTGATCTCATAATCATGTTGTTGCAACAAGAGCAGTTGCTTGATCTGAGGATCATGGTTATGTAATAAGGACAGTTCTTTGATCTCATGATCATGGTGGTGTAAGAAGGAAAGTTGTTTGATCTCATGATCATGGTGGGTAACAAGGAAAGTTTTTTTATCTCAGGATCATGATCATGTAACACGAAAGTTCTCTGGATCATGGTGGTGTAACAAGGAAAGTTGCTTAACCTCAGATTCATGGTGGTGTAACAAGGAAAGTTGCTTGATCTCAGGATCATGATCATGTAACAAGAAAGTTCTCTGGATCACTGTAATGTAACAAGGAAAATTCTTATGATCATGGTGATGTAACAAGGAAAGTTGCTTGATCTCAGAATCATGGTCATGTAATAAAGACAGTTCTTTGATGTCAGTATCATGGTGGTGTAAGAAGGAAAGTTGTTTGATCTCAAGATCATGGTGGTGTGACAAAGAAAGTTGATGTCAGGATCATGGTGACGTAACAAGTAAAATTCTCAGTATCATGGTGGTGTAACAAGAAAAGTTCCTTGATCTCAGTATGATGGTGGTGTAAACAAGGAAAATTACTTGATCTCAGGATCATGGTCATTTCACTAGGAAATTTGTCAGGATCATGGTGATGTAACAAGGAAAGTTGTCAGGCTCATGGTGGTGTTACAATGAAAGTTGTTTGATCTCAGGATCATGGTGGTGTAACAAGGAAAGTTGTTTTATCTCAGGATCATGGTGGTGTAACAAGGAAAGTTGCTTTATCTCAGGATCATGGTGGTGTAACAAGGAAAGTTGTTGGATCCCAGGATCATGGTGGTGTAACAAGGAAAGTTGCTTGATCTCAATATCATGGTCGTGTAATAAGGACAGTTCTTTGATCTCATGATCATGATGGTTTAAGAAGGAAAGTTGTTTGATCTCAGGATCATGGTGGTGTAACAAGTAAAGTTGTTTGTTGTCAGGATCATGTTGCTCTCAGGGCCCCGTGGTGTAACAAGGAAAGTTGTTTGATCTTAGATCATGGTGGTGTAACAAGGACAGTTGTTGATCTCAGGATCATGGTGGTGTAACCATGTTTCATTAACAGTGACGAGTTGTTTCAGAAAGTTAGTTATCACTAGATAACTGAAAATTCTGCAAAATCAGATTGGAAGTTAGTAGTTGACTCTTATTTCATTTTTTGTTGGCATTTAAACATTTGGCATCATTTGTCCAATAGTTTCTGCATACCTAAATGGTCATGAATTATAAACCCAACATCTTTCATATATATCTTTCGTGTCTGAGGAATCTTGAAAATTTTTTTGATGAATCAAAATCAGATCATGAACATGATCAACAATTTCCAGAGTTGACATCATTGAAGGTCTTCCAGATCTTGTTGCATCTTCGGAATAGAAACCTCTACACTGAAACTTAGCACACCACTTCTTCATTGCTGAGTATGATGGACACCTGTCACTCAGTGTTTGCACCGTACATTCATGAATTTCCTTTGGAGTTTCTTCTGCAGGAACAATGACTTCATGGCGGCTCAGAGTTCCACCTTTGAAAGTTCCACACCTCTCATCGACATGTTTCTGTCTTTGATCTAGAAAAAAAATTGCTCCATGATCCTGGAGACTGATATTTTACATTTAAAATAACTTTTTCCAGCCCAGTAACAAAATCATGCTCAGATTTAGGTCATGCCAATAATTTGTCAGCACCCCGCCCTCCTCAAGTTTGACCATTTTTTCCCATTTCAGTTGTCTAGGATGGGAAACTGGCAGTACACAAGAGCAGACTAAATGCCAGTACTGAATTTAAGATGGAATAAAAGATTTCAGCTTGCAAACTCACTTCAATGAACTTGGAGATGAAAGTGAGAATGATTCAAAAGCATGATGGTGGTCAACAGTGCATGAACTAGGTTTCATGGCATAAACTGTGATCAGTATTATGAAGGATGCTCATCACATGAAGGAGACTAAAAAAAGAATGGCATGCATGAAGTCAATGACAGTAACAAAGAAGTATGAAGAGCCAATAGATGAGATGTTAAAAAAAAACAAAACAAACAAACAAAAACTATAAAGGTTCTTAGGCACTGCACATCATTGTACACCTGGCTAATGTGTTTATGAAAAGGGTATGATGAGGATCAGAGAATGATGGAAGGGAAAAGGGTGAACAGGTAAAGGGTTCTGGAACATATTAATTACTTAATTAAGTCAGAAACCATCTGTATGATTTTTACACAAATAACTTACTTTTCTCAGTTAAGCATTACCATTCCTTGAGAACAAAACCAGCAATATCAGAACTTCATTCATTTGTCAGCATGTCCCTCACGAAACTTTCCCTCCCTAACAGCTTTCTTGAAAGACTCTTGGTTGTAAGCAAGATGCCCTGCTGCTGATGCATCCATTCGTATTTCATCAACATTGTCTTGTTGCCATCTTCGCCTTGGTCTTCCTCTTTTCCATTATGTACCGTGCAAAAGGCTGTCTTCTTCAAACTCTCATGACGTTTAATATGTCCGGATATATTTGTTCTTTTTTGTACCCATATTTGAAGGACTCACCTATAACATTTACATTCAAACACAATTATGTGTTTCTCAGCTGATTTGTTAAATGTCTCATAGGCACATGTTGCGATGACAAAAATGCACGCCCTTCGAAACCTAATTTTTAAAATTCTGTCTGTCTCTTTCCACAGCTTTAGTTGTTTTAGCTTCTGAAGAGTGATAGATGTCCTCACTTTAATCTCCCTCATTGTATCTCCACTGCTAGTTAGTAATGATCTAAGATATTCAAAGCTCTCCACCACTCTCCTTGTTGATGTATATTTCATTTGCCATATTTGTTTTCTTTGTTGTCATCAGTTTAGTTTTCTTTACAAGGTTGTGCTCTTCACTATTCTTATGGACTGATATAATTAGTTTCTTCATTCCTTTTTGTGTTGTAGACAGTAATACTGATCTCTGGTATTTCATAACCTCCAGTTTTTATGGCATCTTAATGCTCTTTGTCTTCATTTTCTCTGACATTTCTTATTATATTTTCAGTATACAAGTCGACAGTTTACAACCCTGATGGACTCCTCATTTTATTTCAAAAACCAATCTGTTGTCTCACCATTTATTCTTACTGTTGCCTTTTAGTCTGGATGTGGTATTATTATTTGTGTTGGAAATCCCATTTTTCCTCCATTATTTCCTAAAGTTTCTGGTGTTGTACACATTCAAATGCCTTTGAAAAGTCTATAGAAGATAAATATAGGTTCACATTAAATTCTCTGCATTTCTCTATTTTAATCTTATATTGAATATATGATCTCTTGTTTCTCTTCCTTGTCTAAAACCAGCTTGGACCATATTGCTTCCTTCGTTTATTTTCTTACGTAACACATGAATAATTATTGTTTAAGTATATAACTATACACGAAGCCACTGCAGTAAAGCTGTGATAACAAAATTTATGAACTAGGAAAAATGTAGGAACAGCTTTATTAATCAACTTAACAGAAACAGCAGAGAAAGCAGCATATACAAATGATATGAAAACCATATATAAAATCACAAAGCAGATGACAGGTAACTTCAACACAAGATGTGAACGTGCAGTAAGGACACAAAATGGACAACTGGTCAGTGGAGAAAGAGAAAAAATTGAAAGATGGAGGGAACACTTTAACACCCTACTAAACAGAACACAAGCAGCACAAACAATAGACATACCTGAAGCAAAAACAGAACTAAACATCAATACAGGACCAATAACAATAAATGAAGTAAAGGAGGCGATAAAGAAGCTAAAATCAGACAGGGCACCAGGTGAAGATGAAGTGACTGCTGAGATGTTGAAAGCAGAAGAAATAGAAACACCAAAACAACTTTGCCGGATATTACAACAAATTTGAGATCTAGAAAAAGCCCCAGAGGAGTGGAAAACTGGGCTTATAGTAAAACTACCAAAGAAGGGTGACCTCAGAGATTGCGGGAACTGGAGAGGCATTACCCTCCTGCCAATCACCAGTAAAGTATTTTGCAGAATAATCATCAACAGAATTGTACCAACACTTGAGGAAAAACTTCAGAAGGAGCAGGCAGGATTTAGGAGAGGAAGATCATGCATAGACCACATATTTGTACTTAGACAAATATTAGAACAGACAAATGAGTGGCATAGCACAACATATGCATTATTCATAGATTTTGAGAAAGCCTTTGACAGTGTCAACAGAGATGCACTGTGGAAAATCCTAACAGGAGTGAAGCAGGGATATGTACTATCACCAACATTATTTATCTTGGCAGTAGACTGGTTAATGAAGGAGGCAACATCAGACAAACGCAGAGGATTACAATGGACCCTTGACACAGTGCTGGAGGACCTTGACTTTGCGGACGACATTTGTCTATTATCAAGCAGTCACAAAGATATGCAAGATAAAATAAACAAGCTAACTCAGAATGCAAACAACATAGGACTAAAGATCAACGTAGGAAAGACAAAGTTAATGAAGCAAAATGTGAACAACAGAAATGTACTCAGAATAGATAGCAAGTTAGTGGAGGAGGTCAACGAATTTGTATACCTTGGCAGCAGAGTAGTAGAAAATGGAGACAGCACAGAGGACATCAACAGCAGACTTACTAGAGCAAACCAGGCTTTTGCAATGCTGCAGACTATATGGAAATCTAAAAAACTAAGCATAAATATGAAAATCAGGATATTTAAGAGTAATGTTCTAAGTGTACTACTCTATGGAAGTGAATGCTGGAAAATCAACAAAACCATAGAAAACAAGTTGAATTCTTTCCAGACTAAATGTTTACGAAGAATCAGAAAAATATTTTGGTCAAACACCATAAGAAATAACATCTTATTGGCAGAAATGCAGATGAAGCCACTGACAACAATTATTGAGGAAAGACGCTAGCGATGGTTGGGACATGTGCTACGAATGACTGACAACTCACTACCAAAAATAGCACTAAGATGGACACCACAGGGGAACAGAAGTAAGGGTAGACCAAAAGAGACATGGAGAAGAACAACAGAAAGGATGTTGAGCAATAGAGGGCTCACCTGGGCAAGAGCAGAAAGAAAGGCGAAGGACAGGCATTTGTGGAAAATCCTTGCGGAAGCCCCATGTGCCTTGGGCACTTAAGGTTCAGAGAGAGAGAGAGCTTTATTAATGAACAAGTACACAGTTGTGATGTTTCAGCATGAGCCTCATACAAAAGTACACAGGACGAAGAAATAGAGAGAGAAGATAAAGTGTACATTCATATGAATGCTATGCAAAAGAAATATGAATGAAAAAAAAAAAAAGAATAAAATCAAATAAAATGAATGGAGCACTTACTTATGACTTGCATGAAGAGATGGCTTGTAAGAGATAATCAGAAATCTTACTTAGAAATCTTATTTTCTTACGAAGTCTTCCCATTATGATATTTAACAGGATTTTACTTGCATGACTGATCAGGCGACAATTCTGTAGTTTGTGCATTGTTTCAAGTTACTCTTTTTTTGGTGGGGTGGTGGTGTGAATATAGTTATCCTCTATTCTTTTGGCCAACTACCTGACTGGCATATCTTTTCACATAGTGCTTGATACATTCCTTTCCTCCTGCCTTAATAAGTTCAGCTGTTGTCTCATCACTTCCTGGTTATTCACCATTTTTTCATGTTCTTTATTGCCCATAAAACTTCGACAAATGTTAGTTCAGGTTCTGTTTCCTCCAATATTAATTCACAGTGATTTTTCCTGTCCTCACAGTCAGCCGAATAGTGATGATGAAAACCTGAGATGAACTTCCGCATTTGTGAGAGAGATTGGTGTCAATGCCTGAGCGAACAATGAAGAAGAAGACACTGTTTCAGCAAAAGTATTTTTTCAATGATCACATCAGGAAAAAGAACACAGCAGATAAAAACACCAAAAATAGATTAAAACATTAAACACTTAAGCTTTTTTTTCCTTCTTGTAAGAAGGAGGGTGGCACAAAAAGTGCCCAGAAAGACCTAGGTAAGCAAGAAAGTGGAAGCAGGCAACTGGTTGAGAAATGAGGTAAAAGGAGGATGACAAAGGGTACCATATGATAGCATGATGGTATGCCTCAGATGGCCCCAACTTGCTTCCATCGGATACCTACAGCTGCCCAGAAAACAGCATGAGAAGGAGTAGGGTCAGAATGAATAGAGAACACCGAAAGAACAAGCTATCAAAGCCTTCTAGTTGCTGAAGAAAAAGAGAGGAGGCTGTAAAATTATCCTTAAACTACCTGCGGCGAGAGTGAGTGGGGCTAAGATGAGAAAGATCAGCCTGAACAGCAGAAATGGAAACCTCAATGTTGCAAATTCAAAGAAATATGCCTATAATTTTACATCTGGACAGATATAAGTTTCTGACAATATTAATACAAACATATTCATGTACTAAATATAAAAAAGAAATCTCGGATATGTGTGCGCGTGCGTGTGTGTTTATATAAAATCCACGAAAAAAATATTCCTTGCGCTCGTATGAGCTTCCTCATCGACGGCTAAGACCCAGGAACTGACTTTCTCCTTACACTTTTTATTAACCTGGTTAGAAGAGCTCAGCCTAAATATGCCTCACACTCGTGTTGTCTATACTCTTCACAATCTCCTCCATACTATACAAAAAATGTTATGTTGCACACACAATTTTATTGTGTTTGACAAATAAATATAACAAAATATTTCCGAATACACAATCCGTCAGTCATTTGCATGTCCCTTGTGGAACTTTGCCTCGCTAACATCTTTCCTGTCGGCCTCTCGGTTTTAAGAAAGATGCCCTGCTGCTGATGCATCCATTTGCAGATTATCAACGATGTCTTCCTCTATTTCTTTTTTACCATTGTGTATCATTTCAAGATAGTCTTCTCTAAATTAAGATGACGTTTAATGCGTCCAAAATATTTAAGTTTTCTCCGTTTAATCCTCTTTACTAACCAGCCTTCTTCAATAATAAGTTCTTGTAGTATGGATATATTTGTTCTTTTCTGCATCCACGATACTTGAAGAATTCTTCTGTAGTATTTACATCATCATCATCATCATCATGTGCCGTGCCGACTGGCGTTGGCTATTATGCTTCTCCAGAGTATCCGATCCTTCATGCAGGCCATCAGCTCAGTTGGTGATCTCCTCTCACACCATCCCGTCAGACTGTCCAGTATCATTTCTCTTGGTCTTCCTCTTGATCTTCTTCCTTCTATTTTTCCTGTTGTTATAATATTTTCAATGCCCCCTCTTCTCATTGCATGTCCTATGAAAGTACACTGTCTCTCTCTTATCTTTTTGACAAGGTTTTTTGTCTCTCCAGCTCTTCTCATACATTCTTCATTAGTTATTTTTGCTGTCCAGGGGATCCACAACATTCTTCTAACAAATCACATTTCTGCTGCTTCCAATGATTTTTGTGCAGACTTGCCTATTGTCCATGATTCACTTCCATATAACAAGATATGTTCAATATAGCATTTTAGGACTCGTTTTCTAACATTCATTGATAAGGATGTGTTGGTTAATATGTTTCTCATTCTCTGAAATGCAGTCTTTGCTTGGCCTATTCTGTTCCTAATTTCTGTTCTGCATTTCCCATCTGAAGTTATTACTGCTCCAGGGTATTTGAATTTCTGCACCTGCTTTAGAATAGTTCCGTTTAATTTAATACTGCATGCTGGTGGATTCTGTGTCTTAGATATAACCATAGTCTCTGTCTTTTTGATGTTCAAAGTAAGGCCTTTCTGTTCACTTTCTTTGGTGACTTTATCCAAGAGATTTTGCAGGTCTTGTTGGTTCACAGCTATCAGTACTGTGTCGTCAGCATACTGAAGGTTGTTAATATTGCATCCTCCAATTTTTATGCCTGGTTCTGTGATGATTGTTCTTAGAATATTCTCGCTATACAGAGAAAAAAGGTCTGGAGATAGTACACATCCTTGCCGCACCCCTTGTTTTATAGGTTGATATTTTCCAATTCTATTTTCAACTCGAACTGCTGCTTCTTGCTACCAGTATAAATGTTTTACAATCCTCAGGTCTTTGCCGTCTATATTGATGTCTTCAAGCATTTTAATAATTTCATTATGTTTCACCTTGTCAAATGCCTTGGTGTAATCAATGAAGCATAAGTAGAGATCTTTCTGTACTTCTAAAGCTCTTTCTGTTAGTGTTCGTAAAGCATAAATGGCATTGTGTGTTCCCTTTCCTTCAACAAATCCAAACTGTTCATCTGCTATTTCCATTTTTATCTTTTTCCTTGTTCTTCTCATAATTATTCTCAGAAGTAGCTTCGTTATGTGACATGAGAGGCTGATAGTCCGGTGGTCGTCACATTCCTTTGCACCTGGTTTCTTTGGTAGTGCTATAAACGTGGATTTAATCAGGTCACTGGGAATATAACCACTGTCGTAAATGTCATTCAGTAACTTGGTTATTATTTTTACTCCTGTCTCCTCTAGTGCCTCTATTTCTTCTATTGTTATATTATCAGGCCCAGTCACTTTTCCTTTCTTCATGTGTTTGATGGCATCTATGATTTCATCTTGAAGTATTGGTGGTCCCTCACAGTTTTCAGTATCTGGTGTTAATTCTGGTCTTTCTCCTCCATATAGCTCACCGATATACTCTGTCCACCTGTCCACAATGTCTTCTTTTCCCATTAACATTTTACCTTCTTTCGATTTCAGGCACCCTGTGATATATTTTGTTTTCCTGCCTGTGAGTTCATTAATTCGTTTGTGCATGTTTTTGCTGTCTTTAATATGAGAGTCCTCTATCTGTCTGCACTGCTCATTTAACCACACTTCTTTTGCTTCTCTGCATTTGCGTCTTATTTCTTTATTTATCTTGTTATATTTTTTCTCGTTATTTTTACTCCTCCTCCTCTTGTCCATCAGTCCTAAGATGTCATCTGTCATCCATTTATTTTTAGGGGCTTCTTTTTTTGGTGGTATTATCTCCTTAACAGTTTGGTGGATAGAATCTCTTAACATTTCCCATTGTTCATCTATACTATTTATCTTTGCTATTGCATTGTATCTATTTGTTATAATAACTTTGTATTGTTCTCGCAGTTCTTGGTCATTTTTAAGAAGTTCTGTATTCAGTTTGATGTTTCTCACTTTTCTGCCTGCTTTCTTTAGTTTTATTCTAACTTTTCCACAGAGTGGATCATGGTCACTATTGCAGTCAGCTCCTGGCATGGTTTTTGTTGTCAGTAATGCATTGCGGAATCGTTTGTTGATTAATATGTAGTCTATCTGGTTAAAAGTCTTTTTGTCTGGACTGCACCACATTGCCAGTCTTCGAGGATGTTGTTTAAACCAGGTGTTTCCTACAACCATGCTGTGTATTCTTGCCCATTCAATTAATTTATAACCTCTGTCATTCCTCTCCCCCAGACCATAGTCACCAATGATGTCTGAAGTTCTTCCTTTACCAACTTTGGCATTAAAATCTCCCATGACTATGGTAACTTCATGTGACTTTGTGTGTTTTAGTGCTGTCTCTATGTCATTATAAAATAGCTATACATCTTCTTCAGAGCTTTCAGATGTTGGAGCGTACACTTGTATAATATTTATGTTTATTGGTTGTCCTTTCAGTTGGGCTAGCAGGACTCGGTCCGAGATGTTCAAATATCCTACAATTGTCCTTGCCGTTTGTTCATCAAATATAATTCCTACTCCTCGTTCATGTTTCTCACTTCCTGAATATATTATTGTATATTTATCTGAGTTTATTTTCCCTGCACCTGTCCATCTAACTTCACTCATTCCTAATATGTTGATCTTCATCCTTTCCATTTCCATCTTTACATTTTCTAATTTTCCAGCCTGGAATAAAGTTCTAACATTCCATGTTGCTATTTTGAACTTGTTAGTTTTGCCACCAGTAGCTTGATGACGATCTGGCCTCACCTGTGGCTCGTGAGCTGCCCTACCGGACGAGGCTGTTCCAGAGGAACATCCATTAACGTCGTTCATGATGAATTGATTATTCTGTTTAAGCATAATTATTCTTGAGAATTACAACAGTGGTTTCCCGTTGCCTTCTGTCGGTTTGTGTACGGACTCTCCGCTAGCCTTTGGACTCCCTGTCCTACCCGCAAGGCAGCGGGAGCGAGAGGTTTTAAGGCGCCTCCGACCCGCCTGGTATTCCCTTCACTGAGCACCTGAGGCACTTTATAGGAGTAGTAGAGCCACCTACTACCCCACCTCGCTCTCTGAGTCTACCGCCAGTTGGTTCGCGCCTGCTTATTTGGATAACTCCTTATTCACAGGGATCCTCCATATCTGGAGGACTTTCACCATCCGCCACCTGTGACGCGCTGGGTTGGGGATGGTCGCCCCAGCTTTACCTTTGTATTTACATACAAAGGCATTTATGTGTTTCTCGGCTGTTTTGTTAAGTGTCCAGGTCTCGCATGCATATGTATGACAAAAATCTTATTTTTGCAGTTCTGTCTTTTCCTCTCCACAGCTTCTTCAGTTGTTTTACTTTCTGAAGAGCGATAGAGTTTCATGTATTGAAATATGAATTTATTAATTTTAGTTCATACATAAATAAAATAAAAATTAATTAATTAATTAATTAATACAGTAAAATAAATTACAAAAAAGATGTATGAAACATTAAAATACACAGTAACATTAAAAAAAAGAAAGCAATCACGAGAGAAAGAAAGAAAAATAGAGTTGGAGTAAATCTTGTGGATAAAATTTCTGAAATAACAGTTGTAAAGTAATAATTTTCTTTTAAAGCCCCATTAATAACTTGAGGCTGACTACCAACAGTATAGTTTGACTTTGTACAATGACGACGACCGACTGTCAGTTCTCCGTCTTCGGTCCTCTGCTGGTTTTTGTTTCGCATCCTCTACCTTTTAGTATGAAAAGAAATGAGAGAATGCGTTGAAACACGTATAGTGTATGCAGCAATATATTAGAAGTGGACAGCGTAATTTATGTTTGAAAGGGAGAAACTAAGTACAGAGTGATCGGAAAAACCCGATCTTCTGATTGTTGCTCGGCTATATAAAAAAAAAGGGGGGAGGGGCGGGCCGTGGAGCATTTGACCAGACAGAAAAAAAAAGAAAGAAAAGAGAGCAGACGACAAGGATCAGCAGACGACAAAAAGGACTAGGAGACGACAAGATGGAAGAAAAATGACGGTTAGGACTTAGGATCTAGAGAGAACTGAAATTTGTATTTCTGTTAGGAAGTTGTAGTTAGTCTATGAAATGTGTAACTAGTTATTAATAGCTCATTAGAATAGAATATAGCAGGAGATTCCTTTGGCGTTGAAGTCTTGGGACATTAGTAGACGCCGGGAACTTTTTCTAGTTGGTTGCCTTGAGGTTTACGTCCTAAAATGTATGTTATTGGAATAGTTCGTTCCATTGTCACATCGCCTCATCGTCATCCAGTGTATCATTAAAAAATCATGATAACGTTTAAGGTCGTTTCTGTTATTTTGACATTGAAAGAACCTGCGAACCTGAGTAAAATTCCTCCGCAGACGTAGAGTATGTAGACAAAAGGAGAGTATCACACAAAACTCCACCTCCATCATCAAGGTCATTATAATCTGATAACTGTTTCTAGTCACCTCAGTGGAGCCCGTCATATGGGTACATGAAATTGCAGCAACAGGTGAATTAAGAATACAGCTTCATCATTAGAGCGATAAACGGCTACAGTATTCGTACCCTGCACTGTTGCTATATGTACAGGGTGTGTCCTGAGGTATATTTCGGAACGTTTCAGTTAACATGTGTGAAAAATATACTTGTTTCATGATTTCTTTTTATTTTGTTAAGTTCATGTTCCATTCAAGTGTACGATAAAGAGTGCATAGGAGGCGTTTACTCTGGCCCTAGAACAATCCGAGATATATATTTTAAAAACTATTAAATACATGAACATGCTGATATTGATTAATAAGAATGTTGTCAGAAACTTGTGTCTGTACAGATGTAAAACTGAAAAAGGAGATTTTAAAAAGGTACACGAATTCAAGGAGGTCAGTCATGGATAGCGGGGGCTGAAAGGACCATAGGGCAGATATGCAACCCTGAAGAAATCATCATGGTTGCCGGCTGGACTGATGCCAGAAAACATCCACACCTTACCAAAGTTCACGTATGGCTCAGTCGAGAATCCCGAAATTAGGCGACATGACGAGCAGAATCAGAAATCAAAGAGCGCTCCAACCCTGATGACCATATAATATGTAGTATGAATTGGTCATGCGCGGACAAAGGAGTGGATGATGTTTCGTGGTCTATCGCAATGGACGGCCCAACATCAGTGAGTCTGGAACCTTTGCCACAACCATATCCAGCATGACGATGGAGATTGAAGCAACCACTTGAGCCATAAATTGGCTAGCAAACTAGCAAGCATCATGAGCTATAATATTATCATACTGATAGGTAATGATAAAGGTAAAATTCCCGTGTCCATGCCATTTAACTTAACAGATGAACCCATTCTTTTCGAAGCATTTTCTTCCCAGTCTTACGAAGCATACTCTGTGAATCTGTCACAATGGCACCAAAACCACGTCATGAGCAATTTGTCATTCCATTGCCGCTAACGCATCATCAATTTCCATTTGCATGCTTGAGGTGGCGACTTCAAAGGCTCCCAAACACTGTGCCACTACTCTTCAATTTCTGTAAACAACAAAACCCCAACCACTTCTGCTGTTCCAAGTCACTGAGCCATCTATATATATATATATTACCGTGTCGAAAGACCAACAGTGATGCTGGATGAGATTTTGAATCCAAAGTTTAGCTGTTCCCTGTGCCCATTATCGACATTCACGGCCATTCTGTATAATAACCTTTGTTAGCTAAGGTCGATTCTATACCCAAAACCGATCACCACAGAGACTATGCGAAAGGGGAATTCAGAAAAGCAATGGAAAAGTTCGAGCGGTGTACAATCAATGTCCCATTGGCACTATCACCCAAACACACTTTACAAATAATACTAAAATTAGAGGCTGAGCACATATGGGAGTGTCCTGAGTGAAAGTAGGCCCATCTCTAGGCCAACAGCAGAGCATTGCCGTTCTCCTAGTTCAGAACGTAAATTTATAGCACACAATAATTAGTGTACAAGTATACAACTATACACGAACCATTGCAGTAAAGCTGTGATACCAAAATTTATAAAATAGGGGAAAAATAGGAGCAGCTTTATTACTTAACGATTACAAAGTTGTGACGTTTCGGCGTGAGCCTTAATCATACAAAAACATACAGGAGGAGGAAATAAAGAGAGGAGATAAAGTATAGATTTACATTAATTCTATATTTAACCAAATTAATAATGAATAGAGCACTTAGCTGTAACTTGTAAGACATGTGGCTTGTCCAACGCTGTGTGTCAGAAATGGGCATGGTAGAGAGTAGAGACTGTTTAAATGGAGACCTGTGATGTGTGATCGGTGGGTCGTAACTGGGGGTGGTGGGTGGGGAAACCGTGGATGGAGGTGAGAGTGATACAATGTTAACCCAGCCAGGAAAAGGTGAAAAACAAGTCATCGGCAACGGCTTCAAATTTATTCCTATCCTCCCTCAGTGTAATCGCTATTTTTTACCCCGCGATACTTGCACAGTTCTATCGTCGCGTACATCTCAAATATTACTCCTTCCTCCGGGGCTTCCCAAGCTTTAGATCTGTACATTGATACGACGTGGCGTGAAATCCTAAACCTCCGATCACCAAAACTTCCAACATTTCAACCTAAACAAAGAAGAATTCAGACCTCTGTCTAAACTCCGACGTCGAAATGACATAGTAATAAAACCAGCCAATAAAACATTGAATTTCGTAGTTTGGGAAAAAAAAAGATTTATATATTTCTGAAGGAATGTCCCAGCTCAGGAACAGCAAATTGTATGCCCCACGTAAAAACGATGCTACCCGTTCTAATAATGACAATGTGGAACAGCCATTAAAGACTTGATTACAGAAGGTAGTCTCTCACCTCATGCTGTTTCTCTTCATATCAAGGACAGTTGTTTAGGCACACCCACTTTCTATCTTTTTTTTAAAAATAAAATCCACAAACTGGGTCATCCTGGATGTCCCATAGTATAAGCGTGTTAATACCCCCACTGAGCACATTTCAGACTTTTTGGACATCATTTTCTAGCCTCTAGTACACAAACTACAATCTTATTTGAAAGATACCAACCACGCCTTAACAAGTTTTGATGCGATCACACTCTCTCAACATCACTTCTATCACATCTTTCTCCGGTTCTAAGGACTGTTATAGCCGGAAGTGGGGTGGGGGATACGCTCTACACTACAAGTAAATGTCTCCAAGGCGTGCGTTTCAAATAACCTCTGACAGTCAACGTCCAGCTCCTAGCCTTCTCGTGGCGGAACTGTTTAAACTGACAGGAGAAGGGGTGAAGGCGAATATCTGGTGCCTGAAAACCAGACGCTTCGGGTAGATGAGAGTCTTGTTTGGTAGCTCATCTAAGAGAAGGAAAACTCTGATTTAAAATCCGCTTCTGGCGAGATTCTTCAGCTCCCGTGCGTAGAGTGAACCTCCTCCCGTCCAATGAAGAAAAATTCGATTAGCGTTGCCGCGCAATGCCGTCATGGAAAAGGTCAAAGAAAGGATTAAGTGAAGTAACCAGTAGTTTCGAGGTCAGGACTACTCAAGTCACGGCACTTCTGCTCCAGAGGCCGGCCACGTCCTATATACACCCATACTGGGACAGATTGCCTAAACCGGCTTAATCCAGGGGTAAAAGTAAGATACTGCCAATTAAGAAAATACGAAAAAGTGATTAGGGTTGCCGGGCGACGCTGCTGTAAAAAGATGATGGAAAGGATAAAGTGAAGTTTAGTCGGTATGTCCAGTAGTCTCGAGGCGAGAGCTACTCATACCACGGCACCTCTGCTCTAGAGACCGGCCATGTCCGATATACACCCATACTGGTGAAATATGCCTAAATCGGCTTAACCCAGGGGTGAAACTTGATGACCACTTATGTCATGGTACTCCGCTCTAGAGGTCGGTCACGTCCTAAACACGCCCATACTGGGATAATACGCCTAAACCAGCTTAGCCCAGGGGTGCAACTTACTAGTGGCGAAGATTCGTCCTTCTGGATAAAAGCTCCGTCCTAGTCACAACTAGGACGCGTAGCGGCCACAACCACAAAATGCTGAAGTCGGAGACATTGGACCAGTGCAGTCTAGATAGGCAACCACCTCTCGCCAAACGGGGATTTATGCGTATCCTAATCAGGCCTAGGTTTTCCTGTGAGAAAGTCCAAACTGGACTGAATTGGCAACGACCTCTCACCCGACGGTGATACACGGATATCCCAAAACATGTCGAGGTTTTCCGGTGAGAAAGTCCAACTCTAGATTAAACTGATGCAACGAAAACCACGTTGTCACGGAATGCCGCTTCTGTGACCCAGCTAGAATACTGGCCCAAGCCCTGCGATACTCTGAACCTCTTGTGGTCCTCTCGGGGATATCGTTTGATCCTCTGGGGGACCACAGGAGAACCACGGGACCTATCGAGGACCACAGGAGTAAATTCAGTAGGATCACGGGGCGGTCGTAGTAGTAGAAGCGAACGGAGAAGAAGAAGAAGACATTTTTCTCCTTGATGCCTGCTCCCTATACCCCTCTATTCTTCCACGAGGACGGACTCTTAGACTCCGCTATTTTCTCAACAAAGACTCTCATCCCACCATTAACATCGATGCCATAATAAAACCCACACAGCTAGTACTAAACCTAAATTCTTTCGAATTCAACGGCGATACTTTGAGCAAATATCAGTGGTGTCGCCATGCGAACGAAAATGAGCCCAAGTTATGGATGTTTATTTATGGGCTTTCTATAAGTTAAATTATGGGAAACATATATTGGCAAAATTTCAGAATTCTATATAAGGTACATCGATGAGAGCATTGGGGTCACCAGTATGCCACAGGCCGAGCTAAACAAATTATTGAATTCTCAAACTCTCTTAATAATAACATAAAATTCACTTATGAAATTTCTGACAAGTCTGTCAGCTCTTTAGACATTAACATATCTTTTGGCATAAACAGGCTTGTTACCGCTGTATTTTACAACCCCACTGACAGCCACACCTATTTACTTTACAACTCCTCCCACCCTGAAGTCTGTAAGAACTCCACCCCATACTCCCAACTCCTCCGTCTTCGCCACATATGTTAGGATAATTTTGACTTTATAGATCAGTCCAAAACATTAATTTTTCCGTCATCGCCACTACCCAGAAAAGGTCCTTCGTGAAGCCTTCAACCGTATCCACCTAGTAAGCCGCAAAGAAGCATTCAGAAAAAAAAAACCACGTTACCTCATCTGACAGATTTACGTTAGTACTTCCTTTCCACCCGCATGATCAGAAGGTTAAAAAAATTCTTTATCGTCATCTGCCACTAATTCAACTCGACCCTGACACTCGCGACATTTTCTCTTATCCACCACTTTTAGCATACAAGCGTTAGCCAAATCTTACGAACATCCTCGTCCACAGCCACTTGAGGGGTAACCTTGCATATATGGACACCAGAAAATGTAACCTCCCTCGCTGTGTTACCTGCCATGTAGTTTGGGAAACGAAAACAATCGCCTTTCCTAAAACTATCTTCACTCTTCATGAAGGATTCACATGCGAGTCCAGTAATGTAATATATGTCATCGTATGCAAAAGATGCAGGGTAACTTATAAACTGGTCTCAGACTAGGGGACCGCATGCAGAAACATCTGTACGATATCACCCAGCATGCTTCGAAACCAGTCCAGAATCATTTCAATGGCCCCATCCACAGACGGAAATCTGATTTTCTGGTAATAGCCATCAAACAATGTCACGCAGATGACACAAGCTGCCTGGCTTACTTGTGTTTTTCCAAGACTGAGTTAAGCGTTAATTAATTAAATGTATTTATTTCTGTAACATAGGATTCATGTGATTCTATAATTTATCTCGTTTCTCTATTTCTTCGCCCTGTTTATGTTTGTGGCTAATGCCGAAACGTCATAGCTTTTAAGCTGTTTTTGATATCACAGCTCTACTGCAGTGCATCGTGTATAGGTGTATACTTATACACTAAATATTGTGTTACTAAATTGTGTTTTGATACCTTTTATATTTTCTTGTATATTTGTGTTAAATGTCTCATGACTTCTTGTCTGTCCGTCATTGTGATTACTAACCATAAATTGTTTGGATGCAGAGTAACTGAGTTGTGTGATTATTTGCTTCTCTACAGACTGACAGAGTGACGAGTATGACGTAGATTCTGCTGTGTGTTGGCTGAATGTGAGGTGTTATGATGATTATTATTATTCCTTCAATTTCGTATGCTCAGCTTTCTAAATAGAAATCTCTGGTACCACGCTGCAGTGGCCGTAGATGCAATACTTGTCCGTTTGTTGTCGAGGTGAGTCAGCTTTCCTTCACAAAGTACACGTCATCAGTTCAGAAAGTTTTACCTGCATTTCTCACGGTCATTTATGCCATTATGCGCAAGCGATGTGATATGAAGTATATATGGGATACTGACTTACGTTTAGGACATCGGTTTTGGCAGATCTGAACGACATGTCCAAGATGGTAGTGACACGATTGCCAAGCACTTCTGACCACCAAGGAAAACTGGACAATCTGCTCTTGTTTTTTTTTCTAATCAATGATCTTGGAGAGCTATGAAACAGTGCTTTATTTTGCAGGCTGGCTGTCTCCATCCAGCTCGAATTAACAATAAATTCAGCTTTCTACTTTACATTTTCACCTAAATGCTACCTCTTTTTCATTTCTGCTGTTCAGACCCATCTTGCTTATCTTAGCCCCACTCACTTCGCTGTATTTTCTCATTCTCGCCGCAGGTTAATTTTACAGCTCCCTCTCTTTTTCTTCAGCAACTAGAAGGCTTTGATAGCTTGTTCTTTCGGTGTTCTCTATTCATTCTGACCCTACTCCTCCTCATGCTGTTTTCTGGGCAGCTGTAGGTATCCGATGGAAGCAAGTTGGGGCGATTTCAGAAACTGACACGTCTGTCTTCTTTAATGATGTCATCAACCCGTTCCACGTTGCGTTCGGTGGAGGCAGTTCGAGGACGACCGCTGCGAGGCATATCTTGGATGCTCGTGTTTCCATCTTTGAAATGTTTCACCCACCTCCTTACACTTCTAGCACCCATCTCCATAAGCAAGTTGAAGTCTGGTGAATTTCAGCAGCAGGGATTTCCTCTTTAACGAGGAACACAATAACAGCACGTTGATGAAACGAAACTTCAGCACCCATCATTTTGTTTATGCTCCGCGTGGTCACGTGACACATTATAGTGACGTCATGTGACCTCTATGTGAAGTGCAAAGGATGGAGTTAAGGTGATATATTTATATTTTCTCAATCTATAAATTCTGATTTTAAAAAAAAAATTGTGATCTTGACTTTCAGTAAGACCCTCGTATGACAGAATCAGTTCCAAGGCGAAGTGAGAACATGTACTGGATAACCGCGTTGGCGGAAGAAATCTAACATTTTGTTTGGTTGATCTTGGAAATCACCATCCTCAGTACACAAACGTCGCAACCTAAGAAGCTGGGAAAAGGAATAGAGTCCTTACACGATCTGAGGTAGGATGAAGAGTACAAGAGATAGCTGTGATTGTGTGTAGGTTTATAGTGGACAGAAGTGGGTAGAATGTCGAGAAAGTTTGGAGAAGTGATAGAGACATGAGAGGTGAAAGAAATAACAAGATTGTATTTCTTAACAAAACTGATGAAGTTATCAAGGTATAACAAAGTCAGTGTGTGCACTATCATATTATTGACAGCACCAGTATAATATTGACAAGTTGTGTATCATATATTTCTGACCAAAAGAAGATGTTCTTCATTAATACCTATTTTATCTTCACACACATCCAGATTTCTGTTGCTTTAGATTAGGTTTCACAAACAGTTACCACTTCAACAATCACAGAAAGTCCGATGAAATGTTCTCTACAAAATTAATTTAATTCTGACAAGATATTCGACTTAGAATTCATATGTTTCAAAGTAACAAATATTCATACTCCTAGAATCACTTGAAACACAGCTTCAATCTGTCCTAAAACTACTTCTTCAAAACTGCTTTTCCTGAGTATCTATAGCTCTAGGTGTCCATCTGTCGTTACATATGTCTTATTTCTCTCTCGTGTCTTCTCTGGTGTGTGTTCTCCTTCTGCTAAAAGGGATAGCGACTGCAGTAAAACTGGTTTAAATAAATAAGGTAGATAGAGGTGTATGGTGCAGTTTTACAAAGTGAGGGAGGGAGTGAGCAAGGTGAGAAAAAAAACGAATAGAAAGTATGAGAATGTATAAATGAAAAACATACAACATCCGATATTTTGGCGTGAGCCTTATTCGAGGATACATACACAACGAAATACAAACACTAATAACTTATCTGAAGTGTCTTGCTCCAAGTGGGAAGCAGAAATGTGTGTGGAAGAAGGAGGAGGAAAAACCACGCTGCCTACAGACAAAAGATTCCCGATAGAGCCAATCATAACGAAGAAGTGGAGAGAGAGGAGAACAAGTGGGAGAAAGGGATGGGGGGAAGGCAATAGAAATATGATAGCCGCTAGAGGTGTCGGGGGGGGGGGGAGGAGAGAGGGGAGGGAAAAGGGGACGCGTAGAGATAATGAATGAAGAACATAAACACCTGCAGGGAGAAAATGTGAAACTGGTGAATAGGACAAGACCAATATGTTGGCAAAGAAGGAAATAGGATGGTGGTAGGGAGGGGTAGCATAGAGAAAGAAAGTAGAGTATAAAAAAGGCCAGTAGAAAAATAAAGAAGTTAAAGAAAGCTGAAGACATTGTTAATTCCAGCTGGGTGGAGACAGCCAGTCTGGAAAATAAGGCGCTGTTCTAGGACCCTCCGAGATCGTACATCTGTGGAACAAGAGCGGATTGCACTAACCGAGATGTCCTGTTTGTCCCTGTGGTTGCCAAGGCAAAAATGTTTAGCCACAGGTGTCCAGGCCCTCTTAGAAATATCATTGAGATGCTGGCGAAATCGATCTCCTAACTGTAAGCCAGTTTCCCCTATGTACTTCAAACCGCAACGTTTGCACATGATAACATAAATGACATTTCATGAAGTACAGGTGAAACCCTCCTGTACTGATAACATGGACTTAGGGAAGGAGATCTGGCTGGCCTCCACAACAAACGGACAAGTGTTACATCTACGGCGTCCGCAACGTCTGGTACCATAAAAAGTGTCATCTGTCTTAAGATGACTACGAATTAAAAGGTCCTTGAGGTAACAAGAGGTTGAAAGACACTATCCAGAAAGTCCGAGATCTGTTCTGTAGGCAGGAACAAGTTGAAACTTTAGGCCTCCCTGTGTTGCCTGGTTTTTGTATCTTAGGAAGTAGATAAAAGGATGGCTTCCCTAAAAATCTGTCACGGATGTGTAGCAGGGGGAGAAAGACCAGTCTCACGGATGAGTTCGTTGATCATGTCACGAACCTGGTGATTGTTGGCCAGAGTCAGATCTTGAGGGGGAGAGGCATAGAATTTAGTGTTGCTCAGCTAGCTCATGCCCTATTGGATGTATAATTCTTTCTTCCTGCAAACAATGGCCCCTCCCTTGTCTGTACTCTTGATCACGATGTCTCGTCTACGCTGGAGTTGTGAAAGTGCGCAATGCTCCCCGGGGGTCAGGTTAGAGTGTCGTATACGGGGAAGGCGAAGTTTGTAGATTTCATTAAGGGTGTGATCAATGTAGACGTCCAGTGAATGAGACGCTCCTGGTGTCCAGTTCGATGGTTGTTTTGAGAAGCGAGAGAAAGGGTCATCATCAGAAACAGATTGGGATGATGAAGGTTGAACCATGTCTCGGAAATGGAATTTCAAGCGTAGTCTACGACGGATATGTTGGACATCCTGAAGGAGCGAGAACTGGTCAACAGATGGACGGAGGGGAACAAACTGTAAACCTTTGCCCAAGACAGACAATTCGTCAGCCGACAGTGTAATATCAGGAGGAATGCAGACCACCCTAGTGGTGGAAACCACAGTTTCACGTTATCTCCCTGCTTCTTCCCCCCCCCCCCCCCAACCGGCCTTCTTCTCTGGCCACTATAAGGTTTTCATTGCCTTATGGTCTCTTTCATGTCCTCTCCCCTTTCATATTGTTCTCTCCCTTTCACCGCCGCTAACATCCGATTGGTCGAGTTATTTTCCTTTGTGGTCTCCAAGCCTCGTCTCTAGGGCACATTGTTGTATTCTGTACCAGGAGGGATGCCACAAAGCTAAGGTTTTCATTTTTATTGTTCTTTTTTATTTATGTGTTGTGTTTTTTGTTTTTTATGTAATCCTTGAAAAAGGCTCACGCCAAAATAATGGATGTATGTTTTTCATTTATAAATTCTCTTCTTATTTTCATACTTTCTACCATTTGTATTTTTTTTTCACTGTCCTCACTCCCTGTCGCTTTGTAAACCTGAACCATACACTTCTACTTACCTTTATTACTATTTTTTTTTTCTCTGTAAAAGTGAACCATACACCTCTACCTACCTTCATTACTATCCTCTTTTTTTTTTAAATGAAAATGAACCATACAAGTACTACTGAAAACATGTTTCCAACCCCTTCTCATGGCATATAAAACACGTGTGGAAGTTTAGGTCTGGGCAAGAAGGTGAAACAGTCTACACACATAAACCTTCCAGCCACTCTCATTCTATTACATACAGAAACTAGTTCAACTTACAAACTTTGAATATGATGTTACTATTAGATATATTTGACACATATAAAGTGCATACAAAGGTCACACACAATTAAAAAGTAAAGCACATTAACAAATTATATGTAGAACTTTTGTGTAAAATTTAAACATTTACATCAATGCTATGAATGTAATTATTACATATGTCAAACTACAGAAAATTATTTCAAATGCTATAATCTTTGGAACATTAACTGCTCAAATATCAAGGACATACAGAATATACTGGTTACACAAAGAGAAAAAAAAACTACAACTACACAACTCTTGAATCATTGTGCTCCATCATATGAACAGCTGAATTTTATTTGCAAAGGATGAAGGTCAATCTGACATTCTATGTCTATACACACAAAGTTATACATCTCATAAACATTCAATAATGCGGTATACAATTTCTACAAACAAGCAGGTGTGTACCAAATATCCATATTTGTATTTGGCTGAATACAGGCAAATTTTGAATATTCGTACTAAGAAAAAAGATTTAAAATATTTACACACATGTTTTGCAGTCATCACAAAGAAAAAAATTATAATCAGAGACATTTTATATTTTCATCTATTTTCTACAGACTGGTATTGGTGAGATAATAAATGTTTCAGTGACACCACTGCCTAGAATGCTTTTGGACATTATCTTATTTGAATATATGATCTGCTTGGTTTTGCCACGTGCATTTGTACTCATTATCTCATAATTTATTGTAAACAGAGCAATGGCAAGAAGGTGCATGCACAACATAATGCTGGCTCTCTAAGGCAATACCATGTCAGAATTATCAGATGTCTCAAAGAGAAAGATAGTTTTGAGGATTGTTGTTGTTGTTCATCCATCATCTTCGATGATGACCACAAATTCATCTTTGTCAAAGTAAGGAAAGGTGTGTTTTGAGGATTAAAGATATAAAGACTAGACCTATGTAACACCTTTCAAGATATAGGAATGGTGCCCATGTGACTTTGTCCTTACAAGCAGAAAGAACTGACAACAAACTCAGAAATAAAAATGAGTCTAATGGACACTGATGGTGTATCAAAAATTCATCCTGTTTTCCTAATAGATTTTATCAGTGTTTAACATAAAAATTGGTGAAATACTGCTGAGATACTTTAAAAAATGAACATATCATTCATTCATTTGCATGTCCCCTGCAGAACTTTGCCTCCCAAACAGCACTCCTGTAGGCCTCTCGGTTGTGAGCAAGATGGCCTGCTGCTGATGCATCCATTTGTAGATCATCAATGATGTCTTGCAGCCATCTTCACCTTGGTCTTCCTCTCTTTCTTTTCCCCATTATGTACCCTTCCAAGACGGTCTTCTCTAGATTATTATGACATTTAATGTGTCCAAAATATTTAAGTTTTCTCTCTTTAATCCTCTTTACTAGCCAGCCTTCTTCAACATTAAGTTCTTGTAGTATAGATATATTTGTTCTTTATATATATATATATAGTTTCACTTCTATTTATTTTTCTTTACTTTCACAACTTACATACCACTTTGAATGCTTTTGACTCATAAACTTAAAATCTGACTTGAAGCTGCTTACACAAGGACTTGAGATTTGCTATGAAGGACCTGAATGCATCTATGTAACATAAGTGAATGACAAAGTCCAAGCATTAAAGAAATAAACAGGAATTAAAATTTCTGAACTCTGGGTATGACTCCCAGAAATAAATGAGGAAGCAAGCTCTATTTTTATAGTAAAAGCAGACTGAACTATTTGCTCAGTCTAGTGTTACTAAAGTTTTTTTTTTGGGGGGGGGGGGGGGGGGGGGAAGAGAGGCAGTGGAGTTTTGGTCAAAAAATCAAAGAAACAAATGACAGACTATACTCTGCAGTCACCCTTGTAAATACAGACTGGAAAGTTTTGGCTCGTCTGCTATTTTTCTTATCTTACTTTTAATCTTGAATGTCAGCGTCATGTTACGAGGGGTGATTGATAAATTCTTGGCCTAAGGTACAACTTTTTTGGGGTTATTTCTCAACATAGTCCCCTTGCAAGTTTATGCATTTAGTCCAGCGATCTGGAGCATACGGATTCCTTCTTTGTAAAAGTTAGCATCTTGTGCCAGTAGAAAGTGGTCTACAGCATGAATGACATCATCATCTGAAGCAAATTTGCAACCACTGAGCTCCTTTTTGAGTTTGGTAAACAGGCATAGTCCGAAGGAGCCAAATCTGGGGAATAAGGAGGATGTTCAAGAAGCTGGAACCCGCATTCACGAATGGCAGCCACTGCCACTGCCGACTTGTGAACTGGAGCATTGTCTTGATTTCCCTCTACTCTTTTCCTTCAATTTGACCCACAGTTGCCTCACAAGATTAGCGTAATATGCCCCGGTGACCGTTCTGCCCTCTTGAAGATAGTCTACCAATAGCACATCTTCTGAATCCCAAAAGATGGAAGCCATCACTTTGCCTGCAGACAGAACCACTCTTGATTTCTTTGTAGGTGGGGATCTATGATGTTTCCACTACTCTGACTGTTCTCTGGTTTCTGGCTGAAAATGCTAACCCAAATTGCTAAGAAATTTTTCAGGATCTGCAGAAAAATGGCCAAGATTGTCTCTTGACATGTTGAGATGCTGTCCTCTGTGATCAGCACCAAGGAGTTTCGGGACTCATCAAGCAGAGACCTTTGTCATTTGAAGATCATTGTGAATAATGGCATGAACACATTCCTGGGAGATACCCAACTCAGTACAATGTACTGCTCAGTTAGTCATCGATCCTCCATTATCACGTCATGGATTCTGCCGGTGGTTTCATCGGTGGTTACCTTTCTTGGTTTTCCTGGATGGGGATAATCTTCCAGACTGTCCCTTCCATGTTTGATTTGAGCTGCCCATTTCTTCACTGTGCTGAAAGAAGGGGCACTCTCTCTTAGTCTCTACCATATCCTCATGGATCTCCTATGATAAGCCCTTGATGCAGAGGCAGCAAATGACTGCTCGATGAGAACTTGTATCAATTTTCTCAATTTATGCCATCCCTTACCACTTCAGTAGCCTGTTAAAAAAAAACTGATTGCAGTTAATTTCTTGAAACGTGGTATTTAATCTTACCCTGATCTACAAATGCACCTAATATCAACTGTATGTTTCAAGTATTTGTACCTTTGGCCACGAACTTATCAATCACCCCTCATAAAGCAGGGTTTCTTCAAATATTTATGAGGTAGAGGAATAAACAGCTCATGAAATGGAAGGGGTTAGAGACACATGGTCCAGTCCAGAATTATCATATGAACTAAGAAGACAAGCTAATATACAACTAATTCATAACTAGTCTATGTCAGGGAATGTCTGTGACAGCCTAATGCTCTATAACAGTGAATATCTAGTTTTAAATTTATTTCAAATTTCTGAACAACATAATCTTCCTCCTAACTCTGTGCTATCAATGTCAAACAACACTAAAGCTAAAAATATGAGGAAAATCATCAGAACAGATGTTTGAAGAGTTTACTAAATGCAACAAGAAGAGAAAATCAGAAAATGACACAATCAGGGTAAGGGATGAGCTAACACTGGTATTACACTACATCCAGAAACAACAGGTTAAATGGCTTGGTCATGTTACACATCTACCACCAGACAGTATACTACAGAAAATGTTCTTGGTAAGGAAAGCAAACAAAGGAAGGGGCTGCCCACACAACAGATGGGGGGAGGAATTTACAGAAATTTTAAATACCACATTATATGAGGCAAACCTGAAACCCTATCAAAAAGTTTATTTATACATGAGGGAGGAGACAAGTCAAATTTCTCTTTATCCACATAGCATTAATTTCATATACCTGCATACTCACATTTTCAGTCACTGCATTTCTTCACCAGTGTACTATTTGTATTTTTATTTGACCATCTGAATATCTGCATTTGGCCAAATATGAAAATTCTGTAGTCAGGACAGCCCTGCAAACAACATATGTGTCAGTTTATGTTCACAGCTAAAGAGTACTGTCTTCCTAAATAGTACAAGAATGTGGACAATGATCTGTACTCGATGAACAACAACTGGATGTTCTAACACAGATATGCTTCTCACACTAACATATAAAAGAATGTTCAACACAAAGACAAGCTTGCTATGCTACAAACAAACAGAAGGTCTGAAACAAAGAAATGTCAGTTTATCACACTAATAACATAAAAAAAATGTATAACACAGCGATAAGCCTGTCATTTTCTTACAACTTACATTCTTCCCATGCTGTTAAACGTCACATAGGGCTTGCATAGTTGTCTGCCAAGATTTCCTGTTTTCGGCAAGATTTCCTGTTTTCGGCAAGTCTTTCAACTTCATCAAGGGATGTTATGCCAACTAAACTGGCTTCTCTTAACAATGTTCTCTTTAGAGTTTCATGTGGTCAACCTCTTTTTCTTCGGCCTGTTGTGGTCCACTTGATAGTTTGTTTTGGTATTTTCTGATTGCTTCTTCTCATCACATGGCCCACATATGTCCATCTTCTTTTTCTGATCATCCATGAGACAGGTTGTTGTTTGTTCATCTCTTATCTCTCCGTTGTTCTTGAATTCGTTCCACTTTATACCAAGTATTTTCCTGAGGCATTTGTTTTCAAAAGAGTCTAATTTCTTGTCTATTTCTTTAGTTGTTTTCCAGCATTTGCATGCATAAATGAGGGTGGATATTATATTTGAATTGAATAATCTTAGCTTGGTTTTTGTGCTTATAACTTTTGAGTACCATATGTTCTCAAGGTTCTTGAAGGTCAATGGTGCTTTTGCAATTCTAACTTCCTTCCTGGTGTCACCATTCTGGTCTATGTAGCTGCCAAGGTATGCAAATGTGGTTTACTTCATCAACAACTGTTTCCTCTATATATATTTCTCTTTCTTGATTAATGAGACATTTCATTATTTTTATGGTTTTTGTTAATTTCAAGACCTATTTTGCTAGCCAAGGAAGACAGGGAATCTGTTTTTTCCTGCATAGATTTCACATTGTCACTGATAAGAGTTATGGCATCAGCAAAATCAAGATCTTCTATTTGGGTCCCATGTACCAAATCAATGCCAATTTTACCTGTACATCTTTTCATTATGAAGTCTATGGCAATTCCAAAAAGCAAGGGAGATAATATACATCCTTGTTTCATGCCTGTTTGAATCTGAAACCATTCGCTCCTGTCTTGACTGCACAAACATATCCGTTGTAGAGATCTCTAATGATGTTACAATTTTAGATGGTATTCCATATATTCTTAAAATTCTCCACACTGAATGCTATCAAATGCCTTTTTTAAAGTCTATGAAGTTCAGGATTAATGGCTTCTGCTTTTCAATATGTTCTTCAAGTACTATTCTTAGAGTAAAGACCTGGTCGAGACAGCTTCTCCCTTTTCAAAATCCTCCCTGTTCTTCTCTCATTGCAGTATCTACTACATCCTTAATTCTATTCGGAATCACTTTACAAAACACCTTTGATACAACTGATAATAAGGTTACACCCCTCCAATTACTGCAGTCACTGAGGTTGCCTTTTTTGGGTATTTTAACAATGGTTCCCTTTTTCCATTTAGAAGGGACTTTTTCCTTCCTTCCAAATTTTATTAAACATTCTTTGTAGTTGGCTAATGTTGTCACTGTTAATAGCTTTTGACATTTCGACTGTTATTTCATCTTCACCTGCAGCTTCTACCAACAGTTAAAAGGTCTATCACAGAGATAAGCCTATCACTCTACCAACAGTTAGAAGAATGTCTAACACAAAAGATGATAAGCTTGCCATTAATAGTAAGAAAATTAAACCCAATCTTCCTATAACAAATGCTAATGCCAGGTTCAGGAAGGTTACAAAAAACTTAGGGTAGAAACAATCATTTCTTTTGATGATCAGAGACAATACTTCTGATGGCTCAGCTGTAATGTCACACAAACCAACAACAAAAGTATCAATATAACTTAACACTGACCACCATGACTGATCATCTATAAAGTCATGTTCTTAAATATGTGTGTGTTCTAAATCCATTATTAACCACATCAATTTATTTCCACATTACACTCTGAGATAATACGATATTAGAAGATTTACTAGAATTGAGGTATAGCTAATGTCTTCTAACACCAAAAATCTAAAGTCTACTTGCCCTACTGTTGGTTTCTAAAAGCTGTAACAGACAGGCTGGCACTAAGAGATAAGAGACAGAAAGATGGAGAGATTGACAGATACAATTTTATTTGCAAAGGGTCAAGAACTAGGCACACAGTCCATCAGACATGTTAGCTTTATCATACAAGTTCTCTCTTTCTAGACATTCCTACAACAGATAGTGCAAAAATGTTATGCCCCAAAAATGTTATGCACATAACAAACTTAAAGACTGAAATAACAAAGCTGAAATTACAAACTGTTATGTTTCACTCTTACCCATGTGCTCAAAAATGGAAATAATTACACACATGCAAAAAAGTTACTCCTGCAGTTTTATGCATCAACAGATATCTACCAACTACAATGCAGTAATAGAATTCTGTTTAAAATCTATCATTTACATAAACTGTTTGCACTAAACTCTAAAGTAACGTAAAATGTTTATGACAGACAGAACAAACTTTATTTGTAAAGAGTCAAGAATTGGACTCGCAGGACTGTCTGACATTTGTCCATTATCATCATACAACATTCATTCCACTTTCAAACAGAAAGGGGGCACACACACATATATATATGTCCAACATTCTATGTTGGACAATAACATATAAATACTGGCTATATAACATACATGCACACACACAAAACATATATGTCAGGGTGGTTATGAGAGAAAGATGCTGTACAATCTGGAAGTCAGTGACCCCAAACTGAGATGGATGGTGAACTGAATTCAACCAAGACCCCGCTCCAACTCTGTTGGTACCCAGTAACAGGTCTAGCCCGGCTAGCTGGGCAAGGATCACTATAGTACCTGTGGCATATGAAGTATGCTAAAGAAGTTCTGCATGGCCCCTGCTTTTTAACACTCCGCTCAAGGACTGAACAACAACAAAAATATATATATACACACACACATTTATATCTGTTGCCTTGCTATCATGCTTTTTCACAATTCCAAGTGCTGATTATAAGCTGTGATGGTGTTCTTCATCTGTGTCATCTAGTTAGTCCATCCAGCATTTTCTCTCTCTGTCAACTTCACAATCTTTCGCCTTCTATCTTTCCTATTGTCACAATGTCTTCTAGTCTGCCATGCTGTAGAACGTGTTCTAAGAATCTGGATTGTCTTTTTCTGACTTTTGTTATTGTGCGTCTTGTCTCTCCAGACTTTCTCAGAACCTCTTCATTTGATTTCTCTGCTGTTCATGGCATTTGTACCATTCTTCCAAGGAACCACATCTCAGTGGCTTCCAGTTAGCGTTGTACTTCACTAATGACTGACCATGCCTTGCATCCATAAAATAAAACTGGCTGGATGTATCACTGGAGTACTTGTCTCCTCACTCCCAATGACAGTGATTTATTACACAGAATGCTCCTCATTTTCTGAAACATTATTTTGATTTGCATTATTCTGCTCTTTATCTCAGTTAGGCATCTTCCATCTGAGCTCAGTAGTGTCCCCAAACTTTCTCACACTAAAAAAAAAACAGCCGCCATAATTTGCTCCAAATTTGATATAATGCTGTACCTCAACATCTTCACCACACCGACTGCAAAGAACATCGCACTCACAGTTCCAGGAAGAAGAAGATGTCAGGCAAGGAACATCACACTCACAGTTCCAGGAAGAAGAATTCAGGCAACAATATATTTATTTATCCTTTTCTCTGTTTGTCCATCCATATCCATTCATTTCCTTGGACATAGACTAAGAAATTAACATTAAGCATGCCTTATGACATCTTGCAAGATCTTCTCAGCAGTTTGCAAGTACCTTTGTTACTGGCTGGCAACAAAACACTGGAAACCAGCCCTAACTTTTGCAAATAACAATAATCCATGTATCCACTGTGAAACAGGTCACAGCAGTTACAAACCTGTCAGTGGCTTGTTTCTATGTGACATTACAGGATCTGAGTGAAATTCTGTCACAGATAACACCTGATGCTCATTTTGTGCTTACAGGTGACTGTACACTTTCTTCAGTGCCCCTACTACAGTGATTGCTGTATATGCTCCTTGAAAAGGGCTAAAATCTGTGAGAGGATGGTGTGTCCTAGAAAGCGTCTAGTACAAAGCAGCCATCTCTGATATAAAGTTCTCCATCAAACCTGTCTCTTGGTTGGTTGTATGATTTTACTCTTTTCTTCCCCGTCTGATAAGGCAGTGATGGAAGACATCACAGCTAAACAATTTTCTTGAAATAAGCACTCTTTTCTAGTTTCAGTGAAATGTAACAGTCCCCAGCAAATACATCAGTGATGTGTCCTGTGTCAATCTGATATTATGCTGATAAATTATAACTTGAAACAGAAGTCTGAACACTAGGACTGATGTGAACATTCACATCTTTTTCATCAATGCTAGGGTTGGCATGAACATTCACATCTTTGACATCAATGCTAGGGTTGGCATGAACATTCACATCTTTGACATCAATGCTAGGGTTGGCATGAACATTCACATCTTTGATATCAATGCTAGGGTTTACATGAATACTCAGATCTGTAACAACAAATTCCCCAGACATACTATCATCCTCCTGTGAACCCTGACTACAGTTGCTGCTGGCAGAAGCTGTGGTGGCAGCTGTGTCACCTGCGGTGTGGAGTAAAATCTGGATGTTTTCAACAAAACTACCTAATGATGGCTGAATTTTAGAGCTAACTTGGCTTATTACTAACTGAGGTAACATTTGAGAACCATGCTTGTTAACTGCAATACTATGACCACCAGAACTGTCTGGCATACTCTGACCACCAGCACTGACCGGCATACAACTCTGACCACCAGCGCTGACTGGAATACAATTCTGACCACCAGCACTGATCGGCATACAACTCTGACCACCAGCGCTGACCGGAATACAATTCTGACCACCAGCACTGACCGGCATACAACTCTGGCCACCAGCACTGACCGCCATACAACTCTGACCACCAACGCTGACCGGCATACAACTCTGACCACTGGCACTGCCTGTTGTATGATTTTGACTCAGGTGTGGTTCCAGTAAAGACTGCAGGAAACTTGGGGTAATCTCTGCTAAATTCTCCAGATCCTGACTCCGAGCTCTGCTGGATGTGACAGTTTCATTATTTCTTCCAGGCACATTGTCAGAAGAATCTAATCCTCTCATTCCCCCAAGGCAACTCTGAACTGATGATACAGATATGTTCTGTCTACCAGGATTGACACATGAATGACTAGATACTCTACTGCCAGGACTGATACATGGGTGACCACATACTCTACCATTTTGTTGCTGTGAACTGGTATGATCAATGGTGCTATATGGTGGTGGTGGTTTCAGATCTCCACTACCATCTGCACCACATTCTGAGTATGGAGGTGGCACAGCCACAAATAATGAATAATCATAGCCAGGGAGGTACTGGACGCCATTGTTGACATTAACAATGATGTTACCATAATGATGAGCGTTTGATGGAAGAAATGGACACTGATCACTGGAACTCTCATCACCATGACCTGAATGTCTGGCTTCTCTTGATTCACCTGTCATAAAAAAAATTTTAAAAGCCCTGCATTATAATATCCAATGACAGTCATATGTTGTTTATTTATAATCAATAAGATTAAGATGTTGGGGTATGTAGCAGGAATACACAGCAGCCACGTCCCAAAAGTAAATTTTATATTGTGAACTTGTGGAGAGATGCATGCCACACGGTAGATGATTACTGAGATACAAAAATATTTGTAAATCATCAATGCAACATTTTTCTATTAGAAGGGGAAGCGGAGAGATAATGAAAGAAGAACAAGGAACAAAAAGAAGGTGCCATAAACATATGTAGCACACTAGAGACGCAATTCATAGTGGGGCGAGAAAAGCAAGGAGATAATAAAACTGGTGAATAGGACCAGACCCAGAGGGGTAAAAATGCCTATAAGCTGCCAGAGGTGGCAGTGGTGGGAAGCTAGGAGGAAGAAACAGGAAAGTAGAGTGTAAATCACAGAAGAAAAGTGGAAAACTAAAGAAGTTAAAAGAAGCTGAAGACACTGTTAACTTCAGCTGGGTGGAGACAGCCAGGCTGGAAAATAAAGCACTGTTCCATTAACTCTTTCTGTGCCACAGGAAGTAATGTGGACATTCAGTTGGGTGCCGGAGTAACTGTGCAAGTAACATAATAATTACACGGAAGTACATGGAAATACCGTAACTAAATGTATGAAGATTTCATAAACGCAGTTTTTTTTAGGAAAAAAAGAAGTGATGTTTTTAGACAATGATTGTGTCCAACTTACCATCGGCTAGGTCTAGATGTACAGTGTTTACCTTCTGAGATGCCTAGATCTACCTGTTGGTCTCATATTGTGATTCTATGTTGCATTATCGCTAAAATAATGTCTGAAATAACCTTCTGATTACTTCTCCAGTCGTCTAATATGTCTAGATCTACTTGGGATACATTCAAGAACAGTAGTCTGGTCACAGGCCATGTCCATACTCCTATCTACATCACCAAAAATTGAAATTTCTCGATGTTTCTCTTCGTTTCTCTTGCTTGACATCGCTCATAACTAAGCACTCTTTTGCCATTTTGAAAAGTGTCACCGGACACGCCCACAAAATGTGTATAATCTAAACATTACACCGATTTTTTTAATGAAACAAACCAAGCGTCAAATATTTGACGACTGGCATCCACATGAGAAACCGGAAGCGTCAGATATCTGTCAACTGGCACAGAAAGTGTTATGGCACTACATTATCTGAAGAAAAAAAAATGACGCAGGGACTTGGACTTTGCAACACAAACATTACTTGATCTAACTGTGCCTGATTATGCAGATCTAACATTGGTGGAATCAGTCAGGAGAGGTGTTCAGCAAAATTCACAATAGCTAACATCTACCTGATTCAATGTCATCTTAGATGTATAATCAAATTTATGGTGTTTTTCAATAACTGAAAACTCACAAATTTAGGCAATGAATAAAAGCAACTCTTTCAATACAAACAAAACAAAATCAACTTTGACTTGGGCATCTTTCTCAATCTCCTATCTTGTTCCATCTACACTTCTGAAATCTGTCAGAAAGACCATTTATCTTGTGAGACAAAACTTTGTTTGTTTTGTTCTGTGTTATTCCTTTTCATTTCTTCTTGCAAAACACCTCAGATCTGACCAAATGATGAGTTTCATTTGTGACTTGGGGGTCTCCTTGCTGTTTTTATTGTTTGTGGGACTTGAATTTTTTCATGCTAATTTTATGCCCATATATCTGACTGTTTAATTTTCAAGCCAGTATATTGGACTGTAATTAATTTACTTTCAGTCTCATATATCGGGTTGGGGGTGTACTTCCTCTGATGATTTGAAGAAGTTGTGTTGTTATTCCATTCTCTACAGTAGAGTTTCCTGCATGCTGCTTGATTCATTAATTAATTTCTATATCTTATGCCACACTGATAAATTTTCAGACCCATATACCTTACTGCTAAATTAATTTTCAAATATATCTAGCCTTCTCTCTCATTAGTTTTCAAGTTTTGTTTTAACTCAAGCCTTCTCTTTCATTAGTTTTCAAGTTCTGTTTTAACTCAAGCCTTCTCTTTCATAAGTTTTCCCATTTTTTTAAACTCCAGTTTTCTTTTTCATAAGTTTTCATGTTTTAATTCAAGCCTTCCCTTTCATTAGCTTTCAAATTTTAACTCAAGCCTTCTTTCATTAATTTTCACATATTAACTGAAGCATCCTCTCTCATTAGTTTGCAAGTTTTGCTTTAACTCACCACATTTTACACAATCTGTATAATCCGTGTTTTATGAGCTTAAACTGCAGACTTGTTCAGATTTGCCAAGTTTTATTGTATTTAGAAAAAAATTTAGAAAAGGGCATGGAAAGAATGCTGTTTCGTCATATCTTGGCTTTTAGTACAAAAATAAAATAATAGTTTGTTCAAAGTTTCATAAAATCACCATACTGTGATGAAAAACTCGATTTATTTTTGGAACCTCATGTGAATGTAACAAGAAGTTATCATCTTCACTATACAAGATAAATTTTTAAATAAAATTTCTGTAACAAAAAGTGAATGAAAAAAACATAAAAATATTTTTTTTGTTAAAAAAATGATCGGCTATGCACAACTTACCATGGCGATACAAACTCTCAAGGGCCTGGGCAATTCTTTGTTCTCGTTGTCTCTTCATCTTCATTCTAAACACCATGATGATAATAAAAGAAATAAGAATAACTGCACCAACTGTGCTGGCTATGATTGTAGATACAGTCATTTTCAACCAACCAAACTGGCTGTCTTCAAAAGTGGGCTGTGCTGTGGACACGATTTTTTCTGAGGAGAAAAAAAAAAGCATCAGCACTTGAAAGTCAATGTCACCACTTCATATAAAATAAATGTGGAGGCATAACATAAACTTATCTCCAACCTGCCACTGTGAACAAAACTCCAAATATGAATACACTGGAAGTTTCATTAATAAAAAGTAACAAAGACTGCATATGGAAAAATCAACAGCTCGGTCATCAAATACTGAAAAGTTACACTGTTTAAACATTAAGCAAACTAATCTATCTAAAGGCAGACTAAATCCACGGATGACCCAGCTTACCACATGAAGGTCCTTCATCTGAAAGGTCCCCACAATTGTCAATGTGGTCACACACCATTTGGTTGTCCACACACCTGCTGTTATTGCAACGGAACTTGTTCAAACAAGGATTGCCTGTGTGTGGTGAGAAGATAACGTGTGGCTGTAAAAACTGAGATATAATGTTGCAATCATCATTATTTGAAATGTACAGATACAACAATGTAGAGAGTGATGCATGTAATTAGTGACTGCACTTGGAATTTTTGAAACTGGTATTGTTGTACCTATCTTTTACCTTGCATGGAGTACTTTCAAAAACACTGGTTTTGCCAATACAACATGTGTTACCGTATACCTTTTTTTTAAAATGCAAATTTAGTCAATGAGAATTAAATTTTGTGTGACATTTTTTTCTTATTTTATTTGCAGCAAGATTTATTAATCTTTACAAAATGCTCACATGCTGAACTAAAGTCAAAACTGGCTGAATCTCCTCCATGCAAATTGATCACCAGTCTACTGCCCTATTATCCTCCATATGATTTTGCCAATGGAAAATATATTCAACAGTTCCAAAATCTCTACTGTCTGCACATTTCCCTGCTTCTCAACCTTAGCATACAAATAAGCTTTTTGATAATATACTGTCAAGCGTCCTGTCAATACAAAATTACTGTTCTTGATCTGCTGTCATACTTTCTCTTTAACTACGTTTCTAAGAGATTCCTTCACAAGGCTCACAGATTCATGTGTATACTCTGAACCTTGACTCTTTTGATGCACTACAGCATAATGAAGGGCATTTATTTTCTACCTGAAGGTTGACTACAGCTTCAAAGTTATTTGATGCAACATTTCGCTGTGCCATAAATAAAACTGTTTATAGCTGTAGTCCAAGCATTTACTTTTCTTGTGCAAATGCATTGCATGAATGCATGTCCATAAACTGCTGAGCAACATGAAGCTGCAATGCAACTTTTGCTTTTGATATGTTCCTTTTGTGCAGATGCCCGATATTTTCTTGAACCTTTAGTAAATCCATTCTTCTGTTGTTTTCTGACATACTTAAAAAACAAGGTCATCTGCTCGCCAGTTCACAACCAAGCAAAATACTTTCTCCATTTCTGTTTAAAACTTTTAAACATTTTTTTTGGAACGGTGTTCTGAATCTTCAGACTGTGTTGGTGGTTCTTCTTGTCTTGTTTTCTGTCACAGTTTTTATCATTTCTTCTTGTCTTGTTTTCTATCACTGTCTTTGTCATTTCTTGTCTTGTTTTCTGTCATAGTCTTTATCACTTCTTCTTGTCTTGTTTTCTGTCATAGTCTTTATCACTTCTTCTTGTCTTGTTTCTGTCATAGTCTTTATCATTTCTTCTTGTCTTGTTTTCTGTCATAGTCTTTGTCATTTCTTGTCTTGTTTTCTGTCATAGTCTTTATCACTTCTTCTTGTCTTGTTTTCTGTCATAGTCTTTATCATTTCTTCTTGTCTTGTTTTCTGTCATAGTCTTTATCACTTCTTCTTGTCTTGTTTTCTGTCATAGTCTTTATAACTTCTTCTTGTCTTGTTTTCTGTCATAGTCTTTATCACTTCTTCTTGTCTTGTTTTCTGTCATAGTCTTTATCATTTCTTCTTGTCTTGTTTTCTGTCATAGTCTTTATAACTTCTTCTTGTCTTGTTTTCTGTCATAGTCTTTATCACTTCTTCTTGTCTTGTTTTCTGTCATAGTCTTTATAACTTCTTCTTGTCTTGTTTTCTGTCATAGTCTTTATCACTTCTTCTTGTCTTATTTTCTGTCATAGTCTTTGTCATTTCTGATAAAAGGCCTGTTAGTTACTGAATTACTGCTAGGGACTGTTAACTTCACATTCACTTGAATTATCAACTTGTCTTTTGTGTTTTAAAAATGAGAAAAGTGATCTCTGACTAGCCATATGATAATTTGTTAAAAACTGAGACCTGAGTATAGACACAAAATAATGTGATCAATTTTGAAGTGCCTAAAACACCACCAGTCCTGGCGGCGACTGAAACTTAACTGTGAAATATGCAGAGTGGAAGAATGGAAGGGAAGAGGACAGTTGGATGGCAGATGATGATAAGAAAGCTGGTGTATGATGATAAGAAAGCTGGTGTATGATGCAGAAAAATAATCAAACATTTTTTCAGGTTTGTTGACACAGACATGCAACAGCACCAGCATATACGTGCTAGTTTCAGCATTTATTTATCCCCGTCTTTCTAGCAAATCCAGTGACTTTTAAGCAGAAACTATATGAAATTGTTTACATCTGAAGAAATTCATAAGAAAAATCTGAAATTTTTACCAGTCAATCACAAGTTGATTCTGTAATTGCCCTTCTAACATGAGAACTTCTTTAGAGAAACCATAGGAAAAAAAAAACATTTATAAGCTGAAAAGACTTTTTTAAAAAAGTAGTTTACCCTCACAATCCTCATCTGAGCCATCACCGCAATCATCCTTACCGTCACAGCGGTAGCGGAGAAATATACAGTGCTTGGTTTTCTTGCATTTGAACTGAGTGATGCTACAGGTGTTAGAGTTTGACCCTGGAAGGACAGCAACAATTCAAATTTTCTATAATTTTTTACCAAGCTAAGACAATGTCATTCACTATGTGAATGTATGTATTAATAATACAATTAGTCACGTTAAAAAAAATCTATGACTACATGTAATTTTAGATAATGTCTGATGTGGTTATAATTCATGTAAAAAATCAAGGATTGCTTCATCAATTTATCTGCAATTTAAATAAGTATAAAGTGCTTTGTCTACAAATTTTTTAGGCTAATTATAATACACAGTTTAACACTCAATTTATCTAAAACAGATTGCATACACAAATGATTTTCTCACTCACCTCGTGTCACTTTATCTTTTATTTTTAAAATTTTGCAATCTGTGACCTCAAACAGACATATGAGAAATTTTTCTCCTCACAAAACAGCAGTTCATCTGTATGTAAAGGGTAATTTGCCATGCTTTATATTTATGAGATCTGATAAAAAAATTACGTCCTGCACACACAATTCAATATGTGATAAGTGGTGGGATAAACTAGCAACATCATACAGGGTGTTAGGAAAGTCCCTTGGCAGTAGCACAGCACTGATTCAGGTATTGCAATGTTTGTGATATCTAGGTTTAGCATGCATGATAGTAGATCACCTACATATCATAGTCACTGAGACATACACAATACGCTGTAATCATAAGTTTGGTGGTGCCAAGATATTTTCTGAACACCCCATATAACGTGGCCATCACTTCTTTAGAATTTTACACTTATTAGTGTAATTTAATTCTCTTTATCCCCGAGATTTTTAAGATGGGCTTGATCAAAAAGCAGTGAGTCTGTTAAAATTTGTTTCAAAGTTGGAAAGACAGTGACAGAAAAACTTGAGTTTGTTTTTGTTTTTTTAATGGCCTCTGCAGAAGATGTTCTGAGCTGGATCATGTAATGAAAGACTCAAGCACTTTTAGAACTTCAATCAAAAATAATTAAAGATCTACATAGGGTTTCAGCTTCAAAACCTATGAAAATGTTTTCCAGATTTGTGAATTTATCATTCCAACTGACAATTACCTGTTAGAGATGTTACTTAAGAAGCAGAAATATTTTATGGATTTTGCTAAGACATTATGACCAATGTTTCAAGCACATGTCATATTGCACCAAAGTCTGTCCATTGTTTCTTAAAAAAGGACCAAAAAAAAAAAAAGAACAAAGTATATGAAAGTCACAAGAGCTTTTGGGAAAGGCAGAAAAAAACCCAGACTTTTTAGATAACATCATAACAAGAAGTGACAGTTTGATTCACAGCTATGGTGTGAAAACAATGTCAATCACAGAAATGGAATGCAGACTTCTCCAAGATTAAATAAAACTCAGCATGTGAAATTGCATATGAAAGCCACAATCATTTTATTTTTCAACTCTCAAGGAACTGTTCACTGAAAATGAGTACACAAAGAGCAAGTTAACGCTGAGGTTCAGAAATGGTTACATGTGTTAGTAAATACAAAGTATCTTGAAAATTAAAAAAAAAAAAAAAAAAGATCATGGATACTGTATCATGAAAACACATCAGCTTAAATTACTTTTCTGGTTTTGGAAATTTTTTGCAAAGAACAGTCTTGCTCTCACTGCCCAGTGACCACACCCATCTGACTTTTGTCGTGCGTGACATTTTTTTTTAACATTTCCAAACTGAAGAGCTTATTAAAAGGTCATTGATTTGAAACGTTTGAAGCGATAAAAGAAAAAAAAATACAGGCAGATCACAAAATGTTGATAAGAAGTGCTCCCAAAGGTGTAAGAAGCATTGGCATCAGTGTTTAGCAGCTGCAAAGGACTATTTCAAAGGAGGCCATTTTAATTTAGAATTCTTTTTATATTAGTGAAGTTCCAGAACGCTAGTCAGACTTTTTTTTTTTAACAAACCTGGTATAGTTGGTTTTTTGAGATAAGTCAATCTATCTTTACAACCAAACGGGTGAGTGCAGACCAACAAGGGAATAATTTCTTGGTTAAAAAAAATATAAGATGTAGGGCCATTTTATTTAGTATTAAAACAGGAAATCCCAGTCATGCAGTTTATTTAATATGAAACAGTTTTATTTATTTTCTTATCTCACAATGATCTTACATCCTTCCCATGCTGTTAAAAGTCACATAGGACTTGCATGGTAGTTTGTCAAGTTTTCCTGTTTTCTGTGAGCTTTTCAATCTCATCAAGGGATTTTATGCCTACTAATTTGGCCTCTCTTAACAATGTCCTCTTTAGAGTTTCAGGTGGTCGACCTCTTTTTCTTTGGTCTGTTGTGCTCCACTTGATTGCTTGTTTTGGGATTCTCTGTTTCTTATCACGTGACCAACATATGTCCATCTTCTCCTTTCTGATTATCCATGAGACAGGTTGTTGTTTGCTCATCTGTCTTATCTCTGCATTGTTCTTGAATTTGTTCCACTTTATAACAAGTATTTTCCTGAGGCATATGTTTTCAAGAATCTAATTTCTTTAGTTGTTTTCCAGGTTTTGCATACATAAATGAAGACGTAAATTACATTTGAATTGAATAATCTTATCTTGGTTTTTGTGCTTAGAACTTTTTAGTGTCAAATGTTCTCAAGATTCTTGAAGGTCAATGCTGTTTTTGGAATTCTAATTTTAACTTCCTTTCTGGTGTCACCATCCTGGTCTATGTAGCTGCCAAGGTATGCAAATTGGTTTACTTCTTCAACAGCTGTTCCTTCTATGTATATATTCCTTCTTGATTAATGGGAAGTTTAATTATTTTTGCTTTTTCCTTGTTAATTTCAAGTCCTATTTTACTAGCTAGTGAAGACAGGGTATCTGTTTTTTTTTTTAATGCATTGAATTCACATTGTCAATGATAAGAGTTATGTCATCTGCAAAATCAAAATCTTCTAGTTGGGTCTCATTTACCCAATCAATGCTTATTTTATCTGTGCAAAATTTTTTTTCATTATGAAGTCTATGGCACTTCCAAAAAAGCAAGGGAGATAATATACATCCTTGTTTCATGCCCATTTCAATCTTGAACCATTCGCTCATTCCTTCTTCTGTGTTGACTGCACAAACATATCTGCTTTAGAGATCCTTAATGATGTTGACAATTTTAGACAGTACTTCAAACAGTCTTAAAATTCTCCACTGTTAATCTCTGTGTATGCTATCAAATGCCTTTTTCAGTCTATGAAGTTCAGGTTAATGGTTTTTGCTTTTCAATGTTCTTCAAGTATTATTCCTAGAGTAAAGATCTGGTTGAGACAGCTTCTCCCATTTCAAAATCCTACTTGTTCTTCTCTCATTGAAGTATCCACTATATCTTTAATTCTATTCAGAATGACTTTTCAAAATACTTTTGACACCTCTCAATGGCCAGCTTGTAAAATCTTATTTGTCTATAACAACCTCTCTATGGCCAGCTTATAAAATCCCCATTTATCTATAACAACCTCTCTATGACCACCTTATAAAATCCCCATTTGTCTATAGCAACCTCTCTATGGACACCTTATAAAATCCCCATTTGTCTATAGCAACCTCTCTATGGCCACCTTATAAAATCCCCATTTGTCTGTAACAACCTCTCTATGGCCACCTTATAAAATCTCCATCTGTCTATAGCAACCTCTCTATGGCCAGCTTATAAAATCCCCATTTGTCTATAACAACCTCTCTATGGCCACCTTATAAAATCCCCACTTGTCTATAGCAACCTCTCTATGGCCAGCTTACAAAATATCTGTCTATAGCAATCCTACTGCCAACTTCTAAAATCACACTTGCTCTAGGCAACATTCTATAAGAACCCTTCTATGACCACCCGTCTGTTGTTAATGCTTCACTAACTATTAAAACAGACCTATAAACTTACCTTTACGCCTGACCATTAGCTCAAATTCAGCTGTTTCCTCTCTGCCATCAGCTAGGACCAGTAAACATTTGTATCTGCCAGCATCTGAGCCATGTAGAGAGGCAATAGTCATAACAACTGTTGTATTGGTGGGGTAAGCCTGCTCAATGTCTGACTGACTTTCATGTCTGGCTACCCACTTCAGGGAGTACAGGGGTGAAGTGACATGAGCTGTACAGTTTACCTGTCACAAAAATATTTGTTGACATCAATCACACACTTCATTGTTTAATAGGTACATTGATGATACGAGTCATACACTTTATTGTTTAATAGGTACATTGATGATACGAGTCATACACTTTATTGTTTAATAAGTACAGTGATGATATGAGTCATACATTATCATTTAAAAAATTAGTGGCACATTATCAGTAAAAAATTGGTGATATGAGTGACATACTACCATTAAAAAATTTGGTGATATGAGTGATATACTACCATTAAAAAATTTGGTGATATGAGTGACATACTACCATTAAAAAATTTGGTGATATGAGTGACATACTACCATTAAAAAATTTGGTGATATGAGTGACTTACCATTTAAAAAATTTGGTGATATGATATACTATCATTAAAAAAATTTGGTGATATGAGTGACATACTATCATTTTTAAAAAATTGGTGATACAAGCAATTACATTATCATTACAAAATTTGTGACATGAGTAGCAGAGCTGTTTTTCTGTCTCCTTGGAACTGCAGACATGATGTTCTTGGAGCCAAAGCAATGAAGGTATTAAGGCACAGCACTGTGTCACATTGAAACTAATGAAACGCCAGGAAGCATTTAGAACCAAGCCTGTTACCTCATTTGACAGAGTTAAGTTGGTACTGCCTTTCCACCCGCATAGTCAGATGGTTATGAAAATTCTTTACCGTCATCTGCTACTACTCCAACTCTACCCTGACACCCGTGACATCTTCTCTGATCCACCCTTATTAGCCTACAAGCGTGAGCCAAATCTCAAGAACATCCTCATCCATGGCCACTTAAAGCGCAACCTTACATATGTTGGAACCAGAAAATATAACCACCCTCACTGTGTTTACCTGCCCTGTGGTCTGGGAAACAACAACAATCACCTTTCCTAAAACTATCCTGACCCTCCATGAGAGATTCACATGTGAGTCCCGTAATGTCATCTATGTCATCATATGCAAAAGATGCAGGATAACTTAAATTAGTGAAACTGGCCTCAGACTAGGGGACCGCATACAGAAACATCTATACGATATTACCCACCATGGTTCGAAACCCATCCCTAATCATTTCAATGGCCCCACCATAGAAGTAAATCTGAATTTCTGGTCACAGCCATCAAACAATGCCACGCAGATGACACAAGCCGCTTAGTACTTGAGAACCGCTACATTCAGGATTTTGGGACACTGGAACCACATGGTTTAAACTCTTTATTGCTACACATAATCTTCCACAATCATATTCATTCTCACTTGTTGCACTTTATTTATACTCCTAACGAACCATCCCATTGCTACTCCTCTACCACAACCATAATCATCCATTTCATCTTCTCATATATAGACTCCCTTCCACACAACCATAATCATCCATTTCATCTTCTCATATATAGACTCCCTTCCAATATCCACTATCCAACATTACAATTCCCTATCCACTCACGACTGTGTAATACCACTTTTCACTTCCTTATGAGCATCATCCATGGATATTGACTCTCCAGACATCACTGTTCTTTGTAGAATTCTGTACTCCTTCTCTGCACATCCCTCTTCTCTTAACATTTTCTATACTCAATCATGCACTATTTTACACTTTTCAGAACATACGTGTCCTCACCCTGGTAATAGACATTTCTTGTTTAAATTGGTGATGCCAAAAAAAGGGACATCTCACAGTGCTCTCAATTATTCAAGCCAACGGAAAAGTTTTATTTTGTATTTTTCATTCATTTTTTCATTTTTTAAAAATTTCATTAAGTTAGTTTAATGTAATCCTATACTTTGTCTCCTCTATCTTATTCTTCGTTCTGTTTGTTACTGTCTGACGAAGGCAAACACCAAAACGTCACAACTGTGTATTCATTAAATAATAAAGCTACTTTTTTCTAGTTTATACATTTTGGTATCACAGTTTTACTGCAGTGCTTTGTGCATAGTTGTAAACTTATACACTATTTATCGTGTGTCACACTGGGAGATGATTATGGCGGCTATTATTTTCAGTCCCTGGGTGAAGCTAAAAAGAAATAGGTGTGCAATACTTCTTTAGCAGACTCCATCACCATGGAGAATATGGTGATCCCTGACCCATTAGCCAGACTTGGCCTATTACTGGTTCACCTACTCTGATGCTAGCATGTCAGCTAAGAGTCATCTACTCTGATGTTAGCAAGTCAGCTATGAGTCATTTACTCTGATGCTAGCATGTCAGCTATGAGTCATCTACTCTGATGCTAGCATGTCAGCTATGAGTCACCATGGTGGGTCACTCCTAAACCACACTGTAGCTTGGACAGAGTTAAACTGGTACTTATGCACCACCCTCATAGTCTGGGAGTTAAGAATTGAGGTATATAGCTGTTTTGCCATCTCCACCTCCTCCAGACTGAGCCTGATACACGTGAACTCTTTAAGGAACCCCCAGTGGTGGTCTACAGACGGGACAAGAACCTCAGGGACCTTTTAGTTCATAGTTGGCTTAAGACAGGTGACACTTTTTATGATACCAGTCGTTGCAGACGTCATAGATGCAACACTTGCCCGTTTGTTGTCGAGGTTAGCCAAATCTCCTTCCCTAAGTCCACGTTATCAGTTCAGGAGGGCTTCACCTGCACTTCACGCAATGTTATTTATACTATTATGTGCAAATGTTGTGATATGAAGTATACAGGTGAGACCGGTTTATGCTTAGGAGATCATTTTCGCCAACATCTTAACGACAATTCTAAGAGGGCTTGGACCCCCGTGGCTAAACATTTTTACCTTAGCAACTACATTTCTGTTAGTGTGATCCGCTCTTGTCCTGCTGACATACGATATCAGACTGTCCTCGAACAGTGCCTTATTTTCCAGACTGGCTGTCTCTACCTAGCTAGAATTAACAATGTCTTCAGCTTTCTTTAACTTCTTTAGTTTTCCACTTTTCTTCTGTGATTTACACTCTACTTTCCTGTTTCTTCCTCCTAGCTTCCCACCACTGCCACCTCTGGCAGCTTATAGGCATTTTTGCCCCTCTGGGTCTGGTCCTATTCATCAGTTTTATTATCTCCTTGCTTTTCTCGCCCCACTATGAATTGCATCTCTAGTGTGCTACATGTGTTTATGGCACCTTCTTTTTGTTCCTTGTCCTTCTTTCATTACCTCTCCACTTCCCTTTCTTCTCCCCCCCTCTCTCCCAAAACAACTGCACTGCAGGTGTCTATTGTCCTTCTGTCTCTTCTTTTTCCCTGCCTCCTATTTCCTATTGGTTTCTTTTGGTTTCCTTTGTGGCCCCCTGTGGTCTCTGTGCCTAGTCAAAGGGACACGCATTCTTGTGTTGTTTCCTATTCAGGAGGATGCCCCTAAGATAAATTATATGTTGTTTTGTTTGTGTATGTAATCCTCAAAAAAGGCTCACGCCAAAATATCGGATGTTGAATGTTTTTCATTTATACATTCTCATCTTACTCTCATACTTTCTATTCATTTTCTCCTCGTTTTACTCACTCCCTCTGCCACCTTGTAAAATTGCACCATACACCTCAATTTACCAGGTCATCATGAACTCAGACAGCATGTGTTTGCACTAAAACAGTAGTTTCACTGCACAAAACATTTTCAAAACTTGGTCAGTGTGCACATTAGGTTGCTTTACTGGTCCAGTTTCATCTGCAGTCGAATTTTACAGTTCAAGAATGGTTGCATAGTTTTCAGGTTAACGTAATAGGTGATTTTCATAGGGACATCCAAGAGTGTTCAGAAAGAATCAACGTAAGAGCACATTATTTATTTCATCAATGGTTTTGATGAACCACCTTTGATTCTTTGTTACGTACAGCTATTAGCATCGGAAGTACTTGAAATAATAGTAGTAATCTATATGACAGAGGGATAAAGCATGTGGACAATGAGCAGAAGGTTTCAAGTTCAATCACAGATTGAGGGGTAAATAGTAGTATTAATAAAGATTATTAGTTTTCCGAGAAAGAAAATATATATAAATATATGTGGCTGACTTTTCTAGCTCTTTTCCAAAACTGGATTATTCATGATCAAGAGCTGGGATGAAGGAAGCAGATATGCAAGCTCAAGCTGACTCGCTCACACTCAACTGCAATTCAATTCACCACATTAAGTCTTGAAGAGCTAATGGGGCTCAATTTGCAACTTGACATTTTTTAATCAAATGACTCCATGGCTTTACTACAGCATGGCATTAGTAAGATAACACATACTTCAATGATATCATTTCCCTATGTGCTGTCTGACATATCTACTTTGAATGTATGGTCTGTTTACTTCTACTCACAGATGTCTAGTCAAGCAAAATTACTAAATTCCTGCTGAGATATTTGTTAAGTTGAAAAAAATATAAGGACTTATTAAACTGAAGAATAAAGATTAGAGAGTGACAGTTTTATTTATTTTAAACTGAAGAATAAAGGTTAGATAGTGATAGTTTTATTTATTTTAAACTGAAGAATAAAGATTACAGACTGACAGTTTTATTTATTTTAAACTGAAGAATAAAGATTACAGAGTGACAGTTTTGTTTATTTTACTTTACTTTCTTAACTTTCACATCTTTGGTATTGTTGATCTAGTAACAGAACGTTTATTCTGTTGCAGAATGTGGGTTAGAAACCCTGTTGTTGTGGTAAAAAGTCTTGACCACAGCTCAACTGTTTAAGTGAGCATGGATAAAGAGTTATCTCCATGTTCTGATTGGGCTGGCTGAGTCATGAGCTTTGAGCTGGTGGGATTTCACAAAAGAGACTTGGGTACAAGCGCTTGAATGGTTTGATTCATAGAGTAAGTTTCTGGTTGCTTGTCCTTTTTAGGGAAAAATGTGTGTTAGAGTGGCTATATAGTTCTGTAAGTTGATTTGTCCTTTTTAGGGAAAAATGTGTGTTAGAGTAGCTATATAGTTCTGTAAGTTGATTTGTCCTTTTTAGGGAAAAATGTGTGTTAGAGTAGCTATATAGTTCTGTAAGTTGATTTGTCCTTTTTAGGGAAAAATGTGTGTTAGAGTAGCTATATAGTTCTGTAAGTTGATTTGTCCTTTTTAGGGAAAAATGTGTGTTAGAGTAGCTATATAGTTCTGTAAGTTGATTTGTCCTTTTGGACATGGTATGGATTCATGACAGAAAGTATGTCAGTTTTTGGTGAATATGAAGTTAGCACATTTTTGATGCTGTGTGATAGTGTGAGTGTCCCATGGCGATGTTAACTGCCCAGACCATTTTCTGTGTCCACTGTTAATTGTCTTATCAGTTTCAACTCCACATCCATCTACAGCACTCATTTACAAATGGGGATTTCATCATTAAACTTTTGCTGACTTTTGTAACTGCTGTAATCCTGTGCTATCTGGATTCACGTTGAGTGTGCCAAATGTGGAGTAGAGCTGAACTCATGTACTGGTCAGGTTCGTGTATTGATTTTAGTGTATGGTATTGTTATCTGGGTTGTTTCTGTTGCATAGTATATATCAATGTAATGTTTTGTTGTCATGTGTGAAGCAGTAAGTCAATGTCTGCTCTGTAATAGTGACATAAAGTATTCAAGGGTTGTATGTGAACTTCATCAAAAAATTATTTATTTATGGAATATGAAAATCTATCCCCATTTTTGAATGGCAACATGTAAAAACTTGCATATTATTTTACAAATAAATGAGAAAATTTGTTTTTATATTTATAAAGTTTGTAGTTTCTGTTGATTTTGAAACTGAAATTATAGAAAACCTTCAATCTGCTGGCAAGATAAGTTTTTTGCTATGCCAAAACACTCAATCATCCTTTGATGATCAAGGATGTTGTGTTATTTCACTTTCTGTAACAGAAAGTTTCTGGTCTGTGTTGTTTCATTCTCAATAAAAGAAAGTTTCCAGCTTGTGTAGTTTGAAATCTATAAAATAAAGCTTCCACCCTGTGTTGTTTTGTTCTCTGTAAAAGAAAGCTTCCAGCCTGTGTTGTTTTGTTCTCTATAAAAGAAAGTTTCCACCCTGTGTTGTTTTGTTCTCTGTAAAAGGAAGTTTCCAGCCTGTGTTGTTTTGTTCTCTGTAAAAGAAAGTTTCCAGCCTGTGTAGTTTTTTTCTCTGTAAAAGAAAGCTTCCAGCCTATGTTGTTTTGTTCTTTATAAAAGAAAGTTTCCACTCTGTGTTGTTTTGTTCTCTATAAAAGAAAGTTTCCACCCTGTGTTGTTTCATTCTCAATAAAAGAAAGTTTCCACCCTGTGTTGTTTTTTTCTCTGTAAAAGAAAGTTTCCAGCCTGTGTTGTTTCATTCTCAATAAAAGAAAGTTTCAGCCTGTGTAGTTTTTTCTCTGTAAAAGAAAGCTTCCAGCCTATGTTGTTTTGTTCTTTATAAAAGAAAGTTTCCACTCTGTGTTGTTTCATTCTCAATAAAAGAAAGTTTCCAGCCTGTGTAGTTTTTTTCTCTGTAAAAGAAAGTTTCCAGCCGGTGTTGTTTTGTTCTCTGTAAAAGAAAGTTTCCAGCCTGTGTTGTTTTGTTCTCTGTAAAAGAAAATTTCCACCCTGTGTAGTTTTGCTCTCTGTAAAAGAAAGTTTCCAGCCTGTGTTGTTTTGCTCTCTATAAAAGAAAGTTTCCAGCCTGTGTAGATGATATTATCAATGAAACTGCCTTTCATACACAAATTGAATCTCAGGATCTTACTTTCCTAAAGGACAATGTCAACCTGCAGTCTTTTGCATTACTTGTCTGTGAGAGACATTTTCTGATCTTTCCATCTTGTGTTTGGATTGTGAAGGCTGGACATATGATACTTTTATTATTAGTGTTCATGGTGTCAGCATGCAGTTTTGTGATCAGTCTATCAGCAAAGATGAAGTTTAACTTCACCATCACTCAACACTCTCTTACAGCAAACTCCAGCATTTAAAATTTTCTTAAACAGCAAATTAAATAATCAACATTCTCTCACACAACATAATCCAGTATTCAACATTCCTTCACACACTGCAATGATCGGTAAACCTTAGAGCATGTACTTATTCATTCCAAGTAGTGCTTAGCCAAGGGTGCTGTAGATGGTGACACAAGAGAGCCTTACAAGAGATGACAGGCATTATTGTTAGTTTGAAGGACAAAGCAAACAGCAAGAAAGAGGCTAAATTCCTCCCAAATACTTCATGTTGGAAAGTTACTGAACATTAAAGCCTTGCCCTTATTTCTAGCTTAATCAAAACAGGCAGATCTTAGCAGACCTGCTAGGGAGCTGAGAAAACATAGTCATGAGAGATGCTGCAATGCAACCAAACAGTGTAATATACTCATCATTTATGAATGAACTTACAGTTCTGTATAGTTCAAGATTGGACAGTGATAAATACAGTGATCAGATTATGCAAGTAAAACCTATGTTAGGAGTCAGACTCACTGAAGAGCAAATAAGAGAATGTGTAATGGTATACTAGGCATAAAAGGACATGCAAAAACATCATTCACTCGTTTGCATATCCCTTGCAGAACTTTGCCTCCCTAACAGCACTCCTGTAGGCCTCTCGGTTGTAAGCAAGATGCCCTGCTGCTGATGCATCCATCTGCAGATCATCAACGATGTCTTGCAGCCATCTTTGCCTTGGTCTTCCTCTCTTTCTTTTACCCATTATGTACTCTTCCAAGATGGTCTTCTCTAAATTCTCATGACGTTTAATATGTACAAAATATTTAAGTTTTAACTGTTTAATCTTCCTTACTAGCCAACAACCTTCTTCAATATTAAGTTCTTATAGTATGGATATATTTGTTCTTTTTTGTGCCCATGATATTCGAAGAACTCTTCTGTAGCATTTACATTCAAAGGCATTTATGTGTTTCTCAGCTGTTTTTTTAAAGTGTCATGGTCTCACGGGCAAATGTTGCGATGGGAAAGATGCATGCTCGTAGTTTTGTCTGTTCATCTCCACAGTTTCTTTAGTTGTTTTATTTTTTCAAGAGCGATAGATGTCCTCCTTTCAATATCCCTCATTGTTTCTCCATTATTAGATAGTAATGATCCAAGATATTCAAAACTCTCCACTTCTATCAATTTTTCCTCACTGATATATATTTCAGCTGCCTTGTTTGTTTTATAAGTTGTCATTAATTTAGTTTTCTTCGCATTAAGATAGATGTTTTGCTCTTCGCTGTTCTTATGGACTGACATAATTAGTTTTCCCACTCCTTTTTGTGTTGTGGATAGTAATACTGTGTTATCAGCATATATATAATCTCTGGTATTTCATAGCCTCCAATTGATATGGCATCGTAATATTCTTTGTCTACATCTTCCTAACATTCCTCATTATATTTTCAGTATACAAGTTAAATAAGTAAGGCTCCTTGACGGACCCCTTGTTTTATGTCAAACCAAGTTGTTTCACCATTTAATCTTACTGCTGCCTGTTGGTCTAGATACAGCAGTGATGTTAACTGTATCAAATGTGTTGGAAATCCCATTTTTTCCCAAAGTTTCTGGTGTTGTACACAATCAAATGCCTTTGAGTAGTCTATAAAGGATAAATATAGATTCACATTAAACTCTACACTTCTCTATTATTAATCTTATATTGAATATATATAAAGAAAGCAATACAGAACATCTCTCATGGATGTAAGGAGTTATAGGGGTGCAGATGTCAACAGTGATCACAACCTGTGCATAGGGAAAATAAAACTAAAATTGAAAAGTCAACACAAGAAATCAGTACACAGGAAGATAAACAGCCACAGCCTACAAGAAGAAAATACTAACATTAATTTCAATCAGGAACTTGCCAATCATTCCAAAACACCCAGTGAAGTTGAGGAGATAGGTATAGATGAGTTATGGAATTCTTACAGCACAGCCATAATCACAGCAGCAAAAGTAAGCGCTGGTCTGGAAAAACCAAATAGAAAAGCATGGATATCAGATAAAACATGGAAGTATATACATGAAAGACGAGCAGTCAAATTAGACATATTGAATGCAAAAACAGATCATGAAAGAGATTTGGCAAAAGCAAAATACAAAGAAATAGACAATAAAGTAAAAAGTTCAGCTAGAAGGGATAAAAGAGAATACATAGACAATATGGTGAAAGAGGCAGAAAAAGCAGCAAAAACAGGAGACAGCAAAACTTTATATAACATACAAAAGAGGCTAATATGTACTATTACATCTAAAGAAAGACCAATCCTTAGCAAAACTGGAACCCTATTAACATCAAATAAAGACCAAAAGCAAAGATGGGCTGAACACTTCCAAGAAATACTCAATCGACCACACCCAAAAGAATTGTTAAACCTTGAAACTGACTTACCAGCCCCACAACTAAATGTCAACCTAGATGAAATTAAATTACATGAAATTGAAACAGCAGTGAATTTAATGGCTAACAACAAAGCTGCAGGTGAAGATGAAATAACAGCTGAAATGCTAAAAGCTATCAATAGTGACAACATGAGACAACTACAGAGAATGTTTAACAAGATTTGGAAAGAAGAAAAGCCCCCTTCTAATTGGAAGAAAGGAATCATTGTTAAAATACCAAAAAAGGGCAACCTTAGTGACTGTAACAACTGGAGAGGAGTAACCTTAATATCAGGTGTGTCAAAAGTGTTTTGCAAGGTCATTCTGAACAGACTCAAAGATATAGTGGACACTGCAATGAGAGAAGAATAAGCAGGATTTCGAAAAGGGAGAAGCTGTCTTGACCAGATCTTTACTCTCAGAATAATACTTGAAGAACATATTGAAAAGCAGAAACCATTAATACTGAACTTCATAGATTTTAAAAAGGCATTTGATAGCTTACACAGAGATTCATTATGGAGAATTTTATGTCTATATGGAATATATAATATATTATATATATATATATATATATTATTTATATATATATATAATATATAACATATAATATATATATTATATATATATATATATAATATATAATATATAATATCTAAAATTGTCAATATCATTAAGGACTTATACAATGGATATGTTTGTGCAGTCAAGACAGAAGAAGGGATGAGTGAATGGTTCCAAATTGAAACAGGCGAGAAACAAGGATGTATACTGTCTCCTTTACTTTTTGGGATTACAACAGACTTCATAATGAAAAAATTCTGCACAGGTAACACAGGTATTGACTGGGTACATGGGACCCAACTAGAAGATCTTGATTTTGCTGACGACATAACTCTTATCAGTAATAATGTGAATTTCATGCAAGAAAAAACAGATATCCTGTCTTCACTGGCTAGCAAAATAGGACTTGAAATTAACAAGGACAAAACAAAAATAATGAAAATTCCTCTCAATCAAAATGGAAAAATACACATAGAAGGGATAGATATTGAAGAAGTCAATCAATTTGCATACCTTGGCAGCTACATAGACCAGGATGGTGACACTAGAAAGGAAGTTAGGATCAGAATTGCAAAAGCAGCATCAATCTTCAAGAATCTTGAGAACATATGGAATTCAAAAGTTATAAGCACAAAAACCAAGATAAGACTATTCAATTCAAATGTAATATCCACCCTCATTTATGCATGCGAAAGCTGGAAAACAACTAAAGAAACAGACAAGAAATTAGACTCTTTTGAAAACAAATGAATGCCTAAGGAAAATACTCTGCATCAAGTGGAATGAATTCAAGAACAATGCAGAGATAAGACAGATGACTGAACAACAACCAGTTTCATGGGTGATCATGAAAAGGAGATGGACATATGTTGGTCACTTGATGAGAAGAAATGATCAGAGAATCGCAAAACAAGCCATCAAGTGGAACACAACAGGCCAAAGAAAAAGAGGCAGACCGCGTGAAACTCTGAAGAGGACATTATTAAGAGAGGCCAAATTAACAGGCATAAAATCCTTCGACGAGGCTGAAAGACTCGCCGAAGACAGGAAAAATTGGCAAACTACTTTGCGAGCCCTATGTGACGTTTAACGGCACGGGAAGGATATAAGATATAAGATTAGATTGAATATATGATCTCTTGATCCTCTTCCTTGCCTGAAACCAGTTTGGACCATACTGACTTCTTCTTCTATTTTCTTATGAAGTCTACTCATGATTTTTAACAGAATTTTACTGGCATGACTAATCAGGGCAACAGTTCTGTAGTTTGTGCATAATTTCAGGTTACCCTTTTTTTTTTTTTTGGCAGTGGTATGAATACAGTTCTTTTCCAGTCTTTTGGCCAAATACCTGAATGCCATATCTTTTTACATAGTGCATGATAGACTGTTGCACATTCCTTTCCTCCTGCTTTAATAAGTTCAGCTGTTATCTCATTACATCCTGGTGCTTTACCATTTTTCAGATTCTTTATTACCCATAAAACTTCTTCTATTGTCGATTCAGGTTCTTTCTCCTCCAATAATAATTCACACTATTGATTTCTGCTTTCACAGTCAGTTGTGTCATACATTCCTCTGCAATATTCCTTCTATCTTTCTAGAATTTCCTCTGTCTCTGTTAGGGTATTCCCCCATCTCATCACAAATTACATTTAGCTTAGGCGTGACATTTTTCATCAATGTCTTCATTTCTTTAAGCATTTCACCATCTCTTCCACACTTCTGATGTCCTTCTATTCTTTCACAACAATCTTGTATGTATTGTTTTTTGTCTTTTCTTATGTTTCTTCGTACTTCTTTTGTTAAAGATTCATATTCCTCTTTGTTATTGTTTGTCATTTTCCATTTCGTCTTCATTTCTCTACATTGTTTTATCAGTTCTAGTGTTCCTGCTCATATATAAAATCACAAAGCAGATGACAGGTAACTTCAACACAAGATGTGAAAGTGCAGTAAGAACACAATATGGACAACTGGTCAGTGGAGAAAGAGAAAAAATTGAAAAGTGGAGGGAACACTTTAACACCCTACTAAACAGAACACAAGCAGCACAACTAATAGACATACCTGAAGCAAAAACGGAACTAAACATCAATACAGGACCAATAACAATAAATGAAGTAAAGGAGGCGATAAAGATGCTAAAATCAGACAGGGCACCAGGTGAAGATGAAGTGACTGCTGAGATGTTGAAAGCAGAAGAAACAGAAACACCAAAACAACTTTGCCGGATATTACAACAAATTTGGGATTTAGAAAAAGCCCCAGAGGAGTGGAAAACTGGGCTTATAGTAAAACTACCAAAGAAGGGTGACCTCAGAGATTGCGGGAACTGGAGAGGCATTACCCTACTGCCACTCACCAGTAAAGTGTTTTGCAGAATAATCATCAACAGAATTGTACCACACTTGAGGAAAAACTTCGGAAAGAGCAGGCAGGATTTAGGAAAGGAAGATCATGCATAGACCACATATTTGTACTTAGACAAATATTAGAACAGGCAAATGAGTGGCATAGCACAACATATGCATTATTTATAGATTTTGAGAAAGCCTTTGACAGTGTCAACAGAGATGCACTGTGGAAAATCCTAAGATGGCATGGCCTCCCCCATAAAATAGTTAATGTAATCAAAGCCCTATACGAGGGTTTTCAGTGCAAAGTTATCTGTGGAGAACATACCTCCAGCAGCTTTAGGGTACAAACAGGAGTGAAACAGGGATGTGTACTATCACCAACATTATTTATCTTGGCAGTAGACTGGTTAATGAAGGAGGCAACATCAGACAAACGCAGAGGATTACAATGGACCCTTGACACAGTGCTGGAGGACCTTGACTTTGCGGACGACATTTGTCTATTATCAAGCAGTCACAAAGATATGCAAGATAAAATAAACAAGCTAACTCAGAATGCAAACAACATAGGACTAAAGATCAACGTAGGAAAGACAAAGTTAATGAACCAAAATGTGAACAACAGAAATGTACTCAGAGTAGATAACAAGTTAGTGGAGGAGGTCAACGAATTTGTATACCTTGGCAGTAGAGTAGTAGAAAATGGAGACAGCACAGAGGACATCAACAGCAGACTTACTAGAGCAAACCAGGCTTGTGCAATGCTGCAGAATATATGGAAATCAAAAAAACTAAGCATAAATATGAAAATCAGGATATTTAAGAGTAATGTTCTAAGTGTACTACTCTATGGAAGTGAATGCTGGAAAATCAACAAAACCATAGAAAACAAGTTGAATTCTTTCCAGACTAAATGTTTACGAAGAATTTAAAAAATATTTTGGTCAAACACCATAAGAAATAACATTTTATTAGCAGAAATGCAGATGAAACCACTGACAACAATTATTGAGGAAAGATGCTGGCGATGGTTGGGACATGTGCTCCGAATGACTGACAACTCACTACCAAAAATAGCACTAAGATGGACACCACAGGGGAGCAGAAGTAAGGGTAGACCACAAGAGACATGGAGAAGAACAACAGAAAGGATGTTGAGCAATAGAAGGCTCACCTGGGCAAGAGCAGAAAAAAAGGCGAAGGACAGGCATTTGTGGAAAACCCTTGCGGAAGCCCCATGTGCCCTGGGCACTTAAGGTTCAGAGAGAGAGAGAGAGAGAGTGTTCCTGCTGTAATCCATCCATTCTTTTGTGTTTTCTTTACTGGAACCACATCTTTAGCTGTTGTTATTAAGATATCCCTGGCCTGCATAGCCAATTCATCTGGTGTCATCTCCTCCTGTACAGCCATCAGGATTTTGAAATGGTTCTTCACTTCTATACCATATTGGTGTATTTTTGTAAGATCAAAGCGGAGTGATCTTTATCCCGTAACTGTCTTTTTTATCTTTATCTTCATGTCTGCTATTAATAACTCATGGTCCGTGTCACAATCAGCACCTGGTAAAGTTTTTGCTGATGTTATACTTGATCTCTACCTTCTTTGCACTAAAATGTAATCTATTTGATTCTTGGTTTTCCCATCAGGTGATGTCCATGTGTAAAATCTTCTTAGATGTTGTTTAAAGAGTGTGTTAGTGATCATTAACTCATTTTCCATGCAAAATGCCATTTCTATGTCCTATGCTAAATTTCCCCACAATATATCCTTCTTCTTCCGCTCTTTCTGTACCCATCTTTGCATTAAAACCCCCCATTATTAATCAAATATAATTTTTCCGTACCTGGTCTATCATCTTTTGCAGTGTGTTATAAAAGTCTCATACTTCCTCTTCTTCTGCTGCTGATGTAGGTGCATATATCTGGATAAATGTTACATTTCTACATGTGCCCTTAAGTCTGATAGTGAGGATTCTATTACTTACTGGATTGTAACCTAGTAATGCTTTTGATGTTGATTTGTCCAAGTAGAAAGCAACTCCATTCCTTCCTCCTAATTCTCCACCTGAGTATATAAAGATATCATTCTCGCTCTTGAAGTGTCCTGATCCTTTCCATCGATGTTTGCAGACTCCAAAAATGTGTATCCCCACTCTTTTCATCGCGTCATTTATTATTTTATACTTTCCCTCATACATACTTCTCACATTCCATGTTCCTACTCTTATTTTTCTTTTTAGTTTGATGCAGTAATCCTTAGTAACACCGTCAGGATTTTGTCCGTCATCACAATTACTAGCACTGACCTCTGTCTCACACTCTTCCCTAATGTTAAAATTAGATCTATCTGGCCTGGGGGACTTGCCACCAGATCTTTTGTCTATCTGACTTTCCATGCTGCTGTTTGGATTTCTTGGTATATTTCCAGAAGATAGTTTAAAACAACATATGCACCCAAAACACCTTACAGAAGTTTCATGCCAAAATTATGGGGATATCTGCAAAGAGTAGTTAAATATCTCAATTCTAACATTTAGTATTGCTATCATTTGCCAGGATCCACCACTGTATAACATGAAAATAGGATGAAACAGACTGTAATGTGACGTAGTGAGTTCAGGAAAAGACAAACATATCAGATAAGCTACCTTCTGAACTTGGTCTCTTGTGGATGCAAGAGGAGCATTTTTTAATCTTTGTGTTTCTTTTAAATAAAACCATCCAGGATGGTGCCATTTTAAGTGTTTAATTAGTCTGTCTAGCTTCAGCAGTTACAACAAATAACTAACAGACCTCTAATAGTTATCACCCTGGGGAATCCATCCCTCATTAGATCATCACAAGTTTAATGGACCAAAATATCATCTTGTCATTTCTGTCTATGAAGATCAAATGACTGGTATGTCGACATGTTCTTCCTAGCTGTCATCTGTCATACTGTGTACCATGCACAGCTGTTCCTTCAATATTTTTCAAAAACTATTTTTAACAGTAAGTTTTGTTTATAATGACTCTGTTATTTTATGTTTTGATTTTCAGAAGACTGTTATTTTATGTTTTGATTTTCATAACCTAATTCTTATTTTCTCAATCTGTCCAATATTTGTTCTTACACTGACATGATCATGTTTATAATGATTTATTTTATTTTCTAAAATTGTCTGATCTTTGTTATTATATTAATGTGATCATGTTTATAATCAGTCTATGTCCTGTGGCATTTGCGTGCTGCAGGTGTGTGAAGTGTTAGCGCCTTCACATTTCTAAGTCACTACAGCATTTGAGGTGGGGGATGCCAGCACTTGTCCTCACTTCATTTTTTTCCTAAGGAAAGCCCAGGTACCGACTTTTTATTTAAGGCTGAGTTTAACCCAAAGTGTTGGTCTGAAAAAAAACAGCCAAGTACAAAATCAATCCAGGGACCTCATGATCAGCATAACCCATATATAAATGCAGCACTCATGTTCATAAAGGCTTGGTTATTTTGTTGTCTTGATTTGCCTGATCAGTTTTTGTACACTAGTGAGAACTACTTACTTGCAGGGGCGTGCCCTCCAGGCCTGTTTTACGTGACTCTGACAAGACCAGATGCTGAGATTTCTGGCACTCAATAAATGTTATTGAGAAATAGCATCCTGGAGAATAATAAAGGTCATGATCAAATCAAAACATAGGTCTAATCCACTGAAGACTATATTTTCCTTGAAAGTTACATAATCTTGTCCAATGACAGTTTTTATGACAAAACTTGTCACTTATACATAACATGGGAGGCAACAGAGATATTGGTTGAAAATTTTGTCAGCCTTATGTTCAGCCTGGATACAAGGAATGTAATCAGAAATGTGATTGTGCTAAGATTTTTTTCAACCAGTACACTTGAATGGTCTTTCACTTGTATGAAGTGCTTTCTGAAATACTGGTTTTGCAAATACAACATTCAGTAAAGCAAAATTAAACACATTTTACAAACATCAGCTGGATATTTTTTATTATTTTATTTTTGATGAGATTTAATCTTGACAAAAGCTGACATTCTGAATCAAAGTCAAAACTGGCAAACTCAGCATCTTCATCATCTTCATCATCCTACTGGCCTCCTCCAACTGACTTCACTGGTTAATTTTTACTACATTTTTCATAATATAAACCAATTACAATAACCAGCAACCATCAAAAGTTTCAGTCTTTCTTTCTTTCTTTTTTTTTAAATGGTAATTTACTGATAACTGTATAAGGTTAATGTCACCCTTGCAGATAGACTTAACACTGCCAGCACAAGAAGAAAGTTAAAACTAGTACAAACTAGAAAATGTGGTCATGATTTGCATAATGCAGCAAACTGATAAAACTCAGTCTGTATGAAGTATGCCCTAACAAGAACATCCATCACAGTGCATTCCTCTATTACACCCCAGTCCCCACCAGTCTTGATCCTTGATTCCTCAATGTTCATCATACCCCAGTCCCTTCTGACTTGATTCTAACATGTTTATCATACCCCAATCCCCTTTAAATCTGATCCTTGATTCCAACATGTCTATCATACCACAGTCCCCTTCTGATCTAATTCTTGATTTTAATGTGTTTATCATATCCAAGTTCCCTTCTGACTCAATTCTTGAATCCAACATGTTTATCATTCCCCAGTATCATTCACTTTCTCACTCAAAAAGGTACTCATTCTTAACATAAAGAAGACAATTGTGATGGTCACCTCAAAAGCCAAGACATCCCCCATTCCCAAGGTGCACTATCTCTTCTTACACCCTTCCTGTGCCACTAAATGTCACATAGGGCTTGCATGGTAGCTTGCCAAGATTTCCTATTTTCAGCTAGCTTTTCAACCTCATCAAGGGATTTTATTCCCACTAAACCAGCCTCTCTTAACTCTTTAGAGTTTCAGGTAATCAACCTCTTTTTCTTCAGCCTGTTGTTTTCCACTTGATAGCTTGTTTTGGGATTCTTTAAATGTTTCTTATCAGCACATGACTGACATATGTCTATCTTATTTTTCTGATCACCAATAAGACAGGTTGTTGTTTGCTCATCTGTCTTATCTCTGCGTTGTTCTTGAATTTGTTCCACTTTATACCGAGTATTTTCCTGAGGCATTTGTTTTCAAAAGAGTCTAATTTGTTGTCTATTTCTTTAGTTGTTTTCCAGCTTTCACATGCATAAATGAGTGTGGATATTACATTTGAATTGAATAGTCTTAACTTGGTTTTTGTGCTTATAACTTTTGAATGCCGCATGTTCTCAAGATTCTTGAAAGTCATTGCTGGTTTTGCAATTCGAATTCTAACTTCCTTTTTGGTGTCACCATCCTGGTCTATGTAGCTGCCGAGATATGCAAATTGGTTTACTTCTTCAACAGAGGATGGTTAATGAGAAGTTTCATTATTTTTGTTTTTTTCTTGTTAATTTCAAGTCCTATTTTACTAGCCATTTAAGACAGGGTATCTGTTTTTTCTTGCATTGATTTCACATTGTCACTGATAAGAGTTATGTCATCTGCAAAATCAAGATCTTCTAGTTGGGTCTCATGTACCCAATCAATGCCCATTTTACCCATGCAGCATTTTTTCATTATGAAGTCTATGGAAATTCCAAAAAGCAAGGGAGATAATATACATCCTTGTTTCACGCCTGTTTCAATCTGTAACAATTCACTCATTAATTCTTCTGTGTTGACTGCACAAACATATCCATTGTAGAGGTCCCTAATGATGTTGACAATCTTAGATGGTATTTCATATATTCTTAAAATTCTCCACAATGGATTTCTGTGTATGCTATCAAATCTCTATGAAGTTCAGGATTAATAGTTTTTGTTCTTCAAGTATTATTCTTAGAGTAAAGATCTGATCAAGACAGCTTCTCCCTTTTCAAAATCCTGCTTGTTCTTTTCTATTGCAGCATCCACTATATCATTTATTCTATTCAGAATAACTTTGCAAGTAACTTGTATAACTGCACCATAAAAGCACAAAATAAACCAAGCTGATAGTTTTAAGTACTTAGGCACCTTGCTAACACCAGAAGGAAGATGTATCACTGAATAAAAAAAAAGAATTACACAAGCCAAGACCTCTTTTCAAGGCTGAAATACATTCTTTGTAATAAGTCACTATCTATGACAGTCAGGAAAAGAGTACTACAGTATTACATTGAACGAATCCTGTTCTATGGAAAAAGAATAGTAAAGAGATACAAAGAAGGCTGGATCAGCTAAAATGTAGTTCTTAAGAATACTGAATGTACTATGGGCAATGAGAAAATCAAATGAGAAGTTCTGAAAGAGGCACAGAAAAAGGAAAAATTATAATGAATAGCAGAAAATGACAATCCAAATTTGTGAGGTTTATTTGGAGGAGAGGTGGGATAGGGTTTATTTTGTGCTTATTTTGTGTAATGGTAATTGGGATGATCAAAGGTAGAAGAGACAGAGGTAGACAGAGAGAAAAGATGTTTGATGGTTAGGGTTAGGGCACAGAAAATACTCAGTGACAAGCCTGCTGAGATGCACAACAGATCAAGGGTTATGGAAGGAAATGGTATCCTACGCCTGTTGGCAAGGACTTTGAGAGATTCCCATTCTGACTTCATCTTTGATTCCAACATGTTTATCACACCAAAAATTTATCATCAGACCTGATTCTTGATTACAACATGTTTATCACACCAAACATTTCTCATCAGACCTGATCCTTGATTACAACATGTTTATCACACCAAACATTTCTCACCAGACCTGATCCTTGATTACAACATGTTTATCACACCAAACATTTCTCATCAGACCTGATCCTTGATTACAACATGTTTATCACACCAAACATTTCTCATCAGACCTGATCCTTGATTACAACATGTTTATCACACCAAACATTTCCCATTTAACCTGACTATGGTTATAAGATGCCCACCATGGCATTAGATGCAATGTTCATGACAGTTGTGTAGAGATTCTGCAAAGACTTTACAGTACCACACCAATATAGTCACACATGTATGCAGCTCTGCGTGAAGTTTACGAGGGAAAAAAAGCGCATACCTCTGTCTGAAGTCACCAACAAAAAATATACATAAATTGTTGAAACATTTTTCATGCATTATCATTCTACGATGCAAATACATTAATATTGTTATTTTATTACCGATTATGAAAGGAACAGATATTCCCGATAGACCTTCCATTTCCAATTATTTTTATACGGCACATGAGACTGGTTTAAAACAATGGAGATCCAGCAATATAACCAATATTTGTTGTTCCCTTCTTCGAAATGAAACAGACTGACAGAGAAGCCATTGTTAGGCCCACTAACGCCACCTATCCAAGGTTGCCAACTTGGAGAATCTGTGAAGAAATTCTAAGTCTATGCGGATGCAGAGAATTTTTAAATTTACTTTTTCGTCACAAAATATAACTAATGAAATATGAAATTAAACTTATTGTGAAAAAGCTGTTGAATAAAACTATCACATAATCAAAAAATGTCGGCTACTCAAATCTCACCTGCATGCAGAATGTTGGTTCTTCTAATTTCATTTGCATGCAGAATGTTGGCTGTTTTAATCTCATTAGGAAGATAGGCGACTGCTACAGGAACCACATGCGCCAAATCGATCTTTCTTTGTTTAATACCTTTGCTACTTCCTTGGTAAATTACACTGTGCAATAAAGATTTTGCAACTAGGGGTACAAGGTGTGGTTTATATGAAATCGAAGATGCTGACTCCAAATCTGAAGTCAGAATTTGTATATCATGTCCAGATAAAAGCCGTGCTGCTGCACAATGGTAATGAAAAACCTTCAATGCATGTAACCATGGTTGTATTTCTCCATGAGAAATTTTCAACTCCTGTGTGATCCCAGTGTTAACATACGGTTGTGAGAGTTAGAAATCAACCAGTCTACTCAATCAAAGACTTGGTGCATTTGAGAACAAATGTCTCCGTAGACTATTGAACATCAGACTTTAAATCGAACGAGTCGATAAGACAATAATTGAACCAAGTCTACGTATCAAGATACATCAAAAGACATCGGTAGACCTATCTCGGCCACATTCTCAGAATGTACGAATCCAGACTCCCTCGCCAATCCCTCACATGGTCAGAGAAGGGCAAAAGAAAGCAAGTCAGACCAAGGGAGACTCTACTTAGAACCATCACTAGAGAGAGTACAACTTTGAAGTTCATCCAAGACCTACAGCGGGCGGTGGCAAGTCGTCAGACATGGAAAGATATGATTTCCGCCCTAAGAGTCAATGTTGGCCCTAAAGGAATGTCAATCAATCGAATGAGAAATATAAATCAGTGGAGTTCATTTTCAAAGTGATCAACTATGCAGCACATAACTGGAATATTTGTGGTGACCTCAAAGTGGTATCATTTTTTCTTGGCCCACAAATTGGCTACATGTGCTTTGTGTGCCTATGGAACAATCGTGATGACAGTAGCCACTATAAAAATTACTCACAGAAATGAGAACACTGTTGGCCGGTATACTATGCAGCATGAGCTACTAAGTGGATCCTATGAAGGTACTTCTACCAGCACTTCACATCGTATCTGGACTCGTGAAAACATTGCCGCGGCAATCAATCATAATAGTGAAGGTTTTCATTATCTGATGGAGAAGTTTGGAGCACTAAAAACTGGAGCTAAAATAAAATCAGGAATTTTTAATTGGTCCTGAAATCAATAAACTAAATGGCGATGTTACATTCAGAATGAAGCTTAATTAAATAGAACTTGCTGTGTGGGATACATTTGTTATGGTAATGCAAAATTTTCTTGGCAACAATCGAGCTGAAAATTATGAAGAACTCAACTGCAACCTAATACCATCATACCATCTACTTGGATGCCAAATGTCAGTGACATCAAACTATTTGACATCATACCATCTACTTGAATGCCGAATGTCACTGAAATTACATTTCTTGCATTCTCATCTGGATTTTTTAGTTCAATCAAATATGGGTGATAATTAGTGATGAACATGGGGAGCGTTTTCATCAAGATTTTTCGATTCTGGCATCAAGATATTCAGACCATTGCATCCCCAATATGATAGGTGATATTGCTGCTGGTGTCTGCAACGGAATAAAGACTGTTCAGAAAAGTAAAAGCAGGTGCCTGAAGTTTTGAACAGTGGCGAGCCATAATTTCTGGTGCAGTTTGTTTTGTAATAACAGTTCTTTGTTAGATTACAGTTCATTATGTTTGATGTTATGAATACAGGAGTCTGTAGGTTCTTTGATGTCGGCATTTACTAAATAGCGTTTAATGTATTCAGATTCTGCAGAAAGCCCGTATATCCATAATTCAATCTCTTGACGTTCTAGACAAAATCTGATTTCAGATTTGAATTCACCAAATTTGATTTAGCTTAGAGTGTGTGGAAACTTCCCAATAGCAGACAAAAAGTTGTTCTCTGTTGCACAGTGTTATCTACGTGAAGAAACAGACTGCACTGAAGCTCGTATTTCTATCCAAAAAGCAAGGGTAAAAAGCTAACAGTACGTTAGGGAGCAATTTTTCCATGCCGTTCTTATAAGAATAAACCAGGCCGTTATATCTTTTATTTTGTTCAAGTTCTGTAAATTCAAAAAATGTATGTGGAAAGAAAAAAAAACTGTTCTCTTTACATTCACGCAAGGGAGTTGCAAGATCTCCCATTCCGTCCTGCTGAACCATGTTGTTAAACCACCTAGTGATGCGCCATAAATATTTGCTTCTATTATTTACAACATATTTTATCCGCGATTTTAATTTTAATTTGCTTTCTGCTAGAATATTTTTACAAATTGTTCTTTCGTATTCCCATGTAGATCAGTTTCACCAATATCAGAAAAAAAAAGAAATATAAGAGAGGCTTAGTGCCGATAGAGAGAAATAGAATTTCAGGCAGGATTTGTAAAAATCTGTTGATTTTATGAAATATTGTAAAAATAAGTCAAATAGTGTGCCTTTGGCAGTTCTGTTCCCAAGACACTGGGAGATCCAGTTGTACATTCTTCCATACACCTGACTTCTGTGTAGTTTGACTTTCAGACCAGTTTTTCATACTTTGTTAAAGGCTTCCTCCGTGCATACCTACTCTCTGTCTGAAAAAATCCCGTGGCATTTGCATGACGTAGAGGTACATTTCTAGGACACGACAGCATTAGAGGTAGGTGTGCCAGGTACCCATTTTTGTAAGCCAGTGTTTTCCCCGATGCCGGTCGATCCGAAAAAATCCGCCCAAGTGCGAAATCGAACTAGGGACCTTCTGATTGGCAGGCGAATGCACTAAGCACTACACCACCGCGGCACACCTATATCCACAATGCAGGGTTATTTTTCTCCTCGTGAAAAAACATCTTCTATTTCCTGAGCTATGTAGTTTTCTTATCTTCAATAAATCTGTGTTGTCTGAAATCAGCTTGTGAATGGGTTGGGGAGGGGGGAGAGAGAGGAGAGTGTTAACACCAGTCTGGTGTTAACTATGTGTCCAAGCGGCTTTCCTATGCAACTCAGTAGAATGAAGCTTGGGTCTGTTGGTGCTTCGCCTTTCTTTAGGACAAGTATCATGATGTATGATGCCTTTTTTTTCCATGTGCAGCTGAAGATCTCTTTGTCTTCTTCCCCAGTTCTGTTATTACTTCATTGGTTATTCCATCAGCACTTTGTGACTTTTCTTTCTTCAGCTTTGCGAAGTGCCTCTTCCATTTCGTGCATGGTTAATTTTGAGATCATATGTTCTTCATGAGCGCCCTGCATGGAACTCTACTTTTGTGTCTTTTTCCTTTTCTTCGAGGATTTCAATATGATTTGCTTGTGATAAGTCCTCCTTGCGGGCACTAACAGCTTGCTTTCTAATGTGCCTGTTTTCTTTTGTGTAACTGAGATTTGCTTTTCTTGTACCTACTTTCTTAATTTAGCGCCCTTGCAAGCTTCCATAGTTTATTTCCGTCTCTCTGGGTTAATGCTTTTTGTTTTCTTTCTCCTTTTTTTTTTTTTTTTGCATTTTGATGTAATGTTCTGTTATTTTTAGAGAGATGACTTTTAGTCTGATGTTCAGGTGTTCACTTTTTCTCAGCTGTCTCTGGCTCTTGCTAGCTCATCTTCTAGCTGTTGCAGCTCTTCAGCCTAGTAAGATCTATAGTTATTCTTTGCTTCCAGTGGAATAGACTAAGCTGTTGCTTTAAAGAGAGCTTTGTTGAAGTTCACAACTACAATTTCCAGCTTGTTCTTTCGCACATTCAGAGCATACAGTATCATTCTGTCAGCATGGCATATTTGTCCCAGTCTGCTTTGTTTGCAGTTCCATCATGGCAGCAGCTTTTGTTGTTGTGGGACATACTCTGTGTTCGTGGTTAGCTTTATTGGTATGTGATCATTTCCCCCAAGCAGATCAAGCACCTGTTCTTCGGTATTCTGACCTATTTCTCCTTTACAAAAGGTCAGGTCTGCCAGCTCTGGAGTAGTGGCTATGGTTGTCTTCAGGAATGTTATCTGGGAAGATTATTATATCCCAGTTCTCCACTTCATAGCCTCTGCTGTTTATGTTTCGTATCTGCACCGGTCAGAGTGGCTGTTAAAGTCTCCAGCAACAATACAGTTCGCGGGTGTCAGAGTGGCTGTTAAAGTCTCCAACAACAATACAGTTCGCGGGTGTTATTCCCATGCTCTCCAACGCAAGATCTTTGCTTGGAGGGCAGCAGACATTAAAAATTCAGTTTTTGTTTCAGCTGTATGTCTATAAATATAATTTCAGACTGTCTCCTTGTGCACACTGCTGTGTCACTGATCACAAGCTGGTTCCAATGAGAATCATCGCTCTTCCTTTAGGGCCATCACTACCATGACGAAAGATCTGACTGTCTTTAATTGAAAATCTGTTTGCGTTTTAGCGAAGTATCTCTTGTTTGCAGTCGATGTTGATTTGCTCCTGTTGCAGGTATTATTGATGGGGGTGGGGGAGTTTTTTAAATAGCTTCTTCTGCATTCCACTGCAAGATGTTTAGAGTTGTTTTGACCAGACATTAGTGTTTGATCCTTCCTTCCGTACTCTGGCTGCACAGAACAGGGGAAGGTGTGGAGCACTAGCTTGGGGTGGACTCTTTATAGTGTCCAGCACTCTCGCCGCCTGGCGGGTTTCCAAGGGACGAACATCACACTTCTTCTATATAATCAGCGACGCCATCATAGAATGGGTTGCTCTGCCCCAAGAACATGCACATCAGACTTCTACGGCGTTTCTGTTGTGTTAACCTCTTTAACCTTTGACTGTCAACATCAGACCTACAAGGAAGTAGACTGGAGTCCCTATTAGTCTGACCCTTCCCTCAACTTTTCTTGCTTGGTGTAAACAGTGTAAATAGTCAGTTGTCAGTTGCCGGGACATTAGACTGCGAACACAATTCAGTATACAAGTTGTTGCAAAGATATTTTCCAGTTAGCTCGGGATATGTCTCGGTGGGAGAGCCATCGTGTGGTTTTGTGGATGTAGTTCGCTCTTGATATTGAAGTATATACAGTGTTATTGTTATTATACAGCTAAATGTAATTTATGACAAGATGGGGAACACCTTGACAGAGACAGAGGAAATTCTAGAAAGATGGAAGGAATATTGCAGAAGAATGTATGACACAACCGACTGTGAAAGCAGAAATCTACAGTGTGAATTATTATTGGAGGAGAAAGAACCAGAACCAACAATAGAAGAAGTTTTATAGGCAATAAAGAATCTGAAAAATGATAAATCACAAGGATGTGATGAGATAACAGCTGAATTTATTAAAGCAGGAGGAAAGGAATGTGCAACAATCTATCATGCACTATGTAAAAAGATATGGCATTCAGGTATATGGCCGAAAGAATGGAAAAGAACTGTATTCATACCATTGCCAAAAAGGGGTAACCTGAAATTATGCACAAACTACAGAATTGTTGCCTTGATTAGTCATGCCAGTAAAATTCTGTTAAGAATCATAATGAGTAGACTTCGTAAGAAAATAGAAGAAGAAGTCAATATGGTCCAAGCTGGTTTCAGGCAAGGAAGAAGATCAAGAGATCATATATTCAATATAAAATTAATAATAGAGAAATGCAGAGAGTTTAATGTGAATCTATATTTATCCTTTATAGACTATTCAAATGCATTAGATTGTGTACAACACCAGAAACTTTGGGAATTAATGGAAAAAAATGGATTTCCAACACATTTGATACAATTAACATTGATGTATTATAACCATTATATTATCATTCATTCATTCATTTGCATGTCCCTTGTGGAACTTTGCCTACCTAATAGCACTCCTGTAGGCCTCTCGGGTGTGAGTAAGATGCCCTGCTGCTGATGCATCCATATGCAGATCGTCAACGATGTCTTGCAGCCATCTTCATTTTGGTCTTCCTCTTTTTCTTTTTCCCATTATGTACCTTTCCATGGTCTTCTCTAAATTATTATGACGTTTAATGTGTCCAAAATATTTAAGTTTTCTCTTTAATCCTCTTTACTAGCCAGCTTTCTTCAATATTAAGCTCTTGTAGTATAGATATATTTGTTCTTTTTTGTGTCCACAATATTTGGAGAACTCTTCTGTAGCATTTAAATTCAAAGGCACGACCAACAAGCAGCAATAATAATAAATAGTGAAACAACAACTTGGTTTGACATAAAATATGGGGTCCTTCAGGGGTGCATATTGTCACCTTATTTATTTAACTTGTATACTGAAAATATAATGAAGAATGTCAGAGAAAATGCAGACAAAGAATATTGCGATGCCATAACAATTGGAGGTTATGAAATACCAGAGATTAAATTATGCTGATGACACAGTATTACTGTCCACAACACAAAAAAGATTGGAAAAACTATTTATGTCAATCCGTAAGAATAGTGAAGAGCAAAACCTCTATCTTAATGCAAAGAAAACTAAATTGATGACAACTGACAAAACAAACAAGGCAGCTGATACATGTATCAATGAGGAAAAATTGGAAGAAGTGGATAGTTTTGAATATTTTGGATCACTGCTAACTAATAATGGAGATACTATGAGGGAAATTAAAAGGAGGACATCTATCGCTCTTCAGAAAGTAAAACAACTAAAGAATATGTGGAGAGGAACAGACAGAACTACAAAAATAAGATTTCTAAGGACATGCGTCTTTCCCATCGCAACATATGCCTGTGAGACGTGGACACTTAACAAAACAGCTGAGAAACACATAAATGCCTTTGGATGTAAATGTTACAGAAGAGTTCTTCAAATATCATGGACATAAAAAAAGAACAAATATATCCATACTACAAGAACTTAATATTGAAGAAGGCTGGCTAGTAAAGCGTATTAAACAAAGAAAACTTAAATATTTTGGACACATTAAACATCATGATAATCTAGAGAAGACGGTCTTGGAAGGGTACATAATGGCAAAAAGAAAGAGAGGAAGACCAAGGCGAATATGGCTTCAAGACATTGTTGATGATCTGCAAATGGATGCATCAGCAGCAGACAATCTTGCTCACAACCGAGAGAGCCCTACAGGAGTGCTGTTAGGTAGGCAAAGTTCCACAAGGGACATGCAAATGAATGAATGAATGAATGAACAGTGTTATTGTGCCCTGTATTGATTATGTTGTCATTATATATGATATATGGTTGCTGACTATGACTCCATCGAGCACTCTGGACTCAATTAGGTTGGTTGTGTATGAGTTTGGTTAATAGAGCTGATTTCGTGAGGATGATAGTGCATATGCTGGATGCACCCATAGGTATGTAAGGCAAGGTTGTAGTATGAGTTTGGGTGCTGTTAATATATATTATACACAGCTGATATGGTCTGACGTATAATAATGCTTTCGGTCTATGCTGTCAACATGGTATGACGTATTTATATAAGAGACCTAGAACGATGGTTGTTCAGTTATGCATATTTCTTGCCATGAGTTTTGATGTTGCTGCCATGTACATATAGTATACATGTAATGATTTTTAATGTCGCTGCCATGCACATGCTGCCATAAATAGATACAATGCAATAACAAAGATAAATAGTATAGATGAACAATGGGAAATATTAAGAGATTCTATCCACCAAACTGTTAAGGAGATAATACCACCGAAATAAAGAAGCCTCTGAAAATAAATGGATGACAGGCGACATGTTAGGACTGATGGACAAGAGGAGGATGAGTAAAAATAATGAGAAAAAAATATAGCAAGATAAATAAAGAAATAAGACGCAGATGTAGAGAAGCAAAAGAAGAGTGGTTAAATGAACAGTGCAGACAGATAGAGGACTCTCATAATAAAGACAGCAAAAACATGCACAAACGAATTAGTGAACTCACAGGCAGGAAAACAAAATATACCACAGGATGCCTGAAATCAAAAGAAGGTAAAATGTTAATGGGAAAAGAAGACATTGTGGACAGGTGGACAAAGTATATCGGTGAGCTATATGGAGGAGAAAGACCAGAATTAACACCAGATACTGAAAACTGTGATGGACCACCAATACTTGAAGATGAAAACATAGATGCCATCAAACACATGAAGAAAGGAAAAGGGACTGGGCCTGATAATATAACAATAGAAGAAATAGAGGCACTAGAGGAGACAGGAATAAAAATAATAACCAAGTTACTGAACGACATTTACAGTAGTGGTTATATACCAAATGACCTGATTAAATCCACGTTTATAGCACTACCAGAGAAACCAGGTGCAAAGGAATGTGATGACCACCGGAATATCAGCCTCTTATGTCATATAACGAAGCTACTTCTGAGAATCATTATGAGAAGAACAAAGAAAAAGATAAAAATGGAAATAGCAGATGGACAGTTTGGATTTGCTGAAGGAAAGGGAACACATAATGCCATTTATACTTTACGAACACTAACAGAAAGAGCTTTAGAAGTACAGAAAGATCTCTACTTATGCTTCATTGATTACACCAAGGCATTTGACAAGGTGAAACATAATGAAATTATTAAAATGCTAGAAGACATCAATATGGACGGCAAAGACCTGAGGATTGTAAAACATCTATACTGGCAGCAAGAAGCAGCAGTTCGAGTTGAAAATAGAACTGGAAAATATCAACCGATAAAACAAGGGGTGCAACAAGGATGTGTACTATCTCCAGACCTTTTTTCTCTGTATAGCGAGAATATTCTAAGAACAATCATCACAGAACCAGGCATAAAAATTGGAGGATACGGTATTAACAACCTTCGGAATGCTGATGACACAGTACTGATAGCTGAGAACCAACAACACCTGCAAAATCTCTTGGATAAAGTCGCCAAAGAAAGTGAACAGAAAGACCTTACTTTGAACATCAAAAAGACAGAGACTATGCTTATATCTAAGAAACAGAATCCACTAGCATGCAGTATAAAATTAAATGAAACTATTCTAAAGCAGGAGCAGAAATTCAAATACCTTGGAGCAGTAATAACTTCAGGTGGGAAATACAGAACAGAAATTAGGAACAGAATAGGCCAAGCAAAGACTGCATTTCAGAGAATGAGAAACATATTAACCAACACATCCTTATCAATGAATGTTAGAAAACGAGTCCTAAAATGCTATATTGAACCTATCATGTTATATGGAGTGAATCATGGACAATAGAAGTCTGCACAAAAATCATTGGAAGTAGCAGAAATGTGGTTTATTAGAAGAATGTTGCAAATCCCCTGGACAGCAAAAATAACTAATGAAGAATGTATGAGAAGAGCTGGAGAGACAAAAAACCTTGTCAAAAAGATAAGAGAGAGGGACAATGTACTTTCATAGGACATGCAATGAGAAGAGGGGGCATTGAATATATTATAACAACAGGAACAATAGAAGGAAGAAGATCAAGAGGAAGACCAAAAGAAATGATACTGGACAGTCTGACGGGATGGTGTGAGAGGAGATCACCAATTGAGCTGATGGCCTGCATGAAGGATCGTGTACTCTGGAGAAGCATAATAGCCAACGCCAGTCGGCACGGCACCTGATGATGATGATGCCATGCACATGCACATATATCTGTAATGTTGGGGTTTGATATGATGCTTATTACAGCTGTTCGGAGAGACTGATCTAGTGTTCATGATAAATGCTGTTATATGGGACCTCACTCTTTTGATAACGCATTACTTGTGTGTAATGTTAATATTCAATGCATTGCTGAATATATATATATATATATATATATATATATATATATATATTGATTATATTGATAGTATTGATTAAAGCTTCTTAAGACAACGAAGGTTGATATAAGTGAGGATTAAACATTTGCATAATTTTGTTTAGTGATGCATTGCTATGTCATTGTTTTCTAAGTTTTATGTGTGTGTGTGTGAGAGAGAGAGAGAGAGAGAGAGAGAGAGAGAGAGAGAGAGAACTGTTATTAGTATTGTGTGTGTTCATGACGAGTGTCTTGATGTTGTGGTAATAAACTTAGCTGTTTTACACGGTGAGATATTTGTTTTGTATTTGGTATGAGAAAGCAGAGCAGGCATAATATCTATAGGTTGGCTAACATGTTGATGTTGGCTAACAAGTATCCAGAAACAGGGATGGTTGTGGCCAGATATTCTTTAAAAAATTAGGTTTGGGGGTCACAGTACGTCTGTACCATTGGAAGAATTTAATTAATTAATTACCACTCTCATAAGTCCCTCACTCTCTCCCTTACACTGGGAGACTGTCAGAGACTACGCTACCGTGGCATTGCTCTTGGGATCATTGGGATACTCAAGCTCTCCCCACCCCCCGCTTCCCAGACACTAGAGGACCTTCAGTGGTGAGAGGGAAGTCCTTCTGAAAGTTGCTAATCATTCAAAGACAGCTGATACTGATGAGATCTACTAGAAGTGCACTGATCCGTGAAACTTTTATCATATCGACATTGATTTTTTTTTAAAAAGGAGATGGGAGAAGTTTTCAGAGAGTTCTTGAAAACACGAAATGACCCAGTGTCATCAAATGAATTGCTTTCATTTGTGTTGAATTATGGAAACGATGTGTTTCCCAGCTTTTATGGATCAGTCAGTCAGTCAGTTATATGCATGTCCCTTGCGGAACTTTGCCTCCCTAAAAATTCTCCTGTAGGTCTCTCGGTTGTAAGCAAGATGCCCTGCTGCTGATGTGTCCACTCGCAGATCATCAACGATGTCCAACAGCCGTCTACGCCTTCGTCTTACTTTCTTTTACCCATTATGTACTCTTCCAAGATGGTCTTCTCTAAATTCTCATGACGTTTAATATGTACAAAATATTTAAGTTTTAACTGTTTAATCTTCCTTACTAGCCAACAACCTTCTTCAATATTAAGTTCTTATAGTATGGATATATTTGTTCTTTTTTGTGCCCATGATATTTGACGAACTCTTCTGTAGCATTTACATTCAAAGGCATTTATGTGTTTCTCAGATGTTTTTTTTTTAAGTTTCATGGTTTCACAGGCAAATGTTGCGATGGGAAAGATGCATGCTCGTAGTTCTGTCTGTTCATCTCCAAAGCTTCTTTAGTTGTTTTATTTTTTTAAGAGCGATAGATGTCCTCCTTTTAATATTCCTCATTCTTTTTCCATTATTAGATAGTAGTGATCCAAGATATTCAAAACTCTCAACCTCTTCGAGTTTTTCCTCACTTATATATATATATATATATATATATATATATATATATATATAATGATGGAAGAGTAGAACCTCTATCTTTTGCAAAGAAAACTAAATTGATGACAACTGACAAAACAAACAAGGCAACTGAAATATGTATCAATGAGGAAAAACTGGAAGAAGTGGAGAGTTTTGAATATCTTGGATCACTACTAACTAATAATGGAGATACAATGAGCGAAATTAAAAGGAGGACATCTATCGCTCTTCATAAAGTAAAACAAATAAAGAATCTGTGGAGAGGAGCAGACAGAACCACAAAAATAAGATTTTTAAGGGCATGCATCTTTCCCATCGCAACATATGCCTGTGAGACCTGGACACTTAACAAAACAGCTGAGAAGCACATAAATGCCTTTGAATGTAAATGCTATAGAAGAGTTCTCCAAATATCGTGGACACAAAAAAGAACAAATATATCTATACTACAAGAGCTTAATATTGAAGAAGGCTGGCTAGTAAAGAGGATTAAAGAGAGAAAACTTAAATATTTTGGCCACATTAAACGTCATGATACTTTAGAGAAGACCGTATTGGAAGGATACATAATGGGAAAAAGAAAAAGAGGAAGACCGAAACGAAGATGGCTGCAAGACATCGTTGATGATCTGGAAATGGATGCAGCAGCAGCAGGCCATCTTGCTCACAACCGAGAGGCCTACAGGAGTGCTGTTTGGGAGGCAAAGTTCCGCAAGGGACAAGCAAAGGAATGAATGAACTATGTAAAAAAATATGAATGGAACAAATAGTAAAAAAATAGCAGAATATAATAAAATAAAATGAAAAGGTCAAGTCACAGCTAAGTGCTCCATTTATTTTTTTTTCGTTCATATTTTAACATAGTATTCATTTGAATTTATATTTTATATTCTCTCTCTATTTATTCGTCCTGTATATTCTTGTATGATTAAGGCTCACACCGAAACGTCACAACTTTGTAATCGTTAAGTAATAAAGCTGTTCCTACTTTTTCCTAGTTCGTACATTTTGGTATTTCATTACCTCCACTTGTTATGGCATAGTAATATTCTTTAAATATGCCGTACTGACAACAAATCGAGGCAATAAGAGTGGAAACCATCATCAGCAAGTTCCAAGAAATAAAAATAGGTATTAGACAAGAATTATTGCGCAGGGGAAGATATTAAAACAAATCAATAGATACAAATGCTTAGATACAAGTACAAGTCATACCATCTGAGGGCAGATGCACTGAAGTAATCAGAAACAGGACATAAATGACAAAGACAGCTTTTGGGAAAATGAAGAACATACTAACAAATCAAAAACTGTCATTGGCAATAAGAAAGTGAGTTCTAAGATGCTATATAGAACCTATTCTGCTTTATGAAAGTGAAACATGGACACTGAAAAAATAATTACAACGACGAATAAAGGCTACCGAAATGTGATTTTCAGAATGATGCTTTGCATACCATGAACGGCCAAAAAGACAAATGAAAAACTATTACACCAGTCAAAGGGACTTCTCAAATTATCGCCGTACACAGGAAAAAAAACAATCAAAGTTTGTCGGACACATCAGCAGACGTGAAGGTCTCGAAAAATTGTTACGACTGGAAAGATAAATAGCAAAATGCAAAGAGGACAGACAAGACAGACATACCTGGATGGTATGCATAGTCTGGCAGGAAAACTTGATTCGATTATTTGTACGCGGCTATGATGTAATGAGAGCACTGATGTTGCCTGTTTATTTATAGACGGTTGTGATGTAATGAGAGCACTGATGTTGCCTGTTTATTTATAGACGGCTGTGATGTGATGAGAACACTGATTTTGTCTGTTTACGTGCAGACGGTTGTGATGTAATAGGAGCACTGATGTTGTCTGCTTGTAGACGGTTGTGATGTAATGGGAGCACTGATGTTGTCTGCTTTTAGATGGTTGTGATGTATAACCAGATAGGGATGAAACAGAAATAGAGTTTGTGAAGTTAGTTTAAAGACAGTTCCAACTTTAGTCGTTTGCTGCTCAACTTCAGTAGTTTGGTGCTCAGCTCCAGTTGTTTGCTGCTTAGCTTCAGTTGGTGCTCAGCTCCAGTTGTTTGCTGCTCAACTTCAGTCGTTTGCTGCTCAGCTTCAGTCGTTTGGTGCTCAGCTTAGGTCATTTGCTGCTCAACTTCAGTCGTTTGCTGCTCAGCTTCAGTCATTTGGTGCTCAGCGTCAGTCGTTTGCTGCTCAGCTTCAGTCATTTGGTGCTCAGCTTCAGTCGTTTGCTGCTCAGCTTTAGTCAAAGGTGAAAGGGGATCCTCAGCGTTTCATAAATATGATTGCCCTGAACTGTTCAAAATATTTGTTGTAAGAGACTATTTCAGGGTCAGAATATGTCACTATGTAGTGGGCCGTGATGACCATGAGATTCTGTATACAACCTGATCACCTGATAACCTGAAGCAGACTGAGGCCGAAACAAAGCATGTCTACCCCCCCTCCCGCCCCAACCCCCACGTATCCAACATCCAGAACAAGTGTGTTATGATGTGCAAGAAGCAGTGTCTAAGATTTGTAATTTTTAAAAAAAATACCCAGTCAGTTAACTCCAAAATCCGTTATTTCAGGGTTTGTTAAAACGAGGATTTACTGTATGTGCACGATTCGATGCTACTTTCTTCTGGTGCTGTTTTGATACCACGAACAAATTCTCCCGACATTACATACCAGCCCATCACCACTACTGCCCATCACAAAGCGGTTCTACTCGTATTTAGAACCGATTTTCTTTCTCTTTTCTAAGCGGTTCCAAGTTGGTACTACTCAGTATTAGGAATCTATTTATAGGAACCGAGTACCTGATTTTATTGTATGAACCGAAAGAACTAGTTCCTAGTCGGTTCCTGCCCAGGTATAATAGGAACACAATGTTTGTTAGATCATTATGTTGTAGTAGACCTTGCTTGGAAGCTGAGAATATTACAAATTTATTCCTGACTGTGTCGGCTCTTTGTAGCTAATCCAACCTCGTTTTAATGAGGTTCTCTTTATGTTACATTTAATCAAGACGTCGTTGCTGCCGGCTGCTCCAGGGAGATTGGATACGAAATCTTAAAAATGGAAACCACTAGTGCGACATTAGTCACTAACACAGTGACCGAGAGTTATCCGCGTGCTCGTGACATGAGCTTTATTGTTTGAGTTCCCGGGATAATTTTACTAGCAGGGTTTCATTTATCCTGTCACTAACACACTTAAATCATTTTATAGAGATTTCCTGGTAAATATTACCAGAGGCTCTGTCAAAACTGTGTCCTAAGTGCGTTTTGTGAATGTGTGTGTGTCAGAGAGAGTGGTTGAGAGAGAGAGAGAGAGAGAGAGAGTGAGAGAAAAAGAGAGAGAAAAACATATAGAAAAAAATTAAACATTATTTTCAAAGGATGAAAAACTGGACACGCATGCCCTACTGCCACTCAACCATTCATCCCATGCCCTACTGCCACTCAACCATTCATTCGAACATAACAAACAAAAATAAAATACGAAATAGAAAACTATTGCGTTTAACCCCTTATAAAAAAAAAACCCACAGCAAAATAAAAATAGCTGCATTAATGCATGATATGTGTTACTACACTCTCACCTCACACCCAAATTACTAAACAATTTGTTACGCATTAAGAAAATAAATGTTTTAATAGAACACAATTTTATTGAAGAAAAGTAGTTATTTCCACAGAGAGTCCTCTATGCATGTGAGGTATGAAAAAGTACTCTCTGATTATCATGGTGGGTGTTAAAATCACGTGCAATAACTTTATGTTGAGCTTAAATTTAGGGTAGGGTTCACGCGTTCTACCCACGCAGTTAGAAAAATCGTGCTGATTTGTGATATAAGTGCAGTAGGGACTGACTGGGCAGATGTCATTGTTTCTATCGTTTTAAAATTGGCGATAAAAGGACAGTTTTGCTAGTTGCAAAAACCATGTCCCAGATAACGAGTCTTAGTTCCTTAGAACACGTTCGGGCTATTGTGGAGGTTGAGAATGGCGGATCTGTTCTTCAGATTGTAAGACGTTTGGGAGTGTCACATTCTACCATCCAAAAAGGCTTTTGGAGAAATTTAGAGCCACCTTACGAGTATAAGACCGAAGCCATCAAGACGTCCACCCTGTACAAACCGGCGGGATGACAGTTTGCCGACGATTACGTGAATTCGGACTTGATTCACAGAGATCTGCAGTCGTAATCTCTCTCAGTCCAGCTCACTGCAGAGCCTGCGTTGCCTGGTGTCGTGAGCACATCAAGTGAACAAGATGACAGTGGAGTCAAGTCCTCTTTACAGATTTAACAGATGAGTTCCGCTTCACTCTGTCTTTTAATGTTGCAAAGTTTCATGTTTGGAGAAAGTAAGGAGAGAATTTTACTGATGACACAATTCAAGAAGTGGATCGCTATGGAGGAGCCTCTCTCTTGGTCTGGAATGACAAGGCAAGACTCCTTTTTGTATCATCCACGTCACACTGATAGGCCTAAGCTACCAAGATGAGATACTCATCCACGTCACACTGATAGGCCTAAGCTACCAAGATGAGATACTCATCCACGTCACACTGATAGGCCTAAGGTAGCAAGATGAGATACTCATCCACGTCACACTGATAGGCCTAAGCTAGCAAGATGAGATACTCATCCACGTCACACTGATAGGCCTAAGCTAGCAAGATGAGATACTCATCCACGTCACACTGATATGCCTAAGCTAGCAAAGATGAGATACTCATCCACGTCACACTGATAGGCCTAAGCTAGCAAGATGAGATACTCATCCACGTCACACTGATAGGCCTAAGCTAGCAAGATGAGATACTCATCCACGTCACACTGATAGGCCTAAGCTAGCAAGATGAGATACTCATCCACGTCACACTGATAGGCCTAAGCTAGCAAAGATGAGATACTCATCCACGTCACACTGATAGGCCTAAGCTACCAAGATGAGATACTCATCCACGTCACACTGATAGGCCTAAGCTAGCAAAGATGAGATACTCATCCACGTCACACTGATAGGCCTAAGCTAGCAAGATGAGATACTCATCCACGTCACACTGATAGGCCTAAGCTAGCAAAGATGAGATACTCATCCACGTCACACTGATAGGCCTAAGCTAGCAAGATGAGATACTCATCCACGTCACACTGATAGGCCTAAGCTAGCAAGATGAGATACTCATCCACGTCACACTGATAGGCCTAAGCTAGCAAGATGAGATACTCATCCACGTCACACTGATAGGCCTAAGCTAGCAAGATGAGATACTCATCCACGTCACACTGATAGGCCTAAGCTAGCAAGATGAGATACTCATCCACGTCACACTGATAGGCCTAAGCTAGCAAAGATGAGATATTGCGACCTCTTATTCAACCGCTCTGGAGGCCATGGCTGGTGATGCAGGATGACAACATCATCCACTTCCTTTAATTAATCACTTCATTCAACATCAGGGAATCCTCACAGTGGAGTGGCCTGCTTGTTCATCTTATCTTACTCCTACTGAAACCCTCTGAGACGTCCTTGGGCAGAGAGTATCAATTAATCACCCTCCACTAGTTGATGCTGCACCCCCCGCCAGGAGATGTTACAACCTCCACCAGTTGATGTTGCACCCCCCCACGCCAGTTGATGTTGCACCCCCCCCCCCCGCCAGTTGATGTTGCACCCCCCCCCCTCCGCCAGTTGATGTTGCATCCTCCGCCAGTTTATATTGCATCCTCCGCCAGTTGATGTTGCATCCTCCGCCAATTGATGTTGCATCCTCCGCCAGTTGATGTTGCATCCTCCGCCAGTTGATGTTGCATCCTCCGCCAGTTGATGTTGCACTCTCCACCAGTTGATGTTGCACTCTCCACCAGTTGATGTTGCACCCTCCGCCAGTTGATGTTGCACCTTTCGCTAGTTAATGTTGCACCGTCTGCTAGTTGATGTTGCACCATCTGCTAGTTGATGTTGCATCTTCCTTCAGCTGACGCTGCACAACTGACTCTGTTTCTTCATCAAGAGTGGCAGGCTATTCCGCAGAATGTTCTTAGAACCCTTGTGGACTCCATGAGCCAAAGATGTATCAAATGTCTGGGCAAAAATGATGGTTATACCAGATTTTGACAGATTAGCAGTACTTATTTTGTGACCTTTGTCATGACGGGTGAGTGATTTCTCAGGCTTATAACGTTTGTAATGATTATCACACTTGCATAAGAGTTGTCTAAATTTGTTGCATTTTAAATGCAGTTAATTCTGACATTAATTTTTTCTGATTTCGGCTGAATATTATACAAGTGACTTTTAACTTTTGTGCCGTAGTAACTTTTTTGCTGCAGTAACTTTTTTGTGCTGTAGTGTATTCTAAGACAAAGTTTTTACCAGCTTCCAGCATCTGGCGGCCAACGAGACGCATCGTCCGAATGCCCCTCCTATGAACGAGTCACAAAAACACCTTGAGAACCAGTTATGACTGGCCAAAGTCTGGCGGCTTGATGCGGTAAAACATGAGATGGTTGTTAAATTGTTTACGAAATGTGACACTAATAATCTCCTTGATTGTTGTGAAGACACTGATGACTGGGTTTATGATATACAAGGGTAGAAGTGAGTACAAAAGATGGTTTATATAGAAGTGATTACAAAAGATGGTTTATATGGAAGTGAGTACAAAAGATGGTTTATATAGAAGTGAGTACAAACGATGGTTTATATACAGTTCCGAAGATGACGATCTTCTGCTGGGTTTTGTTTTCAGATGAATATTAAAGTCTTCATACAACTCTGTATTTCTTTTGTTCATATTTGTCTTGCATATAAATTCTCTGAAATATACTTCAGATTTGTGGAGAACATACCTCCAGCAGCTTTAGGGTAGAAACAGGAGTGAAACAGGGATGTGTACTATCACCAACATTATTTATCTTGGCAGTAGACTGGTTAATGAAGGAGGCAACATCAGACAAACGCAGAGGATTACAATGGACCCTTAACACAGTGCTGGAGGACCTTGACTTTGCGGACGACATTTGTCTATTATCAAGCAGTCACAAAGATATGCAAGATAAAATAAACAAGTTAACCCAGAATGCAAACAACATAGGACTAAAGATCAACGTAGGAAAGACAAAATTAATGAAGCAAAATGTGAACAACAGAAATGTACTCAGAGTAGATAACAAGTTAGTGGAGGAGGTCAACGAATTTGTATACCTTGGCAGCAGAGTAGTAGAAAATGGAGACAGCACAGAGGACATCAACAGCAGACTTACTAGAGCAAACCAGGCTTTTGCAATGCTACAGAATATGGAAATCAAATAAACTAAGCATAAATATGAAAATCAGGATATTTAAGAGTAATGTTCTAAGTGTACTACTCTATGGTAGTGAATGCTGGAAAATCACCAAAACCATAGAAAACAAGTTGAATTCTTTCCAGACTAAATGTTTACGTAGAATTAAAAAAATATTTTGGCCAAACACCATAAGAAATAACATCTTATTGGCAGAAATGCAGATGAAGCCACTGACAACAATTATCGAGGAAAGACGCTGGCGATGGTTGGGACATGTGCTCAGAATGACTGACAACTCACTACCAAAAATAGCACTAAGATGGACACCACAGGGGAACAGAAGTAAGGGTAGACCAAAAGAGACATGGAGAAGAACAACAGAAAGGATGTTGAGCAATAGAGGGCTCACCTGGGCAAGAGCAGAAAAAAAGGCGAAAGACAGGCATTTGTGGAAAACCCTTGCGGAAGCCCCATGTGCCCTGGGCACTTAAGGTTCAGAGAGAGAGAGAGAGAGATACTTCAGATTTATCAGTAAATATGCGATGAAATGTATTGAAACTATTCCTTCCCCCAAATTTTTACAAGCTCATGTATTTTATTCATTCATTCATTCATTTACATATCCCTTGTGGAACTTTGCCTATCTAACAGCACTCCTGTAGGCCTCTCGGTTGTGAGCAAGATGGCCTGCTGCTGATGCATCCATTTGCAGATCATCAATGATGTCTTGCAGCCATCTTCACTTTGGTCTTCCTCTCTTTCTATTTTCCATTATGTACCTTCCAAGACGGTTTTCTCTAAATTATCATGACGTTTAACGTATCCAAAATATTTAAGTTTTCTCTCTTTAATCTTCTTTACTAGCCAGCCTTCTTTAATATTAAGCTCTTGTAGTATAGATATATTTGTTCTTTTTTTTTTGTGTCCGTGACGTTTGAAGAACTCTTCTGTAGCATTTACATTCAAAGGCATTTATGTGTTTCTCAGCTGTTTTGTTAAATGTCCAGGTCTCACAGGCATATGTTGCGATGGGAAAGATGCATGTCCTTTAAAATCTTATTTTTGTAGTTCTGTCTGCTCCTCTCCACAGATTCTTTACTTGCTTTACTTTGTGAAGAGCGATAGATGTCCTCCTTTTAATTTCGCTCATTGTATCTCCATTATTAGTTAGTAGTGATCCAAGATATTAAAAACTCTCCACTTCTTCCAGTTTTTCACCATATATATATATATATAACCTATAAAACAAGAGGTGCGACAAGGATGTGTACTATCTCCATACCTTTTTTCTCTGTATCTCTCTCTCTGAACCTTAAGTGCCCAGGGCACATGGAGCTTCCGCAAGGGTTTTCCACAAATGCCTGTCCTTTGCCTTTTTTTCTACTCTTGCCCAGGTGAGTCCTCTATTGCTCAACATCCTTTCTGTTGTTCTTCTCCATGTCTCTTTTGGTCTACCCTTACTTCTGTTCCCCTGTGGTGTCCACCTTAGTGCTATTTTTGGTAGTGAGTTGTCAGTCATTCGTAGCACATGTCCCAACCATCGCCAGCGTCTTTCCTCAATAATTGTTGACAGTGGGTTCATCTGCATTTCTGCCAATAAGATGTTATTTCTTATGGTGTTTGACCAAAATACTTTTCTAATTCTTCGTAAACATTTAATCTGCAAAGAATTCAACTTATTTTCTATGGTTTTGTTGATTTTCCAGCATTCGCTTCCATAGAGTAGTACACTTAGAACATTACTATTAAATATCCTGATTTTCATATTTATGCTTAGTTTTTTTTATTTCCATATAGTCTGCAGCATTGCAAAAGCCTGGTTTGCTCTAGTAAGTCTGCTGTTGATGTCCTCTGTGCTGTCTCCATTTTCTACTACTCTACTGCCAAGGTATACAAATTCGTTGACCTCCTCCACTAACTTGCTATCTACTCTCAGTACATTTCTATTGTTCACATTTTGCTTCATTAACTTTGTCTTTCCTATGTTGATCTTTAGTCCTATGTTGTTTGCATTCTGAGTTAGCTTGTTTATTTTATCTTGCATATCTTTGTGACTGCTTGATAATAGACAAATGTCGTCCGCAAAGTCAAGGTCCTCCAGCACTGTGTCAAGGGTCCATTGTAATCCTCTGCGTTTGTCTGATGTTGCCTCCTTCATTAGCCAGTCTATTGCCAAGATAAATAATGTTGGTGATAGTACACATCCTTGTTTCACTCCTGTTTGTACCCTAAAGCTGCTGGAGGTATGTTCTCCACAGATCACTTTGCACTGAAAACCCTCGTATAGGGCTTTGATTACATTTACTATCTTATAGGGGAGGCCATGCCATCTTAGGATTTTCCACTGTGCATCTCTATTGACACTGTCAAAGGCTTTCTCAAAATCTATGAATAATGCATATGTTGTGCTATGCCACTCATTTGTCTGTTCTAATATTTGTCTAAGTACAAATATGTGGTCTATGCATGATCTTCCTTTCCTAAATCCTGCCTGCTCTTTCCGAAGTTTTTCCTCAAGTGATGGTATAATTCTGTTGATGATTATTCTGCAAAATACTTTACTGGTGATTGGCAGTAGGGTAATGCCTCTCCAGTTCCCGCAATCTCTGAGGTCACCCTTCTTTGGTAGTTTTACTATAAGCCCAGTTTTCCACTCCTCTGGAGCTTTTTCTAGATCCCAAATTTGTTGTAATATCCGGCAAAGTTGTTTTGGTGTTTTCTTCTGCTTTTAACATTTCAGCAGTCACTTCATCTTCACCTGGTGCCCTGTCTGATTTTAGCTTCTTTATCGCCTCTTTTACTTCACTTATTGTTATTGGTCCTGTATTGATGTTTAGTTCCGTTTTTGCTTTAGGTGTCTATTGTTTGTGCTGCTTGTGTTCTGTTTAGTAGGGTGTTAAAGTGTTCCCTCCATCTTTCAATTTTTTCTCTTTCTCCACTGACCAGTTGTCCATTTTGTGTCCTTACTGCACTTTCACATCTTGTGTTGAAGTTACCAGTCATCTGCTTTGTGATTTTATATATGGTTTTCATGTCATTTGTATATGCTGCTTTCTCTGCTGCTTCTGCTAAGTTGTCATAGTATTGACGTTTATCTTGACGGCATGATTCCTTCACTTCTTTGTCTTTTTGTGCATAATTACTTAAAACTTGTTCTTTAAGCCGTTGTGATTTGGTGTTCAGTAATTTTTCCTTGTCAACATCATTAAGGACTTATACAATGGATATGGTTGTGCAGTCAAGACAGAAGAAGGGATGAGTGAATGGTTCCAGATTGAAACAGGCGTGAAACAAGGATGTATACCGTCTCCTTTACTTTTTGGGATTACAATAGACTTCATAATGACAAAATGCTTCACAGGTAACACAGGTATTGACTGGGTACATGGGACCCAACTAGAAGATCTTGATTTTGCTGATGACATAACTCTTATCAGTAATAATGTGAATTCCATGCAAGAAAAAACAGATAACCTGTCTTCACTGGCTAGCAAAATAGGACTTGAAATTAACAAGGACAAAACAAAAATAATGAAAATTCCCATCAATCAAAATGGAAAAATACACATAGGAGGGACAGATATTGAAGAAGTCAATCAATTTGCATACCTTGGCAGCTACATAGACCAGGATGGTGACACTAGAAAGGAAGTTAGGATCAGAATTGCAAAAGCAGCATCAATCTTCAAGAATCTTGAGAACATATGGAATTCAAAAGTTATAAGCACAAAAACCAAGTTAAGACTATTCAATTCAAATGTAATATCCACCCTCATTTATGCATGCGAAAGCTGGAAAACAACTAAAGAAATAGAAAAGAAATTAGACTCTTTTGAAAACAAATGCCTAAGGAAAATACTCTGCATCAAGTGGAATGAATTCAAGAACAATGCAGAGATAAGACAGATGACTGAACAACAACCAGTCTCACGGGTGATCAGGAAAAGGAGATGGACATATGTTGGTCACTTGATGAGAAGAAATGATCAGAGAATCCCAAAACAAGCTATCAAGTGGAACACAACAGGCCGAAGAAAAAGGGGCAGACCGCGTGAAACCCTGAAGAGGACATTATTAAGAGAGGCCAAGTTAACAGGCATAAAATCCTTTGATGAGGTTGAAAGACTCGCCGAAGACAGGAAAAATTGGCGAACTACTTTGCGAGCCCTATGTGACGTCTAACGGCACGGGAAGGATATAAGATATAAGATAAGAATTTTTCCTTGATTTCTTTTCTTTGCTCTATCTTTTCCCATGTGGTCTTGCTTATCCATTCCTCTTTTCTCCGTTTCCGATATCCCAACACCTCTTTTGCTGTTTCCTGTAGTGTTTTATTGAACTCTAGTATGGACATTTCTGCTTCATCTTGTAGGACACTGAATCGATTCTTAGGTACTATTGAGAATTCATTTCTTATTTGCTGGTCTTTCAGTTTTCTTGTATCAAAAACGTATCTTTCTGTTTTCTCCGATTTTGGCTTTCCTTAATTTTAGTTTTATTTTTGCTACCAGAAGGTTGTGGTCACTTCCTACATCTGCTCCTTTCCTTGCTCGTACATCTTGTAGTGACCGTTTTCACTTGTTGTTTATTAGTATGTGATCGATTTGGTTTTCTGTGATTTTATCTGGTGACTTCCAAGCCACTTTATGGATGTTTTTAATGTTGGAAAATTGTCCCTCCGATGGTCATCATGTTTTCTTCACAAAAACTGCACAGTCTTTCTCCATTTTCATTTATTTCTCCGATTCCTTCTCTTCCCATGATTCTTCTTCTATCTTCATTTCCTTCACCTACTTTTGCATTGAAGTCGCCCAAGATGAGTAGCATATCATGCTTGGGTATTGTTTCTACTGTGGCTTGGAGGCTGTTGTAAAAATCTTCTTTTAATTCCTCTTCAGCTGCTTCTGTTGGTGCATAACAAACTATAATAGACAGCTTCGTGAATCTTGAGTTGAACCGTGCATATAATAATCTCTCATTTATTGGGGTCCATTTCAGCAATGCTCTTGATGCTTCTTTTGTTATAATCAATGCTACTCCTCCTTCATGAAGATCTTCTTTACCTGACCATATTATTGTATCTTCTGTGTGCTGTGTTGTTAATTTCCTTCTGCCTTGTCCTGTCCATCTTGCTTCTTGTATTCCTAGTATGTCTAGTTTGTATCTATGCATTTCCTTGATGGTTTGTGCTAGTTTTCCAGTCTAGTTAAGTGTTCTTACATTCCAGCTGCCTATTTGCATCTTGTGTTTAGGTTCCAGGAGGTCTGCAGTCGGGCTGGGGACTTCCAGTGGCTGGCTTTCATCCACAACCTTCATGGGCTCAGTTTCCTGATACGCATTTCTCCTTCCACCTGCATTTGTTTTTTCCCTTGCTTCCGTTTCTGTAGCAGTCTGATAGTTTTTTTTTTACCAAATAGGGTTGCTGACCCTATGCCGAACCCTTCTTAGTCGCCTTTTACGATCATGCGTGGTAGGGTACAGTGGTCCTATTCTTTGCAGATCCCGGGTACCACACGGGGGTTTTTCTCTGTATAGTGAGAATATTCTAAGAACAATCATCACAGAGCCAGGCATAAAAATTGGAGGATACAATATTAACAACCTTCGGTATGCTGACGACACAGTACTGATAGCTGAGAACCAACAACACTTGCAAAATCTCTTGGATAAAGTCGCCAAAGAAAGTGAACAGAAAGGCCTTACTTTGAACATCAAAAAGACAGAGACTATGCTTATATCTAAGAAACAGAATCCATTAGCATGCAATATTAAATTAAACGGAACTATTCTAAAGCAGGTGCAGAAATTCAAATACCTTGGAGCAGTAATAACTTCAGATGGGAAATGCAGAACAGAAATTAGGAACAGAATAGGCCAAGCAAAGACTGGATTTCAGAGAATGAGAAACATATTAGCTAACACATCTTTATCAATGAATGTTAGAAAACGAGTCATAAAATGCTATATTGAACCTATCTTGTTATATGGAAGTGAATCATAGACAATAGGCAAGTCTGCACAAAAATCATTGGAAGCAGCAGAAATGTGGTTTATTAAAAGAATGTTGCGAATCCCCTGGACAGCAAAAATAACTAATGAAGAATGTATGAGAAGAGCTGGAGAGACAAAAAACCTTGTCAAAAAGATAAGAGAGAGACAATGTACTTTCTTAGGACATGCAATGAGAAGAGGGGGCATTGAAAATATTATAACAACAGGAAAAATAGAAGGAAGAAGATCAAGAGGAAGACCAAAAGAAATGATACTGGACAGTCTGACGGGATGGTGTGAGAGGAGATCACCAACTGAACTGATGGCCTGCATGAAGGATCGTGTACTCTGGAGAAGCATAACAGCCAACGCCAGTCGGCACGGCACATGATGATAAGATATATATATATATATCTCAGATGCCTTGTTTGTTTTGTCAGTTGTCATCAATTTAGTCTTCTTTGCATTAAGATAGAGGTTTTGCTCTTCACTATTCTTACGGACTGATATAATATAGTTTTTCTATTCCTTTTTGTGTTGTGGACAGTAACACTGTGTCATCAGCATATCTAATTTCTGGTATTTCATATCCTCCAATTGTTATGGCATCGTAATATTCTTTGTCTACATCTTCTCTATGTATTTTATAGTCAGACAAATATTGTAAACTGCTGTATAGAAAATTTAAGGGTAGGATTTTGAGATGTTTGTCCCGGTCTGCAGTATGTACCTGATATTTATAATGCAGTCTCCTTTGACTTGGAGTATGTCTAATGGCGATATGATGTGACGAAAAAATACTATGTCACACTCATGACGAATATTACAATTCCTTATACAATACTGGCACCGAGTAGCTATCCCAAACTGTGAGCAGTAATCTAGATGATACGTAGTACGCTTTCCTCACGCTTGGACCGATAAGTGCTTAATTATAGCTAAAAGATATACTTGGTGTGCTTTTTTGTTAAATTGTGGTGCAGAAAGTTCCAAGTCAGGCACTGGTTAACAGTTAGACATAAAGATTTATGATCACTAAATCCTTGAGTGTGGAAGAGATAGTGAAATGTTTAAAGAAATGAAGACCTTGACGAGAAATGTCACACCTAAGCTATAAATGTAATTTGTGATGAGATGGGGAATACCTTGACAGAGACAGATGAAATTCTAGAAAGATGGAAGGAATATTGCAAAGGAATGTATGAAACAACCGACTATGGAAACAGAAATCAACAATGTGAATTATTATTGGAGGAGAAAGAACCCGAACCGACAATAGAAGAAGTTTTATGGGCAATAAAGAATCTGAAAAATGGTAAATCACAAGGATGTGATGAGATAACAGCTGAATTTATTAAAGCAGGAGGAAAGGAATGTGCAACAATCTATCATGCACTATGTAAAAAGATATGGCATTCAGGTATTTGGCCAAAAGAATGGAAAAGAACTGTATTCATACCACTGCCAAAAAAAAAAAAAGAGAGTAACCTGAAATTATGCACAAACTACAGAACTGTTGCCCTGATTAGTCATGCCAGTAAAATTCTGTTAAAAGTCATAATGGGTAGACTTCGACAGAAAATAGAAGAAGAAGTCAATATGGTCCAAGCTGGTTTCAGGCAAGGAAGAGGATCAAGAGATCATATATTCAATCTAAGATTAATAATAGAGAAATGCAGAGTGTTTAATGTGAATCTATATTTATCCTTTATAGACTACTCAAAGGCATTTGATTGTGTACAACACCAGAAACTTTGGGAAATAATGGAAAAAATGGGATTTCCAACACATTTGACACAACTAACATCACTGCTGTATCTAGACCAACAAGCGGCTGTAAGAATAAATGGTGAAACAACAACTTGGTTTGACATAAAACAAGGGGTCCGTCAGGGGTGCATATTGTCGCCTTACTTATTTAACTTGTATACTGAAAATATAATGAGGAATATTAGAGAAGATGTAGACAAAGAATATTATGATGCCATAACAATTGGAGGTTATGAAATACCAGAGATTAGATATGCTGATGACACAGTGTTACTGTCCACAACACAAAGAGGAATGGAAAAACTAATTATGTCAGTCCGCAAGAACAGCGAAGAGCAGAACTTCTATCTTAATGCAAAGAAAACTAAATTGATGACAACTGACAAAACAAACAAGGCAGCTGAAATATATATCAATGAGGAAAAATTGGAAGAAGTGGAGAGTTTTGAATATCTTGGATCACTACTAACTAATAATGGAGATACAATGAGCGAAATTAAAAGGAGGACATCTATCGCTCTTCATAAAGTAAAACAAATAAAGAATCTGTGGAGAGGAGCAGACAGAACCACAAAAATAAGATTTTTAAGGGCATGCATCTTTCCCATCGCAACATATGCCTGTGAGACCTGGACACTTAACAAAACAGCTGAGAAACACATAAATGCCTTTGAATGTAAATGCTACAGAAGAGTTCTCTAAATATCATGAACACACAAAAAAGAACAAATATATCTATACTACAAGAGCTTAATATTGAAGAAGGCTGGCTAGTAAAAAGGATTAAAGAGAGAAAACTTAAATATTTTGGACACATTAAACGTCATGATAATTTAGAGAAGACCGTATTGGAAGGATACATAATGGGAAAAAGAAAAAGAGGAAGACCAAGGTGAAGATGGCTGCAAGACATCGTTGACGATCTGCAAATGGATGCCGCAGCAGCAGGCCATCTTGCTCACAACCGAGAGAGCCCTACAGGAGTGCTGTTTGGGAGCCAAAGTTCCGCAAGGGACATGCAAATGAATGAATGAATGAATGAATGAAATCCTTGAGTCTTCTGATCTGAGGTTCTTAACTTTTTATGACTGATTGATTGACTGATTGATTTATTAATTTCAGAATATAGTGTCAGTGCAGTCGGACATTCTGTATCTGCTCTGCCGCCTGTTCCAGTAACCAATGTAAGGTTACAGCATCAGTGACGTATCAAAAGGGTTGCAGAGGTGGGGTACGAACCGGGTACAGGTAAAAAATTCACAAAATGTTATATAACATCCCCTCCATCTTTTGTAGTAATTATATGGTTATGCCCTTTTCTTCTTTGTTTCTTTCAACTTTTCTTCCTAGTATTTAAAAAGAAAATGTATTATATATACCACTGTGATTGAAATATGTTAATTATCTGGTTATTATGTATTTGACTAATTCTGTTTTCACTTTCTATTGATTTGGTACTCTTTATTTTATTTATTTTTTGTTTTGTTTTTGCCTGTTTAAATTGCAGTAGTGGGAATTTGTAGGAGTAAATTCATGAATAAGTAAAACTGTATTAGGAACAAACAACGGTTCTAAGGACTGTAATAGCCGGAGGTGGGGTGAGGGATACGGTCTCCACTTCAATTAAATGTCTCCATGGCATGCGTCTCAAATAGTCTCTGACAGTCCAAGTCCAGCTCCTAGCCTTCTCGTAGGGGAACTGTTTAAAACTACAGGAGATGGGGCGAAAAGCGAATAACTGGCGTCTGAAAAACAGACGTTTCGGGTAGATAAGACTTGTTAGTCTTTGTTGGTAGCTCATCTAGGAGAAGGAAAGCTCCTGATCTCTGCTGGCAAGATTCTTCAGCTCCCGCGTGTGGGGTTAAACTCCTCCCAGCCAATGAAGAAAAATGTGATTAGGGTTGCCGCATGGCATCGTCGTGGAAAAGCTGATAGAAAGGATTAAATGAAGTAGTCAGTAGTCTCGTGGTCAGAGCTACTCAAATCACGACACCTCTGCTCTAAAGGCCGGCCACGTCCTATATACACCCATATTGGCTCAAATGCCTAAACCGGCTTAATCCATGGGTTAAACTAAGACTCTGCTGGCGAGATTCTTCAGCTGCCGCACGTGGGGTGAAATTTCTCCAGGCCAGTGAAGATATATTTCGATTAGTGTTGCCACGCGGCGCCGCTGTGAAAAAGGTGATGGAAAGCATTAAGTGAAATTTAATCGGTATGGCCAGTAGACTCGCGATGAGGGCTACTCATACCACGGCACCTCTGCTCTAGAGGCCGGCTACGTCCTATATACACCCATACTGGGACAATATGCCTAAACCGGCTTAGCCCAGGAGTGAAAGTTGATGGCTAAGCATATCACGGTACCTCCGCTCTAGAGGCCGGTCACGTCCTAAATACACACATACTGGGATTATACGCCTAAACCGGCTTAACCCAGGAGTGAAACTCACTAGTGGCGAGGATTCGTCCTCCTCGACAAAAGCTCCACCCTGGTCATCACCAGGAAGGGTAGCGGCCACGACCATAAAATGCTGAAGTCGGAGACACTGGACCAGTGCAGTCTAGATATGCAACCACCTCTCACCCGACTGGGATATATTCATATCCAAAACACGCCGAGGTTTTCCGGTGAGAAAGTCCAACTCTAGGCTGGATGGGCAACCGTCTTTCACACGGCAGGGATATATTCATATTCAATCCACATCGAGGTTTTCCAATCTACATTAAATTGGAGCAAAGAAAACCACAGAGCCACGCAATGCCGCTTCTGTGACCCACGGAGAATATAGGCCCAATGCCCACGATGCTCTGAGCCTCCATCCTAAATGAGATTATCGCGAGAACCACAGTAGTAAATTCAGTAGGATCACCGGGTGATCTTGATGGCAGAAGCGAACGAAGAAGAAGAAGGAACAAACTGCAGTTGTAAGGTCTGACACTAACTATTCAAAGCCCATTGACATGAAAAAAAAGGACCAGACAACGATGTATGCAGTGTTCATGCTTGTTTAAGAGGAAAAAAAATCTTCAAAGAAATACTCTAATGAACATAAAAAGAAATCAGCATGGTCACCTTCTTGGGAATGACGGAAGTATAAGAACGTGACAAATCCATCTTAAATTATGGTCCAAACATGAGAAACATTAATTTTTACATTATTACAGCAAGAATGGAGTGTTATCATTTCGATGTTTCGCAAAATAGAAAGTGAATAATTTTTCTACAATAACGGATTGATTTATAGACATATGGACGATAGACAAACAGTTAGACAGATAATGCCGGATATGTGTTAGACAACGCCGGGTATTTGTTAGACAGACAACGCCGGGTATTTGTTAGACAGACAACGCCGGGTATTTGTTAGACAGACAACGCCGGGTATTTGTTGGACAGACAACGCCGGGTATCTCTGCCATTGATCATTTACACATAAAAAAAACCCACTGTATTTAGATTTTTAAAACAGATGTGCCTTAAATGTGTCTGTGGCACTGAACTATTTCTGTACAATGAAATGTTCAGACCTTCTCTAACTGAACTGTCTAGCCCAGACTCAGAGAGAAAGTTCATGTACATGACAATACTTGCACAACCTTTGTGGGGATGTTTTAACCACGTTGTGTGCGGTTCCGTAACGATTTGTTTTATACAGCTTGAAGGGTCTGTTTGTGACGGCAATGTTGCCATGAAAATACTTTCACGCTCAGTTTTAGTTGGCATGAGTCCTCTTTCATGTCCACTTGGTCTCTTTCTTTACCTGACTTGAGCCCTCTTTCATGTCCACTTGGTCTCTTTCTTTACCTGACTTGAGCCCTCTTTCATGTCCATTTGGTCTCTTTCTTTACCTGACTTGAGCCCTCTTTCATGTCCATTTGGTCTCTTTCTTTACCTGACTTGAGCCTTCTTTCATGTCCACTTGGTCTCTTTCTTTACCTGACTTGAGCCTTCTTTCATGTCCACTTGGTCTCTTTCTTTACTTGACTTGAGCCTTCTTTCATGTCCACTTGGTCTCTTTCTTTACCTGACTTGAGCCTTCTTTCATGTCCACTTGGTCTCTTTCTTTACCACGACTGACAGCTTCACAGAGTACTGTACAGGACCTACACATGAATGAGGCAGGCGACTATGAAGAAAGTATGAGTGATGACAGAAGCCGAGAGAAAAGAGGAGAAAGTGAATGAAAAAAAAACAACAGAAAAATATTTATAGTCAGATAAGAATGTATATTCATAAAATAGGATTCCCTAACACACACAAACACGCACGCACACATACACACATACACTGGGAGAGAGAGATCTATAAAGCTGAATAGCTGTGTTTAAAATCACGGATATGGTCTATGTCTCGAGGAAAACAGTATATGTTCAATAAAAATAAATAAATAAAAAGCTCTAGAAATGTTTGTTTGCAACTTAACTCTTTCACTCCCGAATTACCTGCCATTCTCTGCTAGGATAAATTTGATGAGAAATTTTAGTAGGAAGAAATTTGAATGAAAGTATTCTTTTTTTTTTTTTTAAAGGTGGCTTGGTTAGAAATATGCCACTTTTTATTTTATTTACACTTTGCTTAAATATCACTCTGAACGTGGATTCGTATAGATGTGTAAGACCCACGAGCACTGCCAGTGTTGTTTTGGAGTCAAAGTCAAAGAGTTAATATGTGTGCTAGGGCATGCAACCCTGCAAACATTAATGTAAAGTTAATGCTCCAGAGTTTTTTATAGCCTTTGGTTTTGAGCTCAGTTTTTGGTGTGCAATCGTGTCGCTCTCGGGATTTGTGTAAAGGTAGGAACCTTAGTTGGAAAAGTACGGAAACGGCAGTTTTTTACTTAATCTAGGTTTTCGTCAACTATTGTGAGGATGTAGTACTAGTACAATTTTCGTCAACAGTTGTGAGGATGTAGTTCATTCATTCATTCATTCCTTTGCATGTCCCTTGCGGAACTTTGCCTCCCAAACAGCACTCCTGTAGGCCTCTCGGTTGTGAGCAAGATGGCCTGCTGCTGCTGCTGCATCCATTTCCAGATCATCAACGATGTCTTGCAGCCATCTTCGTTTCGGTCTTCCTCTTTTTCTTTTTCGTATTATGTATCCTTCCAATACGGTCTTCTCTAAATTATCATGACGTTTAATGTGTCCAAAATATTTAAGTTTTCTCTCTTTAATCCTTTTTACTAGCCAGCCTTCTTCAATATTAAGCTCTTGTAGTATAGATATATTTGTTCTTTTTTGTGTCCACGATATTTGGAGAACTCTTCTATAGCATTTACATTCAAAGGCATTTATGTGTTTCTCAGCTGTTTTGTTAAGTGTCCAGGTCTCACAGGCATATGTTGCGATGGGAAAGATGCATGCCCTTAAAAATCTTATTTTTGTGGTTCTGTCTGCTCCTCTCCACAGATTCTTTATATGTTTTACTTTCTGAAGAGCAATAGATGTCCTCCTTTTAATTTCCCTCATTGTATCTCCATTATTAGAGGATGTAGTACTAGTACAATTTTCGTCAACAGTTGTGAGGATGTAGTACTAGTACAGGTTTCATCAACAGTTGTGAGGATGTAGTACTAGTACAGTTTTCATCAACAGTTGTAAGGATGTAGTACTAGTACAATTTCCGTCAACAGTTGTGAGGATGTAGTACTAGTACAGTTTTCGTCAACTATTGTGAGGATGTAGTATTAGTATATGTTTTCATCAACAGTTGTAAGGATGTAGTATTAGTATATGTTTTCATCAACAGTTGTGAGGATGTTGTACTATGTTTTCATCAACAGTTGTGAGGATGTAGTACTATTATATGTTTTCGTCAACAGTTATGAGGATGTAGTACTAGTACACGTTTTCATCAAGGATGTAGTACTAGTCTAGGTTTTCGTTGTTTATGTTGTGAAGGTGTAGTGTAGTTTGCGTAGTCAACATATGTCATACTGAGTGTGTGTGTGTGTGAGAGAGAGAGTGAGAGAGATTTGTCTCCACTACTTGTATTCTGTCGTTCTCTGGTGGGTTCCTGTTGGCTGTAGTGAAACAAACCACTAGAACTTGATATCTATGTATGGCCGCCAGTAATTTAATACAAGTAGCTCAATGTATTTCATCCATTATTTAGCTTCATCACCATCCGGAGCCGCCACAACATTCACCTTATATTATTAGATCGATGGCGTTGGTATCGTGGTATCTCTGTTGTTCGACTATGTACATGAGATGTCTACCTAGGTCCCTGTCATGTGTGTAACATAAGGATATGTGATGTTCTTATTGTGTAACTCTGCACTTTACATCTCACTGGAAGCTCCACGTGCAGACACATACGATAGTCCTGGTTAGGTGAGGGACTGCCATGATAGTAGTTCTACTTTCAGTTGTCACCAGTCTGCCCTCTACAAGTTTTGCGGCTCGTACGGAAAATTTTTAACTCATGCTCATATATTGCAGATAAGCGTGGTAGCGTCAAATTACAAACTATAATTTATAGTTGTCATACCAAAAATGTGTGCAAATATGCGTGGTTCATTCATTCCTTTGCATATCCCTTGCGGAACTTTGCCTCCCAAACAGCACTCCTGTAGGCCTCTCGGTTGTGAGCAAGATGGCCTGCTGCTGCTGCATCCATTTCCAGATCGTCAACGATGTCTTGCAGCCATCTTCGTTTCAGTCTTCCTCTTTTTCTTTTTCCCATTATGTATCCTTCCAATACGGTCTTCTCTAAATTATCATGACGTTTAATGTGTCCAAAATATTTAAGTTTTCTCTCTTTAATCCTCTTTACTAGCTAGCCTTCTTCAATATTAAGCTCTTGTAGTATAGATATATTTGTTCTTTTTTGTGTCCACGATATTTGGAGAACTCTTCTATAGCATTTACATTCAAAGGCATTTATGTGTTTCTCAGCTGTTTTGTTAAGTGGTATACGCGGTAGCGTCAAATAATAAACTATAATTTATAGTTGTCATACAATAAAAATGTGTGTAAATATACGCGGTAGCGTCACATTACAAACTATAAGTGGACACAAATAGCTGAGAAACACATACACGCCTTTGAATGTAAATGCTACAGAAGAGTTCTTCAAATATCAATTCAATTCAAGTGCCATGCCGCGTGGCGTAGGCGATCATTTCTCTCCACAATTCCCTGTCTTTAGACTTGATTATGAGATCGGCCGGTGACTTTCTTCCTAGCCACACTGACTCATTGTGAGAGATGAAATTAGAGCTAGGACACAAGCAGGAAACAACACTTATTTTGTCCCTAAACACTTGTTGCAATAAAAAAAGTATGTCCCACGACGCCAAACTAAATATATACAAGACACAGATTAGACCAGTTGTCTTGTATAGATCAGAAACATGGAGCACCACAAAACAAGATGAAGCACAGTTACAAATCTTTGAAAACAGAATCTTAAGAAGACTTTCTGGACCAATTAGAGATCCTGTATCATAAGAATGGAGAATAAGAAATAACACAGAAATTCACACGCCATTCCAGTCTTCATTTATAACTACCATCATGAAAAACAACAGATTGAGGTGGCTCGAACACTTGGAGAGGATGGACGAGAGTAGACAGACAAAAAGGACTTATACAGAAGTGATATACGGAGACAGACCAATAGACAGTCCAAGACAACGATGGCGTGACAACCTGGAAGAAGACTTACGAGCCGTCGGGGTGGACAATTGGCAGGAGAAGACTAAGAACAGACAGGAATGGAGACAAGTCTTGCTTGCAGGGTACAAAGCTGAATGAACGAATGAATTTTGTTTACATGAATCATTGATACTGTATTCTTATTTTTATAAGTTATTCCACTTAATAATATGCTTTCCAGTAAAAAATAAGGTTTTGTATTAAAAAAACATAACAAAATATTAGTGTCTTGCAAACAACCGGAGATATGCGTAGAAAATATTACTCTGACGAAAATAAAGACAGAACATAATTGTGATAAAGAAATACAAATTCAAACACTAATTATGTCCCGGTTCTCCTACAGTCGCCATATTACTGTAACACTGAAGGACTTTTAACAGTGCACAAGTACAAGACAAACCTATGTATCATCCTCAGAGGAATGCAATATTTGCTACAGTTTAGCCTTGCAGTCTGGAGAAATGCCTATATGATATCATCAGTTTAACCTTGCAGCCTGGATAAATGCCTGTATGATATCATCAGTTTAACCTTGCAGCCTGGATAAATGCCTATATGATATCATCAGTTTAACCTTGCATCCTGGATAAATGCCTATATGATATCATCAGTTTAACCTTGCAGCCTGGATAAATGCCTATATGATATCATCAGTTTAACCTTGCAGCCTGGATAAATGCCTATATGATATCATCAGTTTAACCTTGCAGCCTGGAGAAATGCCTATATGATATCATCAGTTTAACCTTGCAGCCTGGAGAAATGCCTGTATGATATCATGACGCACAGATACTACAAGATTTAGAAGAGCGAAAAAGCATCTTAATCCATCATAGATCTGGAAACCTTCTACCCGCAATACAAAAAAATAGTTGTCATTCATAATGGCATAGTAAATGTTACTTTATAAAACAGAATATTTGTTGTAAGTTACATTACTGCAATTTTATTTTTGATCCAAAGTCTTTTTCTTTTACCTATTCGTTCAGTTCGTGCAGTTGTAATTAGATTTTTACATTTTGAGTGTTATACATGTATGAACTGAATCCTCGCTTAATTCGGCTGTTAAAAAGTTCACATTTGAACGTTTAGTAATTCCAGTTGTTCAAGGACTCTCTTTCAGTAGTTTAACTATTTCATCTTGTGAGTGATGTATCAGTTGCCAGTTTGATATTCAGGGCGTGTTTGTGTACATCGCTCATAGGTTATACTAATTCAGTAGTACGTGTAATTGTAAGCAGTGCATTTGAACAATTAGTAATAATTTAGTAAATAATGACCGATATAACCGACACATAGTTATGAAAAGATTGTCCACTTAAATGTTTAAAGGTAAACTTCCTGAGGTAACAAATTTAATAATTTTAGCAGTTTAATAACATCTGACGGGATGGTGTGAGAGGAGATCACCAACAGAGCTGATGGCCTGCATGAAGGATCGGATACTCTGGAGAAGCATAATAGCCAACGCCAGTCGGCACGGCACATGATGATGATGATTAATAACATCACCAACGAAGATATTAGAATTAACGGCTTCATGTGGATTCGGGTGTTAGAAAACAAGTGGATTTGGGTGTTAGAGAACAAGTGGATTTGGGTGTTAGAGAACAAGTGGATTTGGGTGTTAGAAAACAAGTGGATTTGGGTGTTAGAGAACAAGTGGATTTGGGTGTTAGAGAACAAGTAGATTTGGGTGTTAGAAAACAAGTGGATTTGGGTGTTAGAAAACAAGTGGATTTGGGTGTTAGAGAACAAGTGGATTTGGGTGTTAGAGAACAAGTAGATTTGGGTGTTAGAAAACAAGTGGATTTGGGTGTTAGAGAACAAGTAGATTTGGGTGTTAGAAAACAAGTGGATTTGGGTGTTAGAGAACAAGTGGATTCGGGTGGTATAAAACAAGAAACATATTTATCTGGTATAAAACAAGAAACATATTTATCAGGTATAAAACAAGAAACATATTTATCAGGTATAAAACAAGAAACATATTTATCAGGTATAAAACAAGAAACATATTTATCAGGTATAAAACAAGAAACATATTTATCAGGTATAAAACAAGAAACATATTTATCAGGTATAAAACAAGAAACATATTTATCAGGTATAAAACAAGAAACATATTTATCTGAGATTCATTTTCGACGTAGAGGAGACCTCGAAACACTGAAGGTTGGAAGTATCTGGACTGAACTTAAATGTCCAAATCAAAGTCCATTTCTAATCGGGTTTCAGTGTCGTACTCAAATGCATCATCCCTTGGAATGATCACTTTACAACTGTGATGGATGTTATTTTAACCTAGTAATTCAATAACGTAATCATGCTTGACTGTTTCTGCATAAATTCGATACAGCCAAATCCCACATGCAGTAATATTATCATATCCTTTAACTTATCCGAAATTGTTACCAAACTTAATAGAGTAACGGAACTATCTTTCATATTTATGTACCGAGTGTAACCTGTATAGAAACATTATTCAATGTAAAATCCATCAAACGTTATCAGTTCTTCACTGCCTATTGGATACAAAAGGGATAGAAAGTTTTAAAAAATCATACTAGTATTAACAAATTTTAACTTAGAATTATTCTTGAATGGTTCTGCAACCATCTTCTCTTGGACATGTGTATCTGACAACGATCCAGATGATGCTATAGAATGTTGGCTAAATATTTTCAGAGATATATTTGACAATCATGTACCCATCAAAGAAGTTAATATATTTGACATTCATTTACCCATCACAGAAGTTATTATATTTGACATTCATATACCCATCAAAGAAGTTAATATATATTGACAATCATGTACCCATCAAAGAAGTTAATATTATTTGACAAACATGTACCCATCAAAGAAGTTAATATATTTGACAAACATGTACCCATCAAAGAGGTTAATATATTTGACAAACATGTACCCATCAAAGAAGTTAATATATTTGACAATCATGTACCCATCAAAGAAGTTAATATATTTGACACTCATCTACCCATCAAAGAAGTTAATATATTTGACATTCATCTACCCATCAAAGAAGTAATATATCTGACAATCATGTACTCATCAAAGAAGTTAAACAGACGAAGTCCCTCTGGGTAATTTCTGAAATACTATACGTCATGAGAGAACGCTACTGTACGTCATGAGAGAACGTGACTATAGGTCATGAGAGAACGCGATTATACGTCATGAGAGAACGCGACTATACGTCATGAGAGAACGCGACTATACGTCATGAGAGAACGCGACTATACGTCATGAGAGAACGCGACTATACGTCATGAGAGAACGCGACTATACATCATGAGAGAACGCGACTATACGTCATGAGAGAACGCGACTATACGTCATGAGAGAACACGACTGGTCGCGCGCGCGCACATACACACACACACACAAAACCACGGGGCACACATTGTCTGCCCAGGAACAAACTTATGCCAGGAACAAACTTCTGCCCGGAACAAACTTCTTCCCAGGAACACATTTCAATATGTGATGAGACAGGAGCAGAAAGAAAAAAAAACTCTCTATGGCTCTAATGCACACAAAAAAGTCCTAAAATAAGTCTGTTTGGAAAGCTATAACACTCTTGTAAATAAAACAACAAAAATTCAATTTGCAAACTCATAATCTTTTATATACTAGCACCGACTTCAGTAATTCAGAGAAAAAATTCAGTGTTCTAAAATCGTGTGCTAGTATGCGTGACTTCCGTGAACTATGAACATTTACTGAAAGTACGTGTACTAAATTAAAGCAGTTAATCATTCATTTCTTAACAGCCAGTAAAGTTACAATTATCTCTTATCCTTAAATAACAAAAGCACAGTTTTACTCGATGAAATTAGAAACACAATATTACGTCTTCGGTGCATTGCGGAGTGTTATGTTCCCTAGGCCTTTAAACCTGCAAAAGTATATTTAAAACTGATCCATCAAGCAATTTGGTCGATTCCATATTATCATCTTTATCAAAACCACTGGGAAAACACATACAAACTAACTTTAAAACGCGAGCAAGAGAACAAGTTACTTATCAGTCAGTCAGACTTTAGAGCCAGATATTTCTGCCACATAGCTCTCACTAAAGTGACAGAAAACTGTTTAGCAGGCATAAATAATGACATATTATGTGCTACCCTCTTTGTTGGCTTAAAAAGACTTTTGATATGACTGCCTATGAAATTTTTGTGAAAAATTTAGAAATAGATTGCATTCCGACCTAACAAAATGTATGACATCATTTCTTTCAGGCATACAAGTGGTATGCTTCAAAAACTCTTAGTTAATACCGATGTTCCTCAAGGCTATATTCTATACTTGATCTTCAGCACCCTGATCAGTGATCTTCCCCTTCTTCTTGACATCTTTTTGCCGATGCATGCACCGTCTCAGTGACTATTAATAACCTAGGATCAACTCTTCAGATCGAAATAAATAATATAATTAAATAGAGCAACAACAGAAGTATGTTCATAAGCACCAGCAAAACATAATCATTTCCAAAAGACAGAAACAACGCTACATCTCTAATCTGAACTGAAGCATTCTACGATTATGCTGAAACATCATAGACAGACACCGTTAACTTGGAACTATCATGTACACAGAGTAACAAACTCACAGCACATAAAGTTTACAGTCTGCCAAAATTAAACAGTTTATCATCAAAGACACAAGAAAGACATTTCACGCATTACATATACAAACACGTTTAAACTACTGTTCAACATTAAGCACACAAATGCTTCAATCACTTCAAAAGTCAGGGCGAAAGTTCAACAAAGATCATTCGCGTGAAGCCAACGTGTAAATGATTGTCTTCTTCAAGAACTGACTGATTTATACAAGAAAAGCTTGGCTAACACTGCCCCTCTACACACACATAAATATTAGATAGTTTTTGTGTGAACCGACATTTTATTTCTGCCACCACATGTGGAATATACACTGACCATGAGGTCATGAACAGAACAGCGATATCGTGATTTTACCACAGTTGTAGTATCGGTTAAGTGCTGTTCAACCTTGCTGATAACCTCTAGTCAGCTTTATATTATAAACAAACAAATACGTATTAATCAAAGTGTCGTTGAAAGTGTCGTCTTTTTGTTTGTTTGTTTTTTAAAACTATAATCGATATTGTTTTAAAAATCATACTCGATACTATTTTTTTACCATAATCGATATGTTTAAAAATTAATTTGTTACGTTTTTTGTTAGTTTGATGTGACTTCTTTGCATGTAATGTGTTTATTTTTTTTAAATCTCTTGTGCTTTCTTTGAATTTAACTCGTTCCTTTATTTATTTATTTTTTTGGTAAGGATGTGGTTCGCTCTTGTGTTAATTTTTCTCACTTATTTTTAATCGAAAGTATTTTTTGGAAATTTTTTTTTTATTTTAAATCATAGAAAAACTTCCTCTTAAACAAAGAAGAAATTCCTAAAGAAAATCAACGTCAAGTGCCAATAAAACATAAAAACAGAGATGCAACTGGCAATAATTCTGCTACAATGATACCTTACTTTTACTTCTTTAAATTACAAACGACAAAAGAAATGAGCTGCTTTCAAGAAAATGTTTATACAGATGCGACAAAAAATCATCACATGAAGAACTAGTATATGGCAGCATATAAAAAAAGTAAAAGTTTTATAAAAAAATTTATTCTTGTGAATATTGTTTGCCTCCATCTAACTTTCTCGCTTGATAGTGAATCAGATGGTGTGTGTGTGTGTGTGCGTGCGTGTGTGTGTGCGTGCGTGTGTGTGTGTGTGCGTGCGTGTGTGTGTGTGTGCGTGTGTGTGTGTGTGTGTGTGCGCGTGCGTGTGTGTGTGTGTGTGTGTGTGCACACACACACACATATTACCTCTTTGTAAGTTTGCCAGATTCTGTAAGTGAAAAACCTGGACATTTTTCTCAGACTGAAAAAAAAACCTATTCGAGTATCACCACTAATTACGAATAAAGAAAAAAAAAACCTGCACTAACAAATAAAGAAAAAAAAATGGAGACTAGGATAAAAAAATTTAGTTTCCACTGTATTGTTGTTGTTTCAAAAATGTATATAGTAGTTCTGCCAACCTTTCGTATGGAGAAAGAATTTTTTTATGTGAAAGGAAAAAAAATAACCGGGACAGATAGTGAAATTTTTTTTACAAACCAGGATTGTGCGGGAAAACGGACGCGAGTCTGTTTTCTTTGCTTTATCATTGTTAAGTCAAAGCTGGCTCATGTAATCATATGATTTTACTTGTAACACTCAGGTGTACAACTTAAACTCACCTGTATGCTACAGGACGAGCTAAAAAAATTATTTAATTCGCCAACTCACTTAATAAGAACATAAAATTCACTAATGACAAGTCTGTCAACTTTTAGGACATCAAAATATTTGTTAGTACAAAGAGACTTGTCACCTCTATATTTTACAAGCACACCGACAGTCACACCTATTTACATCTCTTATCCTGAAACTTATAAGAACTCCATCTCATACTCCCAATTTCCCTGTCTTTGCCTGTTTCAGGATAATTTGAACTTTACAGATCAGTCCAACAAATTATTAGACTTTTTATAAAGCATTCAACCGCATCCAACTAGTGAGCCACAAAGAAGCATTCAGGAAAAAACCTGTTACCCATTCTGACAGAGTTAAATTAATACTTTCTTTTCACCCGCATGGTCAGATGGTTAAGAAAATTCTTTATCGTCATCTGCTACTAATCCAACTCGACCCCGACACTCGCGACATTTTCTCTGATCCACCTCTGTTAGCGTACAAACGGGAACCAAATCTTAAGAATATCCTTGTCCATGGCCACTTAAAGCGGAACCTTGAATATGTTGATACTAAAAAATGTAACCGCCCCCGCTGTGTTACCTGCCCCGTAGTCCGGGAAAAGAAAGCGATCACCTTTCCCAAAACTATCCTCACTCTCCATGAGGGATTTACATGCAAGTCTCACAATATGTCACTGTATGCAAAAGATGCAGAATAACTTACACTGGTGAAACTGGTCTCAGATTAGGGGACCACATGCTGAAATATCTGTATGATATCACCCACCATTCTTCGAAACCAGTTCCGAATCATTTCAATGGCCCTAGCCACAGAGGCAAATCTGACTTTCTGGTAACAGAGTCACGCAGATGACACTAGCCGTCTAGCGCTTGAGAACCGCTACATTCAGGAATATGGGACTGTCGAACTACATGGTTTAAACTCATTATTCAGCTACACCTAACATTCTCCTCTTCCACAATCATAATCCCTCCCCATTTAGCTCCACTCCCATCTCACTTGTTACACATAGCTCAGAACCTCTTCACAGCATTACATTACAACCCCTATACCCCATCTATAATCACATATTTCACCTTCTCACGGCTAGATTACCATTGTATCGCTCTCCCTCCCCTCCACGGTTTATCCACTCACCACTCTCAGTTACGACTCACCTATCACACATCCCAAGTCTCCATTTAAATACTCTCTACACTCCACCATGCGCATTTCTGATACACAGCGTCGGACAAGCCACAGCTTCTTACAAGTTACAGATAAGTGCTCTATTCATTTTATTTAATTTTATTATTAATTAATCAATTAACTTTTTACATAGCATTCATGTGAATTTGTATTTTATCTCCTCTCTCTATTTCTTCGTCGTGTATGTTTTTGTACGATTAAGGCTCACGCCGAAAAGTCACAACTATGTACTCGTTAAGTAATAAAGCTGTTCCTACTTTTTCCCCTAGTTTATACATTTTGGTATCACAGCTTTACTGCAGTGGTTCCGTATATAGTTATATACTCATACACTAATTATTGTGTGTAACTTAAAGTTGGCTCTTGTAGTCTTATGATTTTACTTGTAACATTGAGATGCACAACTTAAAGTTAGCTCTTGTTATCTTATGATTTTATTTGTAACACTGAGGTGTACAACTTTTGCCCTAGCTAATGGTATGGTTGTTGTTTTGTTCTTCTTGTATATCGTAGTAATAAGATAAAAGGGATGGCGGCTGCAGTAAAACTGGTTTAAATAAATAAGGTAGATAAAGGTGTATGGTGCAGTTTTACAAAGTGAGGGAGGGAGTGAGCAAGGTGAGAAAAAAACACATACTTTCTATTCGTTTTTTTCTCACCTTGCTCACTCCCTCCCTCAATTTGTAAAACTGCACCATACAATCTACCTTATTGTATTAATAAGTAGATGTACTATTTATTATTTCAATCTTTTCCTTATCTACATGAAAACCTGGCTAATTTAGCAGGTTCCAGACTCCTACATGTAAAGTTAATCAGTTTTTTAAAATTTAATCTGTCGGAGAAAAGTCTAATATTAAATATTTACACTATTGTTTATTAAGTGTGCTACAGAGCTGGGCCTAAAACATAGGAAAATAAAATATGTTTAAAATGCTTCGGCATAGAACGTGTACCACAGAGAGCAATGTTTTACAGACCACGCAGAGGCAGAGGAAGGGGCCGCCCATGCAAACGATGGACCGATGGTATAGCAGAATCCCTGGACATCTCATTGTACGAAACCATCAGGAGAGCCATTGGGAGACAATTGCACTTCACCTCTACACCTAACAGTAAATGAGGAAGGACAAGACAAGATGCTTCGGTAGCAATTTGCAAATTGTAAAATAGTTTGGTTCTTGCTTAAAGTGGCTAATAAATGAACAATTTAGAATCCGTTATTATGAAAGGAAAGCTAGACACTTCACTGAATGTTATCTCCAGTTAGAAAGCTAAACTAGAAAACAAAAACTTTCAGTTAGTGAAAGAGATATGACGAGCTTAGGGATGGGAACTATGAAACTTATTTCCAAGCAGCAAAAAGTTCTGTTTTGTTCGACTCTCTGGGATGAGGTGTGATATTAATGTCATGTACAACTGGACATTGAAACATAAAGGAGCACTTAGATTCCTGCCCGCGCTCACCACTCGGTCGATAGATAAGTGGGTGGAGCATGGATTAATAGGAGGAGCTTCAGAAAATAATCCAAGTGGAGATTATCGTGAGATGACAGACAGTTAAGGGCGAGAGGTAGAGGTTGCGGGTAGTGAGGAGAGAGAGAGAGAGAGAGAGATGCGCAATTTTGTGGATTTTCGGGTTATTATGAAGAATGATGGGAGCAACTGAATTTACTTCGGTTTAGCGTGATTTAGTGTGGTTTGTGACTTGGGTTTAGCGTGATTTAGTGTGATTTGTGACTTGGGTTTAGCGTGATCTAGTGTGATTTGTGACAGCTTTCTCATGTTCGAATGTTGTCTGTGTTTAGATTTTCTTCGAACATGTGACACCCTATAGCTGTCATGCCTGTAATCTCAAGCGCAAACAATTCACAAGCACCACAACAAGTAGAACGCGTAGCACGTGCCCTGGTATGGTCAGCATTTGTCGGAAACCTTCTCGTGTTGGCCGAACAAAAAATGTCAGCGCATTACACAACGTTTATCAGGTAAGACAAAACATTTCAGCATTTTCTAACATAATATTCTCACTGTATGAAACAATATATGTTAGTGTATGAAATAATGTATGTTAGTATATGAAACAATATGTTAGTGTGTGAAACAATATATGTTAGTGTACGAAACGATATATGTTAGTGTATGAAGCAATATATGTTAGTATATGAAACAGTATATATTAGCGTATGAAACATATATGCTAGTGTATGAAACAATGTATGTTAGTGAAAACAATGAGCAAAAACATAGAGAGAGTGAGTGAGCAAGAGGGAAAGAGACAGGCAGGCAGACAGGTTTGGAGGGGAGGAAGGATAGATGAGTATTCCGGTTATTCTGTGGGATTTTTAAAAAATCTAATATATCATGTCTGTAATGGTCACTTGTGTTGTTTATATTTTGTGAACAGCATATAAATAAAAGTGTAATGCAGCACAAATATTATCATAACCATATACGTTTAAAAAATATATTTACCATTACAACTCTGCTAATTTTACGTGCGACGTATTTCTAAATCAAGCATGACCAGTTCTTCCAACTTTCCTTGCATTAGGTAGAATTTTCAAAGAGCATATCTAAATCAAACATGACCAGTTCTTCCAACTTTCCTTGCATTAGGTAGAATTTTCAAAGAGCATACCCCCCCCCCCCCCCCATATAAGACGCTTCAACGTTTAAGTTAAGACTATAATAAGGAATAGTTTGGTCGAAAAATAAAATCCATGAACTTTACAGCGCTGCACTCAGTAAGGCTTAAGTCCAAGATTGTATGCTGCTGGATATAGTAAGGCTTTAGTCCAAGATTGTATTCTGCTGGATATAGTAAGGCTTTAGTCCAAGATTGTATTCTGCTGGATATAGTAAGGCTTTAGTCCAAGATTGTATTCTGCTGGATATAGTAAGGCTTTAGTCCAAAATTGTATGCTGCTGGATATAGTAAGGCTTTAGTCCAATATTTTATGCTACTGGATATAGTAAGGCTTTAGTCCAAGACTGTATTCTGCTGGATATAGTAAGGCTTTTGTCCAAGATTGTATGCTGCTGGATATAGTAAGGCTTTAGTCCATGATTGTATGCTACTGGATATAGTAAGGCTTTAGTCCATGATTGTATGCTGCTGGACATAGTAAAGCTTTAGTCCATGATTGTATGCTGCTGGACATAGTAAGGCTTTAGTCCAAGATTGTATGCTACTGGATATAGTAAGGCTTTAGTCCAAGATTGTATGCTGCTGGATATAGTAAGGCTTTAGTCCATGATTGTATGCTGCTGGATATAGTAAGTCTTTAGTCCATGATTGTATGCTACTGGATATAGTAAGTCTTTAGTCCATGATTGTATGCTACTGGATATAGTAAGTCTTTAGTCCATGATTGTATGCTGCTGGATATAGTAAGTCTTTAGTCCATGATTGTATGCTACTGGATATAGTAAGTCTTTAGTCCATGATTGTATGCTACTGGATATAGTAAGTCTTTAGTCCATGATTGTATGCTACTGGATATAGTAAGGCTTTAGTCCATGATTGTATGCTGCTGGATGTTTTACTCAGACTTGTTTCATGGTGAACGTTACGCAACAGATTATGGTTACTGCCACGGTTTCAGCATAGAAGTATTCATTAATTTAAATAATTTACAAGCATAAAGGTATTCATTAATTTAAATAATTTACAAGCATAAAGGTATTCATTAATTTAACTAATTTACAAGCATAAAGGTATTCATTAATTTAACTAATTTACAAAGGATTTTGAACTACGATTTCTCTGATCTGGATATTTTAATAATTTTAGCAAAGGTTCGATAACGTTACTGTTTACCACAGAAAATGTATATACCAGGTTTTCCCTTTGACTTAGTTCTTTTTGGTATCTTTCTCGTTGACTTAGCTCTTTTTGGTATCTTTCTCGTAATAAAGTCAGTCTGTCAGTCATTTGCATAATCTAACTCTAACCCTGCCTCCCTAACAGCTCTCATGTAGGCCTCTCGACTGTAAGCAAGATGCCCTGCTGCTGATGCATCAATTTGCAGATTATCAACGATGTCTTGCAGCCATCTTCTCCTTAGTCTTCCTCTCTTTCTGTTTCCTATAATATATCCTTCCAAGGCCGTCTTCTCTAAATTCTCATGACGTTTAATGTGTCCAAAATATTTAAGTTTTCTCTGTTTAATCGTAAGAAAAACGGGCACAAAATACGCAGATAAATAAAAATGCATAAACAAATAAATAAATAAATAAAAAATAAAATAATACTGTCGAGCTATATGATGATGGCTATCAGTTCCTTTTTATATTTTTTAAATGATTTTACTTTGTAATAATGTTTTAATATTTATAATCATACATACAAGTGTGTGTGTGTGTGTGTGCAAGTGTGTGTGTATTTAAACACAAAGATGAGTTTTAAAAATAACCTTGTTTACTTGAATAAAATGTGTAAATATGATTGAAGAAAACGCATCATCATCTTTCAAATACTCCTCATCGTACTCAACACAGTTTTGTCACTGCTTCCTTAATGCCTGGATTCCTCAAGGGAAAAAAATCTTCTGACTGAACCTGTACGGCATCTTTAATCTCTTCATCCTTACTGCACTTCCTCTCAGCTAGCGCCTCGCTGGGAGGTTCAAACACATAATAATTACACGGTGCGAGGTCGGGTAAAGATGTAGGATACGGAAGACACTCCAGATACAGAGTCGTAATTTGTTGAGCTGTTGCAGGTTCTGTGTGATTCCCACGTTTTCATGCTGTAACAACAAGCCTGAATTGAGCAAAACAAGAAGATTTGATGCGACTGAAGTTTTAAAGTGGTTCTCAAGCAGATCACTTTTAAAGTGATTCTCCAGTAGATCACTTTAAAGTGGTTCTCAAGCGGATCACTTTAAAGTGATTCTCAAGCAAACCACAGTATGCCTCGCTGTTGATCGTGGGTCTTCTGGACAGGTCATGTTTCAGAATTGGGCCTTTACAGTCCTCGAAGAGAATGAGCAACAATTTTATGGCTAATCAAGCTGTACGGGACTTCTTTGGGTTGTTGCCCTACTGTTGCCGGACACTGGTAATGTTGCTGGACACTGGTAATGTTGCCGGACACGGGTAATGTTGCCGGACACGGGTAACGTTGCCAGACACGGGTAGTGTTGCCAGACACGGGTAGTGTTGCCAGACAGGGCACTGTGTAACAGGACTGTTACCCTAACGTTGCCAGACACGGGTAATGTTGCCAGACACGGGTAGTGTTACCAGACAGGGCACTGTGTAACAGGACTGTTACCCTAACGTTGCCAGACACGGCACAATGTCAATCAATGATTGTTGCCCTGAGAATAAAACACTACTTCATAGTTAAGTACTGACTTAATCGTACTGTGACTCAGCTGAATGAGACACACACATAAGAATCGTTCTAAATGCTATACACTTGCAGAACTGTCAAATAGGGATTTAGACGACGAATAACACTGAATTAATCAACTGAAGACATCCAATACAAAACAGATAAATGTTTAATGATGCGCACATGATGATGATGGTTTCTGACGAATCATGTTGGTGACATACAAACTGAAGGGAGCGATATAAAAAAACAACAATTCCAGACCACACTGTGCTATCTTTTGTTTTTCCTATCAGTTCATATGCTTGTCTTTGTCCATGCCACTTGGTCAGTTCCCCCCCCCCCCAATTTTTGTCCATGCCGCTTGGTCAGTTCCCCCCCCCCCCTCAATTTTTGTCCATGCCACTTGGTCAGTCCCCCCCCCTCAATTTTTGTCCATGCCACTTGGTCAGTTCCCCCCCCCTCAATTTTTGTCCATGCCACTTGGTCAGTTCCCCCCCCCTCAATTTTTGTCCATGCCACTTGGTCAGTTCCCCCCCCCCTCAATTTTTGTCCATGCCACTTGGTCAGTTCCCCCCCCCCAATTTTTGTCCATGCCACTTGGTCAGTTCCCCCCCCCCTCAATTTTTGTCCATGCCACTTGGTCAGTTCCCCCCCCCCTCAATTTTTGTCCATGCCACTTGGTCAGTTCCCCCCCCCCTCAATTTTTGTCCATGCCACTTGGTCAGTTCCCCCCCCCCCCCTCAATTTTTGTCCATGCCACTTGGTCAGTTCCCCCCCCCTCAATTTTTGTCCATGCCACTTGGTCAGTTCCCCCCCCCCCCCCTCAATTTTTGTCCATGCCACTTGGTCAGTTCCCCCCCCCTCCCCCCTCAATTCCGCTCTATCTCTCTTGAATTTTTCAGTCATTACTAAGTTCTCTAACTTATATCTTGTCAGGACATGTCCAAGAAGTTTTAATTGTCTTTTACCTATAATTTTAACTACTTTCTGTTGTTCTGGACATTCTTTGAGGACCTCTTCGTCTATTTTTATATCAGTCCAGGATATTCGTTGAATTTTTCTTCAAAACCACATCTCTGTTACTTCCATTTAAAATATGTTTCTTAATTGTGCACATTTGAGATTTGGAATTTAAAAAGAAAAGAAAAAAACATGTAGAAATAATGCTTTAATACAAGTGATGTAAAAATGTTAGTGTATTTGTGTGAGATGATATATGTTGGTGAATGAGACAATATGTGTGTACGATACTATATATGTGAATGTGTGAGATGATATATGTTGGTGAATGAGATAATATGTGTGTACGATACTATATATGTGAATGTGTGAGATGATATATGTTGGTGAATGAGACAATATGTGTGTACGATACTATATATGTGAATGTGTGAGATGATATATGTTGGTGAATGAGATAATATGTGTACGATACTATATATGTGAATGTGTGAGATGATATATGTTGGTGAATGAGACAATATGTGTGTACGATACTATATATGTGAATGTGTGAGATGATATATGTTGGTGAATGAGATAATATGTGTGTACGATACTATATATGTGAATGTGTGAGATGATATATGTTGGTGAATGAGATAATATGTGTGTACGATACTATATATGTGAATGTGTGAGATGATATATGTTGGTGAATGAGACAATAAAGAAAGCTTCCTTTTCAGTTATTTTTTTCATTGTTATTTGTTATATTTCATAGGCGTAAATTCAAATTTTCTCTCTTATTTCTTCGTTCTGTATGGTTTTTTTTTGGGTATGATTAAGGTGTAAAACAAAATGTTGCACGTGTGTGCTCGTTAATTAATAAAGTTACTTCTACTATTTGCTTTAAATGATCTAATTCTGTACCTTTATGCAAGGTAAAACTTTGCTGAGGCCAGTTAACTAGCCACTGCGTGCCGTGAAATTCAGCTTGAAGACAAGATCTGCCTTCTCCTTTGATTTGACATAGAAAAGGTTTTTAGCCTTGGTCCTGATGGTAATGATGTTAAGGAAAATCCACTACCGTGTCTGGTCATTATTTCGCGTTAATTGCGTCATTTCTATCTGCTATAGAGCGCGTCGGCGATGATTCGTGCTCATAGCATCATTTTTGTCTGCTGTAGAGCGCGTCGGCGATGATTCGTGCTCATAGCATCATTTTTGTCTGCTGTAGAGCGCGTCGGCGATGATTCGTGCTCATAGCATCATTTCTATCTGCTATAGAGCGCGTCGGCGATGATTCGTGCTCATAGCATCATTTTTGTCTGCTGTAGAGGTCCTTGGCCATGTTTCGTGAACATAGCATCATTTTTGTATGTTATAGAGGTCCTTGGCGATGTTTCGTGATCACAGTTGACTACAGAGACAAATGCTTTTTTCACCTCAGATATTCAGTATCTGTCCATTAAGATGGCGAAGATTGTGGAATGTAGGACTTGATATTCACGAGCTAAAATTGACATGGGTGCTCAACGTTTCTGAAGTTGCGAGACAAACTAAATGCCTCTGGTGAGCCACAAAATAGACAAGTTTCACACATTCACTTTATACTCCTTGGCAGGCGACAAAAAAGACACGTTTCATACATTCGGTTTATACTTTTTGGCAGACGACAAAATAGACAAGTTTTATACATTGACTTTATGGTCGAAATTCAGAAGCAACAGTTTATGAAAAATGTGTGGAAAAAACACTTAAAACTAACTGCAGTGTGTATTTTTTCATGGAATTTACTATGTGATTTTTTTAAAAATCGACTCAATTATTTCCCATGAGAGTTGTTTCTAAATTCGACTACTTGTAATAACTTTATTTTATAAATTGTGGACTGGTTCAAATGAATGAACTGCATTTCTTAGCAAATTTCGTTACAATACAATAGCAATGAAAATATCAGTTAATGAAAAACTGATTATGTTTATTTTATATTAGCAATTCAATTTCAGGAACTATTTCTGGGGTAGCTAACTGAATCACTGCTCAAGATGACAATGAATAATTTTTGTCTTCATTTTTAACTTGCTGTGCTTCATTCTGGAAAACATGTGTTCACATAACTACGTGCTCCCAAAGAGTGAAAAGATTCTTGCTGCATACATTCTTAAAGTGACAAATTTTTCCTTTTTCCTTGTTCATGTACATTTGGTAAAATTCCTGCACCGTTCAAAAGAGTAGTAATGCAGTGGATCCTATTCCATTCGTAGGTGTATCTAGAAAGTAGACAGTAAACGTGAATTTTTTGTTAGTTAAAGGGGTACAATCTTGTCAAAAGTAGTCATTCATTCATTCATTCATTCATTCATTTGCATGTCCCTTGTGGAACTTTGCCTACCCAACAGCACTCCTGTAGGCCTCTCGGTTGTGAGCAAGATGGCTTGATGCTGATGCATCCATTTGCAGATCATCAACGATGTCTTGCAGCCATCTTCGCCTTGGTCTTTCTCTCTTTATTTTTCCCATTATGTACCCTTCCAAGACGGTTACATCTAGATTATCATGACGTTTAATGTGTCAAAAATAGTGCGTGAGAGTTATTCACTGGACAGGCTAATTTTAGAACGGCAGAAATTGAGCACAGTTTATCGGGAAAACCCGATCATCGGGATGTCGCTAGGTTAGAAAGCACCGTGCGGCACTTGAAATAAAAAGAAGAAAGTAGACTTCCGGATGACGGTTAGGGATGGAAGAAAAGGTTTAGGTCGGAGAGAGAGTTCCCTTGCTTCAGTCATAATGGGTTAGAGGTTACTAGTTATGATGCTTCTGTAGAAGTTTGTGTGTGTCTTTTTCTTCAGGGCAATATATAGTACAGAGACTCTCAAAATGTATGTTTGTTTTATTCTGTCATTTTCGGGACAAGTACAGTATTTTTGAGTAGTGATTTTGGTGAGAGAGAAGTTAGTTTCTTCCATTGTGGAATTTATATGTTATATTGAAGTATGTGAACTGGCTTATTGTTATCACTGGTATTGTAATATCGAACTTACGACTTCCAAAGGCAAATCTTTGTATTGTGTTCAGCCGTGTGGCAGAAGTAATTTTTCCTCTCATCTCATGTAACATCACCCTCATCTTCCTCATATTAAACTTGTGTCTGTCTGACATATATGTTTAGACTCTATTGGTTCTTCACAAACGTTACTTGTTAAGTCATGTGGATTGCCAGACTCAGTTTTGTGGCCTTGTTGTCCTGGTACTGGATTGGTTGTTTGGCGTTCTTAGCGTGTAACCAGGAATGCAAAGTATGAGAGATTTAAAAAGATAGTTCAATCTGAAATTTACAATTATAACACTAGACAGCTTTTCCTAATAGCAGCACTTATAAAAGGGATATCTTTCTACCAGTGGCCACGCTTAACCCCCGTGGTATATATATATATATATATATATATATATATATATATCTGAACCTTAAGTGCCCAGGGCACATGGGGCTTCCGCAAGGGTTTTCCACAAATGCCTGTCCTTCGCCTTTTTTTCTGCTCTTGCCCAAGTGAGCCCTCTTTTGCTCAACATCCTTTCTGTTGCTCTTCTCCATGTCTCTTTTGGTCTACCCTTACTTCTGTTCCCCTGTGGTGTCAATCTTAGTGCTATTTTTGGTAGTGAGTTGTCAGTCATTCGGAGCACATGTCCCAACCATCGCCAGTGTCTTTCCTCAATAATTATAGTCAGTGGCTTCGTCTGCATTTCTGCCAACAAGATGTTATTTCTTATGGTGTTTGGCCAAAATAATTTTCTAATTCTTCGTAAACATTTAGTCTGGAAAGAATTCAACTTGTTTTCTGTGGTTTTGTTGATTTTCCAGCATTCACTTCCATAGAGTAGTACACTTAGAACATTACTCTTAAATATCCTGAATTTCGTATTTATGCTTAGTTTTTTTTATTTCCATATAGTTTGCAGCACTGCAAAAGCCTGGTTTGCTCTAGTAAGTCTGCTGTTGATGTCCTCTGTGCTGTCTCCATTTTCTACTACTCTACTGCCAAGATATACAAATTCGTTAAATTCCTCCATTAACTTGCTATCTACTCTGAGTACATTTCTGTTGTTCACATTTTGCTTCATTAACTTTGTCTTTCCTACGTTGATCTTTAGTCCTATGTTGTTTGCATTCTGAGTTAATTTGTTTATTTTACCTTGCGTATCTTTGTGGCTGCTTGATAGTAGACAAATATCGTCCGCAAAGTCAAGGTCCTCCAGCACTGTGTCAAGGGTCCATTGTAATCCTCTGCGTTTGTCTGATGTTGCCTCCTTCATTAACCAGTCTACTGCCAAGATAAATAATGTTGGTGATAGTACACATCCCTGTTTCACTCCTGTTTGTACCCTAAAGCTGCTGGAGGTGTGTTCTCCACAGATCACTTTGCACTGAAAACCCTCGTATAGGGCTTTGATTACATTAACTATCTTATGGGGGAGGCCATGCCATCTTAGGATTTTCCACAGTGCATCTCTGTTGACACTGTCAAAGGCTTTCTCAAAATCTATAAACAATGCATATGTTGTGGTATGCCACTCATTTGCCTGTTCTAATATTTGTCTAAGTACAAATATGTGATCCATGCATGATCTTCCTTTCCTAAATCCTGCCTGCTCTTTCCGAAGTTTTCCCTCAAGAGCTGATACAATTCTGTTGATGATTATTCTGCAAAATACTTTACTGGTGATTGGCAGTAGGGTAATGCCTCTCCAGTTCCCGCAATCTCTGAGGTCACCCTTCTTTGGTAGTTTTACTATAAGCCCAGTTTTCCACTCCTCTGGAGCTTTTTCTAGATCCCAAATTTGTTGTAATATCCTTCAAAGTTGTTTTGGTGTTTCTGTTTCTTCTGCTTTCAACATCTCAGCAGTCACTTCATCTTCACCTGGTGTCCTGTCTAATTTTAGCTTCTTTATCGCCTCCTTTACTTCACTTATTGTTATTGGTCCTGTATTGATGTTTAGTTCCGTTTTTGCTTCAGGTATGTCTATTGTTTGTGCTGCTTGTGTTCTGTTTAGTAGGGTGTTGAAGTGTTCCCTCCATCTTTCAATTTTTTTCTCTTTCTCCACTGACCAGTTGTCCATTATGTGTCCTTATTGCACTCTCACATCTTGTGCTGAAGTTACCTGTCATCTGCTTTGTGATTTTGTATATGGTTTTCATGTCATTTGTATATGCTGCTTTCTCTGCTGCTTCTGCTAAGTTGTCATAGTATTGACGTACCCCCGTGGTATCTCTCTCTCTCTGAACCTTAAGTGCCCAGGGCACATGGGGCTTCCGCAAGGGTTTTCCACAAATGCCTGTCTTTCGCCTTTTTTTCTGCTCTTGCCCAGGTGAGCCCTCTATTGCTAACCCGTGGTATAATATATCATATATAACCACCTCTTCGTGTAAAGAAGGAGAGGGCAACCGCGTGTAAATATTGTGGTATACCCGGAAACTGAACAGCAAACATCCTAGGGAAAGAAGGAGGTAAACTACCACAGACATACACCAGTATATCATCTGAGGAAGCCAAAATGGTGATAAATCTCAGCTACAAAAACAAATAGGAGTAAGAGCACCAAGACAATCAAAGAAACGATTCCTACTACCAGCCAAAATAGAAGAACAAGTCATCATCCTAATCTTACATACCAGGCACAATAGGCTAAGATACCATCTGCACAAAAAATTCAAGACCGGATCAACTGACGAATGTGCATGTGGCACCAACAAGAAGACAGCAGACTGCAGGAGTGCCAATATATGAGCAACAGAGAAGGGAAATATGGCCAATTAGTATTACACCAGTCCACGCCCCCCCCCCTCAAACCAGATAACCACCAACTCAAAAGTATACACGTTGACGTCTGAAAATGTTCGAAGAAGTCACACCGAATGGCAGTGATTTCCATTTGGAGGTCGCTAGTACTTCCATCACTTTCACAGAGAAATGTTAGTTACCACATTCATGGCACTTTCTCGAGCACGGATCTTGGCCTGGAGGTAGTTCAGCCACATAGTGAAGTAGTGCAGTCATTTAGTGAGGTAGTGCAGCCACATAGGGAGGTAGTGCAGCTACATAGTGAGGTAGTGCAGCCACATAGTGAGGTAGTTCAGCCACATAGTGAAGTAGTGCAGTCATTTAGTGAGGTAGTGCAGCCACATAGGGAGGTAGTGCAGCTACATAGTGAGGTAGTGCAGCCACATAGTGAGGTAGTGCAGCCACATAGTGAGGTAGTGCAGCTACATAGTGAGGTAGTGCAGCCACATAGTGAGGTAGTGCAGCCACATAGTGAGGTAGTGCAGCTACATAGTGAGGTAGTGCAGCTACATAGTGAGGTAGTGCAGCTACATAGTGAGGTAGTGCAGCTACATAGTGAGGTAGTGCAGCCACATAGTGAGGTAGTGCAGCTACATAGTGAGGTAGTGCAGCCACATAGTGAGGTAGTGCAGCCACATAGTGAGGTAGTGCAGCCACATACTGAGGCAGTGCAGCCACATAGTGAGGTAGTGCAGCTACATAGTGAGGTAATGCAGCCACATAGTGAGGTGCATGTTCTGCAGACTGCAGTCCTCACATTGTTTGGAAATGAGTTAAATTCTGATTTTGAAGCTTGCATTTAAAGTGTTCCAGAAAAGCTTTAATGTTATTAAATAAAACATGCACTAGTTGATCTTATGACTGAAGCTTCAAATTCAACTCATTCAAAGGAGAATAAATGTCTGTAAGGAAGGTAAAGTAGACCTACCACTTCGGCTCGTCGAACTCTGTTACTGGCTCGCCTTTTGCTGTCATGAACTCTTGGACTGCATTTTTCAGTTTAAAAAAATCCTCTTAAGCTCTTTTGAATGACTTAACCATCCCACGTCGGAGAAGTAGATCTCATTCCGTCATGATCAGCATCCCATTCCATTTTGATCAGTATCCCATTCCATCTTGATCAGTATCCCATTCCATCTTGATCAGTATCCCATTACTTCAAAGTTCAAAATTCAGACTCCGGCTTCACTGCATTCGGAACAACTCCATATATGATCAGCCATATGCCAAAGCATACACTGAAAAGTGTGTCTGCTAATAGTTCCAATAATCAAATGTTGGTTGGTATTCTGCCACACAGTTCAGATTTCCTGCCAGCACCTTTAATTTGTCCCAGCTCCAACAGTCTCTTCGCAGCTGCATTGTCCTTCCATTCTTACTCTTCATTTTCCCACAGTCTGTCAAATACAGCCTTAGCAATATCCCCTTTGTCCACTGTTAGTCTGTGATTTATTTTTCCCTGTCCAGCAAGTCTGTCTGCCACATCATTGCCATGTATTTCCGTTTGCTGGACAATAAAGCCACGTTAGGCTTGTCACAGTTGACTGGCTTAACAGATGAACACATTCTTTTCGTAGCAAATTCTTCTCAGTCTTACGAAGCATACTCTGTGAATCCGTCACACTGACACCATTAACCACAGCATCAGCAACTAACCATTCCATTGCCACCGCCGACACAGCCTCAGTTTCCATTCGCATGCATGAAGTGGTCATTTCAAAGCTTCCCGAACACTTTTCCACGACTCTTCCATTTCGCTAAGCAAAAAAACCCAACAATTTCTGCTGTTCTGAGTCACTGAGCCATCTGTATATATTACCATGTCAGAAGACCCACGGTGATGCTGGATGAGATCTTGAACCCAAAGTTCAACTGCTCATTGTGCACAGTCCATGGCCTTTCTGTATAATAACCTTTGTTAGCTGAGGTCGGTCCTATACCCGTAACCAGTCATCACCTTTAGGCACCTCATCTAAATTGCAAATTGATTTTATTGTATCCTCCCCTCAGCCATCCAGGATCTGCCTCGTTTGATGCGTTTTCCCTTTATCAACCCCAACTCTCTATGGAGAGGATGATCATTCATGCCAGCAACTCTGATGTGTGCCTTTACCTGAGCATGCTTGTATTTAGATCTCACACTCAGCATATCAAGCAGAAAGCTCATGGCTACCACCGAAGTATCCATGGGGCAACCCAAGACCACTGTCACTGCCTCGTTCTGTACACGCTCTAGTTTTATTCAGCTGTGCACTGGACAGGGTGAGTAGGGCAAAACCATACTCCAGTGCAAGTATCAGCAAAAAAGATGATCATAATCCGTCATGATCAGAATCCCATTCCGTCACGATCAGCATTTCATTCCGTCATGATCAGCATCTCATTCCGTCACGATCAGCATTTCATATCGTCATGATCAGCATCTCATTCCGTCATGATCAGCATTTCATTCCGTCACGATCAGCATTTCATATGGTCATGATCAGCATCTCATTCCGTCACGATCAGCATTTCATATCGTCATGATCAGCATCTCATTCCGTCACGATCAGCATTTCATATCGTCATGATCAGCATCTCATTCTGTCACGATCAGCAACTCATTCCGTCACGATCAGCATTTCATATCGTCATGATCAGCATCTCATTCCGTCACGATCAGCATTTCATTCCGTCATGATCAGCATCTCATTCCGTCATGATCAGCATCTCATTCCGTCATGATCAGAATCCCATTCCGTCATGATCAGCATTTCATTCCGTCATGATCAGCATCCCAATCCGTCACGATCAGCATCCCGTTCCGTCATGATCAACATCTCATTCCATCATGATCAGCATCTCATTTCGTCATGATCAGCATCTTATTTCGTTACGATCAACATCCCATTCCATCATGATCAGCATCCCATTTCGTCATGATCAGCATCCCATTTCGTCATGATCAGCATCCCATTATTTTCTGTAGAAATCGTTTAAACTGTTGATAATTCATGCTCCTTGCTGGGATGAAGTTCACAATGTCTGTGAGAACTTTCACAAGCAAGAGATTTATTAATGCGCTGTTCTCTGGTGACTAGAAGGTTGCTCGTTCTACCAGAGTCCGTGGTTCAAGTTCCAGGTAATTCTCATGTAATTTTTCTTTTCTGTCATGCTTTGTTTATTATTTTTTCAAGGTCTAACCATAAACAATGTGTTCTATTGTTTTACTGTGCGAAAGTCTTGTTATTTCTAATATGTAAAAATTTGTATTGTTTTTATATGACAAAAATATTTAGGCTTTATTAAATTATTATGATCACTTAGCAACACAATAAAAACTATAATCACATTGGTATACACAACAATATACGCACTGAAAAGATTGCCGAAACAGCAGAAAAGGCAGTATAGATATATCACACATATATACAAGGTCCAACAACTAAGTAATGAGACTCATTAAATAAAAAATAAAATAAACAACAGTTGATGATATAACCTGTATTTTATTCAAAGTAAGGTCCTTGTGTATTGATTTAGCGAGTGACATAATTTAAAAAACACTGGAACGATCTCTGCAGTTCTTCTGTTGGTATGGCCCTTAAACTCGATGTTACGGCCCTTTGGATGTCATTAGTAATGTCAAAGAAGCATCCTTTCAATGGTAACTTTAATTTTGGGAATAGAAAATAATCGCAGAGAGACAAATCTGTGGAGCAGGGTGGATGGCTGAGAACACACACTTGTTTTGGGGCCAAAAATTCCTGTACAACTACTGCCCGGTGAGCCGGTGCATTATCACGAAGAAGGAAAAAACTGCCAGGTGTTGAATACTCGGGTCAGACTAGGAGAATCCTTTTCAACAGGTGTTTCAAAATACTTAAATAAACTTTGACAGTGACAGCCTGTCCCTCTGGAATAAATTCTTTCTGAATAACTCCTTTGCTGTCGTTGAAGCACATCAACATTGTCTTCACTTTCGAATTTTGAAGGCGAAATTTTTTGCCTTTTGGTGATGACTTCCACTAAGCACTTCAGCGTTTAGTTGTAGGATCTTAGCAGAAAATCCATGTTTTATCCCCTGCAACAATCAAATTTAAGAAATGTTTATTTCTGCGACACGTTTCGATGATGTCTTTTGCGTACTGAACACGCTGATGTTTTTGGTCATCAGACAACGAATGTGGTACAAGCGACTTTTTTTCTTGCCAAAATCTTCCACTAAAATTGTATGAATGGTCTCTCGGTTAACACCAAATTCATCTGCCATCATCCTCACATTCAAACAACGATCTTCTTGTATCCGTTCTCTGACTTTTGCAATGAGTTCTTCATTATGAACATAAATTGGGCATCCATGTCTATTTGCATTTATAATCGTTTCCACACCACTTTTAAATCGTGAATACCACCTGAATATCTGTGCACGAGATAAACAATGATCCCCATAAACTTGTCGCATCAATTTAACTGTCTCAATGGCATTTTCCCCGAGTTTTAAACATAATTTAATGTTAGCTTTTTGATCCATGCTGATTACGTAACAATGCACTTCTGACTAGGTCAACAAAATAACGGCTTATTTGTCGTCTGCTTATTCGGTGGTGATGAAAAGTTGCCAGATCATAAATGAGGGTTGCCTCTTTGGATTCCATGCTTTGCTTCATAGATGGCAATTTAGTCTTGGCCATAATAAAATCAGTCTCATTACTTAATTGTCGGACCTTGTATACTAGACATATCACAAACACAGAGAATAATGGAACAGTGACCCTGAACAATGCAGTAAACGCACAAGAACCCAGTACTACATTTGACTGCACGATACTAAAGCGGAGAACACGGGTTAGTTCTAGTGTATCGTCTGGCATGGGCGGCAAGAGTGACGTGTTTTTGCTTCAGTCAGCGTGTCCTACAAATTCACCTAGCGTGGATATTACAAGAGGTGCAGGATGAGAGGAAGGAGCGTTTCCTGATCCAGCGTTGACAGAGATAACAGACTTTTGTGGGCAATAAGGGCCTCAGGGGCGACGAGTGCCCTGCTAGACACGAGCTCAGCACCCTTGCTAATTATTTTCATGTTTGTTTCCAAAACGTAAGACATGCGCTTCCTCTTTGCGTGGGATCAAGAGGTTTGAATGCTGGGGTTCTGTGGCCATGATGGGTGGGAAATGTGGCCATGATGTGTTGGAAATGTGGCCATGATTCATGGGAAATGTGGCCATGGTGGGTGGGAAATGTGGCCATGGTGGGTGGGAAATGTGGCCATGGTGGGTCGGAAATGTGGTCATGATTCGTGGGAAATGTGGCCATGATGGGTCGGAAATGTGGCCATGGTGGGTGGGAAATGTGGCCATGGTGGGTCTGAAATGTGGTCATGATTCATGGGAAATGTGGCCATGGTGGGTGGGAAATGTGGCCATGATGGGTGGGAAAAGTGGCCATGATGGGTGGGAAATGTGGCCATGATGGGTCGGAAATGTGGCCACGATGGGTGGGAAATGTGGCCATGGTGGGTGGGAAATGTGGCCATGATGGGTGGGAAATGTGGCCATGATGGGTCTGAAATGTGGCCTTCGTGGATCGGAAATGTGGCCATGGTGGGTCTGAAATGTGGCTATGGTGGGTCGGAAATGTGACCATGGTGGGTCGGAAATGTGGCCATGATGGGTGGGAAATGTGGCCATGGTGGGTGGGAAATGTGGCCATGATGGGTGGGAAATGTGGCCATGATGTGTCGGAAATGTGGCCATGATGGGTGGGAAATGTGACCATGGTGGGTGGGAAATGTGGCCATGGTGGGTGGGAAATGTGGCCATGGTGGGTGAGAAATGTGAACATGATGAGTGCCGGGGGTTAATTTTTTGACGCTTCTGGTACCCCCGTTGCGTACCAGACGTCAGTTTTTTGACGCTTGGTTTGTTTCAATAAAAGAACCAGTGTAACATTTAGATTGTACATATTTCGTCCGCGTTTCCGGTGACACTTTTCAAAATGGTGAAAGAGTCCTTAGATACGAGCAATGCCGAGCGAGAAAAAAGACGAGAAACATGGAAAGTTTTCAATTTTTTACGACGTAGATAGGGGTATGAACATGGCCTGTGACCACCCACTGCTCTTGAATGTATCCCAAGTAGATCTAGACATATTTAGACGACTGGAGAAGTAGTTAGGAGGTTATTTCAGACATTAATTTAGCGAGGATGCAACACAGAATCACAATACGAGATCGACAAGTAGATCTAGACATCTCAGATGGTAAGTAGTGTATATCTAGACCTAGCCGATGATGAGCTGGGCACAATCATTGCCTAAAAACATCACATTACTTCTTTTTTCCTAAAAAACTCTGCATTTATGAAATTTTCATTCATTTAGTTATACTTTGAAACATATTAAGTATACGGAAGTACATGGAAATACTGTTTTCCATTCCATTTTAGAACTATACCCCCTAACCCTATCAAGACCCGCGCTTTTACTCTGGCACTCCACTACACGTTCGTGTTTCTTCCTCCGGCACGGAAAGAGTTACTAAGCATTTTTCCGCCATTTTGTAAAGGAACATAAGCAGTTAACGTGCGGACAAAATTGTGAATTACAGTTATACGAAACAAAACGTGTGGCACTATAGTGGCTTAACGCACGAAAGCCAAAATCGACTTTGGCAGTATAGTGGCGTAAGGCATGTCGTCTGGTTCTAATGTCGTCTGCTTCTTCCTACGCTTCCTACCATTCGATCATTACAAGTACAATTGCGTGCGATTTTACAACGGATTTTACCACTGCACACGCCTACAAATATCCAAACGTAACTCTCTGCAGGGGAGACTACTACCTTATTATATACCCAACCCTATTACCTAATCCTATACTGTTACAGATAGGTACAGCAACCTTCTTAAATTGGTGACATCCTTCATAAACTTACCCGTGGAATGTAGAACTAGAAAAAAAGATAATTAATATGCTATTAAAGGTTGAGAAATAATTGAGAAAGAGTGTGCAGTATGAGATTAATAAAAAAAATAGAAAGATTTCATGTACCTGGACAGAATCCAGGTCAGTCTGTCTATCCAAAACCCATCACCCACCACTCAACTAACCAAGCATCCAACCCCTCTACATATACACTTACCCCTCTACATATACACTTACCCGCTTACATATGCACTTACCTGCCTGTCTCCTCCCTCGTTCGTCCCACCTGCCTACTTACATAACTTCCTACTTATCTGTCTACCTACTTATCTACCTACCTATCTACCTATCTGTCTACTTGTCTATCTACCTACTTGTCTACTTACATATTTACCTACCTGTCTACTTACTTATCTACCTACCTGGTTGCCTGCCTGCCTGTTTTTCCACATATTTTCCTTCCATTCATTCACCAATCCATCTATCATCCAAACATCATACACACACAATATATATATATACATCTCCCTTCTCTTGTCTCTTCCGCGTCTAAGTGTAGCAGTATATTAGAATTGGTCAGCTTACTTTTTGTTTGAAAGGGTGAAACTAAGTACAGAGTGATCGGGAAAACGCCATCCTCTGGTTGTCGCTCGACTAGAAAAAAAAGGCTACCGTGCGGGACTTGACCAGACAGAAAAAAAAAGAAAGAAAAGAGAACAGACGACAAGGACTAGCAGATGACAAAAGGACTAGGAGACGACAGGATGGAAGAAAATGACGGTTAGGACTTAGGATCTAGAGAGAGTTGAAGTTTGTGTTTCGGTTAGGAAGTTGTAATTAGTCTATGAAATGTGTAACTAGTTAGTAATAGCTCATCAGAACAGAATATAGCAGGATATCCCGTTGGCGTTGAAGTCTTAGGACATTAGTAGACGCCGGGAACTTGTTCTAGGTTGTTGCCTCGAAGTTTATGTCCTGAATGTGTGTCACTGGAATGGTTCAGATAAAAGGGATTGAGACTGCAGTAAAACTGGTTCAAATAATAAAGGTAAATATAGGTATATGGTGTAGTTTTACAAAGTGGCAGAAAGAGTGAGTCAGGTAAGAAAAAAAACAAATAGAAAGTATGAGAGTGAGATGAGAATGTAGAAATGAAAAACATATAACATTCGATATTTCGGCGTGGGCCTTTTTCGAGGATTACATACATAAACGAGATAAAAAAAAAACTAAACGAAAAACTTATCTTAATGTGACATCCTCCAAAAGTAGGGGACCACAGAAATGTGTGTCCATTAGACGAGGCATAGAGACCACGCGAGACCACACAAAAGATAAGCCGATAGAACCACTCGTAAAAGAAGAGGCGGAGAGAGGGAGGGAAACAGGTGGGGGAAGGGCAATAGAAGCAGCTGCTAGAGGTGAAAAAGAGTGGGTGGGAGGAGGAAAGGGGAAGTGGAGAGATAATGAATGAAGAACATAAACACCCGCAGGGAGAAGATGTGAAACTGGTGAATAGGACAAGACCCTATCACAACAACAAAAAAAGAGAGGGAGTGGAAAACTAAAGAAGTTAAAGGAAGCTGAAGACATTGTTAATTCCAGCTGAGTGGAGACAGCCAGCCTGGAAAATAAGACGCTGTTCTAGGACCCTCCGAGATCGTACATCAGCAGAACAAGAGCGGATCGCACTAACAGAAATGTCCTGTTTCTCCCTGTGGTTGCTAAGGCAAAAATGTTTAGCTACAGGTAGCCATGTCCTCTTAGAAATATCGTTAAGATGTTGGCGAAAACGATCTCCAAAGCGTAAACCAGTCTCACTTATATACTTCATACTACAACATTTGCACATAATAGTAAAAATAATATTGCATGAAGTGCAGGTGAAACCCTCCTGAACTGATAACGTGGACTTAGGGAAGGCGATCTGGCTAGAATCGACGATAGATGGGCAAGTGTTGCATCTATGGCGTCCACAACGTCTGGTACCATAAAAAATATCATCTGTCTTAAGGCGACTTCGAACTAGAAGGTCCCTAAGGTTCATGTCCCGTCTGTAGGCCACCAGTGGGTGTTCCCCAAAAAGTTCACGTGTATCAGTCTCGGTCTAGAGGAGATGGAGATAGCAAAATAGTATGTTTTTAACTGCCAAACCATGTGGGTGGTGCGTGAGTACCAGTTTAACTCTGCCCGAGGTACACTGCGGGTTAGGAGTGAGGACTTGTTGCCGCGATATAAGGCTGACGCGGTTCCAAGATAACGAGAGAACATGTTCTGGATACCCGCGTTGACGGAAGAAATCAGTGCACAAACGACGCAACTTAAGAAGCTAGGAAAAAGGTATAGAGTCTTTACACGATCTAGGATGGGAGGAAGAGTACAAGAGAATAGCTGTGAGAGTGTATAAACCTACAGACTCTAAGATAAGTTTTTTAGTTTAGTTTTTTTGTCTCGTTTGTGTATGTAATCCTCGAAAAAGACTCACGCCGAAATATTGGATGTTGTATGTTTTTCATTTCTACATTCTCATCACACTCTCATATTTTCTATTTGTTTTGTTTTTTTCTCACTTGATTCACTCCCTCTGCCACCTTGTTAAACTGCACCATACACCTCTATCTACCTTGAAATGGTTCGTGCCATTGTCACATTGTCCGTTGTCTCATCGTCATCCAGTGTACCATTAAAAAATCATAACTTTGAAGGTCGTTTCTATGTTGCTATTTTGTGGCTGAGAGGAAGTACGAGACTTGATAAAATTCCTCCGCAGACGTGTAGTATGCAGATAACAATGAGAGTATCATGCAAAACTCCATCGCCATCATCAAGGTCATTATAATTTGATAGCTGTTTCTAGCCACCTCAGTGGAGTCCGTCATATGAGTACATGCAATTACAGCAACAGGTGAATTAAGAATGCAGCTTCATCGTGTAGAGCAACATAAGACACATCGGGTTACTTGTAGCCAGAAATTTTCACTTTTGTCGGTCCTATGCTATCTTCTTGCTAGTTTCTGACATCAGCCATATGTTTACCTATTTTTTACATACTTACATACATATATATATACATACGCACGCACGCACGCACACACTGTCCAATATTGATGGATGGACTGCAGAACTAAAATATTGTAATATATCATGTTTGTGAGGAATCATTGGAGAAGACATGTGTCAGATGATATGGATGAAGAAAAAGAAATTCCGTTGCTAAGAAAATAATCCAGGTCACTTGCATGTACCAGTGACTAACATATCAAGTTGTTTTTAATTTCTTAGTCTACAACAGGGGGTCGACAACCTTTTAGCAGTGTTGTGCCGAAGTACATCATACAAAGTTATTCAGCGTGCCAGCCTTACCCTACCATATTTTTATATACCACAAACACTGAAACTCATTACATAACTATGTTACTCCTTATTGATTATTAAATATTTCAATATAAATACGAACAAATACAAAAGCTATGTTTTGCAAAATTTAAGTTCTGAATACATTATTTTGAATACGAATCTATATTCGTTTTTTAAGTCTTTAAATGACCGGATATCAAGCTTTTTTTGTCTTTCCTGGGTCATTTTATGAGCACTGTAACCGTATTACTTACTAAAAGCACCAACTTTTCTGTTACAGTCCATGAACTGACTTGGTATGCGTGAGGAACAACAGAGGAAACTATACAAGTAGTGCTAATGGAAGTGATTGGGGGGGGGGATGGGAAGGATAGGAGCGAAATATCACACACACACACACACACACACACACACACTCACTCTCTCTCTCTCTCTCTCTCTCTCTCTCTCTCTCTCTCTCTCTCTCTCTCTCAGTCACTTTTTAATCTATTGTGCAGTCCTACCTCCAGTACTTAACAACTTTCGTTTTGAAGGGATGTAAAAACAGGAATAGCTTTCAAGAGTTATATGCTTCTATTTAATTAAAAATTCAAATGTTTTAGGAGATCATAATTACTGTATTTCAGTTCAGACAGCTGTGCCACTGTAAATCGTTCTGCGTGCCACGCTTGGCCTGCGGGTCGTAGATTGCCGACATCTGGGCTACAAAGTCAGAGTGAATCTAGTCCTCGGACTTTTAAGTTTAAAAAAATTGATTTCATGAAAACGATGGACTAAAATTAAAATCTGCAGGATATACTGTATTATTAAATCGACTAAAACTAAAACCTGCTGGATATACTAGTACATCTAAACTCATTCTAATAAAACTAATAAAAGATGTTGAAAATGTCCACCATCCTCTTGGATACATAAATCCATCCAACGACATATGTTAGCAAATTCTCTTTTCAGCGTGTTGGGTGTTATTGTGATGTTTGTTATTTTAACAAAGTTTGTTTATTTATATTTCTATTTAAATACTGTCACACAGAAAATATTGTACAAGTACTGTGAACTTCATTTGTCCGGAAAGATAATTACAAGTTTATTTATACCAGTTGTCTCTTTTAAAAATGGGTGTAGAATTTCCAGCTATTTACAGTTCAATAGAAAATGCATAAATAACGGAGAGCAGCTGACAGATAATGTTGGTTATGGTCACCATTCTATGATAGTAGGCAGATGATCTCAATGTAGGGACAATGGCTACGATCACTGACTAGTACAGTCACTGCCCGGAAGGAAAGCAATGGTAAACTACCTTCTGGAAACATACCAAGAAACCCAAGCAGCAATCATGGAAAGATGGCTGCAAGACATCGTTGATGATCTGGAAATGGATGCAGCAGCAGCAGGCCATCTTGCTCACAACCGAGAGGCCTACAGGAGTGCTGTTTGGGAGGCAAAGTTCCGCAAGGGACATGCAAAGGAATGAATGAATGAATGAATGAAACGGAGAACTCATTCTCAAGGTGTACATCAACTGGTCTACGCGAGCATTAGTACATAATTTATCACTCTCTCATGAACCTTTCGCGAAATATGTTATAAGTCTAGTTCTTTCTGTTAATATCTATGTGCTCGCTAGCTCTCCTAGTTATCTACTTGTCAATCTAGCTTGTGGTTTCATCACACCAGCATGACAATCTGATTCTATATCTCTTTGCCTGTTTTTCAAGGTGCACTTCAACTAAATTTATCTTTCTAAATCTCCTATCGCGTCTATCTGTACTTGTTTGTCTAGGTGTCATGGTTTCGAACTTTCTGTGTAGCGAGTGTGAATCTGTGTCCGGTCTTTCTCTATCACCTCGTTGTATCTCTAAGTCTAGTTCGGGGAATTCCCAATCGTGTTCCTGCCATTTGAATGTAAATGCTACAGAAGAGTTCTTCAAATATCATGGACACACAAAAGAACAAATATATCAATATTGAAGAAGGCTGGCTATTAAAGAGGATTAAACAGTGAAAACTTAAATATTTTGGACACATTAAACGCCATGATAATCTAGAGAAAACCGTCTTGGAAGGATACATAATGGGAAAAAGAAAGAGAGGAAGACCAAGGCGAAGATGGCTACAAGACATCGTTGATGATCTGTAAATGGATGAATCAGCAGCAGGCTATCTTGCTCACAACCGAGAGGCCTACAGGAGTGCTGTTAGGGAGCACAGTTTCGCAAGGGACATGCAAAGGAATGAATGAATGAATTCCTGCCAAGCCTCCAATTGGCCCACTGGTTTCGATATGCGTAACGATTGGCTCTTACTCGCCAGTTTAGTGGTGTCAGATGTCAGTCCTTCTATTTTATTGCCTGACTCTCTCTATCAATCCACATTTTCTGTCTGTCAATCCATATTTTGTGTGTGTGTGTGTGTAGAAAATGATGTCACGACGACCATTTCGTTAGCCACATCTAAATTATTAAGAATCTTACCCCTTTAGAACCTAACTGTTTGACCTTTGCAAATTGTCAGTATATTTGGTTTGACGTTTTACTTCCTCCTATATGTGGGCAGGTAATTGTTTCACAGCGTGCACGTAATCAACTACTTCCAATCACGTGTCAAGTCAGCATGTCTCCCATTGCCCAAGATTTGTAACAAATAAAGTAATGAGACAGCACCATGTCATCTTCTGATAGTTACTTTCCAAGTAGTCAGAACTAACAATGGCTACCTCGTCTGATTCTGCTAATTGACCATATTATCTCCATCATGACCTGTCACATCTTCCATCAAAGTATGCTGTGCTCACCACTTTCAGGATTTGCCGATATGGCTGTTTTTGAGAGCAGCTCTTCTTTCTTCATGGTGGAGAATCTGCTGGCCGACCCTGCAACCAGCAAGCCTCGGACACATCATATAGCCACGCCTCACACGGATCTGCCAGTGAACTTGGCAACACTTTCTGTCTTTGCAGCTTCGGGACGCAGCTATCCGACTACAGGCCATGGCTCTTCCTTAGACTCACTCAATCAATCTCAAGGAAGGACAGTTACAACGGCTGTCTCTCTCTCTCTTCAAGTTACTCATCGTTGTCAACAACATCACAACGTGCGATGGACATTGTATCCAGCGACAAAATCATCTCGATCAAAGAAAATGATAACAAATACGAAGATGCTATCACATTAGCTTCGCCATCCGCTCCATTTCTAAAATTTGGCGTCAACGCAATCCTTGCTGGAGACAATAACAGAAAACTCACGACAAACGACTGTGGTAAGTTGTTGTTTGCGGAGGTGGTGGTGTTAATACTTAAGATAATAACAGATATGATAGTGGTAAAAAGAATGCAGATTGTAATAAGATGAGGATACATGATAAGAATAGTCAGAGTCTAATATAGGGCAAGACGATCTAGGGAGCTGCCCAGACTAATATAGAACAAGACGATCTAGGGAGCTGCTCAGACTAATATAGAACAAGACGATCTAGGGAGCTGCTCAGACTAATGTAGAACAAGACGATCTAGGGAGCTGCTCAGACTAATGTAGAACAAGACGATCTAGGGAGCTGCTCAGACTAATGTAGAACAAGACGATCTAGGGAGCTGCTCAGACTAATATAGAACAAGACGATCTAGGGAGCTGCTCAGACTAATATAGAACAAGACGATCTAGGGAGCTGCTCAGACTAATATAGAACAAGACGATCTAGGGAGCTGCTCAGACTAATATAGAACAAGACGATCTAGGGAGCTGCTCAGACTAATATAGAACAAGACGATCTAGGGAGCTGCTCAGACTAATATAGAACAAGACGATCTAGGGAGCTGCTCAGACTAATGTAGAACAAGACGATCTAGGGAGCTGCTCAGACTAATGTAGAACAAGACGATCTAGGAGCTGCTCAGACTAATATAGAACAAGACGATCTAGGGAGCTGCTCAGACTAATATAGAACAAGACGATCTAGGGAGCTGCTCAGACTAATATAGAACAAGAAGATCTAGGGGGCTGCTCAGACTAATGTAGAACAAGACGATCTAGGGAGCTGCTCAGACTAATATATAGAACAAGACGATCTAAGGAGTTGTTTAGGGTTTCGCGCGTACGAAAGTCTCGTGCAGATAATTACGTGAGTATTTAAATGTTTAATTACTTCGATTCTGCATTTAAAACGTTCGATTCAATCTTTAAACCTTCGTTCACTCTTAAAAACCGTCGATTCAACCCTTAAAATCTTCGTTCAGTGTGTGAAACATTCGATTCAACATTTCAAATCTTCAGTTCAACTTTTAAACCTTCGTTCAGTCTTTTCAGTCTTCGATTCAACATTTAAAAGTACTTGAATTCATTTTGACTAATGGCCAAGCTTATATCTGTCCAAATTAATTTGTTTGTGTGCTATAAGCAAACATATTACTGTTCCTGTATTAGTAGTAGGAGAGAGACGCTTCCAAACAGTGGGATTAGTAAGGTCTACTACTGGTAGGATTAAGCTCTATTACGGGTGGGATCAGTAATGCTGTATCCCACCCCCTCCCCCCCCCCCCCAAGAAATTGAGAAGTAGACACTTGTAATGCAGATATGTTATTCCCTCCTACTTTAAATATATGTTCACTAATGTACATCGGCCATTTTTAAAAAATAATGTCAGTAGACCAGATCCAAGATGGCAGCTCCCTTAAAAGTATGCACGATAGAGAAAAACAGTGCGCACTTATATGGGGAGTGAGGGTGACAAACCTGCAGATGTTCATCGCTGAATGAGGAAACAGTTATGAGAACACATGCGTGTGACTTCAGTAGGTTTATGGTTGACACAAGAAGTTTAAAAAAGGGGTATCAAATCTGGCGAATGCAGCTTGTTCCAACCAGCCTCATACTGTGAATGCGCCTGACACTAACACTTAAGTGGAACGAATGATAGAGGGAAAACCGGCAAGTAACAGTCGATGAGTTGACTAGGGAACTGAAAATTAGTCATGAATGAATGAATGAATAATCTTTATTTTTAAAGAGTAAAGAATTGAGCACGCAGGCCCGTCTTACACAGTCATGGCTCGATGCGTCACCTCATTTGTGCTTGGTGCATCACATCACATTATTTGAAGTGCTGCAGTTTGAAAAAAATCTCTGTCAGGTGGGTACCGAAACAGTTCACCCTTGATCTGAAAGAACATTGTGAGAATGTTTGTGAAACTCTTTTACTATGTCACGAAGCTGAAGAAGATGACTTTCTACGACGTATATTCACTGAAAACGAATGATGGATACAATACTTCCTGTTAGAGACAAGGCGATCTAGCGAGGAGAGGCAACATTCTTCCTTGCCAAAACCAAAGAAGTTCCGTACAACTCGGTCAGCCAGAAAATTTATGCATATACTCTTCAGGGACTGTAAAACCCCAGTCCTGGAACATTACGTGCACAGAAGACCCGCTATCAACAGCTAAGCAAATTGTAATCTGCTAGAGAACTACTTTAAAACTTCAGCCAAGTCAAAACCTCTCGGTTTTCTTAGGTCTGACAGTTGTTACATCAGGAAACCGTGTAGTCTCACACAGCACGCGCAACAGCTCAACAAAGTAGGAATCTGAGCTTCGAGTGTCTTTCACATCATGCATATTCATCGCGGCATGATTATCACTTATTTGGATCCCTCAGTGAGGCTCTTAGTGGGAAGAAATTTCGTAAGGACGACTACAGTCAGTCAGAATGCTTTTTTCTTTTCTCAAGGAATCCAGGCATTAGTGAAGCAGTAGCAGACCTGCATTGAACATGGTGGTGACTATGTCCGAAAGGGACAATGAGTTTTTAAAAAATCATATTTATACATTTCGTGTTACTGAAAAAAAAAATTGCGATTGCTAAGTGGTCAGTGCACTGGTCTCTCATGGCGAAGATCGGGGGTTCGAATCAGGCAGGAGGCACCCCAGTCACCCAGCTGTAGAAATGGGTACCCGACTTCTTCCGGAGTTGGGGAAGGAAAGGCAGCCAGGCGTGATACTGACCATATCACCCTCTAGTGTGCTGACAGGTCAAGGAAAATATGAGCACTAACACCATATCTCTATGTGCCTCTAAGGCATGACAGGATTACCTTTACCTTACCTTACCTTCTAATTCATCCTCGTATTTGCGAAGTATTTTACCATTCTTATTATTATATATGCGTTTACTTTAATTGTGAATCATGTAAGACTATACTTTTAAAATCTCCCTAATTTCAACAAAGTAGACAAAATGTAGACAGAGAATATTACGATGCCATAAAAATTGAAGATTATGAAATACCAAAGATTAGATATGGTGATAATAAAGTATTACTGTCCACAACACAACAAGGAATGGAAAAATTAATTATGTCATTCCGTAATAATAGTGAAGAGCAAAACCTCTACCTGCGAAGAAAACTAAATTGATGACAACTGACAAAACAAATAAGGCAGCTGATATATATATCAATGAGGGAAAATTGGAAGAGGTGGAGAGTTTTGAATGTCTTGGGTCATTACTAACTAATAATGGATATACAATGAGGGAAATTAAAAGGAGGACATCTATCGCTCTTCAAAAAGTAAAGCAACTAAAGAAGCTGTGGAGAGGAACAGACAGAACTAAAAAAATAAGATTTTTAAGGTCTTGCATCTTTCCCATCGCAACATATGTATGTGAGTCCTGGACTCTTAACAAAACAGCTGAGAAACACATAAATGCCTTTGAATGTAAATGCTACAGAAGAATTCTTCAAATATCATAAACACACAAAAGAACAAATATATTCATACTACAAGAACTTAATATTGAAGAACGTTAGCTAGTAAAGAGGATTAAAGAGAGAAAACTTAAATATTGAATGTAAACGTCGTTATAGCTTAGAGAAGACAGTCTTGGAAGGGTACATAATGGGAAAAAAGAAAGAGAGGAAGACCAAGGTGAAGATGGTTGCAAGACATCTTTGATAATCAGAAAATGGATGCATCAGCAGCAGGGCATCTTGCTTACAACCGAGAGGCCTACAGAGAACTGTAATGGCGCCATATTTCCTCAAGGGACATGCATATGACTGACTGATCGAATTTCAAAACTTTTTTGTGGTTGGAGGGGGGGGGGGAAAGAATACGATGGACCCGCAATGTCTTGTTACCTAGGAGCTCACACTTCTTGAATTCCTACATTGATCATCATGATCGGTTGAGGGTACAAACCTGAACGTTTCAGGCACGTATATAAATAATGTGATGATGATCAAAACTTTGATGGTAATATCTGCTATAACGCCAAGGTCAGTGTAAATAGCAAAATAGACAAGAAAAAAGTCAAGAGTTCTATCCATTATAGATTAGAATAAATTTTGTTTCAGCAGTGCGTGACTCAACACTACATGCCGGAAGTCCTGGCATGAGCATCAATGCTTGCACCTCACTACCTGCCCTGACAATCCAGAGTACTTCTGTGATGTGTCCTTTCCCGACATACGAACTCAAGAACAGTTCCTATTGTCTTCGCTATCCCATAGTTTGTGGTGGATCTTCTCACCCAGTGCGAAAGCAGCCATACTTTCATGGTAAGATATTTTTTCTTTCTAAATCAGGATAAGTTCTCATGACATCCTATTTATACTAAATGGTGTCCCGTGTCTCTCAGATGATTACACCGTGGGTCCCTCAGGAGTTTCAAAGACCAGGGGAGTAAACCTTGACATAAAAATCCAGATGGATGGGCCGGACTGTAAGGCAAATGAGGATGACGAGATTATCTTCTACCCAACTTATCTGCCAATCGTTTGAGCTAATTTGCAGGCGTGAGTTAATGCAGCATGGATAAGTCATTTTTTCCACTTGAATACTTAGACGATCAACCAGCTGTTATTATTCTAACCTATTAAGCTAATTAAAAATATGTGTGTGTGTGCACGCGTAACAATAATAAAGATTAATTTTTAACCCAATATGGCTGATAAACTTTCCATTCTATCTGTTAATATTAGAGGACTGAGAAGAAAACTCAGTCAAGTAGTGCACCTAGTACACAAACACAAACCAGACTTTTATCTTTACCCAAGAAACACACATCACCACGGACACGCACGCCAACAACATCACGCAACTCTTAGGACTCAGACATTCATGTTTCAGTTTAGGGAACATACACGCAGGAGTAGCAATACTACAAGTATCAGAAGACTGGCAAATCGTAGGACACAACAGAGACAGCGAAGGTAGAACAGCAATAGTGGAAATAAGTTCAAATCACAACAAACAAACAGTCAACGTATATGCACCAGCTGTGACGGGCCAGCAACGTAACTTCTACGACAGACTCTCACAGACGCTAACATCATTCCACAGGGGACAAAACATTATTATAGCAGGAGATTTTAACTGTGGCCTACACGACTTCGATCTATCGAAAGGAACAGTCAACACGCGCACTAGCCGAACAAACAGCAGTGAACTCACACAAACAGACATACTACACAATATCATAGACGAGCACTGGCTCGTAGACACGTACAGAAAGACGTACCCACATGGTAGAGAAACCACACACATGGACACAATCAACATAAACACAGGACGATCAGCCCGACTAGACAGAATATATGTTCTGGATAACCTCCTAATAAACGACATAAAACACATAGACACAACATTAAATTACACGGATCATAAAGCTGTCATGGTCACATTAAACGCAACTTTGACACAGTTCAAAAACAAACGCTCCCCACACTGGAAGTTTAATAACAGCCTGCTGGACAAAGAGAAGTATGTAGACAACATAACTGAACTGCTAGACACATACACCCAAGACTTACCCAAATCCAACCTCACAGAATACTGGGATACCTTAAAGAACACTATCAGATAGAAAACACAGAACTAGGCGACAAAAATACACAGGCACAGACGACAGCAACAACAAAGTTTAGAAAACTCTATTAAACTAACCAAGCAGATAGATCCCAGTAGTCCTCGCATACACGTGCTAGAGGAAGAACTAGATAAATACCATCAACACAGCTACCAGGGTGCCTTCATCAGAACAAAACTAGCCTCTGTCGTACAAGAAATACCAAGCAAAAAATATCTGGGAACAGAACAAAATGTACAAAGAAGCAGACAAATACACAAAATAATAGACATAAACGTACAGGAACAGACAGACACCGCCAAAATAAGCCAAACCTTTCAAGACTTTTACAAACATCTATACTCTGAGGACAAGGGTCAGTCAGAAGACACACAAAACAAATTCTTGAACTACGCGAAACAACTTCCTGAAGAAGACAAACAAACATTAGACATCCCACTCACGCTAGAAAACCTACAGAATGCACTTAACACATTCCAAAAGAACAAATCTCCAGGACCGGACGACCTCACCACCGAGTTCTATCAGAAATTCTTTCACATTCTAGGACCTGTCTTACACAAGGTTTTTGCTGAAGCTTTCGACAGAAAAGAATTACCCAATAGTCTCAACCAGTCACACATAACACTCATAAAGAAAAACAACGCAGACACAACCCAAGTAAAGAACTACAGACCTATCTCTTTACTCAACGTAGACTACAAAATCCTAGCAAAATCCCTAACTATGAAACTAAAACCCGTCGTGCACACACTTGTACACGAAGACCAGCAATGCAGTGTCACCGACAGAAACATAAATACGCATTTACATTTCCTAAGAGATGTGATCCAGAACTCTCACGACAAGAACAGCCAGTCAGCAATCTTATCACTGGACCAAGAGAAACCTTTCGACAAAGTTTCACATTCCTTCCTCCAGAAAACTTTGTCCAAATGTAATCTTGGAAACAATCTTGAGAGACTGGATCAAAATTCTATACAACAAACCAGAATTTTAATAAACCCCACCCTAAGTGATCCAATACGGTTAACCAGATCTGTACGTCAGGGCTGTCCACTCTCACCCCTGTTGTACGTAGTAACTCTAGAGCCACTCCTGGAGAGAATCAGGCAGGAGACACTAGTCAAAGGAATCTTTATTCCTGGGATGGGAGAGAGAAAGTTGCTGGCCTACGCTGACGACACAATCTTCTTCCCATCCACTATCTCCTCTGCCAGGAATATAGTATCCACATTTACAGAGTTCGGACAAGGCAGCGGGGCCAAGATAAACATTCACAAATCACACATAGTGGGTTTAGGCAATGGGTCAACAAAACAGACTTCCCCTTCACATTAATACAAGTCAACGAAATCAAAATATATGGAATTTTATTTACATCTACGCCTTCAAATAACATCAAAGCAGGATGGCGAAATATAATTGAAAAAATAAAAAATAGACTGGAAATATACAAATATAAAACCACCACCATATTCGGCAGAAGTGTCGCAGTCAGCACCTACGTCATACCACAGCTTATATACACCGCAAACATCTTTCACCGGCCTAAACAGTTACTTAAAGAAATAAATTCAATGATTAGCGACTTTATTTTCCGACACACAGTACACAGCATCCAACTAAAAACTTTGATGCAAGACAAGAAAAGAGGAGGCATCTCCCTACAAGACATAACAACAAAGATCCAGACACTCAGGATTAAATATGTGGGACAAATCCAACAGCCACACAAACACACACTAGCCCACTACTACGTTGGCCTGAGACTAACCAAACTTAGCAAATTAAACAACCCACATCCCCATCACTTTGGCACTATACCGCTCTTCTACAGACAATGCATGCAAAGTGTAACTGGACATGAACATTTAATACACATGGAAACATCAGACATCTACAAATATCTGGTCAGGAAATAGGAGCCACCATTACAGGACAGAATAAAGAGAGGATACAAATACTTCATCACTGACTACACACAATCATTTCAAAATCTACACAAGAAAGGAATCACGCCAAGTGCACGAGAGATAACATACAGACTATTGTTCAACATAACACCGACCACACAAGGAGTCGCCCGCAGATCCAACAGACTTATCAGATGTAGACTATGTAGAACAAACACACAAGAAACAGAAGAACACATCTTCTTTGAGTGCAAAACTGTTTCTTTAGCTTTAAAACTGTTGACTCAAGAGATAGCAACAAGAACAACAGAGAAAGTAGACATGTATAGAGCAATCACGTTGAACACCATCCCTCGAACAGAAACAGACAACCATACACAGTCTATCATCCTCCTTGCAGAATTTAGATATCTTGTTTGGTTATGCAGGAATAAGACCATGTTTGAAAACAGATTTTTTGCAAAAGAAATTTTTCTGTACATCTTCCAACAAAAATTTATACGGATTTCAATTAGTATTTAGCTTTGATGTTCGCTGTTTGATGTGTTAAGAGAACCCCAGGGAATCTCTCACTCTGATAAGTATTCACTTAATAATATCCTTCTAATCTTAATCCTAAGACTACCAACAGTCAACTTCCAGGTCAGCTTGCATAATCCACTCAGGCGTGTCACCTTATGAGTGGCAATCGCCCGGGCTACAACCAGTCCCTGTCTTATCAATTTTTTTTCTGTGTGAAATATATTTAGAAACAACATTTGTTACATTGTATCTTCACCAACACTCCCATCATGGCATTGTAAAACACACCGCAGTTATTCATAACACATTGTCTGATCATAATTATTAGGCCCAACTTATGCAGGAAACTGTCATGTACACATTTTTGGAAAAAAAGGTGGTTTATCATGATTTTTCACCAACACTTCCACCATGACATTGTAAATCTCATCGCAGATCACATTCATCTTCATATCACTTTACTTATCCATAGGAAACTGACAGCCCAGATTTATCACAACAGTACCGCACAGTGGAAACAAAACTATGGCATGACACGCGTCTCTACGCCACGTGACTCCTTTGTGCCCATCCTCGGGCTAATCCATATCCTCTCGAGACTGTTCAAACTCACCGTATGTTTTCCTTTCCTTGTCTAAACAAGTTGGGGAAACATCTCGCTTGTATCTATTGTCCCTAAAATTTTCTTTATGTACCTTCTTTCCTCTTTATCTCCCGCCAGACGTCGCCCGCCTCTGAAAGGAGTGACGATGGTCGCCTGGCGTCGAGTCCAGAATATCAGCTCAAATTTTGAACAACTATTTGAAATACTGACGTCATTTTTGTTTGTTTGTTGTTTGTTTGACATTTCATTCATTCATTTGCATGTCCCTTGCGGAACTTTGCCTCCCAAACAGCACTCCTGTAGGCCTCTCGGTTGTAGATATATTTGTTCTTTTTTGTGTGTTCATGATATTTAGAGAACTCTTCTGTAGCATTTACATTCAAAGGCATTTATGTGCTTCTCAGCTGTTTTGTTAAGTGTCCAGGTCTCACAGGCATATGTTGCGATGGGAAAGATGCATGCCCTTAAAAATCTTATTTTTGTGGTTATGTCTGCTCCTCTCCACAGATTCTTTATTTGTTTTACTTTCTGAAGAGCGATAAATGTCCTCCTTTTAATTTCCCTCATTGTATCTCCATTATTAGTTAGTAGCGATCCAAGATATTCAAAACTCTCCACTTCTTCCTCATTGATACATATTTCAGTTGCCTTGTTTGTTTTGTCAGTTGTCATCAATTTAGTTTTCTTTGCATTAAGATAGAGGTTCTGCTCTTCGCTGTTCTTGCGGACTGACATAATTAGTCTTTCCATTCCTTTTTGTGTTGTGGACAGCAATACTGTGTCATCAGCATATCTAATCTCTGGTATTTCATAACCTCCAACTGTTATGGCATCGTAATATTCTTTGTCTACATCTTCTCTAACATTCCTCATTATATTTTCAGTATACAAGTTAAATAAGTAGGGTGACAATATGCACCCCTGACGGACCCCTTGTTTTATGTCAAACCAAGTTGTTGTTTCACCATTTATTCTTACTGCTGCTTGTTGGTCTAGATACAGCAGTTTGTTTGACAACAGCATGGAATTTATGTAACCCCCCCCCCCTCCCCTCATTGTAGTCAAATGTCAAACTCAGATTTACCTATCATACGAATCACTATCATCTCATGTTTTGTTAAGCCCACCATTTCATTACTTCAGTTCACGGGCAATCATCCTCAACTCACGTCATTTTCACATGATTTGTAACTGTTACCTTGAACACAAATAAACTTAATTTTAAAAAAAAAAGAGGAACAGAAGATAAAGAGTGATATGTTGTGTTGTGGAGAGACGAGAAAAAAAATTCAATATAAAGTGACTAGCTGATTACTCGGCGTTGCTCGGGAATTACGTAATTTTTCTAGCTGATTACTCGGCGTTGCTCGGGAATTACGTATTTATTAATACTGCGGAGTGGATCGCCATGTTTCTCCCACGGACAACCTTATGTTGCTTGTTCCTGTATGTGAAACTAAGAGTTATATTTAATCAAGTTTTTAGTTAATTTAATATTATAGTGAATTTGTAAAAGACTTTACTGTATAACGTGTAGACTGCCCCTGTGACTTGTTGATCGTGATTGAGAACGTAAGTCTCACTGGAAATTACAGAGATCCGTCGGAATGAGTGGTATCCGTGGGATAAACACTGCTTCGCCCTCTCTATGCTCTGGTAAGCTTCAACTACATTGCCCAGCATACTCTTTACACACAGCCTTGTGCTGTTGCAAAGTTTTTGTGGGTCGAGGTTCCGTAGTAAAATAATTGGAGATCCCATCCTAATTTTCACCCCCTCTCATCCCCATGCCGATGGAGAACGAACTTGGACATATACGGCACCGGGAGTGTCACTACTCATCTCAGCAACCCTGAAAACTATGGAATCGACAGTAATATCGGTCATTGGTGATTATTTTTACATCTCCTCCCCCACCCCTACCCCTAGGGAAGACGTACCCCCACAGTATTATTTTCCAGATTGTAAGTCATATGTGTACCAAGTTTGGTTGAAATTGCTCCAGGCGTTCCAGAGGTATGCTGGAACATACACAAGTTATAGAGTCTTATATTTTATATCCTTCCTGTGCCGTTAAACGTCACATAGGGCTCGTAAAGTAGTTCGCCAATTTTTCCTGTCTTCGGCGAGTCTTTCAACATCATCAAAGGATTTTATGCCTGTTAACTTGGCCTCTCTTAATAATGTCATCTTCAGGGTTTCACGCGGTCTGCCCCTTTTCTTCGGCCTGTTGTGTTCCACTTGATAGCTTGTTTTGGGATTCTCTGATCATTTCTTCTCATCAAGTGACCAACATATGTCCATCTCTTTTTCCTGATCACCCATGAGACTGGTTGTTGTTCAGTCATCTGTCTTATCTCTGCATTGTTCTTGAATTCATTCCACTTGATGCCGAGTATTTTCCTTAGGCATTTGTTTTCAAAAGAGTCTAATTTCTTTAGTTGTTTTCCAGCTTTCGCATGCATAAATGAGGGTGGATATTACATTTGAATTGAATAGTCTTAACTTGGTTTTTGTGCTTATAACTTTTGAATTCCATATGTTCTCAAGATTCTTGAAGATTGATGCTGCTTTTGCAATTCTGATCCTAACTTCCTTTCTAGTGTCACCATCCTGGTCTATGTAGCTGCCAAGGTATGCAAATTGATTGACTTCTTCAATATCTGTCCCTCCTATGTGTATTTTTCCATTTTGATTGATGGGAATTTTCATTATTTTTGTTTTGTCCTTGTTAATTTCAAGTCCTATTTTGCTAGCCAGTGAAGACAGGTTATCTGTTTTTTCTTGCATGGAATTCACATTATTACTGATAAGAGTTATGTCATCAGCAAAATCAAGATCTTCTAGTTGGGTCCCATGTACCCAGTCAATACCTGTGTTACCTGTGCAGCATTTTTTCATTATGAAGTCTATTGTAATCCCAAAAAGTAAAGGAGACAGTATACATCCTTGTTTCACGCCTGTTTCAATCTGGAACCATTCACACATCCCTTCTTCTGTCTTGACTGCACAACCATATCCATTGTATAAGTCCTTAATGATGTTGACAATTTTAGATGGTATTCCATATAGTGGAATAAAGAATCTGTGGAGAGGAGCAGACAGAACCACAAAAATAAGATTTTTAAGGGCATGCATCTTTCCCATCGCAACATATGCCTGTGAGACCTGGACACTTAACAAAACAGCTGAGAAGCACATAAATGCCTTTGAATGTAAATGCTATAGAAGAGTTCTCCAAATATCGTGGACACAAAAAAGAACAAATATATCTATACTACAAGAGCTTAATATTGAAGAAGGCTGGCTAGTAAAGAGGATTAAAGAGAGAAAACTTAAATATTTTGGCCACATTAAACGTCATGACAATTTAGAGAAGACCGTATTGGAAGGATACATAATGGGAAAAAGAAAAAGAGGAAGACCGAAACGAAGATGGCTGCAAGACATCGTTGATGATCTGGAAATGGATGCAGCAGCAGCAGGCCATCTTGCTCACAACCGAGAGGCCTACAGGAGTGCTGTTTGGGAGGCAAAGTTCCGCAAGGGACATGCAAAGGAATGAATGAATGAATGAATTCCATATAGACTTAAAATTCTCCATAATGAATCTCTGTGCATGCTATCAAATGCCTTTTTAAAATCTATGAAATTCAGTATTAATGGTTTCTGCTTTTCAATATGTTCTTCAAGTATTATTCTGAGAGTAAAGATCTGGTCGAGACAGCTTCTCCCTTTTCGAAATCCTGCTTGTTCTTCTCTCATTGCAGTATCCACTATATCTTTGAGTCTATTCAAAATGTAAGTTATAGAGTAAACAAATATAATTAAAACAAAGAGATCATCAAAATTATTTGGACGTGCCATGGGAGGCAACAAATGCTGCTCTTAGACCAGCACCACTCTATTTCATGATTATCTCCCTTAGACCACTCTTGTTTCCCCCTTGAATTTAGTGGATAGTATGTGACTGAGTTACCACTGTTTTAAAAACAATATAAAAAGTGACATCTGCACAGTCAGACTCCTTACTGTACTTGCATCACAGATCAGCACAATTTTTCTGTGTGGGCAGAAAGCATGAACCCTACCCTAAATTTATGTTTAACATGAAGTTATTAATTTTAACACCCACCATGATAATCAGAGAATACTTTTCATACCACACATGCATAGAGGACTGTTTGTGTATGGCACTGACACAAGTTTCAAGAAAATTATTCTTTATCATATCAGTATATTTGCTGATATAAAAATGTGTTGAAAATAAGAGTGGTCCACAGTAGTGCATTTTGTGGTGAGTTCCCCCCAACATGACTTTATAACATCTATTGTGTTTTATGTAAGGGTGAATTGTCAAGGTACACACATAGACAATGGCACACACTGGTCTGGGCACAGGTGAATTGTCAAGGTACACACATAGACAATGGCACACACTGGTCTGGGCACAGGTGAATTGTCAAGGTACACACATAGACAATGGCACACACTGGTCTGGGCACAGGTCCCTAATTACACTTTCAACTGACACAGTTGTAGCCTCCCAAGTTCCTCATTTTCCTGGAATATTACAAGAAGTCTGGTGACTTTTTGAAGTGACATTTTAACTGTAGACTTTGTGAAAGTGCAAACCAATGGAACCTGAAGACACTCAGCCTCATAGAGGAAAGAAAAAACCCTAAACATTTCAACGGTACTAATGTAGAAAACAACACCTGAAAATTGTTTCTTCGCTACATCTATGCTCACACTCTCTGTGAATGCTAGATCATACTTCCACAAATACTCATTTTAAAATGAGAAGCAAATAAATTCTTCCAGGTCCAGCCCTCATTCCAGTGCCAGGATCACTTGCTTTCCTGGGTACAATGCGAGGCAAACCCACGAGCGGCGTACTCAGGAGGGCAGTCTTCTCAGACATCCAGAGAAAGGGCCTTGAGAGGATGTTTCAGAGACAGCACTACATCTGTAAACCTGACAGGAAAGAGCTGGCCACCAAACTCGGACTCAAGGACTCACAGGTAATGTTTCTCACCAACATTTTATTCCTTTCATTCTGTCTCCTGTGTCATAGAGAATTTTCTCTTCTAATGCAAGATGACCAGCAGAAAAGATAGAATGGCATATGTAATGTACAGAGCAAATTCTTAACCACACTGTTGCTCTCTCGAACCAGAAAAGATGGTAGAAATCTGAAAGAGATGAAACAATGGTAGAATGAAATGTTTTGCACCTGTATAGGAGAGCACATATACTTTCAGCTAATATTCTTGTGGGCAGTTACATGTCAATAGCTCTCCACTATTTGGAAAGAAGGACCTGTAATATTACTCACAAATCCTGCTCTGTGCAGGCAAAGCAACAACCATTCGTGACAAGTTTAAAAATTGTTGTTGCAGTTGACATTCATCAAAAATTGCAAGTGGTTTATGAGGATAAGGATGCAAGCAGTTTATTGGGATCAGTTTGTTGATGAGAGAACTGCAAGTTATTGGGTATTGACATTTAAAAATGAAAATGTGGAAAAAAATTACCGCTGTGAATTCTGAACAACCAGATTTTCCCACGAGACTCCACAGATTAGTGACACCATGGTAGGAATTATGGAGATTCAGTAAAGATTTCAACATGTAGACTTATAGCAAAGATTTCATCATGTAGACTTATAGTAAAGATTTGATCATGTAGACTTATAGTAAAGATTTGATCATGTAACCTTACAGTAAAGATTTCATCATGTAGACTTATAGTAAAGATTTGATCATGTAGACTTATAGTAAAGATTTGATCATGTAGACTTATAGTAAAGATTTTATCATGTAGACTTATAGTAAAGATTTTATCATGTAGCCTTACAGTAAAGATTTCATCATGTAGCCTTATAGTAGATTTCATCATGTAGCCCTACAGTAAAGATTTATCATGTAGCAATGTAGTAAAGATTTCATCATGTAGCCTTGCAGTAAAGTTTTCATCATGTAGCCTTATAGTAAAGATTTCATCATGTAGTCTTATAGTAAAGATTTCATCATGTAGCCTTACAGTAAAGATTTCATCATGTAGCCTTATAGTAAAGATTTCATCATGTAGCCTTATAGTAAAGATTTCATCATGTAGCCTTATAGTAAAGATTTCATCATGTAGTCTTATAGTAAAGATTTCATCATGTAGCCTTATAGTAAAGATTTCATCATGTAGCCTTATAGTAAAGATTTCATCATGTAGCCTTACAGTAAAGATTTCATCATGTAGCCTTATAGTAAAGATTTCATCATGTAGCCTTATAGTAAAGACCTCATAAGTAAAAATATCAGACTTTTGGTTTATCTGTTAAGAAAAATAAAACAGCCCACTCTTGCCATGTATAACATGTTCTCTAAGCATTCTATCAGGGAACCTATAATATGTCATTTCTCCAACACCTTTTATTTCATTTCTCAGGCTAATCACCCGTTTTCACTTTATTCTTACCTACATCTACTTGGGCACATTTTGTGCCCATCTTTCTTATGAGAAGTACAAAAGAGCTAAATGCTTAACTTTTCTTTTTTACATGTTTTATTTGTTGTTGTTTTTTTCATATGTGGTCCTTGGAAAAAAAAAGACATTTGTCCACATATTGAACTGTTGCATGTTCTTCATTTATTTTCGGCCGCTCTCACTTCTGCTCATTTTCCTCATTCTTTCTATCTTTTTGTACGAGGGGTGATTGATAAGTTCTCAACATAAGGTACAACGGATTATTTGTGGACAACTTTTTTTGGTTATTTCTCAACATAGTCCCCTTGCAAGTTTATGCACTTAGTCCAGTGATTCTGGAGCATGCGGATCCCTTCTTTGTAAAAGTCAGCATCTTGTGCCAGTAGAAAGTGGTCTACAGCATGAATGACGACATCGCCTGAAGCAAATTTACGACTACAGAGCTCCTTTTTGAGTTTGGTAAATAGTCCAAAGGGGCCAAATATAGGGAATAAGGAAGATGCTCAAGAAGGTGGAAGCCACATTCATGAATGGCAGCCATTGCCACCACCAACTTGTGAACTTGAGCATTGTCTTGCTGAAAGGTGACTCCTCTCATCAATTTCCCTCGAAGCTTTTCCTTTAGTTTGACCTGCAGTTGCTTCACAAGATTAGTGTAATAGGCCCCGGTGACAGTTCTGCCCTTTTGAAGATAGTCTACCAATAGCACACCTGAATCCCAAAAGATGGAAGCCATCACTTTGCCTGCAGACAGAACCACCCTTGCTTTCTTTGTAGGTGGGGATCTATGATGTTTCCACTGCTTTGACTGTTCGTTGGCTTCTGGTTGAAAATGATGAACCCAAGTCTCATCCATAGTCACAAATTGCTGAAGAAACTTTTCAGGATCTGCAGAAAAATGGCCAAGATTGTCTCTTCACATGTTGAGATGCTGTCGTTTGTGATCAGCTCCAATAAGTTTCGGGACCCATCGAGCAGAGACCTTTGTCATTTGAAGATCATTGTGAATAATTGCAACACGTTCCTGGGAGATGCTCAACTCAGTAGCAATGTACCCCTCAGTTTGTCATCAATCCTCCATTATCATGTCATGGATTCTGCCAGTGGTTTCATCGGTGGTTACTGTTCTTGGTCTTCCTGGATGGGGATCATCTTCCAGACTCTCTCTTCCATGTTTAAACTGACCTGCCCATTTTTTCACTGTGCTGTAAGAAGAGGCACTCTCCCCTAGAGTCTCCACCATATCCTCATGGATCTCCTTTGATGATAAGCCCTTGATGCAGAGGTAGCGAATGACTGCTTGATGAGAAATTTTATTCATTTTCTCAGTTTATGCCACCCCTTATCACTTCAGTAGCCTGTAAAAAAATTGGTTGCAGTTAATTTCTTGAAACTTGATGTTTAATCTTACATTAACCTGATCTACAAATGCATCTAATATCAAATGCATGTTTCAAGTATTCGTACCTTATGCTGAGAACTTATCAATCACCACTTGTAAAACTGAACCATACACCTCTGTCTACTATTAAAACCATAATAGGGAACTAATATTTTACATTATTTACCCCATTACTGTAGGGCCTAATTTGCAATTTATAACATTTGAAGTTAGCAACATTTCATTTGACATTATTTACCCCATTACTGTAGGGCCTAATTTGAAGTTAGCAATATTTCATTTTCTTCAGGTCAAAATCTGGTTCCAGAATCGTCGAATGAAGTGGAGAAACTCCAAGGAAAGGGAGTTTCTGTGCTGTGGTGGAGCAAAGGAATCCACTTCCCCCACAGACAGAACTAGTCTCAACCCCAACAATAGATATATTAGAGAAACTGATGGGGCTACATTTCAAATGGAGGGTTGCAGCTCATATGAAAATCACTATCCTGTACCTCTCTGTGCAAGTTCTAGAGCTTTCTCTAGCTCAATAAAGTCAAATCAGCAGTCAATATTTCACAAACAAGAAGTGGAAAATAATGCAGACACCGATGAAGAAATCACAGTTCTGTGACATATATACCAAAACTGTATCATATAAAACACAGTTGTTTGACAAAAGAGTTGTCACAAAATGAGTTATATGAGTATAAATAATATACATAAAAACTGTCATGCAATAAATCTTGATCAAAAGATCTTATCATAATGAACATGGATGCAGACATCAGTCACATTAAGTCAGAGATGCAGGATAACACATACGCTAACTGGCCTGTAGTTTTGCCAATTAAATAAATTATAAAAGCTCCCAAACATGAGAATTAGCAAGCGCTTGCATTGTCTCATTCAGAGCAAAGTAGTGGGTGAAAAATGTCATCCTCAGTCTGTTGCCATTGGTTTGTTAAACCAGATCCTGAAGGTCTTCCTTCTACATAGATGCCATTAAGTGTGACTACCTTAATTAAGACTGTTGTTCAGTGGCAGTTGTTCCAGAACTTTATACTTTTGGACAGGGAACACTTAAGATGAGGTAGGGACTCAGGTTAATTGTCTTGGGCCGAGTTACTTTAAAAGCTTGACCTGAAGAATAGTGACTCAGACTTGAGATTTTTTAAGTCAGCTGACTTGATGGCTCTACCTCAGTGTTGAATTTGTAGGACAATGTATGCTTCGACGACCTCACTGCTTTCTTCTGTGGTCAGACATATCCAATTTATTATTAAGAAGGGACGCCAATATGCTTTTGTCCTTACAAATGAAAAGAACTGACAAATAATAAACACAGAAACTAAAATTGTTGCTTCTAATGGACACTGATACACAAGGTGTGTCCGGTAAGTGATGAGACTGATTCCATAAAATTTGATTTGTTCAAGATATACTTACATATACTTAAAATTCCTTGAAACAACATCCTTGAACATCAATACACCATTGCAAGCGGTTCTGTCATGCATAGTAGCTCACCTGGAAGTCTTGAACAGGGATCTCCTAAACAGCACTCATCACAGCAACTTGCATGTCACTAACAGTCTCAAAATGGTGGCCTTTCAAGTTTGATTTGAGGCAGGGAAACAAAAAAGAAGTCAGCCAGAGCCATGTCCGGGTTGTAGGGTGGTTGGCACATCATTGCCAGTTTGTTTCGGCAGAAACTCTCACACTAGCAGCGACGCATGGCTCGGCACATTGTCGCGATGAAGAATCCAGGTGTTGGCGTTCTCCGGGTGGACGCACGTGACTGTTCTTCAGCTGTTTAAGCACTTCCATGCAAAATGCTGCACTGACCATTTGTTCAGGTGGTACAAACTCCTTATGGACAACATCTTTAGAGTAAAACAAGACAATAAGCATAGATTTTATCTTCGATTTGCTCATTCGAGCCTTCTTTGGTCGAGGAGACACAGTAGTGTGCCACTCAGAGCTCTGTCTTTTCGTCTCTGGATTGTACGCAAAGACCCACTTTTCATCACCAGTTTCACTTTCTCTTAAAAAATCAGGTTCACTCCTCACACAGTACAAAAGCTCATGAGAAATCGACAGTTTTTCTTCTGTTTGTCACTCAAAACCACAGGAACCAATTTGGCAAAAATTTTCCGCATGTGCGATTCTTTTGTGACGATTTCATGCACAATGGATTTTGGAAATCTCACTTGATCTAAGACTCGGACGTCGGTCAGAGTCCAAAACCACTTCCACCTTGTCAGCATTGTCGGAAGTGTGAGATGGGCATCCTGTGTGTTGTTCATCCTTGACGCTCCGTTTTCCTTCGTTGAACATCTTGTGCCATTGAAACATTTGTACTATTGATAAAGCATCATTCCCGTAGGTTTTCTGTATTATAGTAATTATCTCAGTCACGGATTTGTCAAGTTTAACACAAAACTTAGCAGCTACTCGACAATCCTCTGCATTTTGACCGTTACATGACACTTAAACAGCTGTCCCCTTTACAAGCGATCCGCATTCTGTAAAAGCTTAGAGCCAAATGACAAGATACCAGCTTTTTACTTAACATCCCCTACTAACCTTCAGGCCTGGAGAATCCGACCCCCCACCCCCCGATTGGCTGAATAAAATAAGTTTCATTACTTACCGGACACATCTTGTATACCAAAGACTATATGTAATTGTTTTTATTTCTGGTTAAAACAAAAAATGAATAAATGCAGAGCTATTTGATAAAATGAAGCATAAAGCATATACTGTTACTTTTATTTTACTTCATTTTCACAGCTTCTGAATGTTACAATAAGTTGCCACTGGGCTTGTAACTGAGATCAACAGTCACTTTGTTTTGACTTACACTTAACTTGAAGCTGACTACAGGAACTTGAGACTTAACTTGAAGCTGACTACAGGAACTTGAGACTTAACTTGAAGCTGATTACAGGAACTTGAGATCTGACCTGAAGCTGACTACAGGAAAATGAGACTAGAAAATGCCTGCGAGGACTTGAATGTACCTCTGCATCTAAGTAGTAAGAGATTCAGGTAGAAGTGACTTGTTGTACAAGGTATTCTCACTTGCAATTTGCTTACCGAGAACAGTATGAAGGAATTGTTTGGTCATGTGATGATGTCATATACAACTTAAGTTAAATATGTTCATACAGCATGCACAAGCTTAGACACTGATGTCAGGATGACCTCTGGTCAAAAATGTCCAGCATGTACATACCAACCATTGCAGTTCTGTTATCATGTTCTATGTAGTGTTCTATCATCATTCTAGTTATGTTCTATGAATAGTGTTTTGCTATCATGCTAGTTATATTCTACGTTTTGTTATCATGCTAGTTATATTCTGTGTAGTATTCTGTTATGATCTGTGTAGCGAGTGTTTTGTTACCATGTTAGTAATGTTCTGTGTAGTGTTTTGTTATCATGCTAATTATGTACTGTGTAATGGTTGTTCTGTATAAATGTGGTTAAGTGTATAATTCGAAATGCTGCGATACATTAGAACTATGAAAGATCTAACAGTATATCTTGCCTGAGCATGAAATGACTGACATATCATCAAGACGGCAGGTACAAGATAGGGGTGTGTCCCCCCCATCTGGTGTGCTGCTCCTAGGCCTGGAGGCCTCATAATGGATAAAAGCAAAATGGTCTATCAGTAGGATAAATGTTTAGCACCATCTTATAAAAGAGTATGGTCTATCAGTAGGGTAAATGTTTAGCACCATCTTATAAAAGAGTATGGTCTATCAGTAGGGTAAATGTTTAGCACCATCTTACATTCCTTTCACAGGTCCAATGACTGACACATCAGTGAGATAACAAGTACAAGATGACTGACACATCAGTGAGATAACAAGTACAAGATGACTGACACATCAGTGAGATAACAGGTACAAGATGACTGACACATCAGTGAGATAACAAGTACAAGATGACTGACACATCAGTGAGATAACAGGTACAAGATGACTGACACATCAGTGAGATAACAAGTACAAGATGACTGACACATCAGTGAGATAACAGGTACAAGATGACTGACACATCAGTGAGATAACAAGTACAAGATGACTGACACATCAGTGAGATAACAGGTACAAGATGACTGACACATCAGTGAGATAACAAGTACAAGATGACTGACACATCAGTGAGATAACAGGTACAAGATGACTGACACATCAGTGAGATAACAAGTACAAGATGACTGACACATCACCGAGTTAACAGGTACAAGATGACTGACACATCAGTGAGATAAGTACAAGATGACTGACACATCAGTGAGATAACAGGTACAAGATGACTGACACATCACTGAGTTAACAGGTACAAGATGACTGACACATCAGTGAGATAACAAGTACAAGATGACTGACACATCAGTGAGATAACAGGTACAAGATGACTGACACATCACTGAGATAACAGGTACAAGATGACTGACACATCAGTGAGATAACAAGTACAAGATGACTGACACATCAGTGAGATAACAGGTACAAGATGACTGACACATCAGTGAGATAAGTACAAGATGACTGACACATCACCGAGTTAACAGGTACAAGATGACTGACACATCAGTGAGATAACATGTACAAGATGACTGACACATCAGTGAGTTAACAGGTACAAGATGACTGACACATCAGTGAGATAACATGTACAAGATGACTGACACATTATTGAGATAAGTACAAGATGACTGACACATCAGTGAGATAACAGGTACAAGATGACTGACACATCAGTGAGATAACATGTACAAGATGACGGACACATTATTGAGATAACAAGTACAAGATGACTGACACATCACCGAGATAAGAGGTACAAGATGACTGACACATCACTGAGATAACAGGTACAAAATGAATAACACATCACTGAGATTACAGATATAAGACGAGTGATGCATCAATGAAACAGGTACAAAATGACTAGCATATAACTCAGACATGTACAAGATTAGTGACACATCATTAAGACAGACATTTGATATAAAGGTAGCCTTCACTTTCTGTCACATCAGAAAGTAAAATGGATGCAAAGTGAATTTCATTGAGGTGTGCATACAGTATTTTACTATCAACAGATAGGCATGTTTTGTTAAAACACAGAGGTGAGTATACGGTACTTTACTATTAATAGATAGGCATATTTTAAAAGACAAGAATAAACTAGAATGACCTTATAATTTACACAAACTTCAAAATAAGTACTTTTACTAACTTATAGTACTGTATACTCTTAAAACTTACTTACACTAGCAAATCCTCCTATTCTATGGACCAAGAGAGGGGACAGAATGAATCCTTGTAAAGCAGGATGTCAGAAAGAAAGAGTATATGTATTCTGGTAATAAAAAAACAAAGACCACAAGATGGATAAGCTATTGTACATGGCATGTAATGAATGAAATAATTTGACTGAAGCAGAGAAACAAACGGTTCCATCAAATCTTCTCTTGACTAATACATTCAAACAGAAACAAAACATATACCACCAAATCTATCTGGGAGTCATGACCTAGAGGGGCCTACCCCCCTTAGAATGCTAGGAGTTTAATTAATAGGGCCGAAACACTTGTCTGGGGGGGTGGGGACTTCCTCTGATGATTTGAAGGAACTGTGTTGTTCCGCTCTCTACTATACAGTCTCCTGAATAAAATCAAATAGGGACACACACACATTACAAAAGTAAAATACGTGATACAAGATCATCTTGTCACTCTAGGCAGCTGATGATGATAGAAACTTTCAAAATTTTGATGTAAAAGAATATGGAATTCACTTGTATGGTGAACACCTGATATCTTGATTGTAGGACACAGTATTCACCACAAAATCTTCACATTTGTCTGAACACACAACAAAAACATTCAAGTGTTCAACACTCTCACTGATATAAAGCAGCCACTAAACTCAAATGTATAACCCATCACATGTCTTCTATTCTGTTATCCATATTGACAGCATTTACCACTTGCTGTATATCTTCTGTTCTATTATCTGTATGTCCTACATTCTATCTCTTGCTGTATATCTTGTTCTATTATCTGTATGTCCTACATTCTATCTCTTGCTGTATATCTTGTTCTATTATCTGTATGTCCTACATTCTATCTCTTGCTGTATATCTTGTTCTATTATCTGTATGTCCTACATTCTATTTTTTGCTGTATATCTTGTTCTATTATCTGTATGCCCTACATTCTATCTCATGCTGTAGATTTTGCTTATTCAGAAACAACACATTTGACTTTCCTAAACGAAGAAAACTTCTGCATGCTCCTCCAGCAAGCACAGACTCTGGCCTGAAGATGATGACTGTGGTAAAACTGCTAATAGCAACATTTTTCATCTTTTTATCTGTTGTGTTATTTTTTTGAATGTGATCTTTTAAAAAGCCTTTTGATAAAATATTGGATTACTTTCTCTTCTTACTTTCTGTCACTCTCATTCCTGCCCACTTTTCTCACAGTCTTTTTGTAAAACTGGACCATATACATCTACCTTTATTATTACCCTTTCAGTGCTGTAGATATGTTTAGTTGTTCTGCTATATCATTAGATGTGTTTAGTTGTTCTGCTATATCATTAGATGTGCTTAGTTGTTCTGCTATATCATTAGATGTGTTTAGTTATTCTGCTATATCATTAGATGTGTTTAGTTGTTCTGCTATATCATTAGATGTGCTTAGTTGTTCTGCTATATCATTAGATGTGTTTAGTTGTTCTGCTATATCATTAGATGTGTTTAGTTGTTCTGCTATATCATTAGATGTGCTTAGTTCACCGAGATAAGAGGTACAAGATGACTGACACATCACTGAGATAACAGGTACAAAATGAATAACACATCACTGAGATTACAGATATAAGACGAGTGATGCATCAATGAAACAGGTACAAAATGACTAGCATATAACTCAGACATGTACAAGATTAGTGACACATCATTAAGACAGACATTTGATATAAAGGTAGCCTTCACTTTCTGTCACATCAGAAAGTAAAATGGATGCAAAGTGAATTTCATTGAGGTGTGCATACAGTATTTTACTATCAACAGATAGGCATGTTTTGTTAAAACACAGAGGTGAGTATACGGTACTTTACTATTAATAGATAGGCATATTTTAAAAGACAAGAATAAACTAGAATGACCTTATAATTTACACAAACTTCAAAATAAGTACTTTTACTAACTTATAGTACTGTATACTCTTAAAACTTACTTACACTAGCAAATCCTCCTATTCTATGGACCAAGAGAGGGGACAGAATGAATCCTTGTAAAGCAGGATGTCAGAAAGAAAGAGTATATGTATTCTGGTAATAAAAAAACAAAGACCACAAGATGGATAAGCTATTGTACATGGCATGTAATGAATGAAATAATTTGACTGAAGCAGAGAAACAAACGGTTCCATCAAATCTTCTCTTGACTAATACATTCAAACAGAAACAAAACATATACCACCAAATCTATCTGGGAGTCATGACCTAGAGGGGCCTACCCCCCTTAGAATGCTAGGAGTTTAATTAATAGGGCCGAAACACTTGTCTGGGGGGGTGGGGACTTCCTCTGATGATTTGAAGGAACTGTGTTGTTCCGCTCTCTACTATACAGTCTCCTGAATAAAATCAAATAGGGACACACACACATTACAAAAGTAAAATACGTGATACAAGATCATCTTGTCACTCTAGGCAGCTGATGATGATAGAAACTTTCAAAATTTTGATGTAAAAGAATATGGAATTCACTTGTATGGTGAACACCTGATATCTTGATTGTAGGACACAGTATTCACCACAAAATCTTCACATTTGTCTGAACACACAACAAAAACATTCAAGTGTTCAACACTCTCACTGATATAAAGCAGCCACTAAACTCAAATGTATAACCCATCACATGTCTTCTATTCTGTTATCCATATTGACAGCATTTACCACTTGCTGTATATCTTCTGTTCTATTATCTGTATGTCCTACATTCTATCTCTTGCTGTATATCTTGTTCTATTATCTGTATGTCCTACATTCTATCTCTTGCTGTATATCTTGTTCTATTATCTGTATGTCCTACATTCTATCTCTTGCTGTATATCTTGTTCTATTATCTGTATGTCCTACATTCTATTTTTTGCTGTATATCTTGTTCTATTATCTGTATGCCCTACATTCTATCTCATGCTGTAGATTTTGCTTATTCAGAAACAACACATTTGACTTTCCTAAACGAAGAAAACTTCTGCATGCTCCTCCAGCAAGCACAGACTCTGGCCTGAAGATGATGACTGTGGTAAAACTGCTAATAGCAACATTTTTCATCTTTTTATCTGTTGTGTTATTTTTTTGAATGTGATCTTTTAAAAAGCCTTTTGATAAAATATTGGATTACTTTCTCTTCTTACTTTCTGTCACTCTCATTCCTGCCCACTTTTCTCACAGTCTTTTTGTAAAACTGGACCATATACATCTACCTTTATTATTACCCTTTCAGTGCTGTAGATATGTTTAGTTGTTCTGCTATATCATTAGATGTGTTTAGTTGTTCTGCTATATCATTAGATGTGCTTAGTTGTTCTGCTATATCATTAGATGTGTTTAGTTGTTCTGCTATATCATTAGATGTGTTTAGTTGTTCTGCTATATCATTAGATGTGTTTAGTTGTTCTGCTATATCATTAGATGTGCTTAGTTGTTCTGCTATATCATTAGATGTGCTTAGTTGTTCTGCTATATCATTGCTAAGGACATTTTAACAATTTCCAAGATGTCCATGTTTCTGGTGCTAACGACATGTTAATATCCTTGCATGTTACTAGTTGCTAGCTTAGTTATGGTGGCCTAGTTAGTTGTGAACAAATTGATACCAATGGTATTTCTGCCTCAAGACAGAGGAGAGGTTATCAGAACTGAACATTTTGTTGCACTCCAAGCTTCATCTTAACTTATGCACTACACTGGTACTTCATGGTTGTGTTGCATTTAGTATATTACAAAATATTTTTTGTACCATAGCCTGAAAACAAATTTGTACAGATGCTCTTTGAATTTCTTCCTTGGGTGTTAGTGAAGATGATACTAATCCCTTTAGCACTCTTGGATTTATTTCATGCTTACTTGTAGCTCCTACGGTGTTCTGTCAGTTAACTCACTGATTATACATGGACGTACTTCATAATGTTATTCCAAATTTTCTCAGTCTATCATAAATGGCTGTTGATGTAGTTATAAGATAAAAGCAAACTCAACAAGCAGATCAGACTAAATATAGCTGTGTTGAGGTATTCTATGCTACACACTTCAAGAACAAATGCCAGTAACATTAAATATGTTTATTTTGGAGATGACGAGGACTTGTTTGTGATGGAACTGATGTTTCTAAATATATGGAGAGCAGACAACTTGGAATCTTTGAGTGAGAGTGATGTTTATGATAATGATGACACACTGAAACTGTTGAATCAGACCATGTTTGTTTATTTGTTTGTGCAATCTCCCTTTAACTGTGAGCTGTTGTTCTTCGCAGCTGATGCTGTAGAGGTGTTGAGGTGCAGCACTGTATAAGAGTAGGAGCGGGTTATGGCAGCTATTTTTCAGCCCTGGAGTACAGCTAAAAAGCAGACTCTACCACCATGGGGACTATGGCGATCCCTGCCTCGTTAGCCAGGCTAGGCCTGTTACTAGGGGTACCACGGAAAGGTGGGACAGGGTCTTGGCCAGCTATGGTTTGCTAACATGATGCTAGCATATCAGATATGGGTCGGCAGGTGTCTTCACCTTCTGAAACAGACCATGACGTTATGTTATCCAAGAATGGCCAATGGTGACATCTCAGGCTGTATACAGATTTGCAGAGAAACGCAATATTTCTTTGAGAAGCATAAAGTAACACTGCCTTGTAGCTTATCAAATAAAGAAAGACTACTCATTTGGATATCAGCATGATCATACCATCATTTTCACAACCACCTTCATAACTATCAAGAGCCCATGTCAAGACATTATAATCGTCATTACCATGAGCATAAACATTATCATTTGTGACCATCTTTACTCTCAACATCATTATATCACCATAACAATCATCATCACCATCATCATCGGTCTGTGTTGTGTGTGCTACTTACTTCCCCTCCTTTTAAAAATAATTCACAAAGGTTAAAGTGACCCCATTTTTTTTTTTTCAAAGTAATGTTAAAGGGATTAAATTAGTTTTGACAGTGAACAAGAAAATCAAAGCACAAACCATCCATGAACATTGACTGGATGGCACAATGAAAAAAAACTAAAAATAAATGAATACTTGTTGAAAAATCTTTGCATCAATCACTTGTGTTTAGTGGAAATAATGTCCTAGGACAGTTTCTTCTCTTTTCTTTTGTTACTTTTGATAAAGTTGCATTTCTCAGAGACCGGCATTGATATATTCGACAATCGACTTTTCAGAGACATTTCCCCTCAACAGAATTATCAACATTGAAGGAAAATGGTCTGCTGAGAAAGTGTGTTGTGTGCAAAAAATGAACGATGACAGAGGAAAAAAAACATGCCCAAAGACTGTGATGCTGAGCATGTGTTATCCCATATTTTTGAACATTTCACATACCAATGGTATTTCTGCCTCAAGACAGAGGAGAGGTTATCAGAACTGAACATTTTGTTGCACTCCAAGCTTCATCTTAACTTATGCACTACACTGGTACTTCATGGTTGTGTTGCATTTAGTATATTACAAAATATTTTTTGTACCATAGCCTGAAAACAAATTTGTACAGATGCTCTTTGAATTTCTTCCTTGGGTGTTAGTGAAGATGATACTAATCCCTTTAGCACTCTTGGATTTATTTCATGCTTACTTGTAGCTCCTACGGTGTTCTGTCAGTTAACTCACTGATTATACATGGACGTACTTCATAATGTTATTCCAAATTTTCTCAGTCTATCATAAATGGCTGTTGATGTAGTTATAAGATAAAAGCAAACTCAACAAGCAGATCAGACTAAATATAGCTGTGTTGAGGTATTCTATGCTACACACTTCAAGAACAAATGCCAGTAACATTAAATATGTTTATTTTGGAGATGACGAGGACTTGTTTGTGATGGAACTGATGTTTCTAAATATATGGAGAGCAGACAACTTGGAATCTTTGAGTGAGAGTGATGTTTATGATAATGATGACACACTGAAACTGTTGAATCAGACCATGTTTGTTTATTTGTTTGTGCAATCTCCCTTTAACTGTGAGCTGTTGTTCTTCGCAGCTGATGCTGTAGAGGTGTTGAGGTGCAGCACTGTATAAGAGTAGGAGCGGGTTATGGCAGCTATTTTTCAGCCCTGGAGTACAGCTAAAAAGCAGACTCTACCACCATGGGGACTATGGCGATCCCTGCCTCGTTAGCCAGGCTAGGCCTGTTACTAGGGGTACCACGGAAAGGTGGGACAGGGTCTTGGCCAGCTATGGTTTGCTAACATGATGCTAGCATATCAGATATGGGTCGGCAGGTGTCTTCACCTTCTGAAACAGACCATGACGTTATGTTATCCAAGAATGGCCAATGGTGACATCTCAGGCTGTATACAGATTTGCAGAGAAACGCAATATTTCTTTGAGAAGCATAAAGTAACACTGCCTTGTAGCTTATCAAATAAAGAAAGACTACTCATTTGGATATCAGCATGATCATACCATCATTTTCACAACCACCTTCATAACTATCAAGAGCCCATGTCAAGACATTATAATCGTCATTACCATGAGCATAAACATTATCATTTGTGACCATCTTTACTCTCAACATCATTATATCACCATAACAATCATCATCACCATCATCATCGGTCTGTGTTGTGTGTGCTACTTACTTCCCCCTCCTTTTAAAAATAATTCACAAAGGTTAAAGTGACCCCATTTTTTTTTTTTTCAAAGTAATGTTAAAGGGATTAAATTAGTTTTGACAGTGAACAAGAAAATCAAAGCACAAACCATCCATGAACATTGACTGGATGGCACAATGAAAAAAAAACTAAAAATAAATGAATACTTGTTGAAAAATCTTTGCATCAATCACTTGTGTTTAGTGGAAATAATGTCCTAGGACAGTTTCTTCTCTTTTCTTTTGTTACTTTTGATAAAGTTGCATTTCTCAGAGACCGGCATTGATATATTCGACAATCGACTTTTCAGAGACATTTCCCCTCAACAGAATTATCAACATTGAAGGAAAATGGTCTGCTGAGAAAGTGTGTTGTGTGTGCAAAAAATGAACGATGACAGAGGAAAAAAAACATGCCCAAAGACTGTGATGCTGAGCATGTGTTATCCCATATTTTTGAACATTTCACATACAAAAACATAAATGAAAAAGATTTTTTGTGCATTACAAAAATTTATGTAAAAGTTGCTGACTGAAGAAGTTTTAGTCATCAAGAAAATAAATTACAGAACGTGACACAAATGAGGAAAAATAACCACAAAGAGTTGTAATAAATGTAAGATTTTCAGATGACACAAAAAAGTTCAGCACTAGGGGAAAGAATGTAAGTAGAGGATGTTGCACAGAGGGTCATACTGCACAGGGTGAACGTAGTTGTGAAAGGGTTAATAGACCTCAACAAGCACAGATCCTGGTCTAGACATAGTTTATTTGTAAACAGTGATATTTTCCCACATTGACTCATAAGTTTACATGTGTTAGATTTACTCACACCACATCATTAATTTAACACATAAAAAGCCAGTCAACCTTAGTAAATGCACAAACAAAAAACAATTTCATACAAAATTACTTGGCTTCACTTATCTACAAGAAAAGCAATTTCCTGTCCAGGACTAAGATCAAATCTAACGTGTGATGTGAAAGATTCACTAAGTAAAAAAGAGCAGTGATAACTGTGGACATAGCACAAACAAAGTAAAACATCAACAGATTAAACAGTCTCAAGTCATGTAAAGCTGCACAGACTACCACAGTCACATATGCAGAGAACAACATCTCTTTCTTGTCACTTTGGGTTGCTGGCAAAGACAATAAAGATGTCATGATTTTGGTGTAGAATATGTAATTCTTTTGTATGGTGATGACCTAGTATCCTGATTGTAGGACACAGACCACAGTTTTGGAGAAGTTGGAGACTGCTGACCTGGGAATGGTGGAGAACCTGAGAAAAACAAATGAAAAATACTGATCACTAACATGGGAAGACAATTTTAATAATCTGGAATATCAAGTGCAGCAATGAAATACTTAATGGAAAGCTGTTAAATAAAGTAATGTCAGTCTGACTCAACGTGAGAACATCATTAAATGGCAATGTTACAACAACAGACTGTTACATAAGAATTGTTTAAGGCTGCACATACAAGAGTAGACTGTTATATAAGAATAGTGTAAAGCTGCACATACAAGAGCAGACTGTTACATAAGAATAGTGTAAAGCTGCACATACAAGAGCAGACTGTTACATAAGAATAGTGTAAAGCTGCACATACAAGAGCAGACTGTTACATAAGAATAGTGTAAAGCTGCACATACAAGAGCAGACTGTTACATAAGAATAGTGTAAGGCTGCACATACAAGAGCAGACTGTTACATAAGAATAGTGTAAGGCTGCACATACAAGAGCAGACTGTTACATAAGAATAGTGTAAGGCTGCACATACAAGAGCAGACTGTTACATAAGAATAGTGTAAGGCTGCACATACAAGAGCAGACTGTTACATAAGAATAGTGTAAAGCTGCACATACAAGAGCAGACTGTTACATAAGAATAGTGTAAGGCTGCACATACAAGAGTAGACTGTTATATAAGAATAGTGTAAGGCTGCACATACAAGAGTAGACTGTTATATAAGAATAGTGTAAGGCTGCACATACAAGAGTAGACTGTTATATAAGAATAGTGTAAGGCTGTATATTCAAGACCAGACTGTTACATAAGAATAGTGTAAGGCTGTACATACATAAAGGAGTTCCAGATACCAGTGACGAGACTTGTAACACAACAGATCATTGCCATCAGCTCTAGAAAGCACTGACAACATCACTAAAATTGCTAAATTATGGTAGTATGTTAATAAAATTACTGGCACTGCTGTAATGTTAAAGTGTTCTATCTGCTATTTTTTGAATACCAGCTGTACAACACTCTGCTATATCACTTTACTGTTTATCATTTTAACATTCCGTAATGGGTGGCAATGTCTCATATGAACAATTTGTAACGGGTGGCAATGTCACATCTGAACAATTTATAATGGATGGCAATGTCTTATTTGAACAATTTATAATGGATGGCAATGTCACATCTGAACAATTTATAATGGATGGCAATGTCTTATTTGAACAATTTATAATGGATGGCAAAGTCTCATTTGAACAATTTATAATGGATGGCAATGTCTTATTTGAACAATTTATAATGGATGGCAATGATGTTAGTGAATAATGGTAATGGATAAAGCTGGCAACAGATAAATGTGTGTAAGTGATAGTGGAGATGTTGGCTGACAATGGGGCTAATGTTAATAAGACACTGATTTTGAACTATGTTGCCAGTTCAGGTAAAATGAACAATAATGATGTTACCTGCTGCCGACGGTTGCTGTATAAAAGGTGACGTTAATGGTGGTTGTACTCCAGTAGAATTTAGAAACACACTGGGGTTAGAGCTTGTCTTGTATTTTGGACCAACAATAGCATGGTATCCTGGACATAAAACATTTGATAGTCTTTGAGTCTTAGGGCTTCTTAGGAAAAGAGTATTGACAAGAACATATGAAGAATCAGAACTTCAGTCATAGTTCTAGAAGCTGAAAAACAGTTCTTGTAGTCAGTGTTATCAAACTGTTATAATAACACCCAGAACAATCTTCTCAGAGAAGAAAGAACAGCAAGGGCAGTGTTTCTAAACTGAACTTGTTATCATACAAAAACATACAAATCTTCACGGAGGCAAAAGTCTAGTTCTAGTAGCAAACGCTGAAGTGTCATGACTTTTTTTTTTCAAAAAGGAAACAAAAATAACAGTGAAGACTGAAATGTTTCTGCTTGGCTGGGATTGATAAATCACTGCTTCCTACCTGAATTAAAGCAAGAACAAGGAGTGTATAGACTTTGTCAGAGCACATAAAAAGCTGTGTGGATATAAAATTACAAAAGTTTATGAAGTAAAAGACTATTTCTATCACAATATACAACAACTCATTAACAAAGTCACTAAACATGACATCCTAATTGTTATGGGAGATTTCAATGCTAAGGTATGGAAAGATAAAGTAAAAAGTAATGGGGAAAGAAGGAACTGATATGACAAATCAGAACGGAGAAAGATTAATTGAACTATGTCTAACGGAGGACATGATTATTGTAGGCATAATATTTCCACAGAAAGAGATACATAAAACAACATGGATATCTCCAGATAGAACCAGAAACCAGACAGATCACTTCTGTGTGTCAGAAAGCAATTCAGAACATCTCTGATAGATGTAAGAGCATACACAGTTGCAGATGTCAACAGTGACCTCAACCTCTGTATAGAGGAAATAAGACTAAAACTTAAAAGCCAACACAAGAAATCAATACTCAGAAAGATAAACAGCCACAGCCTACAAGAAGAAAATACTAACAGTAATTTCAATCTAGAACTTACCAATCATTTCACAACACTCAGTGAAGTAGAGGGGATAGACATAGATGAATTATAGCATTCTTACAGCACTGCTGTAATCACAGCATCAAAAGCAAGTACTGGACTGCAAAAAACAAATAGAAAAGCATGGATATTGGGAAAACACATGGAAGAACATACATGAAAGACAGGCAGCCAAAATAAGCCATGTTGAATATAAAGACGGATGTTGGAAAAGATTTGGCAAAACCAACATACAAAAAAAAAAAATAGACAATAAAGTAAAAAGTTCAGCTAGAAGAGATAAAAGAGAATACATGGATAATATGGCTGAAAGAGGCTGAGAAAGTGGTAAAAACAGGAGACAGCACAACTCTATAACATACAAAAGAGGCTAACAGATACTATAACATCTAAAGAAAGACCAATCAACTAGAACCCTATTAACATCAATATAATAATATTATAAACAGTATAGATGAACAATAGGCAATGTTAAGAGATTCTATCCACCAAACTGTTAAGGAAATAATACCACTGAAAAAAGAAGCCCCTAAAAATAAATGGATGACAGATGGCATTTTAGGACTGATGGACAAGAGGAGGAGTAAAAATAACCAAGAAAAATACAGCAAGATAAATAAAGAAATAAGACGCAAATGTAGAGAAGCAAAAGAAGTGTGGTTAAATGAACAGTGCAGACAGATAGAGGACTCTCATAATAAAGACAGCAAAAACATGCACAAACGAATTAGTGAACTCACAGACAGGAAAACAAAATATACCACAGGATGCCTGAAATCAAAAGAAGGTAAAATGTTAATGGGAAAAGAAGACATTATGGACAGGTGGACAGAGTACATCAGTGAGCTATATGGAGGAGAAAGACCAGAATTAACACCAGATATTGAAAACTGTGATGGACCACCAATACTTGAAGATGAAATCATAGATGCCATCAAACACATGAAGAAAAGAAAAGGGACTGGGCCTGATAATATAATAATAATAGAAGAAATAGAGGCATTAGAGGAGACAGGAATAAAAATAATAACCAAGTTACTGAACGACATTTACAACAGTGGTTATATACCAAATGACCTGATTAAATCCATGTTTATAGCACTACCAAAGAAACCAGGTGCAGAGGAATGTGATAACCACTGGACTATCAGCCTCTCATGTCACATAACGAAGCTACTTCTGAGAATCATTATGAGAAGAACAAGGAAAAAGATAAAAATGGAAATAGCAGATGAACAGTTTGGATTTGTTGAAGGAAAGGGAACACATAATGCCATTTATACTTTATGAACACTAACAGAAAGAGCTTTAGAAGTACAGAAAGATCTCTACTTATGCTTCATTGATTACACCAAGGCATTTGACAAGGTGAAACATAATGAAATTATTAAAATGCTTGAAGACATCAATATAGATGGCAAAGACCTGAGGATTGTAAAACATCTATACTGGCAGCAAGAAGCAGCAATTCAAGCTGAAAATAGAACTGGAAAATATCAACCTATAAAACAAGGGGTGCAACAAGGATATCTCCAGACCTTTTTTCTCTGTACAGTGAGAATATTCTACAAACGATCATCATAGAACCAGGCATAAAAATTAGAGGATACAATATTAACACCATTTGGTATGCTGACGACACAGTACTGATAGCTGAGAACCAACAAGACCTGCAAAATCTCTTGGATAAAGTTGCCAAAGAAAGTGAAGAGAAAGGGTGAACACTTCCAAGAAATATTTAATCGACCACACCTAAAGGAATTGATAAATCTTGAAACTGACTTACCAATCACAAAACTAAATGTCAACCTAGATGAAATTACATTGCATGAAAATGAAACAGCAGTGAATCTAACGGCTAACAACAAAGCTGCAGGTGAAGATGAAATAACAGCTGAAATGTTAAAAGCTATCAACAGTGACAACATGACCCAGAGAATGTTTAATAAAGTTTTGAAAGAATAAAATTTCCCTTCTATATAGAAAAAAGGAATTATTGCTAAAATACAAAACAAAAAAACCTTAGCGACTGCAATAATTGGAGAAGAGTAACCTTACTATCAGTTGTGTCAAAAGTATTTTGCAAAGTCATTCTGAATAGATATAAAGATAATTGTGGATACTGCAATGAGCTAAGAACAGGCAGGATTTCGAAAAGGGAGAATCTGTCTCGATCAGATCTTTACTTATTCTTATAATGAAGAACATAGTGAAAATGCAAAAACCATTAATCCTAAACTTCAAAGACTTTAGAAAGGCATTTGATAGCATACACAGATGTTAATTTTTGAGAATTTTAAGACCATATGGAATACCATCTAAAATTGTCAACATCATTAACGACTTCTACAATGGATATGTTTGTGCAGTCAAAACAGAAGAAGGAATGAGTGAATGGTTCCAGACTGAAAAGGCGTGAAACAAGGATGTATACTGTCTCCTTTGCTTTTTGGAATTGCCATAGATTCATAATGAAAAAATGCTGCACAGATAACACAGGCATTGACTGGGTACATGGGACCCAACTAGAAGATCTTGATTTTGCTGATAACTCTTATCAGTGACAATGTGAATTCCATGCAAGAAAAAACAGATTCCCCGTTTTCCTTGGCTAGCAAAATAAGTCTTGAAATTAACAAAAATAATGAAACTTCCCATTAATCAAGAAGGAAAAATATACGTAGAAGTTGCAGCTGTTGAAGAAGTCAACCAATTTACATACCTTGGCAGCTACATAGACCAGGATGGTGATACCAGAAAGGAAGTTAGAACTGCAAAAGCAGCATTGACCTTCAAGAATCTTGAGAATATATAGCATTCAAAAGTTTTAAGCACAAAAACCAAGTTAAGACTACTCAATTTAAATGTAATATCTACCATAATTTATGCATGCAAAGCTGGCAAACAACTAAAGAAATAGACAAGAAGTTAGACTTTTTTAAAAACAAATGCGTAAGGAAAATACTCTGCATAAAGTGGAATGAATTCAAGAACAACGCAGAGATAAGGCAGATGACTGAACAACAACCAGTCTCACGGGTGATCCGGAAAAGAAGACGGACATAAGTCGGTCACGTGATGAGAAGAGTCAGATAATCCCAAAAAGAAGCTGTTGGACATTGTTATAAGTGGCTGGTTTGGTAGGTATAAAATCCCTTGATGAGGCTGAAAAGCTCGCCGAAAACAGGGAAACTTGTCGAACTACCTTGTGAGCCCTATGTGACATTTAATGGCATAGGAAGGTTTTAAGATATATAAGATATAAAATTTCTGTCAGCTGAGGATGTGGTGTCTCTAAATGACATCCACATGAAAGTTTTTATATTGAAGGATGGTTCATCATCAGGGGATGTCAAAGGGGATCACCAGCGCACACGCACACACACACAAATATGCAAGACTGCAGCATCTTTACACTGTTCTGAGGTATGATGCATCTACTGTTTATGACCAGATGACCACAACATGACAGCTACTGTCAAACTCTGATAGCATGACTTCAACAATACAGTAACCCATACTTAACTGAAACATTTATAACCACACAATGTGAGACTTGATGTCACCATACAAAGACTGTCTAAGTTTTGGGACTGAATTTTTTTCTGACTAAATGAGTAGACCTACCAGCCTCTTGGTCTAGTCTCCTTGTGACTGTATGCACTTACTCTGGTGATCTTGCCACTTATGGGAAAACCTAAGAAAGTCTATTTGTGAGATAGCCCTCATTTGTCTCATCACATTTGAATCTCTTCAACTTACTGAAGTGCTGACCTTTTGATGTTTTCATCAGATGTAGGAACAAGAAGAAGTGGCAGGGAACAAGGTCAGGTGTGTACTGAGGGAGTGGAAGCAATGGAATGTGGTGTTTCACGGCACTGTCATGGTGAAGGATCCAATTGTTGGCACGCCACTTCTCGGGATGATTCTGCACACAGAATTGTGGAAGCATTGTAGGACTGCTGTGTAGAATTCTGTATTCATTGTCTGGCCTCTTTAGGACATATTCAAGATGAATTAGTCCATCAATGTTGAAGAATGCAATCAACGTGGTCTTCACATTGGATTTCATCTGTCATGCCTTCTTTGGTCCAGGAGATGATGGCATTCTCCATGGGATGACATTAGCTTTCTTTGCAGATCATACCTGTACACCCAGTTTTTATCACCAGTGATTATCAGTGACATGAAGTGGGATTGTTTTGGGCTTGCTCACAGTGCAAAATGACATACGATTTTTCTTTTGCTCCACAGTAATGTGATGGAGCATGAGTTTTGCTGAAGCACATTTTATACCCAAATCTGTGCTTACAGTTTTATGGCAAGCAGCAACTGCTAATCCTACATTCTCTGCTACCTCTTTGACTGTTAGACATCAGTCTAAAAGATTTCTCGCAAATATGCCATGGTTGTACTGGTGTGGGCAGTGTGTGATCTGTCAGAGAGGTGATTGCTTTCAAACGATCAGCATCCACTTTTGAAGCAGGGAAAATCAATCAAATCAACTCGGGCAGGACCCACAAAAAGCTGATAGTAGCATTTCATAAGTTTCAGCACCAGTTTTCCTGAACTGAATGCAGAAATCAATGCATACATGCTGTTGAAATTTCTCATGCATGCTGAAATGCACCAGTGTTTGCAGGTATGTGTTCACTTGGAGACTTGTGCAGTGTGAATAAGTGAAGATTTTGAGTTCATATTTTACATGTACACTCAGGAATGGTTGCTATGTCTTGGTGCCACTTCACAGTGTATGAGACAGTTTCCTGAGAAAACAAAAACCAGTCCCAGGACTTTGCGAACAACCCTCGTGTAGGCCTTATTTAGCTGTCTAGCCTCCATCTATTTTATAAGTTCAGAGAACACAAGACTCATTTAGACAAAGGTAAGAAGACCAAGATGAAGCTGTGGTTCCACTCCAATATGTGCATTTTTGGCATAAAACTAGGCGGGCACTGACAGAAATGTGTGGACAGCCTAGGAGACAATGTAGAGCAGTAAATGTATGTTGATGAAGAATAATGTTGCTCAAAGTTATTTATAATAAAGTTGCTTGAAGTTATTTATCTCACATCTCAGGTCTGTGGCTAAAAGTATTGTTTTACTGGTATGATGCTCCTGATACACTCATTAGTGTGATGAATATACACATATACAGTCATGCCTGTGACATAATCTGCCTTGACTGTACATCTCTTTTAGTCTAGATTGTGAACAAACTGTCACAGATATCTTCTTTTTCCTACAACGAACATTTAGCTTTTAGCCAATGGCTAAATTACACCATGACACGTTAAAATCAAACTAGCTTACCAACCAAAGTAGCTCCTGCTAAGAGAACAAGAGTAAGACAAATGATGAACCATGACCAATTGTTGCTGACAGCTGCTGTCATCAGACCAGACCAGCTGAGATCCTGGCGGTAACTTAGATCTGTGGACAGTATGATATGCAATGTATGACTGTTAGGTGATTCTCTGCATTAACTTAGATCTGTGGACAGTATGATATGCAATGTATGACTGTTAGGTGATTCTCTGCATGCGGTGACAATATCAGCAAAATCCTGATGATGAACTGAACAAGAAAAGTGATATTTATAAAAAGTATGAATAAAAAAAAAAATTGATATTTATAAAAAGTATGAAGAAAAAAAAAAGTGATATTTATAAAAAGTAAGAAGAAAAAACAAGAAAAGTGATATTTATAAAAAGTATGGTGCTGGAAACATTATTCAAAGATTTAACTGAAGTCTCCCTCACACAATCATCAAAAGGAAAAACATTCTGTCAAGTAGTAACTTACGAGGTACTTCTGGCTTCTGTCCTATAAGTTTGACAGATACTGGAACATGAACTGTATGCCCTGAACGTGAATGTGTCAGCTCCACCACCAGGTCCAAATGTTCCCTCTCCCACAGAGTGAGAGAATCGAGAAGACGTACAGGGAACACAACTACATTGCTGGTGTCATGTTCTGAGTCCAGGACTTGGATAAGATTAGAATCACTGGTAGTAACCTGGACAAAAATGTAGGAAACTGGTAATCACATGTCACATACAAGACTTTTGTGCCATTTAATTCAATGTGTGTATTATCTCCAACCATCAAACTAAAAACATCACCTATAAATTTGATGCAGTCTGAACAGATATTTTCTGGCACCTGCAATTCCTGAGCCTTGACAGACTAATGATCTGTCAAATTAGGAGATCACATGCTAGCTATGGCAAAAATGGAGTGCTTTAGTTCTTTAAAAAATATCAAAACAAAGCATGAAATGTAAAAAAAAGTAAAGTAAAGGTAATGCCTTAGAGGCACATAGGGATATGGTGTTAGCACCCATATTTTCCTTGACCTGTCAGCACACTAGAGGGTGATATGTGTCAGTATCACACCTGGCCGCCTTTCCTTCCCCAACTCCAGAAGAAATCAGGTACCTATTTCTACAGCTGGGTGAATGGGGTGCCTCTGGCCGGATTAGAACCCCCGACCTTCGCCATGAGACCAGTGCACTAACCAATTCACTACTCAGACAACCAAACTAACACAGAAATAGTAGTAATTTAATTTTTTTTAAAAATAAGTACATGTAAAAACAAAATTGATATTTATAAAAAGTATGAAGAAAAAAAAAAGTGATATTTATAAAAAGTAAGAAGAAAAAACAAGAAAAGTGATATTTATAAAAAGTATGGTGCTGGAAACATTATTCAAAGATTTAACTGAAGTCTCCCTCACACAATCATCAAAAGGAAAAACATTCTGTCAAGTAGTAACTTACGAGGTACTTCTGGCTTCTGTCCTATAAGTTTGACAGATACTGGAACATGAACTGTATGCCCTGAACGTGAATGTGTCAGCTCCACCACCAGGTCCAAATGTTCCCTCTCCCACAGAGTGAGAGAATCGAGAAGACGTACAGGGAACACAACTACATTGCTGGTGTCATGTTCTGAGTCCAGGACTTGGATAAGATTAGAATCACTGGTAGTAACCTGGACAAAAATGTAGGAAACTGGTAATCACATGTCACATACAAGACTTTTGTGCCATTTAATTCAATGTGTGTATTATCTCCAACCATCAAACTAAAAACATCACCTATAAATTTGATGCAGTCTGAACAGATATTTTCTGGCACCTGCAATTCCTGAGCCTTGACAGACTAATGATCTGTCAAATTAGGAGATCACATGCTAGCTATGGCAAAAATGGAGTGCTTTAGTTCTTTAAAAAATATCAAAACAAAGCATGAAATGTAAAAAAAAGTAAAGTAAAGGTAATGCCTTAGAGGCACATAGGGATATGGTGTTAGCACCCATATTTTCCTTGACCTGTCAGCACACTAGAGGGTGATATGTGTCAGTATCACACCTGGCCGCCTTTCCTTCCCCAACTCCAGAAGAAATCAGGTACCTATTTCTACAGCTGGGTGAATGGGGTGCCTCTGGCCGGATTAGAACCCCCGACCTTCGCCATGAGACCAGTGCACTAACCAATTCACTACTCAGACAACCAAACTAACACAGAAATAGTAGTAATTTAATTTTTTTTAAAAATAAGTACATGTAAAAACAAAATACTGGAATTAAAATGAAGAAATGTAATGTAAAAAATAAAACTGGTTTGTCAAAGATCATCTTGCAAAAGATAGTAGTGTGCATGTTACACATCAAGCTACACAGCAAAGTAGTTGTTAGTTTTTCTAGGTCAGATGTAGTGCAGGACCATTAACTTCTGGAAAATCTGTCCTTGTCGAATATCCAACACAACTCTGGTGTTCTTGTTAACAAAAAAACCTGATGAAGCTTCTCTTGTAAAACTGACATAACCACCTGCCTTGATCATGTCCCCTCTTATACATAACCACTTGCCTTGATCATGTCCCCTCTTATATATAACCACCTGCCTTGATCATGTCCCCTCTTATATATAACTACCTGCCTTGATCATGTCCCTTCTTATATATAACTACCTGCCTTGATCATGTCCCCTCTTATACATAACCACCTGCCTTGATCATGTCCCCTCTTGTAGCTGACACAACCACCTGCCTTGATCATGTCCCCTCTTATACATAACCACTTGCCTTGATCATGTCCCCTCTTATATATAACTACCTGCCTTGATCATGTCCCCTCTTATACATAACCACTTGCCTTGATCATGTCCCCTCTTATATATAACTACCTGCCTTGATCATGTCCCCTCTTGTAGCTGACACAACCACCTGCCTTGATCATGTCCCCTCTTGTAGCTGACACAACAACTTGCTCTGATCATGTCCCCTCTTATACATAACCACCTGCCTTGATCATGTCCCCTCTTATACATAACAACCTGCCTTGATCATGTCCCCTCTTGTAGCTGACACAACCACCTGCCTTGATCATGTCCCCTCTTGTAGATGACACAACAACTTGCTTTGATCATGTCCCCTCTTACAGCTGACACAACCACTTGCCTTGATCATGTCCCCTCTTACAGCTGAAACAACAACTTGCCTTGATCATGTCCTCTCTTACAGCTGACACAACAACTTGCCTTGATCATGTCCCCTCTTATAACTGACACAACTTGCCTTGATCATGTCCCATTTTATAACAAACACAACTTGCCTTAATCATGTCCCATTTTATAACAAACACAACTTGCCTTGATCATGTCCCCTCTTATACATAACCACCTGCCTTGATCATGTTCTCTCTTATATATAACCACCTGCCTTGATCATGTCCCCTCTTGTAGATGACACAACAACTTGCGTAGATCATGTCCCCTCTTGTAACTGACACAACAACTTGTCTTGATCATGTTCCCTCTTATAACTGACACAACCACCTGCCTTGATCATGTCCCCTCTTATACATAACCACCTGCCTTGATCATGTCCCCTCTTATAACAAACACAACTTGCCTTGATCATGTCCCCTCTTACACATAACCACCTGCCTTGATAATGTTCTCTCTTATACATAACCACCTGCCTTGATCATGTCCCCTCTTGTAGATGACATAACCACCTACCTTGATCATGTCCCCTCTTGTAGCTGACACAACAACTTGCCTTGATCATGTCCCCTCTTGTAACTGACACAACAACTTGCCTTGATCATGTCCCCTCTTGTAACTGACACAACCACATGACTTAATTATTTCCCCTCTTGTAACTGACACAACCACCTGCCTTGATTATTTCCCCTCTTGTAACTGACACAACCACCTGCCTTGATTATTTCCCCTCTTGTAACTGACACAACCACATGACTTGATTATTTCCTCTCTTGTAACTGACACAATCATATGCCTTGATCAAGTCTCCTTTCCTGGACTTTACCATCTGTATAATAGCACAATATTGCCACCAATTCTGTCTCTGAGCACTGTCAATACACCAGGATAAAGAAGCTTGCATGTCTCAAGAACTTGTTAATAAGTTGAAGGCACACTTGTAATTCTAAGATAATTTTTGAAGGAACATTTGTCTGAATATCTGAGATGTCCTTAGAAGACTCTTCATGTCTGAGAAAGACTGTGGCATCCTCAACATATCAGAACTATCATTTCTGAGTTTACATTGGCGGAATTATATAAACTACGTGATCTATCACGTGTAGTAAAGCTGTGAAGCATATTAGTGGCTTCACAGGGATAGCTATCCACATCATGAACTTTATATTTTCTTTATATCACATCTCATCCATGATTTTCCTTTTAAACATTCGTGCATCCGGTGGTGCCATATGGCAACATTTAATATAAATCAAAATTTAACAGATCAATCTATTTCTGAAAAAAAAAAAAAAAACTTCCACAAAGATCTGCGCCTGATCAATACAATCACCAGTGCATTTCTGAAAGTGCACTATACTTTATTTACCATTTCATTTGATCTGAAGTACAGACACGTTTGACTTTCAGATCAAAAGTTTTCAAATGCACTTTTACCAGTGTAAGAAAACTGAGTAAATTTTAAAAAAAAATGTACACAATGTTTATGACAGTTTTCACTACCACGTTAGTATCTTACAATTGTTTTTGTTGCCACCACACAGTGTAAAATCAGCCTACTGCAAGGTAGCTTGTGCTAACTGCAACTGTTGCAATTACTTAATATTAATTTACATGTTTGATACAGAATAATGGATGCTGATACTGCATGTTTGATACAGAATAATGGATGCTGATATTTCTGAGACTGAAAATGAACCAAATTTATCTCACATGAGAAAGTGAGTCTGACTGGAGATTTTGATAACATTCCACCAGCTCACCTCAAATAAGATGCCATTTCTTTGGCCCTGAAAAAACAACCAATACACAAAAGCATGATACAGATGAGGAGATAACAGAAGAAAGCATGCTTGCTGCTGACACATAACACAGTCTGGTGTTGCTGTCACTACTGCATGGAAGTGCATACTTTTCATACTAGAAAAAAAAGATTTGCCATTTATGTTGCTTATTTACAAGACATGATACAGATGATCACATCTGCTGCTCAGTAAGATACAATCCGTGCTATCTATGTGTGTGTCATGTGACGTATCCTTTCTAGAATGTTGTCCCTCTCACAGGCTCCCTGAGAGCAATGCAGTCTTGCGCAAGTTGACCAGAGTCTGGCAATGACATATTCAGACTTTCCATGTCCTGAGTCCACCTGAGATGAGGTCATCTGTTTTCCTTCTGCTATCAACCTCTCCAAACCATTGTCTCTTTTGACGTTAGACAAAGCATCTTAGCTTTCTAATTATGATGCTGTTTACAAGCCAGTTTTCTATGACACCTAACCCTGCCAGCATCTCTTGATCTGATTTTCACTCTATCCATGATTTTCTATGTGCCCTTCTATAACATTTAATTTCAAATGCAGTTATTAATTTTTCTACTGATTTGTTAAGTGTCCACGTTTTGCATCTGCACATTGCCAAAGGGAACATGTAAGCTCTCAGTAAACAGCTTTGTTTTCTTGCTGGTACCTTGCTATATTTTCTTCATTTGCACTAGTTCCTGTGATGCAACTGCTAGTCTACTTTAAATTTCCGCTGTGCAGTCACCATTAGTGGTAATGACTGAACCTAGATATTTGAATTTATTTACATTTTCCAGCTCTTCACAGTCCACTGTAAATTTGGGTTTGCTTCTCAATTTGTCAACTATCATTACTTCGGTTTTGTTGGTGTTCAACAAGAGGTTCTGAGCTTCATTATGTCTTTTGGTGGTGAGAATCAACTGTTGCAGGTCTTCTGAGCTGTTTGATAAAAGGACAGTATCATGGTGTAACTAATTTCTGGAATCTAGACCCTCCCCTCCCCTCACTATAGTTATTTCCTGTTCATCTCTTGCATTTCTACATTTCTCATGTTGTTTTCAGCATAGATGTCAAACAAGTATGGAGAAAGGGTACATCCCTGTCTTAGTCCCTTTTTTATGCCTCAGCCTCATCGCTGATCTTGGTATAGTTTGGTGTTGAGGTGCAGCAGGTGATTAGGAAACCATGGTAATCATAACAGACCATAACTGCCAATGTTATATGCAGCTACCTAGGCATTATTCTAAAAATTGTGAAACCATGGGACTACAAGAACGAGAAGAATACTGAAGTGTGATGTCCAGCCAGAGTCACAAAGCATGGGACTACAAGAACGAGAAGAATACTGAAGTGTGATGTCCTGCCAGAGTCACAAAGCATGGGACTACAAGAACGAGAAGAATACTGAAGTGTGATGTCCAGCCAGAGTCACAAAGCATGGGACTACAAGAACGAGAAGAATACTGAAGTGTGATGTCCTGCCAGAGTCACAAAGCATGGGACTACAAGAACGAGAAGAATACTGAAGTGTGATGTCCTGCCAGAGTCACAAAGCATGGGACTACAAGAACGAGAAGAATACTGAAGTGTGATGTCCAGCCAGAGTCACAAAGCATGGGACTACAAGAACGAGAAGAATACTGAAGTGTGATGTCCTGTCAGAGTCACAAAGCATGGGACTACAAGAACGAGAAGAATACTGAAGTGTGATGTCCTGCCAGAGTCACAAACCATGGGACTACAAGAATGAGAAGAATACTGAAGTGTGATGTCCTGCCAGAGTCACAAAGGACAATGGCCCCACACTCCTTGCACTATACTGCACTGACTGTATTGTGACAATCAGTATCAGAAAATACTTCATTGGGAGTATTAGAGATTCTTTTATTAGGCAATGAATGTAATGTAACTTGTGTCAACAGCTATTAAAAAATGCAGCATCCTGTGCCAAGTAATTATTGTCCTGATCTGCTTGTTTTCATATCCCAAATATTCTAGAGCCTGATGTGGCCAAACCTGCCTGTCAGCTGATAGAGAAGCAGGACTGTCCAAACATTATAACCAATGTCCACTTAGTAGAAGATGAAGATCAGGAAACTATGAAGAAGTGATGAGTATCTTGTGCTCCTATAGCTGAAATGTCCTTCTACAAATTAGGTCTCCACCCTCTTCAAAAGCCAACACAGGATGCTGTGGACTCTGCAGAAATTCTGTGTAGAAAGTGTGAAGTGCCTGACACTTGAGAGACTATGATACACAACAACAGACTAAACTGATTCTAAAAATGTTTATTTATTCTGAGTTATTCTGATTCTTCAATTCTCCTCATTTTTACCTCCTTCCGGGACCACTGCTGTTACACGGCAACATTCATTATTTTCTTTCACAAATAACATTTCACAAAAGCACTGAAGTTTTACATATCATTTAAATCATACCTGTCTCCTTCTTCAGTTTTCCAAGCCATTATGGCTCATTGATGCAGATAAAGTTCGCCTTCATTCCTCTCTATTTCAAATCTTCTCTCTCCAGTTGGTGACACCAATTTCCTTTATATCCTCTTCTATGTTGTCTTTCCATCTTGGTCTTGTTTCCTTCATCTCTTGTACATACATAATTTTCTTTTGTCTGTTCTCTTCCATTCTTTCTACGTGGCCCAGCCAGCGTAGTCTGTTCAGTTTCAAGACATTTATAATTCGTTGAGATTTAAATAAGCTGTTCAGTTCAGTGTTCTTTCTAGCTCTCCATTCTCCACTGTTGGTATCCTTTATATGTCCAAATATTCTTCTTAGGATCTTGTTCTCAAAGATCTGGAATTGTTGTTCATCCTTCTTTGTTGTACTCCATGTTTCTGATCCATACATGATGGCTGGTCTTATTATAGTTTTGTAGATTGTTATCTGGCATTGTGGGACAGGATTTTGGATTTTAAACAGGTGTTGCAAGGCAAAGTATATTTTATTCCCTATCTATACTCTGCTTTTAATTTCCTTGATTAGTTGCTTCTGCTGAAAGTTGTGCCTAGATATTTGTATGTTTCTGCTTTCCTAATGATCATATCTCCAACATTTATATAATCTGGATCATTCTGCCCTGGCATTTTGATATCTTCACATGCTCTGTCTTATCTTGGTTAATGGTCAGACCCACTTTAAGTGCCACATCTCTCAGGTGTATGCAAGTATTGATGACTTCTTGCATAGTTTTCCCCACTAGGTCATGTCATCAGCATATCCTAGGTGATACATAATATCTTCATTGACCAGTACAGAATAACAAGCTAAATCATATCTGTTAGAAAACTGAAAAAAAAAATTTCTTTGGAAAAAATAATTTGGCCACAAAAGAATTAAAGGTTGCACCAATAGACCAGTGATTGCCACAGTGCATATTGGGCATGCTTGAATGAAGCAACTGTTAAGGAGACATGTTGTGCTTATGCATGCACAACCAAAAGCAGTGGAACTGAAATAACGACCAACACAAACCTAAACACATGATTACATTTGATCAACTCTATGAATACACCCCAAAAAATATTTTTAAAGCAGGTTCAGAATGGAAGGAATGGATTGTGAAAACACAAATTTCTATCATTTGTAAATTCACTTTCACTTTTGTCCCAGGGTATTCAGGTGTTTCCATATACAAAAGAACAGATCAGCTGGTGGGGATAGAACACCCATATTACCATCTGACCATACATTGGACAGGACAGACATTCATAACATCCTGATGATTACTGGTAAGACAGAAGATTGCAACACACACCAGAATAACATGTTCTGAATGTAAGATCTGGGAGTAAAATGTGATGACGCCCTGTGTGAATATCAAGCTAGTGGTACATGAAAAATGTGTATCAGTGTAGAATTGGTGTCATCAATAATGTTCCCTCTTCTTCTGCGTTTGAGGTTGTTGGTCACTTCAGATCCTGATTCCTGTCGACATGGCAAAGCCCGCAGTCCTCTCCAGATCTTGATAGAAGCCCCAAAGCTTTTGCCCCAAGCTTGTGTCCTCTGGCCATGTCTCACGCCTCAGGTCTGCATGGTTTGGCCACTCTTGTAGAATATGTTCTGGAGTCTGGACTCCACTGCCACATGTTCCCTCTAAGCTGTGCAGTAGCACACGCAAAAATATCATGCAAGAAATTTTATATGCCATGCAAAAATAATAATAGTGATACTTATATTTTTCAATTTCCTGATGTTTTGTGTAATAACAGCACCAAAGAAAAATATGATATCACTATATGAACTTGCTTTGTGTGATTCCTCTTGATTTTAGTGTTTTTTTTTCTTCTATGAGAACTTTGTAATTTGATATTACGAAGCACATGTGCACGCAAAATGTATTTTGAGAATATATTTGCACATGGGTTGAAAATTCTGTGCATGAACTACAAAACCATAAAGGGCACTTTGGTCATTGTCTCTGAACACTGATGTCTCCTTTTTACTAAGAGATCGTCAGAGCATCTACAGATTGCCAACTTTAAGGTATAACTTTTGAAAGCATATTCTTGGAATATTTTAGATAACTTTTGAAAACACTTTCTTGTAAGCCTAAAATGACATTTGAAGATATGTTTAATGGAATATTTTATACAACTTTTGAAAACTCTTGTATATTGAAGATAACTTTTGAAAACATGCTTACCTGGATGTCTTGGATGACTTTCGAACTTGATGACACACGAATTGAAGATAGCGGAGAAACAGTGGTCAGGTGAACCTCTGTATTATGAACATAAAATGCAGGCAAGAAGTCCAAGGTTAAGGGGGTGGACACAATCTCAGGTTGACCTAAAACAGTGGTGACCTTAGCTGATAGCAACAAACTGATGTCCAGGGTGGCAATGTGCTGTGAGGGAGAGCTTGTAGGGTTCTGGGTGATCAAACATCCATGGAGACCTGTGAAAGAAATATTAACTGTTACAGAGAGCTTGTAGGGTTCTGGGTGATCAAACATCCATGGAGACCTGTGAAAGAAATATTAACTGTTACAGAGAGCTTGTGTTTTCTGGGTGGCCAAACATCCATGGGGACTTGGAAGAAAACCTAAGTTATGTGAGAGAGCTTGTGTTCTGGATGACACATATTTACATGCAGCTCTAACTCTGTGTTTACACACAGCTGTAGCTCAGGTTTTATATCTACATGTAACTAACTCGGGTGCTATATCTACATGCAGCTGTAATGCAGGCGTTATATCTACACACAGCTATAACTCAGACATTAAATCTATATGTGGTTGTAACTCAGGCATTAAATCTACATGTAACTGTAACTCAAGCATATAAATGTGAGCATTTCTTACAATAAAACTTTTTTTGTTATGACTGATTAGTAGGCATTGTTTTCATTTAATACACTAGCAGGAGTCAATGCTTGACAGTTATGTTTAAAAAGGTACTAGATGATAGTTTGCATGACAAGTTGGAAATGTCAGATACAAAATTTTTGGTCTTCTATCAATGATGTGGTTTACAAAAGTGATAATGTTCCAGTTTAAAAAAGAAACATTTGACACCATATTGTTGGAATATTTTAGATAACTTTTGAAAACACTTTCTTGTAAGCCTAAAATGACATTTGAAGATATGTTTAATGGAATATTTTATACAACTTTTGAAAACTCTTGTATATTGAAGATAACTTTTGAAAACATGCTTACCTGGATGTCTTGGATGACTTTCGAACTTGATGACACACGAATTGAAGATAGCGGAGAAACAGTGGTCAGGTGAACCTCTGTATTATGAACATAAAATGCAGGCAAGAAGTCCAAGGTTAAGGGGGTGGACACAATCTCAGGTTGACCTAAAACAGTGGTGACCTTAGCTGATAGCAACAAACTGATGTCCAGGGTGGCAATGTGCTGTGAGGGAGAGCTTGTAGGGTTCTGGGTGATCAAACATCCATGGAGACCTGTGAAAGAAATATTAACTGTTACAGAGAGCTTGTAGGGTTCTGGGTGATCAAACATCCATGGAGACCTGTGAAAGAAATATTAACTGTTACAGAGAGCTTGTGTTTTCTGGGTGGCCAAACATCCATGGGGACTTGGAAGAAAACCTAAGTTATGTGAGAGAGCTTGTGTTCTGGATGACACATATTTACATGCAGCTCTAACTCTGTGTTTACACACAGCTGTAGCTCAGGTTTTATATCTACATGTAACTAACTCGGGTGCTATATCTACATGCAGCTGTAATGCAGGCGTTATATCTACACACAGCTATAACTCAGACATTAAATCTATATGTGGTTGTAACTCAGGCATTAAATCTACATGTAACTGTAACTCAAGCATATAAATGTGAGCATTTCTTACAATAAAACTTTTTTTGTTATGACTGATTAGTAGGCATTGTTTTCATTTAATACACTAGCAGGAGTCAATGCTTGACAGTTATGTTTAAAAAGGTACTAGATGATAGTTTGCATGACAAGTTGGAAATGTCAGATACAAAATTTTTGGTCTTCTATCAATGATGTGGTTTACAAAAGTGATAATGTTCCAGTTTAAAAAAGAAACATTTGACACCATATTGTTGGAATATTTTAGATAACTTTTGAAAACACTTTCTTGTAAGCCTAAAATGACATTTGAAGATATGTTTAATGGAATATTTTATACAACTTTTGAAAACTCTTGTATATTGAAGATAACTTTTGAAAACATGCTTACCTGGATGTCTTGGATGACTTTCGAACTTGATGACACACGAATTGAAGATAGCGGAGAAACAGTGGTCAGGTGAACCTCTGTATTATGAACATAAAATGCAGGCAAGAAGTCCAAGGTTAAGGGGGTGGACACAATCTCAGGTTGACCTAAAACAGTGGTGACCTTAGCTGATAGCAACAAACTGATGTCCAGGGTGGCAATGTGCTGTGAGGGAGAGCTTGTAGGGTTCTGGGTGATCAAACATCCATGGAGACCTGTGAAAGAAATATTAACTGTTACAGAGAGCTTGTAGGGTTCTGGGTGATCAAACATCCATGGAGACCTGTGAAAGAAATATTAACTGTTACAGAGAGCTTGTGTTTTCTGGGTGGCCAAACATCCATGGGGACTTGGAAGAAAACCTAAGTTATGTGAGAGAGCTTGTGTTCTGGATGACACATATTTACATGCAGCTCTAACTCTGTGTTTACACACAGCTGTAGCTCAGGTTTTATATCTACATGTAACTAACTCGGGTGCTATATCTACATGCAGCTGTAATGCAGGCGTTATATCTACACACAGCTATAACTCAGACATTAAATCTATATGTGGTTGTAACTCAGGCATTAAATCTACATGTAACTGTAACTCAAGCATATAAATGTGAGCATTTCTTACAATAAAACTTTTTTTGTTATGACTGATTAGTAGGCATTGTTTTCATTTAATACACTAGCAGGAGTCAATGCTTGACAGTTATGTTTAAAAAGGTACTAGATGATAGTTTGCATGACAAGTTGGAAATGTCAGATACAAAATTTTTGGTCTTCTATCAATGATGTGGTTTACAAAAGTGATAATGTTCCAGTTTAAAAAAGAAACATTTGACACCATATTGTTTTAACAAACATGTAGAATAATGATGTGGTGAACAGGCCACAGTCATGAACAACAACCACATCTGAAAAAAATATGTAAATTATCATATCTTAATTTTGTTTATCTTTAATGTGTTTTCTGGTTATTTAGGGAAAGTTCTTTTTCAACAACTTTGACACAAGTGTATACATTTAAACATCTGGGCACTCAAATAATATCAGATGAGAAATGCACCTCTGAAATCAAGAACAGAATATGCTAAGCCAAAACAGCTTTTTCAACAAATGAAAAACTTCTTGTGTAATGCATTTCTATCAATAAACATCAGAAAGATAGCCCTAAAACGCAATACTGAGCCTATCCTAGTCCACAGAATTGAGTCATGGACAATCAACAAAGCGATGGAAAGATCACTGAAGGCAACTGAGATGTGGTTCATCAGAAGAATGTTAAGAATACCACGGACAGCTGAGATGACAAACAAGGAATGTCTAACATAAGCAAATGTAGATAGGAACCTAATCAAATCCATAAGAAAATAATGGTCATCATTCATTTAATGATGTAATGAGAATAAGCAGGCTTGAAAACTTCACAACAACAGATAAAATAAAGGGAATAAGAGGCAGAGGAAGACCAAGAGGAAAACATCATGGGCAGTCTAGCATGATGACACAACAAACATCATGGGCAGTCTAGCATGATGACACAACAAACATCATGGGCAGTCTAGCATGATGACACAACAAACAAAAAAATCAAGGGCAGTCTAGCATGATGACACAACAAACATCATGGGCAGTCTAGCATGATGACACAACAAACATCATGGGCAGTCTAGCATGATGACACAACAAACATCATGGGCAGTCTAGCATGACGACACAACAAACATCATGGGCAGTCTAGCATGATGACACAACAAACATCATGGGCAGTCTAGCATGATGACACAACAAACATCATGGGCAGTCTAGCATGATGACACAACAAACATCATGGGCAGTCTAGCATGATGACACAACAAACATTAACTGTTACAGAGAGCTTGTGTTCTGGATGACACATATTTACATGCAGCTCTAACTCTGTGTTTACACAGCTGTAGCTCAGGTTTTATATCTACATGTAACTAACTCGGGTGCTATATCTACATGCAGCTGTAATGCAGGCGTTATATCTACACACAGCTATAACTCAGACATTAAATCTATATGTGGTTGTAACTCAGGCATTAAATCTACATGTAACTGTAACTCAAGCATATAAATGTGAGCATTTCTTACAATAAAACTTTTTTTGTTATGACTGATTAGTAGGCATTGTTTTCATTTAATACACTAGCAGGAGTCAATGCTTGACAGTTATGTTTAAAAAGGTACTAGATGATAGTTTGCATGACAAGTTGGAAATGTCAGATACAAAATTTTTGGTCTTCTATCAATGATGTGGTTTACAAAAGTGATAATGTTCCAGTTTAAAAAAGAAACATTTGACACCATATTGTTTTAACAAACATGTAGAATAATGATGTGGTGAACAGGCCACAGTCATGAACAACAACCACATCTGAAAAAAATATGTAAATTATCATATCTTAATTTTGTTTATCTTTAATGTGTTTTCTGGTTATTTAGGGAAAGTTCTTTTTCAACAACTTTGACACAAGTGTATACATTTAAACATCTGGGCACTCAAATAATATCAGATGAGAAATGCACCTCTGAAATCAAGAACAGAATATGCTAAGCCAAAACAGCTTTTTCAACAAATGAAAAACTTCTTGTGTAATGCATTTCTATCAATAAACATCAGAAAGATAGCCCTAAAACGCAATACTGAGCCTATCCTAGTCCACAGAATTGAGTCATGGACAATCAACAAAGCGATGGAAAGATCACTGAAGGCAACTGAGATGTGGTTCATCAGAAGAATGTTAAGAATACCACGGACAGCTGAGATGACAAACAAGGAATGTCTAACATAAGCAAATGTAGATAGGAACCTAATCAAATCCATAAGAAAATAATGGTCATCATTCATTTAATGATGTAATGAGAATAAGCAGGCTTGAAAACTTCACAACAACAGATAAAATAAAGGGAATAAGAGGCAGAGGAAGACCAAGAGGAAAACATCATGGGCAGTCTAGCATGATGACACAACAACATCATGGGCAGTCTAGCATGATGACACAACAAACATCATGGGCAGTCTAGCATGATGACACAACAACAAAAAAATCAAGGGCAGTCTAGCATGATGACACAACAAACATCATGGGCAGTCTAGCATGATGACACAACAAACAAAAAAATCATGGGCAGTCTAGCATGATGACATAACAAACAAAAAAATCATGGGCAGTCTAGCATGATGACATAACAAACAAAAAAATCATGGGTAGTCTAGCATGATGACATAACAAACAAAAAAATCATGGGCAGTCTAGCATGATGACACAACAAACAAAAAAATCATGGGTAGTCTAGCATGATGACACAACAAACAAAAAAATCATGGGCAGTCTAGCATGATGACATAACAAACAAAAAAATCATGGGCAGTCTAGCATGATGACATAACAAACAAAAAAATCATGGGCAGTCTAGCATGATGACACAACAAACAAAAAAAACATGGGTAGTCTAGCATGATGACACAACAAACATCATGGGCAGTCTAGCATGATGACACAACAAACAAAAAATCATGGGCAGTCTAGCATGATGACACAACAAACAAAAAAATCATGGGCAGTCTAGCATGATGACACAACAAACAAAAAAATCATGGGCAGTCTAGCATGATGACACAACAAACAAAAAAATCATGGGCAGTCTAGCATGATGACACAACAAACATCATGGGCAGTCTAGCATGATGATACAACAAACAAAAAAATCATGGGCAGTCTAGCATGACACAACAAACAAAAAAATCATGGGTAGTCTAGCATGATGACATAACAAACAAAAAAATCATGGGCAGTCTAGCATGATGACATAACAAACAAAAAAATCATGGGCAGTCTAGCATGATGACATAACAAACAAAAAAATCATGGGCAGTCTAGCATGATGACACAACAAACATCATGGGCAGTCTAGCATGATGACACAACAAACATCATGGGCAGTCTAGCATGATGACACAACAAACAAAAAAATCATGGGCAGTCTAGCATGATGACATAACAAACAAAAAAATCATGGGCAGTCTAGCATGATGACACAACAAACATCATGGGCAGTCTAGCATGATGATACAACAAACAAAAAAATCATGGGCAGTCTAGCATGATGACATAACAAACAAAAAAATCATGGGCAGTCTAGCATGATGACATAACAAAAAAAAAAATCATGGGTAGTCTAGCATGATGACATAACAAACAAAAAAATCATGGGCAGTCTAGCATGATGACACAACAAACAAAAAAATCATGGGTAGTCTAGCATGATGACACAAAAACAAAAAAATCATGGGCAGTCTAGCATGATGACATAACAAACAAAAAAATCATGGGCAGTCTAGCATGATGACATAACAAACAAAAAAATCATGGGCAGTCTAGCATGATGACACAACAAACAAAAAAATCATGGGTAGTCTAGCATGATGACACAACAAACATCATGGGCAGTCTAGCATGATGACACAACAACAAAAAAATCAAGGGCAGTCTAGCATGATGACATAACAAACAAAAAAATCATGGTAGTCTAGCATGATGACACAACAACATCATGGGCAGTCTAGCATGACACAACAAACATAATGGGTAGTCTAGCATGATGACATAACAAACATCATGGGCAGTCTAGCATGATGACACAACAAAATCATGGGCAGTCTAGCATGATGACATAACAAACATCATGGGCAGTCTAGCATGATGACACAACAAAAAAATCATGGGTAGTCTAGCATGATGACATAACAAACATCATGGGCAGTCTAGCATGATGACATAACAAACATCATGGGCAGTCTAGCATGATGATACAACAACAAAAAAATCATGGGTAGTCTAGCATGATGATACAACAAACAAAAAAAAATCATGGGTAGTCTAGCATGATGACATAACAAACAAAAAACATGGGCAGTCTAGCATGACACAACAAAATCATGGGCAGTCTAGCATGATGATACAACAAACAAAAAAATCATGGGCAGTCTAGCATGACACAACAAAAAAAATCATGGTAGTCTAGCATGATGACACAACAAACATAATGGGTAGTCTAGCATGATGACACACAAACAAAAAAACATTTAACTGTGACAAATATATCTCAGCTGGAGGAAGGACTACAGCTGTGATACCAGGACATTTGTGAGACACTGATGAGAGATTTTTTTTAGAACCTCCAATGAGGTCCCAGATGATCTGGTTAAAAAAAAAAAAAACCTAGGACAATGATTTGTCGTAATGGTGTAGCATCACCTGATAAGGAAATCAGGGTCAAAATTGAAGAGGAAACTGCCAGGAGAAAGGAGCTTGAGATTAGACTTTAACAGAATCAGACATGAGAAAGCTGATAAACAAAACAAGTTTACATCACTGAAAAGCTTTTTACCACCCTTTAAGATAAAAAAAACATGACACATTACAATTGTGACACATCTGTGATCAAAACGCTGCATATAATACAGCCATGCGGCCAATTACGATTAGTTGAAGAATATTTTTCTTTTACAATCAGACTGATTAAATCTGTCAATCACACACACACAAAATGTGTATTAAATAGTGACATATGCCTGACAGAACAAAACTTTAGTATGGACTCCTACATCTGACAGAACAAAACTTTAGTATGGACTCCTACATCTGACAGAACAATATTTTAACATTAAATTTTATGTTTGATAGAACAATACTTTACTATCAACTCTCTTCACTGACATTTTAATATTAACTGTTACATCTGACAGATCAATAATATTATCCGACATGAGCTAGACATGGACATTTGTTAACAAATATCCACTCAACCCACTTGGATGGCACAATATAAAGCCAACCTTTCTGCTACAGTGACAACCCCCCCCCCCCCCCCCCCCCCCCAGTTTAATATCAGACATCACTTACCAACAATATTTTCACCATCACCAAAAGTAACAGGGAAAAACTGCTTCTTTTCTTTGCTGGGAGAATTTGTTAAATAGCCAACACCTGCAGCAACACTGATTGTTCTTATAGGCTCTACAGTTATCTGAAAACAGTGAGAACAATCAAGTCTTGTCAAATGAAAGCTGCCTCTGCCGTCAAAACTGTATACATTGTATTTAGTTTGGGAGAAGAGTACGATCAGCTGTAAAAGATAAGAGGACAAGAGCATTCTGAGGTGTAAAAAATAAATCTGTGTGATCACTTCATAATTCTTTAGTAAAACTTGTGTGTGATCACTTCATAATTCTTTAGTAGAACTTGTGTGTGATCACTTCATAATTCTTAAAAAATCATGGGCAGTCTAGCATGATGACACAACAAACAAAAAAATCATGGGCAGTCTAGCATGATGACACAACAAACAAAAAATCATGGGCAGTCTAGCATGATGACACAACAAACAAAAAAATCATGGGCAGTCTAGCATGATGACACAACAAACATCATGGGCAGTCTAGCATGATGATACAACAAACAAAAAAATCATGGGCAGTCTAGCATGACACAACAAACAAAAAAATCATGGGTAGTCTAGCATGATGACATAACAAACAAAAAAATCATGGGCAGTCTAGCATGATGACATAACAAACAAAAAATCATGGGCAGTCTAGCATGATGACATAACAACAAAAAAATCATGGGCAGTCTAGCATGATGACACAACAAACATCATGGGCAGTCTAGCATGATGACACAACAAACATCATGGGCAGTCTAGCATGATGACACAACAAACAAAAAAATCATGGGCAGTCTAGCATGATGACATAACAAACAAAAAAATCATGGGCAGTCTAGCATGATGACACAACAAACATCATGGGCAGTCTAGCATGATGATACAACAAACAAAAAAATCATGGGCAGTCTAGCATGATGACATAACAAACAAAAAAATCATGGGCAGTCTAGCATGATGACATAACAAACAAAAAAATCATGGGTAGTCTAGCATGATGACATAACAAACAAAAAAATCATGGGCAGTCTAGCATGATGACACAACAAACAAAAAATCATGGGTAGTCTAGCATGATGACACAACAAACAAAAAAATCATGGGCAGTCTAGCATGATGACATAACAAACAAAAAAATCATGGGCAGTCTAGCATGATGACATAACAAACAAAAAAATCATGGGCAGTCTAGCATGATGACACAACAAACAAAAAAATCATGGGTAGTCTAGCATGATGACACAACAAACATGGGCAGTCTAGCATGATGACACAACAAACATCATGGGCAGTCTAGCATGATGACACAACAAACAAAAAATCATGGGCAGTCTAGCATGATGACACAACAAACAAAAAAATCATGGGCAGTCTAGCATGATGACACAACAAACAAAAAAATCATGGGCAGTCTAGCATGATGACACAACAAACAAAAAAATCATGGGCAGTCTAGCATGATGACACAACAAACATCATGGGCAGTCTAGCATGATGATACAACAAACAAAAAAATCATGGGCAGTCTAGCATGATGACACAACAAACAAAAAAATCATGGGTAGTCTAGCATGATGACACAACAAACAAAAAAATCATGGGCAGTCTAGCATGATGACACAACAAACAAAAAAATCATGGGTAGTCTAGCATGATGACACAACAAACAAAAAAATCATGGGCAGTCTAGCATGATGACATAACAAACAAAAAAATCATGGGCAGTCTAGCATGATGACACAACAAACATCATGGGCAGTCTAGCATGATGACACAACAAACATAATGGGTAGTCTAGCATGATGACATAACAAACATCATGGGCAGTCTAGCATGATGACATAACAAACAAAAAAATCATGGGCAGTCTAGCATGATGACACAACAAACAAAAAAATCATGGGTAGTCTAGCATGATGACATAACAAACAAAAAAATCATGGGCAGTCTAGCATGATGACACAACAAACAAAAAAATCATGGGTAGTCTAGCATGATGACATAACAAACAAAAAAATCATGGGCAGTCTAGCATGATGACACAACAAACAAAAAAATCATGGGTAGTCTAGCATGATGACACAACAAACAAAAAAATCATGGGCAGTCTAGCATGATGACACAACAAACAAAAAAATCATGGGCAGTCTAGCATGATGACACAACAAACAAAAAAATCAATGAGCTGATGGGAAATATCAAGGAACAAAATCTGTTGAGAAGCATTAGCACCAACACCCACTGGCATGGCACCTAATAATGATTATTCTGATATTAATATCTTAACATTGCAAAATCCTTGCTTAACATACAGACCACTTGGTGAAAAATTGCCAGAAATTATGCTAGCCATAAGCACCTACGCACCCTTATTGTTGTCAAAATGTGCTGTAGCTGTGAAGATATCTCCAATGACAATATCCAGGTTACTCTGGATCAGCTCCAACTGACAGTGAAAGGGGATAAATGGTGGGTAAAAGCTTGACTTCACAATCACAGAACTGCAATTTGGTCCTGAAATAAAATGATTTCCTCTATTTATTTACTACTAACTAGAAATCGTTTAGCAATATGATGGTATAATATTTGTTGAACAAGTTTTACTATTGCAGCACAAACAAAAACATTTAACTGTGACAAATATATCTCAGCTGGAGGAAGGACTACAGCTGTGATACCAGGACATTTGTGAGACACTGATGAGAGATTTTTTTTAGAACCTCCAATGAGGTCCCAGATGATCTGGTTAAAAAAAAAAAAAAACCTAGGACAATGATTTGTCGTAATGGTGTAGCATCACCTGATAAGGAAATCAGGGTCAAAATTGAAGAGGAAACTGCCAGGAGAAAGGAGCTTGAGATTAGACTTTAACAGAATCAGACATGAGAAAGCTGATAAACAAAACAAGTTTTACATCACTGAAAAGCTTTTTACCACCCTTTAAGATAAAAAAAACATGACACATTACAATTGTGACACATCTGTGATCAAAACGCTGCATATAATACAGCCATGCGGCCAATTACGATTAGTTGAAGAATATTTTTCTTTTACAATCAGACTGAATTAAATCTGTCAATCACACACACACAAAATGTGTATTTAAATAGTGACATATGCCTGACAGAACAAAACTTTAGTATGGACTCCTACATCTGACAGAACAAAACTTTAGTATGGACTCCTACATCTGACAGAACAATATTTTAACATTAAATTTTATGTTTGATAGAACAATACTTTACTATCAACTCTCTTCACTGACATTTTAATATTAACTGTTACATCTGACAGATCAATAATATTATCCGACATGAGCTAGACATGGACATTTGTTAACAAATATCCACTCAACCCACTTGGATGGCACAATATAAAGCCAACCTTTCTGCTACAGTGACAACCCCCCCCCCCCCCCCCCCAGTTTAATATCAGACATCACTTACCAACAATATTTTCACCATCACCAAAAGTAACAGGGAAAAACTGCTTCTTTTCTTTGCTGGGAGAATTTGTTAAATAGCCAACACCTGCAGCAACACTGATTGTTCTTATAGGCTCTACAGTTATCTGAAAACAGTGAGAACAATCAAGTCTTGTCAAATGAAAGCTGCCTCTGCCGTCAAAACTGTATACATTGTATTTAGTTTGGGAGAAGAGTACGATCAGCTGTAAAAGATAAGAGGACAAGAGCATTCTGAGGTGTAAGAAAAATAAATCTGTGTGATCACTTCATAATTCTTTAGTAAAACTTGTGTGTGATCACTTCATAATTCTTTAGTAGAACTTGTGTGTGATCACTTCATAATTCTTTAATAAAACTTGTGTGTGATCACTTCATAATTCTTTAGTAGAACTTGTGTGTGATCACTTCATAATTCTTTAATAAAACTTGTGTGTGATCACTTCATAATTCTATAGTAAAACCTGCAAGTAGAAATATTACGGAAATAACAAAAATGAAATTAAAAAATTTAGTCCGCTCTTTAAAAAATCTCTTCTGCAGAATTGGGATGTCATAACAAGCTGTCTTATTCAATAGGAAATTCATGTATTTAATTTACCCACATTTTTTGTGCGTGTGTAGTTTCACAACTATTCATCTACTTCCTTTCCTATAATGCACACTGGCATATAAATGTATAGCTCAAATAACAAAATCACTTTTGTTCTGTTTTATTATATAATTATGTGCAAAAATTCAGATGGTAAATTATGATTTTCCCTAAACTACACAAATGAGTATTTCAAAGGTTTCAAAACCTGATCTGTTTAGGTATAAGTATATTCCCATTCACACTATTTCGTGTGTGCAAACTGATCACCGTCGAGGTTAGGTTACTTCAAGACCGAGCTACTTGAACCGTCCTGACCTATTTTGCTATATTTGTGGGGAGTACGCACTGGAAGCAAGTAGGAAACTTATTTCTGAGTTTGTAAAAAAATGTAGGTTATTTTGGTGCCAAGCTTGGAGATCAAGATAAGCCATGGGCCCCTCATGTTGTATGCAAAACTTGTATGGGCATTTGCGCCAGTGGACAAATGGAAAGAGAAGCTGCTTGAAATTTGGAGAAAACCACTTCAATGACTGTTATTTTTTTGTATTGTTAATAGCATAGGCATCAATCAAAATAATCATGATGAGTGGTCTTATCCTGATCTACCTTTACCCAGGAGACCTGTTTTGCACCTGGTTCCACCTTTCCTTGAACTAGCACAGCTCTCAGAGGATGAGTCTTGCATGTCTGATATCGCACAAGGTAAAGAAAGTGGGGGCAATGACAGTGAATTACAAACAACTTCACATAGTGATCGTTTTGATCAGACTGAATTGTGGGATCTCATCAGGGACTTAAATCTTTCCAAGGAGTCTTCTGAATTTCTTGCTTCCAGACTAAAGGAAAGAATGTACTTCAGACTGGAATGAAAATTAAGTTTTACTGAAGGAGAGAAAAGGATTTGCTGCTATTCTTTACCGAAGACAACAACTTAGTATTCTACAATGACATTGGAAACCTTGTGAAGAAAACTGCTCTTTCAGAATGTAACTCAAGTGAGTGGTGTCTTTTTATTGACAATTCAAATCGTAGTTTGAAATGTGTTCTTTTAAATAGCAGCAACAAATATGGTTATATTCCAATCGGTCATTCCACCAGGATGAAAGAAGAGTACACGGCCATCTCTTTAGTCTTGGAAAAGATAAATTACCAAGAACATCAATGGGTTACTTGTGTAGACCTGAAGATGGTTAATTTTCTTCTTGGTCAACAAAGTGGTTACACAAAGTATTCTTGCTTTTTATGTGTTTGGGATAGTACAGCCAAACATGAACATTGGGCAAGAAAAGACTGGCCTCTGAGAGAATGTATGGTGGTTGGAGAATAAAATGTAATCACTGAACCTCTGATAGCACAAGATAGAATCATACTGCCACCACTACATATAAAGCTAGGTCTGATGAAACAATCTGTAAAGGCTTTGAATAAATACAGTTCGTGCATTGAATACATAGTGCACAAGATACCTGGACTTACCATGGAAAAACTGAAGGCAGGAATTTTCAACGATCCACAGATCAGACACTTATAAATGACACATGTCATAGCATCAATGAATGAAATCGAATTATGTGCCTGGTCTTCATTTGTTCTTGTGAAAAGCTTTCTTGGCAACAAGAAGACAGATAACTATGCACAATTAGTAAAAGATATACTTTCATTTCAACAGATTTGGCTGAAACTTGAGTGTTAAAATCCATTATCTGCACAGTCACTTAGATCGCTTTCCAGAGAACCTTAGTGACTTAAGCGAAGAGCAAGGTGAAAGATTTCAACAAGACATAAAAACAACGGAAGCCAGATACCAAGGAAGATGGGATACATACATGATGGCAGACTATTGTTGAAATCTTTTGTGCGATTGTCCTGGCAGATCCCATTCTTGAAAGTTTTGCAAAAAAGAGCTTCTTGTGTGTCAAAAGAGTGGAAAGTTTGTATGAAATAAATTTTCATGTAGTAGACTTTTCTTTAAATTTTTTATGTTTCCTTCATGCTTAAAAGATATTAATTTAAACACTACATTAAAATGTCCTGATTTGTTACGGGTGAGCAGGGTGACGAGTGGCATATAGAATATGTTCTGTTTCTAAAAAACCAGAGCTGATATGGGAAAACTTGTGCCATTTTTAGAATCAGCAGGTCAAATATACCCAGAAAAACCAAAATGTGTTGGCCAGTGTAATTTATGATAATGATTAACAACATAAATATACCTTACATGTTGAGTGTAATGATAAATTAGTGATTAACAAAAATATAACTTACATGTTGAGTGTAATGATAAATTAGTGATTAACAAAAATATAACTTACATGTTGAGTGTAATGATAATTTATGATAATGATGAACACTGTATGGGTAAGGGTGTGTCTGTGGTGGTTACATAAGCTGAACATCTTTCAGGTGTTTCTTATATCTGGTAGCCATGATAATGTCAGAATAACTGCCTGCACTAACATGTCACTCACACAATGCACAGCTGCAAGACATTTTTTAGTACAACTGTGTTAAGAACACTCTTATCTTAACATAGTCTTTGTGAGACAGAGAACACAGATCTGCTTGCTTAAAAACTCTAACCTACTTCTGTAGCCCAGAAACCTGCAGCAATCAACACTAATTGTAATTGTTATTTCTGTAAAATGCAACGTCAGGTTGGTGGACAGATGGGGACATGGAGATCGCCGGCAGGGATGAGGAAAACCTGGTGTGAAAGCAATGAATCCAGGATGTGACAAGCCTATGGGTCTTTACAACGATGGCTACCAGAACGATGTAAACAAAACAGAGCCAGTAGACTATAGGTGGCGGGGAATGGATAATGTTGAGGCACTCATCAGATTCCTCATCCCAAAGTTGGAGCGTCTCTGTGGAACTGCCTCAAGGCCATCTGGCCAGCCAGCATTGCATGCCGGATCTGACATGGAAAAGGGGCTTAAGTACAGCCACCAGAGGCTGGAAAACAAAGTTTTGGCCAGGCCAGCCTACACCACTGTCTTCATGGCAGTCCAAGCAAGACTGCAGTCTGCCCTAGCAAGGAAAGGTGCTGAAGTCGGAGGTACCCGGCCAAAAGGCGCATCACAACAATCAGGGTACCGTGCATCATCACCAGTGTGCGTATGAAGAAGAAGATAGCGATGAATATTTCAGTTAACAGTGGAGGGCTGAGATTTGTGAAATCACTGTGAAATGTGGGAAAATATGTTAAGTGAGAACATGCAAATATGTGTTCCTGTTATATGACACAAACTTTACATGACATCCTATTTTTCTTCCACGCACTGGCAGCCACATGTATAGTGTAATCCAATGTGCCTTGCACTGGAGGTAAGTATTTAAATTTGAAGCTGTTTGTGGCTGTTTCAGCTGGTCAAATAGATGGCAACCCGTGATTGTATGCCACTCCATTCTCTACACATGATATAATGGAGATCAGTGGTGACTTAAACAAAAGATAACATCAGACTATTTTAACTGTTGCTAGCCGTTCTCTTTAAATTCTGTATTACCTATATACCAACATTAGCTCATTAAAATTTTACACTGCCCACTTAAAAGGACAGATTGGGCATAGTAAACTGTAAGTTTACAGTCTACAGGTTTACTTTTAGACTATAAGTGAGAATTCATAGTGGAACACATTATGAATAATCAACTGTTACCTCTGCTTTTGTGGACATAAGCAAGGAAAATGAATACACTATTGCAGAACGTCCAACTCCTGTACCAACTCCAATTCCAGACTTCTCATCTATGTTCACAACTTCTGGATTTGACTTCCACCAGCCATTACTACCTGGTTACAATTAAACATCTTTGTTAGTGCCTGTTTGGATTCAATCATGATAAAAATAGCACTAATCTTCACACCGTAAAAATGTGACTACGAACTTAGTTGTGTACTTGGTCTAGTTGTTTAACATCTACAAATAGCAATTATAAGCTTGTCTGCTAGGTTGTCTAGTTTGTTTCACATAATCTTTTATGAACCTCTGTAAACAAAGTAAAGCAAATTTGGTGCACTCTCACCTTTTTCTGTGAGAATTGGAGAGCTGAAGCAAATTATGGATCCCAGAGTGACAGAGACCTGAGCTGGGGTTATGGCACTACCCACTGGAATGATCACATAGTCTGCCACACTTGGCCGGGTCTTGTCCCAAATCTAGTCAAGTGTATCAGATGATTCTCAGTTTTTAAAAAAGCAACCTAATCCTAATACAACAAACCTATGAGAGCATGTGATAATAAAGAAATGAATCCAACAAACTCAGTATGAGGTAATAAAAAAATGAAATTCTGCTGGCAACTTTTCATGATAACTGAACTAAAAGTATGACTGGGAGGATGTCTCCATTTACTCTAAAATATGCAATATGGTAATGTCTCCTTACCCTCAGCACTATATTATTTGATAATGTCCAATTACCTTTAGCCATATACGATCATATCACTTTATCTTCAGCATCAGAACATGTATGCTTATACCTCTTTATCTTTAGTGCTGTAAGATGATCATGTCCATTTATCTTTAGCACCACAAGATACATGACTATACCCCTTTATCTTAAGCATCGTAATAGATGACCAGTCCCTTTATCTTTAGTGCCATAAAATATGATCATGTCCTGTTATCTTTAATGCTGTAACATATACAACAAAGTCCCTTTATCTTCAGTACTATACGGTGGCACTTAGAGATGGCTTCTGAAGGACTGCTAAGTCATTTCTGTTCAACATATGACAGTATTGCCATAAAGGGAGCTAATAAACTCAAATGTATGAAAAGCTCAGGAAATACGTGTGAGTAACGAAATAGTAAAGTTTAGATTTCACGGTTAAGGTAACGGGTACAGCAGTGAAAAGATTCAATACTGTAGTGTAAAAATATGTTATGTTATATCATTTCCATGCTGCTAAACGTTACATAGGGCCCGCATGGTAGTTCGCCAAGATTTCCTGTCTTCGGTGAGTTTTTCAATCTCATCAAGGAATGTTACGTCCACTGAACTGGTCTCTCTTAACAATGTCCTCTTTAGAGTTTCATGTGGTTGATCTCTTTTTCTTTGACCTGCTGTGTTCAACTTGATAGCTGGTTTGGGGATCCTCTAATTGTTTCTTCTCATCACATGACCGACATATGTCCATCTTCTTTTTCTGATCACCCATGAGACTGGTTGTTTTCTCAATGTGTCTTATCTCTGTGTTGTTCTTGAATTCGTTCCACTTTATACCAAGAATTTTCCTTAGGTATTTGTTTTCGAAAGAGTCTAATTTCTTGTCTATGTCTTTAGTTGTTTTCCAGCTTTCACATGAATAAATGAGGGTGGATAATCACATTTCAATTGAATAGTCTTAACTTGGTTTTTGTGCTTATAACTTTTGAATGCCATATGTCTGTGCAGCTGCCGTAAAAATAGGAGATTACATTTTGTAGAGTTTCATGAGAGCTCAGTAAATGGGGAAAGAAATTTCACGGGTTGTTAGAGAAGTTGTTATAAAACTGATTTTTGAGCTGAGTAAAGATATTACAGACCAGAGAGATAGACATTAGAACTCAGAACTCTGTGGAGAGTAGATAGTTAGGGAGACTTGAGAGATTCCATTATGATTGTCATCAGAACTACAGATAGGTCAGATTAGAGAATAGTTAGGCTAGATTTTGTGGAATTGTTCCAAGATGTATCTGTGTTTTCTAATTTGTCCTTTTTAGGACAGCTTAGTTGTTAGCTCGGTTACAACTGCTGTGAGAATGAAATTGAAACAGCAGTGAATCTAATGGCTAACAACAAAGCTGCAGGTGAAGATGAAATAACAGTTGAAATGTTAAAAGGTATTAACAGTGACAACATGAGCCAACTACAGAGAATGTTTAATAAAATCTGGAAAGAAGAAAAAGTCCCTTCTAAATGGAAAAAAGGAATCATTTTTAAATACCCTGCAATGAGAGAAGAACAAGCAGGATTTTGAAAAGGGAGAATCTGCCTTGACCAGATCTTTACTCTAAGAATAATACTTGAAGAACATATTGAAGAGCAGAAGCCATTAATCTTGAACTTCATAGACTTTAAAAGGCATTTGATAGCATACACAGAGATTCAGCGTGGAGAATTTTAAGTCTATATGGAATACCACCTAAAACTGTCATATAATTAAACAGATATGTTTGTGAAGTCATGACAGAAGAAAAAAATGAGCAAATAGTTTCAACTTGAAAAAGGCATGAAACAAGGATGTATATTATCTCACTTGCTTTTTTGAATTGCCATAGACTTTATAATGAAAAGATGCTGTACAGGTAAAACTGACACTGATTGGGTATATGGGACCCAAATAAAAGATCTTGATTTTGCAGATGACATAACTCTTATCAGCGACAATGTGAAATCTATGCAGGAAAAAAACAGATTCCCTGTCTTCCTTGGCTAGCAAAATAGGTCTTGAAATTAACAAAGACAAAACAAAAATAATGAAACGTCATTAATCAGGAAGGAAAAATATACGCAGAAGTAACAGTTGTTGATGAAGTAAACCAATCTGCATACCTTGGCAGCTACATTAGACCAGGATGGTGACATCAGGAAGGAAGTTATAATTAGAACTGCAAAAGCAGCAGTGTCCTTTAAAAATCTTGAGAACATATGGAATTCAAAAGTTATAAGCATAAAAACCAAGTTAAGATTATTCAATTCAAATGTGATATCCACCCTCATTTATGCATGTGAAAGCTGGAAATCAATTAAGAAATGGACAAGAAATTAGAATCTTTTGAAAACAAATGTCTCAGGAAAATACTTGGTATAAAGTGGAATGAATTTAAGAACAGAGTGGAATGAATTTAACCTTTGTACCCTTTGAGACGTGTCTTGTGTGGCCCCCCTCACCCCCTCAATACCCCATTCTCCATGCAGTGCTATGATGGTTTGTAGTTCTCTAATTTTAAAAATAATCAAAGTATACTTAAAACCAGCAGTTGGACGTCCTTCTGGAATCTATTTGTCGACACGAGGTGCATGTTTCAGCTGATTTCAGAGCGGTAGTGAGTTAATTTAACAAGTTTTTGTCGAAGTTTATTGTCACTAGGTTTTTGTTTATAAAAAAAAATATGGCTTCCAGTGGTAGTTTATTTCATCCAGAGCAGTGTATTTCTGCATTACAAGATCAGAATTTAATTTTAAAAATGTCTAGACTGCGGTGAAGAGAATGCAGCAGTAGAGATTTTGAATTTTCTGACCCATGTGGTGCTGATTCAAAGGATGAGGATGTTTTTTTTTTTTTTTTGGACCAGCAGCAAAACATGCTAGAAGGGTAGCTGGTGATACTACTTCTCAGCTTTTTGCTAGTACTAGCTGTAATATCACAGTAAGTAATGCTGGAGATTGTGTAATTTAAAAAATTAAATGTAGAATGCTTCAAATTAAAAAAAAAACACAATGGCCTGTTTTCTGGTAAGTATTAAGTCAACGGACGCCCACTTGTTTTCATGTAAATATTACCTACTCATTTGGTGTTTTTAGTTTACTGTAAATGCATCATTAGTGTATGTTTTCAAGTAAATTCTGGAGGATATGTGAAGAAAAGGTGTTTGTGTACATTTTTATTCATTATGAAATTATATGACCAACTACAGTGGATTAACTTGATGGGTAAGTGAAAAAAAAACATTCCAATTTCTTCATTTTCCATTCTTTCATCTCAGTTCTTAGCTCTTTTTTTTTTGTTGTATACTAACAACATGCTAAAAATTTTATTAGAAAAACAAAATACATTTTTTCTTCTTTAAAATAATGTATAATATATGATACTATAAATCAGATTATGCCTTTGTCATTCTTTTAAATGTGACAACCTTTCCATTCCACATTATGAAATTTATCATCCCCCCCCCGGGTCATTTGCGGGAAACACCCCCAGTAAACAAAGAGTTAAGAGCAACACAGAGATAAGACAGATGAGCAAACAACAACCTGTCTCATGGGTGATCAGAAAAAGAAGATGGATATATGTAGGCCATGCGACGAGAAGAAACAATAAGAGAATACCAAAACAAGCTATCAAGTGGAACACAACAGGCAGAGGAAAAAGAGGTCGACCACGTGAAACTCTAAAGAGGACAATGTTAAGAGAAGCCAGATGAGTGGGCATAACAAACCTACCCTGATGTAGTTGAAAAACTCGCAGAAAACAGGAAAACGTGGCAGACAACTATGCAAGCCCTATGTGACATTTAACGGCACGCAGAAGGATGCAAGATGTACGTAAGCCATTGAAGATAGGGTATCTGTTTTTATTTGCATTGATTTCATATTGTCGCTGATAAGAGTTATGTCATCTGCAAAATCAAAATCTTCCAGTTTGGTCTCACTTTCAATGACCGTTTTACCTTTGCAACATTTTTTCATTATGAAGTCTATGGCAATTCGAAAAAGCAAGCGAGATAATAAACATCCTTGTTTCACTCTTGCTTCAATCTGGAACCATTCACTCATTCATTCGTCTGTACTGACTGCACAAACATATCCATTGTAGAGGTCACTAATGATGTTGATAATCTTAGATGGTATTTCATATATTCTTAAAATCCTCCATAATGATTCTCTGTGTATGCTATCAAGTGCCTTTTAAAGTCTATGAAGTCCAGGATTAACAGTCTTAGCATTTCAATATGTTCTTCAAGTATTATTCTTTTATCTTTGGGACTTGCTAAAAGGGAAAATCCAACAAAAAAACCCCTCAAATGTTGTAATAGTTCAACACCGACATACAGCAGGAGACTGCCTACAATGCAGTTGCCAAACTGAAAAGGGCTCCCTGAACATGCTTTGACAAGCAGAAAGTCACATTGAGGTTTGTGGCTCCACTTCTAACATATAATGTGAAGAGACAAAAATGCTGATAAATGTGTGAAGTGATAAACCTTTATTAAGGTACAAATATGTCCTATTTACTCTACCAAATGTAACTCAAACGTACAGAACATTAGTACCAAAACCAAACTGTTAAATCATAATCTGCCGCTGAAGCCAGTTTTATGTGAGCAACATTGTGTAATAGCATGATAATGTTCCATTATCTGCAGCACTACAAAAACATGGCTATGTTTTCTTATATTCAGCACTGTAATAACATATTACAACGTTCCCTTATATTCAGCATTGTAATAACGTATTACAATGTTCTCTTATCTGCAGGACTAAAATAACATAAAAATTCACTTTATCTTTGGCACTACATGTGACAATGTTCCCTTATCTGTAATAACATAAATTCAAATTTTCAACACTAAAATAACATATGAGAGCGAATAAAAAAGTGACTTCATTTTACCATCCCTTTCTAGATGTATGTGTGTAGTGGCACATCAGCTATTTTGGAAATATAATACCAGCAGACCAGATCAAAGTGGTAATGTCTTTGGAAGTATGGATAAGAGTGCATACACTTGTTTAATGGGTTGCGATGGTGAGAAACCTGCAGATATTCACTGCTGAAAAGAGGCAGTATAGAGACAAGTGTGTCTAGCTTCAGCAGGTATATAAATGGTAAAGGAAGTTTAAAAGTTGGTGTCAAATCTGGTTGATGCAGCTTGCTTCAGCCTAACCTCACATTGCAAACAGGAAACATTAAAGTGAAATGAATGATACAGGAAAACTGGTAACAATCACTGAGGTAACAATCACTGAGGTAACAATCAATGAGGTAACAATCAATGAGGTAACAATCACTGAGGTAACAATCACTGAGGTAACAATCACTGAGGTAACAATCACTGAGGCCCAGCAGACCACATCATTCGCCAAGTGCTGCAATACTGAAGTCTCCACCAGGTGAGTACCAAAACAACTCACTCTTGATCTGAAACATTGTGAGGATGTTTGTGAAGCTCTTTTATGATGTTCTGACACTGAAGGAGGTGACTTACTACAAAGTATAGCCACTGGAGATGAATACTTGGTACACTACTTCCAGTCAAAGTGAGCAAGCAAAGAGCAGTGATATTCTTTTTTTTAAAAAAAAAAAAAAAAGAAAGTTCTGTGCAACTCTGCTGGAAAACTGATGTTCATGCTCTTCTGGGACTGAAGACCCAATCATGGAACACTACATGGCTGAATGAAGCACTATTAACAGCAAAGCATTCTGTGATCTGCTTGAGAATCACCTGAAACCTGCTGAATGAAGCACTATTAACAGCAAAGCATTCTGTGATCTGCTTGAGAACCACCTGAAACCTGCAATAAGGTAAAAAAGTTGTATTTTGCTTAGTTCTGGTGTGTTGTTACAGCATGATAACATGGAGGCTCACAAAGCACATGCAACAGCTCTACAAATTATTAATCTGTGCTTGGAGTGTCTTCCACATTTTAAATGTTCACTCGACTTTGCACCATGTGATTAACATGTGTTTGGAACCATCAAGGAGGCACTAGGTGGGAAAGATGTTCAGTATGAATAAAGAGATTAAAAACCACAGGGTCAGTCAGAAATTCTTTTCTCAAGTACTCCAGGCTCAGTAATGCAGTGACAGACCTGCAATGAACACTACTCCAGGCTTAGTAATGCAGTGACAGATCTGCAATGAACACAGTGGAAACTATGCTGAAAAGACTTGTGGAGTTTTCATTTATATATGTACATTTTGTTTAAAAAAAAATTAGGTTACTTTTTGACTCACCCTCATATAACCAAATGATCTCACCTTAAGAACTGTTATTCCTGCTTTAGAAGCCCTCATATAACCAGATGATCTCACCTTAAGAACTGTTATTCCTGCTTTAGAAGCCCTCATATAACCAGATGATCTCACCTTAAGAACTGTTATTCCTGCTTTAGAAGCCCTCATATAACCAGATGATCTCACCTTAAGAACTGTTATTCCTGCTTTAGAAGCCCTCATATAACCAGATGATCTCACCTTAAGAACTGTTATGCTTGCTTTAGAAGCCCTCATATAACCAAATGATCTCACCTTAAGAACTGTTATTCCTGCTTTAGAAGCCCTCATATAACCAGATGATCTCACCTTAAGAACTGTTATGCTTGCTTTAGAAGCCCTCATATAACCAGATGATCTCACCTTAAGAACTGTTATGCTTGCTTTAGAAGCCCTCATATAACCAGATGATCTCACCTTAAGAACTGTTATGCTTGCTTTAGAAGCCCTCATATAACCAAATGATCTCACCTTAAGAACTGTTATTCCTGCTTTAGAAGCCCTCAATAACCAGATGATCTCACCTTAAGAACTGTTATGCTTGCTTTAGAAGCCCTCATATAACCAGATGATCTCACCTTAAGAACTGTTATGCTTGCTTTAGAAGCCCTCATATAACCAGATGATCTCACCTTAAGAACTGTTATGCTTGCTTTAGAAGCCCTCAAATAACCAGATGATCTCACCTTAAGAACTGTTATGCTTGCTTTAGAAGCCCTCATATAACCAGATGATCTCACCTTAAGAACTGTTATGCTTGCTTTAGAAGCCCTCATATAACCAGATGATCTCACCTTAAGAACTGTTATGCTTGCTTTAGAAGCCCTCATATAACCAGATGATCTCACCTTAAGAACTGTTATGCTTGCTTTAGAAGCCCTCAAATAACCAGATGATCTCACCTTAAGAACTGTTATGCCTGCTTCAGAAGCCCGAATCATAAAAGTATTGTTGTCTGACCCTGTATACATCTGGATTATGTCATACCTGTGTATCAAGTGATGAACACCACAAAATCATAACATGATACCAGAGTCAAAAACTGAAATTGATGCACTATCTCAATACAATGAGTAATGGTAAAAGACTAGATCTGTTTCACTGTCTCTATACAATGAATTAAAGTGGGTCAAAGACTGGACCTGGTCCACTGTCTCTATACAATGAATTAAAGTGGGTCAAAGACTGGACCTGGTCCATTGTCTCTATACAATGAATTGATAAAATGGGTCAAAGACTGGACCTGGTCCATTGTCTCTATACAATGAATTGATAAAGTGGGTCAAAGACTGGACCTGGTCCAATCTCTATACAATGAATTAAAGTGGGTCAAAGACTGGACCTGGTCCAATCTCTATACAATGAATTAAAGTGGGTCAAAGACCGGACCTGGTCCAATCTCTATACAATGAATAGATTACCTTGGTCTTAGATAGAACCTGGTCTACTGTCTCTGTACAGCTTTACTTCAATGAATAAATGCTAACATTATTTAAAACATGAGTAGGAACAGTTTTATTAATTAACAAGTACACAGTAGTAACATTTTGGTTTAGGCTGAAACTATCCTCACTCCATAAGAGATTCACATGTAAGTTCAGCAACTTAATATGTGCAGTTGTGTGCAGAAAGTTTACGCTAACTTACACTAGAGAGACCAGCCTCAGATTAGGTGACCACATGCAGAAACATCTTTATGACATCTCCCAGCATGCTTCTAAGCCAGTCTCTAATCATTTCAATGACCCCAGCTAAAGATGCAAGTCAGATTTCCTAGTAACAACCATTATACAATATCACTCTGTTGACAGAAGCCACCTGGAACTTGAGAACTGCTACACACATAAATATGGGACACTGGAACCACATGATTTAAACTTAAAACTCAGCCATACTTAAACTTTTCTTTCTCCACAATCATATTCCCTTCCTACTATGTTCTTATCTACTCTTTCCTCACATGTAAATGATATTCTAGGGCCTCCCCCCCTCTCACCCCTAAACTACATTCATCTATTCCATCCACCCTTTTCTCAGCTTGACAACCTTTGTATCCCTCTCTCTATTTTCTCCACATCCTCTTTACTACTAATCTGTCAAATGGCATCGTAACTAACAAGTTTTCATTTAAACGCTAACAATACTTCATCACAAGAACTCTCTGATGCAGCTTCTTGCAAATCATGGCTATGTGCTCCCTTTTAAATCTATTATTTTTTCCATTTTTATTTATTATGTATCACTGATGTGGATTTATGTTGTCTCCTCCTTTCCTATTTCTTTGTCCTTTACGTTTTTTTTTTAATGACTAAGGTGTAACCAAAACGTTACAACTGTGTGATCGCTAATTAATCTTACTTTTGTTTTAAAGTTTTAACATTTTGTTATAAGTTTCACAGCAGTGGCTTCTTTTTATATTTACAGATTTAGTTTTATATGTGCTTATATCCAAAAAATACCTCAATGATTTGGTCAATTTACTGCCTCTATAAACAGAGTGCATGCATTGTTGTTAAAATCTATAGAAACTGAGGATGTAATGATTTGGTGATGAAACTGAATATAGGTTTAGTGACTTCATTATCTTTATAAATTCAGTGGATGTTGCATTACTGCACCTATATGACGGTTGCTCACAAAGGGACTGAATTTTTTCAGGGAAACTATAATACACAGTGAAGTGGTGTCACAATGTAAACTGTGGTAACCATTCCTGAGTGCACATAAAAAATCTAAACTCATTATCTTCAGTCATTTGCACTGCACAAGCCTCCAAATGAATGCATACCTGCAGGTTCCAGCGCATCTCAATGAAGACAAGAAAATTAAACAGTGTGTGTACGCTCATTTCTGCATTCATCTCAGAAAAACTGGTACTGAAACTTGTGTGAAATGCTATAATCAGGTTTTGGCAAGTCTTGCCTAAATCAATTGAACCACTTCAAAAGTGGATGCCAACTGTTTGAAGATGACCACTGCCCTGGCAGACCATCTACCTCACACACCAATAAGACCATCGTATGTGTATGAGATATCATTCATGCTAACTGATGTCTAACAGTCAGAGAAGTAGCAGATGATGCAGGAATAGCAGTTGCCACTTTCATAAAATTGAAAGCAAAGATTTGGTTATGAGACATGCACCAGTGAGATTCATCCCCCGTCTCATGACTGTGTAGAAAAAGGAAGACTGCGTGTCAGTTTGCACTGATCTCTGTGAATGAGCTCAAAATGATCCCAAATTTATGTCATCAGTAATCACTGGTGATGAAAGATAGGTGTACAGGTATGACCCAGAAACAAATCTAATGTCATTCCAATGGTGAATGCCATCATCTCAACCAAAGAAGGTGTAGCAGGTGAAGTCCAACGCCAAAACCATGTTGATTGTGCTCTTCGATCACACTAATGGATTAATTCATCATGAATATGTCCCTAGAGGGCAGACAGTGAACACAGAATTCTTCACAGCAGTCCTACGACATCTCACCATGCTGTGTGCAGACATCTTGAGAAGTGGAGTACTGGCAGCTGGATTCTTTGCTATGACAATGCCCCTGAACATTCATTTGCATGTCCCTTGCGGAACTTTGCCTCCCAAAAAGCACTCCTGTAGGCCTCTCGGTTGTCAGCAAGATGGCCTGCTGCTGCTGTGTCCATTTGCAGATCGTCAACGATTTCTTGCAGCCATCTTCGTTTTGGTCTTTCTCTTTTTCTTTTTCCCATTATGTATCCTTCCAATACGGTCTTCTCTAAATTATCATGATGTTTAACTCTTCCCAGGCATTTGTCAGAATACTGACTTTTCCGGTTTCAATGTTGCGAACGTATATCAGGATCCTGACATTTTTAATTCTCTAAATCACTCTAATCCACCATTTAATCCACCTTTTACTTTGAACGTTAACTGCGCATGTCAGAAATCCTTCTTCCTTTTCAATTCAACGTGGGCGCGAATCGGACATTTTGTGAACGTTTCTGTTCAATTTTTTTGCAAATTTTCAAAGTATATCGAACTTTGGACACGCCTTTCGACATGGCAGATTTTACTGAATGTACATCCCGTAGCTCTAGACCTGTTAGACAAAGTAGAATAGCTTGTAGAGAAATGTTTGCGACAATATTTGGTAGGAAACGTGTCAGTACTGCATGGAGATTAGCATGCAGATTATTCTGCACCATAACCAGGTCCTTTTCAGGACCACCCCAATCTTCAAGAAGATTTTTCTCAAACTGAATATAACCATTGTTCTTCTTCTTTTATCTTTTCTTGCTAGTTTCAGTGTTCTGCTTCTGATTTTTGTTTTTCAATTTGTGCAAAAAGTGATATTTCTTGGATGGAATTCATTTTATCTTCAAATTGTGTGTAACAAGTGTATATTTACAGCTCTTGGTAAGTAGACAACCATTAGTTTAGTGTTTTAGAGATTTTTTTTTTTTTGGGGGGAGGAGGGCTAAATATTTTGTCTTATTTTCTCAACAGTTATTTTTTCCTACAAAAACTAGACATTTCTGGAACCTTTATTCATTTACCTTTTTTTAAATGTATATTTAGTATTTTTTAAACATGGAAATAATATTTTAAATTCACTTTTTCAACTCTACCCGTCAATCTTCTAAACACCCACGCATTTTGCTCCGCACCCTATGGTACGTCCGCGTTTTCCCCCCATGCTCAGAAAGAGTTAATAGTGATATTACTGCCTTATATATACTATTTAAAAAAAAACAAAAAAACGCAACAAATACGATGTTGCGATTTAAACTGAAGTTTGCTGATCAGACAAGGGCAAATTGCCTGAAATGTTCAACTGGACATCAACTTCACATGTTGACCTGAAATGTACTCAGCAGATGATTCATGAGCACAGAAAAGCAACCCTAGTCAAAACAGATTTTTGACAATAACTCAAGGCAGGTTCACGAGAATCCCGTGAAACTTACTGAACACAAAACTCACTGTCCGTGTTATTGAATGCCTACAAATTGACGCTCCTCGAATCAATTCATTTGAAAATTCAACGCGCAAGTATGGCTCGTCTCATCACAGAACAACGACTCATCATTATTAGACGTTTACAGACTGGACAGTCACAAAGTGTAGTGGCCAGACAATTTAATGTGCTTAGAAGCAACATTAGTCGCCTTTGGAGACAATTTCAAGAAACTGGGTCAGTTGCAGACTGACAGTGCAGTGGAAGATCCATAGTCACAACTCCTGCCAAAGTCCACTTCATACGGCTGCATGACCTCAGGAATTGATTTGCATCTGTGTCCTCAACAGTTCAGTTAATGACAGCAGCTCACTGAATTTCCGATAAAGCGGTCACTAACTGGCTGCATCACGCTGGTCTTTGGCCTAGAAGACCCTACAGAGGTCGTGTTCTTACCGACTAGCATCGGCAGAACCGACTGCAGTGAGCAAACCAGCATTGTCAATGGACCACTGTGAATGATTGGAGAAGGGTTTGGTTTAGTGATAAATCATTCTTTCTGTTCCAGTGACATGATAGACAGAGAAGAGTTTACCTCAGAGTCCATGAGCATTACGCCAAGAACTGCATGGATAAGGCTCCTCCACATGGTAGTGGAGGTGTACTGGTGTGGGGGATGATCAACTTCAAGGGAAGAAGTGACCTGGTGCATAATGAAGGACACCTGAATGCTCAACAATATGTCGCTGAAATTCTTTGTCCTCACGTCCTTCCACTTCTGGCTGCACCAGGGTCGATTTTTCAGCAGGACAATGCTCGACCTCATGTGGCACAACTCACCACTCAGTTCCTCGCTGACAACAATGGCCATCCATGTAATCAGACATGAACCCAACAGAACACATGGGATGAACTCGACAGCACAAGTCTGCCAGCAAGATGTGGCGCCAACCAATCTCTGACAGTTGTCTCTTGCACTGTGGGAAGAGTGGGCACCCATCCCACAACAGATCCAATGGCTAATCGGATCCATGTCAAGGAGATGTTGCTCTCTAATACAGGCCAGAGGAGGGCATACACTTCAGTGAAACAGATGCCTAAGTCGCAAAGAGTAAAAGTCCAAACCAAAGTTAATGAACATCATTTCATTGTTAAAGTCTTAAAGTTTCTTCATGCCGAGATTGAAACATTAATTCCATAAAATAAAATTTTGATAGAAGTTTGAAATTTGGTATCCATTACAACAACAGTAGTGTTGCATTTCTTTTTTTTTTTTAATAGTATATGAATAAACATAGTGATATTACTGGTTTTATAAACTGAATGTTACTGATGAAAAAAACTGAATGGAGTAGTGGTACTACTGCTTCTATAAACTGAATGGATGTAATGATGTTACTATTCTTAAAAAGGAAAACTGAACAGATGAAGTGGTGTTATTGCTCCTATAAACTACAAGTAGGTGTATTCAGTCAAAAGAGACATGGAGAAGAACAACACAAAGGATGTTGAGCAATAGAGGGCTCACCTGGGCAAGAGCAGAAAAAAAGGCGAAGGACAGGCATTTGTGGAAAACCCTTGCGGAAGCCCCATGTGCCCTAGGCACTTAAGGTTCAGAGAGAGAGAGAGAGAGAGAGGTGTATTCAGTGGCATGGTGACATTACAGTTTCTGTACATGAGTGAATACAGCAGTGTCGAGATGTAAGCTGTGATAACAACTCCTGTTACCATCTCTATAAATCACGTGAATGTAGCAATGTGGTGATGTTACTGTCTACTGATTGCAATCTATATTGACAAAAATATCAATTTCACTGTCGTAACATGGTATGTGTGCACACATGCAAAAATATAATACAGTCACTGATGTAATATCTAATATGTGTATCAACATAAGTGTGCAAGTATACAGTCACCAATGTAATATTATCTATTTAGATGGTCACTGATATAATATAGTGTGCATGTGTTAGTGGGAAAAGAAGACACTGTGGACAGAGTACATCGGTGAGCTATATCGAGGAGAAAGACCAGAATTAACACCAGATACTGAAAACTGTGATGGACCACCGATACTTGAAGATGAAATCATAGATGCCATCAAACACATGAAGAAAGAAAAAGCGACTGGGCCTGATAATATAACAATAGAAGAAATAGAGGAGCTAGAAATAAAAATGATAACCAAGTTACTGAATGACATTTACAACAGTGGTTATATGCCCAGTGACTTTCTTAAATACACATTTATAGCACTACCAAAGAAACCATGTGCAAAGGAATGTGATGACCACCGGACTATCAGCCTCTTATGTCACATAACGAAGCTACTTCTGAGAATCATTATGAGAAGAACAAGGAAAAAGATAAAAATGGAAATAGCAGATGAACAGTTTGGATTTGTTGAAGGAAAGGGAACACATAATGCCATTTATGCTTTACGAACACTAACAGAAAGAGCTTTAGAAGTACAGAAAGATCTCTACTTATGCTTCATTGATTACACCAAGGCATTCGACAAGGTGAAACATAATGAAATTATTAAAATGCTTGAAGACATCAATATGCAGCAATTCGAGTTGAAAATAGAACTGGAAAATATCAACCTATAAAACAAGGAAAGAACAAGAAGAAAAATAGAAGGAAGAAGATCAAGAGGAAGACCAAGAGAAATGATACTGGACAGTCTGACAAGATGGTGTAAGAGGAGATCACTAACTGAGCTGATGTCCTGCATGAAGAATTGTGTACTTTGGAGAAGCATAACAGCCAACACCAGTCGGCACGGCACATGATGATGATAAAACAAGAGGTGCAACAAAGATGTGTACTATCTCCAGACCTTTTTTCTCTGTATAGCAAGAATATTCTAAGAATGATTTTCATAGAACCAGGCATAAAAACTGGAGGATACAATATTAACAACCTTTGGTATGCTGACGACACAGTACTGATAGCTGAGAACCAACAAGACTTGCAAACTCTTTTGGATAAAGTCGCCAAAGAAAGTGAACAGAAAGGCCTTACTTTGAACATCAAAAAGACAGAGACTATGGTTATATCTAAGAAGCAGAATCCACCAACATGCAGTATAAAATTAAAAGGAACTATTCTAAAGCAGGCGCAGAAATTCAAATACCTTGGAGCAGTAATAACTTCAGATGGGAAATGCAGAACAGAAATTAGGAACAGAATAGGCCAAGCAAAGACTGCATTTCAGAGAATGAGAAACATATTAGCTAACACATCTTTATCAATGAATGTTAGAAAACGAGTCCTAAAATGCTATATTGAACCTATCTTGTTATATGGAAGTGAATCATGGACAATATGCAAGTCTGCACAAAAATCATTGGAAGCAGCAGAAATGTGGTTTATTAGAAAAATGTTGCGAATCCCCTGGACAGCAAAAACAACTAATGAAGAATGTATGAGAAGAGCTGGAGAGACAAAAAACCTTGTCAAAAAGATAAGAGAGAGACAATGTACTTTCATAGGACATGCAATGAGAAGAGGGGGCATTGAAAATATTATAACAGGAAAAATAGAAGGAAGAAGATCAAGAGAAAGACCAAGAGAGAAGCATGGAGCTTCTGGAGAAGCATAATAGCCAACGCCAGTCGGCACGGCACCTGATGATATGTTCACAAAAGTATTCAGTTATTGGTATTGCATGTATTTTTTATATATCCACAGATGTGCACAAAAATCTATACAACACCAGTGTAAATCTAGAAAGTAACTTAAACAAATTGTTGGGGAAAATCTTCAGTACATTATCAAGATAAACTTTATGATTGCTACTTTGGTAAAATACTCCTTTTTGTCAGGGACAGTCAAGCTACACAAACAGAAATAATATGACAACAGCTACAGGAGATGATGAAGCAAGTATAAGATAAACATTCAAGTAAATTTCATGTAGAAAAACTGCTGGTTTTTCACTATGAAGTAGCCATAAAAACAGTATTTTCATTAGCACAGTAATGTTCAATATAGCAATCAATAACTGGATAAACAAAAGCTTGTGGACATGAAAGTTTCAGAATAAACAAGATTATGCAAAAAAAAAAAAAACAACAAAAAACTGCAGTGTCCTGTAATGATTATACTCATCTGACAACAAGATTAACCTAAAAAACTGTGTATTGTCCTGTAATGATTATACTCATATGACAACAAGATTAACCTACAAAAATGTGTACTGTCCTGTAATGATTATACTCATCTGGCAACAAGATTAACCTAAACAAATGTGTATTGTCCTGTAATGATTATATTCATCTGGCAACAAGATTAACCTAAACAAATGTGTATTGTCCTGTAATGATTATACTCATATGGCAACAAGATTAACCTAAACAAATGTGTATTGTCCTGTAATGATTATATTCATCTGGCAACAAGATTAACCTAAACAAATGTGTATTGTCCTGTAATGATTATATTCATCTGGCAACAAGATTAACCTAAAAAAATGTGTATTGTCCTGTAATGATTATACTCATCTGGCAACAAGATTAACCTAAGAAAATATGTATTGTCCTGTAATGATTATATTCATCTGGCAACAAGATTAACCTAAAAAAAATGTGTATTTTCCTGTAATGATTATACTCATATGACAACAAGATTAACCTAAAAAACTGTGTATTGTCCTGTAATGATTATATTCATTTGGCAACAAGATTAACCTAAACAAATGTGTATTGTCCTGTAATGATTATATTCATCTGGCAACAAGATTAACCTTAAAAAAAAACCAACTGTGTATTGTCCCCTCATGACTACCCTCATATGACCATGAAAATTACTGGACTCTGTTTTACTGTAATTACTGTTTCTTGCAACTTTTCATTCTAGCAGGGCTCTGTATTTTTTGTTTACAATTTCCCAATATTAATCCTACCCACTTTACTCTCAATAATATCCAATCTCTTATCAACATAGTAGTATGCGATAATCCCATCAACATAGTAGTATGCGATAATCCCATCAACATAGTAGTATGCGATAATCCCATCAACATAGTAGTATGCGATAATTCCATCAACATAGTAGTATGCGATAATTCCATCAACATAGTAGTATGCGATAATTCCATCAACATGGTAGTATGCGATAATCCCATCAACATGGTAGTATGCGATAATCCCATCAACATGGTAGTATGCGATAATCCCATCAACATAGTAGTATGCGATAATTCCATCAACATGGTAGTATGCGATAATTCCATCAACATGGTAGTATGCGATAATTCCATCAACATGGTAGTATGCGATAATTCCATCAACATGGTAGTATGCGATAATCCCATCAACATGGTAGTATGCGATAATTCCATCAACATAGTAGTATGCGATAATTCCATCAACATAGTAGTATGCGATAATCCCATCAACATAGTAGTATGCGATAATCCCATCAACATGGTAGTATGCGATAATTCCATCAACATGGTAGTATGCGATAATCCCATCAACATGGTAGTATGCGATAACCTCTTATTAATATGTTAGTGCCAAATAACCTCTTATCAAAATGGTAATGTCCAATAATCTTTTATCAACATGATAGTGTGCAATAACCTTTTATTAACATGAATAGTTTTTGGGTAAAGTATATATGAAACTATATAAATATATACAAAATATACATTATCAACATGGTAATGTCAAATCTCTTATCAATATGGTAGTGTAGAGTAAGCTTTTATCATATCAACACAGAATTGTCAAATATCCTTCAGCAATATAGGATGTGCACACAGATCATCATAGCAAAAAAAAAAAAAAAACCCAGCATTTTTATATATTAAAGAAAGAATGACCGCAAATTAAGATGCCTTTGAATGTAAATGCTATAGAAGAGTTCTCCAGATATCGTGGACACAAAAAAGAACAAATATATCTATACTACAAGAGCTTAATATTGAAGAAGGCTGGCTAGTAAAGAGGATTAAAGAGAGAAAACTTAAATATTTTGGCCACATTAAACGTCATGATAATTTAGAGAAGACCGTATTGGAAGGATACATAATGGGAAAAAGAAAAAGAGGAAGACCGAAACGAAGATGGCTGCAAGACATCGTTGATGATCTGGAAATGGATGCAGCAGCAGCAGGCCATCTTGCTCACAACCGAGAGGCCTACAGGAGTGCTGTTTGGGAGGCAAAGTTCCGCAAGGGACATGCAAAGGAATGAATGAAGATGCAAGGTGAAGTAAAGTTACCTATTATACAGGGTGCACACAAATTGCTGGTATATACCATATTTTCACCAAAACTGAACAGAAAAAAAATTGTATTACCACTGTTTTAAAGAGGAATATTTGCAGTTTCATTCTGGGCTTAAATGCACTCGAAGTGCAGGCCACGTGTGACACAGCAGATGTCCAGGTAGTACTTCCTCTCAAGCATGTACTGTGTGACATTCTCTATGGTGGTGTTGATGCACTTTTGCGATTCTGGCAGTGTTGTTGGAAGTGGAAACACTGTCCTTGATGAGACTTCACAGTAAGAAATTGCATACTTTCAGGTCTGGTGACAGGAGTAGCCATGGGCAGAAGATTCTGTCTGAGGTTACTGCACAACCAACCCATTTTTATTTTCTGCGAGTTTCTGTAACAAGTAGGTTTTTCTCCACCTAGTCACCTCTACATGGCACCCTGGATGAGGTTGCTGACATCATGCCAAACCCCGTAACATGGAAAACCAGTGTGAAAGATTTAGTTTGGCCCTTCGCTCAGATTTATCTAGCTAGGTTGAACCTGCCAAGGGCACTAGCACTAGTCCCCTGCTGGCATACCTCTAAGCTACACAGCCACAACAAGGCACTTACACTGGAATAGCACCACATATATATTCAGAAAAATTAAGCTACACTGCCACAACAAGGCACTTACACTGGGGTAGCACCATATATATACTCAGATAAACTAAGTTACCTTGCCACAACAAGGCAATTACACTGGGGCAGCACCACATATATACTCAGATAAACTAAGCCACACAGCTACAACAAGGCATTTACATTGGGGTAGCACCACATATATTTTCAGAAAAACATCTCCCTGTTCAAGAAATTAAGCTGTGAAAAAGACAAACATACCTGCTACATCGGATGCCAAGCTGAACATTTGTGGCATGAAACTTATCTCCAAATTCATCATGGTAACTGACTGAAAACTGCAAGGTTGTTCCAACAGGGACAGAAGACAAATGATTGGGAGATGATGTTTGTATGACAGTATCCAAATTTATCATTAGATAAGAGACTGGCTTTACCTGTAATAGGTTGAAAAAAAAATAACTGGCAATATGTGATACACAAATATTCCATTGTATTTACAACACTATATTCAAATAAATAAAAACATCTCTTCTCATCAGATCAACGAAAGTTTACAATTCACACAATACTGTGAACAAATAAAAATATATTATTTCAGAATACTAAGGGTAAATAAAATACACACGTACTTCTACCCAGTATTTATCAATATAGATTCATGACACAAAAGAATACAAAAACACATAAATAGGAAGTAAAATCTCAGACACATATGTTCATAAACAAGATAAAGAGTTCTGAATTTCTGAAATTATACTGTGATCCATTTCATTAAATCTGTGAAAAAATAAGGTCAGTGCTCACTAAGTCGGAAGCTGCATGATGGTAAGAGAACACTTCATACTGCAAGTTTTTCACTGTCACTGTTTCATCTATTTTAAAGTTCATCCTTTCATAAGATTTTAAAAAATAGAAATATCAAATCCATCACTTAGTATGTATAAGAAATTTTTCACTGTCACTGTTTCGTCTATTTTAAAGTTCATCCTTTCACAAGATTAAAAAAAATAGAAATATCAAATCCATCACTTAGTATGTATAAGAAATTTTTCACTGGTTTGTGATGACAGATCAATTTTCCTATTAAAAAAAAACAAACCCACAAAAAGCTTTGTGTTGGTTTGTGACGACAGATCAGTTTTTCTAAGAAATCTTTATGCTGTGATTGTGGTGACAGTGAGGCTGGGCAAAAGAGAAACTATGGCAAAATTCAGATCTGTAGGACACATTTTGAGAAAAAAGATAAACTGGAAATGAACACCTACTGACAATGGGAAGGACAAAGGAACAGAGGAAATCAAAGAAACAAAATATCTGATGGACTGAAAGAGTGGCATAGAGATTGGTCAGACACACATCTTACAGAAAGAGCAAAGGACAGATGGTTGTGGAAATCAGTGATGACCAATGCCTGACTGGCATGGAGCATAGAGAGAATGAATGAATGAATGATCATTATTTTTAAAGGGTGACGAACTGGGCATGCAGGCCTGTCTTACATTCTGCCCTTCATCACTTCATCTTTCATTCTTCCCACACACTCGATTTAATACAAGTATACAAATTACATGAAGGAAAAAACATATCACAAGAGTGCAAAATTAAACTATTACATTCACAGAAGTAATTAACCTAACAAAATAGCAGACAAGGCATATACATAAACAAAAATACATTTTCACTACGATTCTTCTAACATATATTCTTTAACATTCATTAAAACAATCTCTAAATCTGACAAGTTACTACTCCTTTTAGAAGTTGATGGCTGGCAAGGCATGGGTTAAGAGACTACCGGTTATTCTATGGAGGCATATAATTACAAGCAAGTAAATAATGGAAAATGTTTGAGTTAAAGGATGAAGTATTAATAGTGGATTTTAAATAGTAGGGCAGATTTAATGGTCGTTTGTGAAGTGAGTGAAGCCTTTTTGTGTTTGAGACGGAGCATCCATCCGAGATTGTGGAACAGCAATCTAAGTGTGCTTGTATATGTGACATGTAAGTTTATCTTTCTTGTGTCCTGGTCGACAAAGTGTTTAATTTTGGCTAGTTGGTAAACTTTCTGTGCTATCAAGTTTGTTAGGTTATGTACATGAGAATTCCAAGTTAAATGTTGATCAATGATGAGTCCTTGAATTTTATGTTCATGAATGTTTTTCATTGCCTTAGTCCCAGCACAAAGTTGTACTGAAGTTTTTGTTGCATTCTGCAGTTTCTGTCTTGTAGTGATGAGATTGGATTTTGTTATGTTGGTGTTTATCAACATACCATTTTTATTACTCCATTTAATCAAATTTTATATCATTTTGGAGCGTTGTCTGTAGGTTATAGATGTCACAGTCACTACTACAAACAGTATAGTCATCGGCAAAAAAAATCACATGAAGAGTGCTTTAAACATAGTGGTAAATCGTTAATATAGATAGCAAAGAGACGAGGACCAAAAATAGAGTTTTGAGGAATACCAGTATCAACTGCAGAAGAGTCAGATATTTTGTTTCTAAAGCAAATTACTTGTTTTCTAAATGAGAGAAAAGATATAATAAATTTTGTTATGTCAGGGTGTAATCTATAACCTTCCAGCTAATCAGAGAGAGAGAGAGAGAGAGAGAATTTTTCTAAGAAATCTTTATTCTGGATCATGATAGCAGACCCATTTTTGCAAGAAATTTATCACATTCAAAGTACTCCTACTGCCTCCACCATTATGAATGCTCCATGAAGATATGCACTGTAACTGTACAGTCTGACTTTTGACAACATTTGTCAGTTACACTTGTTCTTCCCACTTTAAACCTGTCTATCTTTGATAACCTTTTCACCGAGTTGTGCTGCTTTCACTTCTGTACTGAGCCTAGAGTCTGTGGTGAATTTCAGCAGGTTTCAATCCCTCTGCTCAAAGAAATCTGTTGCAGTCCTTCTGAGCTGTTTGATAGAAAAACAGTATCATCAGCGTATCTCATTTTTGGAATCTGGTGGCCTCTGAGCGTGAAAAAAAAAATTTCCGAACAAAAAAAAAATGTAGAAACACTACTAAGAAGACATACAAAAAAAAATGTAGAAACACTACTAAGAAGGCATAAAAAAAAAAATGTAGAAACACTACTAAGAAGACATACAAAAAAAAATGTAGAAACACTACTAAGAAGGCATACAAAAAAAAATGTAGAAACACTACTAAGAAGGCATACAAAAAAAAATGTAGAAACACTACTAAGAAGGCATACAAAAAAAAATGTAGAAACACTACTAAGAAGGCATACAAAAAAAAAATGTAGAAACACTACTAAGAAGGCATACAAAAAAAAATGTAGAAACACTACTAAGAAGGCATACAAAAAAAAAATGTAGAAACACTACTAAGAAGGCATACAAAAAAAAAATGTAGAAACACTACTAAGAAGGCATAAAAAAAAATGTAGAAACACTACTAAGAAGATATACAAAAAAAAATGTAGAAACACTGCTAAGAAGACATACAAAAAAAAAAAATTAGAAACGCTACTAAGAAGACATACGAAAAAAAAATGTAGAAACACTGCTAAGAAGACATAAAAAAAAAAAATTAGAAACACTGCTATGAAGACATACAAAAAAAAAATTTAGAAACACTGCTAAGAAGACATACAAAAAAAAAAACAAACAAACAAACTAGGCCCACAGCTTTTGTCAGTAAACAACAATAAAGGAAAAACCCTACACAGAAAATGAAGCTAAATTAGGAATTTTTTTTCAAATAACAAACAAGCCTTGTGCACAGTAAAGTATTAAGAATCAATGACTCCAGTGTTTACCATTCTTTTCACTACTGTTTTTTTTCCCTTCACTATGTGTGTTGTCATATAATTTTTTCTCCATTACATATGTTGTCGTATAATTTTTTTTCTCCATTACATGTTGTCGTAATATGATGAAGAATCAAAAAGTAAAGGCAAGTTGAAAATTACACAGCAATCACAATGAATAGTTGATGTATTACAACATGTTCCACAATAGCTTACATCTAATTCAAACACACACAGTGCAGCGCTTTGCCTTTAGTCAAGCTGAAGCCACAGTCAAATAAACATGATCAGTCAGTTGGTCATTTGCAGAACTTTGCCTCCCTAACAGCTCTCCTGTAGGACTCTCGTTGTAAGTAAGATGCCCTGCTGCTGATGCATCCATTTCCAGATTATCATCTATGTCTTGCAGCCATCTTTGCTTGGTTTTCCTCTCTTTCTTTTTCCCATTATGTACCCTTCCAATACGGTCTTCTATAGATTATCACGACGTTTAATGTATCCAAAATATTTAAGTTTTCTCTCTTTCTAGCCGTACTGCACCACTATTAGATGTACCGTGGATCTGTCTGCTAGTTACAGACACAGCAATAATTTAAGTACTTCGTAATTGTGTAAAGCTGCCACCCAAATGGTAAACTATACTACTTTTCCTTACTCTATCTTCTGATTACATCTGAGGAACTTTAATATGTAACTGAGAACGAACACATCTCAACAGTTTGAGAACCACCAACATTCAATGTATAATTAGCAATTTCACATATTTATTATGGGAAAAATGAGTGGTGAATAAGTGAGGATGTAAGCAATAAACTGAGTAAACAGATGAATAACCAAACTCCTCTCCAGACGAGAACTAGTTCGCCATGAAGGGAGGGAGTGGGCAACAGCCACTACTCTCAGCTAGGAAAAACAGGCACTCAACATGATGGAACAAGAGCCAACTTACTAGCTCACTGAAAATTACATGGATCCTTATATACAACTTCACATCACCGAAAAATATCGGACTTAAAAAGTCCTAAAAAATCTCAATATTTCACATTTCTTCTGTTACAAACTATTTCTAACAACTCGTAGCTGCATCAAAAATTTACACACTGGATCCATGAGGAAGAAAAAACTAACAGTTCACATCCTAGCATCCTATCTGAACCATCCTTCTCAGTCAACCTCTACATAATGAATTTACAATCATAATGCCTCTCAAGCTACCAATCAATCTAATTCTAATCCTTTTTCTACGTAAGAGTTTGGTCCTTAAATATCAACCACAATTCTTATTCCTAAATCTTCCCGAAGTTTCTATCTCGAGAATCACTCAGCCCGTGATTCTAGCTGTTTACGACCTTCATCCCAAAAATAACTTTTCTGTCAAGGCTAAGTTCATAAAAAAATCTCGTGGAGTTTAACGTCTCAACTCTGCCCATTTAATTGCACTCTTATACAACAAAAAAATACCAAGGGCTTTAAATCAAATGGTAAAATTATTAAAAATACCCCGGAATATATCTATTTTATGACAATTCAAGCACCGTAACAGTAAATTTTCCAATATACTGTTATATCTTTAATCCTCTTTGTTAGCCAGCCTTCTTCAATATTAAGTTCTTGTAGTATGCATATATTTGTTCTTTTTTGTGTCCATGATATTTGAAGAACTCTTCTGTAGCATTTACATTCAAAGGCATTTATGTGTTTCTCAGCTGTTTTGTTAAGTGTCCAGGTCTCACTGGCATATGTTGTAATGAGAAAGGTGCATGCCCTTAAGTATCTTATTTTTGTAGTTCTGTCTAATGGACACTGCAATATTACACCGTATTTTAGCAATGCACTGAAAAAAAAAATTATATGACAACATATGTAATGGAGGAAAAAAAAAAAATGGAGTAGTGAAAAAATGATAAGTACTGGAGTCAATGACTCCTAATACTTTACTGTGCACACGGCTTGTTTGTTATCTGAAAAAAAAAAAATCCCAATTTAACTTCATTTTCTGTGTAAGGTATTTCCCTTATTGTTGTTTACTGACAAAAGCTGTGGGCAAAGTTTGCTTCTATGTCTTCTTAGTAGTGTTTCTAAATTTTTTTGTTTGTTCTGAAATTATGTTTTTCACGCTCTATGGTAGTATCAGGGGCCACCAGATTCCAGAAATTAGATATGCTGATGATACTGTCCTTCTATCAAACAGCTCAGAAGGACTGCAGCAGTTGATTCTCTCAAACAAAGACACAGCAAACCTCAGAACCTCTTTTTAAACACCAACAAAACCAAAATAATGAACATTTACAAAATGAGAAGCAATCCCAAAACTACATTGGACCATCAATAACTTGAAAAGATAAATAAATTTGAATACCTAGGTTCAATCATCGCTACTGATGGTGACTGTGCAGTGGAAACTAAAGAAGACTAGCAGTTGGATCACAGAAAGTAGCACAAATGCAGAGTATGTGGCAAGGTGTCAACAAGAAATGAAGTTATGTTTACTAAGAGCTTATATATTCCTAGTGGCAACATATGGATGCAAAATATGGACACTTAACAAACCAATAGAAAAGAGAATAACAGTATTTGAAATGAAATATTACAGAAGGGCACTTAGAATCTCATAAATAGAACAAAAGTCAAATAAAGAGACACAAATGGGATTAAGTATTGCAGAAAACTGGCTTGTTAACACCAGAGATAATTTGGCCACATCAAGAGACACAACAGCTTGGAGAGGTTGATAGTAGAAGCCATAGTGCCCAGTAAGAGAATAGGAGTGACCTCACTGCAAGTGGTCTTAGGGCATCATGGAAAGTCTGAAGATGTCATTGCAAGATGCTGGTCAGCTTGCTCAAGACAGCATTGCATTCAGGGAAGGTGTGAGAAGGACAGTGTTCTGGAGAGGGCAGGTCACATGAATGAATGGTAGTACCCCCCCTTTTTTTATTTTAAAATCAAGTAGTTGCTGCCTGTAAAAAAATTTTATGTATAACTTGCAAGCAAAAATATCAGTGGTTTGTAAAAAAGTGTGTATAAATGTGTACATTACATGTGTAACAATATGGTAATTGAGGAAATAACTATAACAAAATATATGGAGTTTAATTGGATATAAAAGGTAATTAAAAACTGCACATACTAGAGCAATAATTGCTGATCCGGTGGTACCAGCTTCAGTCCCAGCAGCGGGATTTTTTTTCTGATACACCCCAAAAAGGCCCCGGGTTTGACCCTGCTTCTAAAACTGGGTACCAGAGAAATCTGGGAAGGTAAAGTGGCCAGGCGTGATACTGACCACATCACCCTTTAATGTGCTGAAGGTCATGGAAAATACAGGCCTAACACTGTATTCCCCAATATGCCTTAATGGCATGGAAACAGGAATTTTACCTTTTACCTTTACCTTACATACTAGAGCATAATGGGGTAAAAAAGTAATAAAAACTGCAAATACTAGAGCATAATGGGGTAAAAAGTAATTAAGACCTGCAACACACTAGAGTGTAATGGGATTATCATCAGGTGCTGTGCCAACTGGTGTCGGCTATTATAATATTTTTAATGCCCCCTCTTCTCATTGCATGTCCTATGAAAGTACAATGTCTCTCTCTTATTTTTTTGACAAGATTTTTTTTGTCTCTCCAGCTCTCCTGAAACATTATTCATTAGTTATATTTACTGTGCAGGTAATTCGCAACATTCTTCTAATAAACCACACTTCTGCTGCTTCCAATGACTTTAGACGTACCTATTGTCCATGACTCACTTTCACATAACAAGACAGGTTCAATATAGCATTTTAGGACTCATTTTCTAATATTCATTGATAAGGATGTGTTGGATAATATGTTTCTCATTCTCTGAAATGCAGTCTTTGCTTGGCCTATTCTGTTCTTAATTTCTGTTCTGCAATTCCCATCTGAAGTTATTACTGCTCCAAGGTATTTGAATTTCTGCACCTGCTTTAGATAGTACCATTTAATTTTATACTGAATTTTGGTGGATTCTGTTTCTTAGTTAAACCTGTCTCTGTCTTTTTTGATGTTCAAAGTAAGGCCTTTCTGTTCACTTTCTTGAACAGAGTAATGGGGTAAGAGTAATAAAAATTAAATATACTAGAGCGCAATGGGGGCAAAAAAGTAATAAAAACTGCACTTACTAGAGCATAACAGTGTAAACAAATAATAAAAACTGCACTTACTAGAGCATAACGGTGTAAACAAATAATAAAAACTGCACTTAATAGAGCATAATGGCGTAAACAAATAATAAAAACTACATACAGTGTAGTCTGAAGAGAGAAAGAAAAATAAAGTTTCTGAAGAGAAGCCGTTGTATAATTTTAAGTCAGAGAACGACTGTTCAAATGCTGCTCAACTCTGCACTGCTTTCAGGCTTTACTCACCTGCACGAGAATGATAAGTGTCTGGTTCAAACCAAACTCCTCCTCAGAAACAACATCTAGTATGGCACTCCCTGGGACTGGACCGGACCTCAAGTGACCATTGTCTAAGAGCTGCACCACCCGATTCTCAGATTTTGACTCCTTGATGAAAAATCTAACCCTTGCCAAAGTATCCCTGTCAAAGGTATATAACACTGTGCTATAATTACAGGTCAACAATCAGTCTAGTATTCCTGTCACAAACATACAAGGCTGACAAACAAAGACTGTAAGATAATTACAAACCAATAACCAGTCTAGTATCCCTGTCACAAACATACAAGACTGGACTACAATTACAGGGTTGTGTGTGGGATGGTGGTGATGTGTGTACATGCATATAAGAATTAGGTCGATGGGGTTAACACCGACAAGCTTGTAGGTGTATATGCTGATATGAAAATACAAATTACTATACTGATATGAATAGACAAATGTACCTGTCAGACATGAACAAGCAGGCAAGTTCATATACAAAATGAACATATAGAAAAGCGATATGCACAGGCAGACAATAATATATGCTGGTATCAATAGATAAGTGTATGTGTTGATGATTATACACATATGCTCTTGTGCTGACATGAACAAATAAAGACAAGTGCTTATACAAACATTGGGGCAAGCTTATGTTAATATGAATAAACAAATCAGTTGATGTGCTGATGTGGAATGATAAGTGTATGTGTATGACATGAACAGTGAAGTATGTAAACACATAGAAGAATGTATGCGAGGAAATGAACACTCAGACAATTTTATGTGTCAGTTATGAAGAATGACCTTGCTTACAGATGTAACAAGGAGCCTGATGCTTTCAGAATAAATCAATCACAATCAATAAACATGCATACCTGTTTGTCTTGATAAATGTGTCTGTATTTGGGGTTATATGCATGTGACCATGGCAAATTTCTGGCCTCATCAAAACCAGCTTCTCAAACACCTGAATAATACAGTAAAACATAACATACAAACCATCGAACCACCAGATTTCATGATAAAAGCAATAATTATTTTAATAAGAAAATGTCTGAGGTGAAAGTACAAGAACAAAGCAATATTAACACAACAAGAAAATGTCTGAGGTGAAAGTACAAGAACAAAGCAATATCAATACAAGAAAATGTCTGAAGTGAAAGAAGAACGCTGGCACCATTTAAAGAAAGGTTTCTTTCTTCTGATACAGAATCATGAGAGGAAGTACTGCTACATGTAATAGGTGATGAGTGTGGGCTGCTTTTCAATCATTTGACATCTGGTGGAATGAATGTAAGAATTTTTTAACCACTGCTCAGGATCAAGATAATAAATGTTTTATTCATGGAACCACTTACTAGTTGTTTCATTGATACACTCAAGAAACAATAAGACACCCAGGCACGCATCTCCAACCTAGACAACAGCACAGCAGGACTTAACAAGCAAGTGCTCAATGGGACCAATGTAGCAACAGTGATAAGTAATTAACCAAGAAAGTAATTTCAACACAAAGACAACTGTTTTATTACTGGGAAGATGGAGGATGACTGGTGAAGATGACAGACTCAACAAAATACATAAAACTGGTTCCACTCCCCGGCAAGAACTATGTTAGCCATGTGGGGAGGGATTGTAAAAGAAAAAAAAAAACAACTAATGTCAAGAGAAGGACCACAAATCAATCAGTAGCAGCAAAATGTCATACTGGTGTCAGAACAAACCCAACAACTGAATTCCCAGGCACCAGCAAAACACATCTTTCAGCTACTAACAAATTATCTGGCCAATCAGTCTACAATTGCCAACAGCAAAATCTACTCTATATTAATAAGAACAGCTGACATTAACTATTTTTATCCTTTTAGACAAGTTGTGCGTGGATTAAGGGGTCTTTGTTTGTTCAGGAAATGCACAATGCGATGGTAGTGGGTTGGTCATTAAATATGAATTTAATCAAACTATGCTAAAATCTGGCCAAACCGGTCAGTGTCACTTCCTTCCAGCATTTATAGCTTTTACATGAGGCAGCATGCGGGAATTTGAGAGTCATTTTGTGTTATTAAAAGAATTGTAAAAAAAATGTTTTTCTAAGCTTATAGGCTGCCGCCCACTGGTGTTTTCATGTTATTAGTGTACTGTAGACTGTAAATTAGAAAGAGAGGAAGACCAAGGCGAAGATGGCTGCAAGACATCGTTGATGATCTGGAAATGGATGCATCAGTGGCAGGCCATCTTGCTCACAACCGAGAGGCCTACAGGAGTGCTGTTTGGGAGGCATAGTTCTGCAAGGGACATGCAAATGAATGAATGAATGAAGACTGTAAATTAACTGTAAATAAATAATTAGTGTATATTTTTTGTGAGGAAATGGTGTTTGTGTACAATTTTATTAATTTTAGATATACTTAATGGGGTAAGTGAGAAAATTTTTCATCATAATTTTCCATTTTTTCTTCTCAATTCTTAACGTTTTGTTTTTTTTTCAGTTGCATACTAATAATTTACTAACAATTTTATTAGAAAAAAAATATACAACTTTTCCTGTTTAAACTAACATATAGTCATACTGCGATCAGACTATGCTTTTGTGATCCTTCTAAATGTGACAGCCATCCTATTATACTTTATGAAATTTACCCCACTGAGATGAGCCTTGGTCATTTGATAGAACACCCCCCAGTACACTAAGAGTTAATCTCTACATGAGACAAATTCACTGGAATGAAACACAGTCATGAAAAATCAAACCCATGACTCCAAAACTAGAGAAATCCTTATCCTAACATAGTCCTCACTAATGAACAATCCATCATCCTAACAATAATAATGATGCCTTTTTCTCAAAACTCTACCTCTTTTATAACTCACATTTTCTCTAACAGCCTCTCCCTTCTTGTCACTGCTCTAACCTACACTTAAACTGACCATTACTCTTTCACTTCTGCTAATTTGTTTGGACTCTGTGCTTTTAAGTGCAACTTTGCAGCTGTCAATTTTGGCAGTGCATGCCATAACCTTTGACACTTAAGTTCTCAAACAGCCCCCCCCCCCCCCCAAAGACTAAAAGGGGAAGGCTACTCCTAGTCAACTCATTTTTTTCTTTAACTAGCTTATCTCCCCCTTACCATAACTATCGTTTATTCTAACAAATATACTGTCACATATTCCCCCCCCCCCATAAGAAGAGATTTACCCATCAAATCTCTGACAAAAGCATTTACTGTAACCTCAATCATTATAAACAACATTATCAAATGGGGTTGCCTACATGCATAATTTGTACAAAATAGTAATTTTAACTTATGCATATGTAGTGCGAATAAAAAAAATACACACACATATATATATATATACACATATGCAGGAAACTCTCTACTGTAGAGAGCGGAACAACAACACAACTCCTTCAGATCATCAGAGGAAGTACCCCCCCACCCCCCGCCAAACAAGTGTTTTGGCCCTATTAAACTCCTGACACTCTAAGGAGGGTGGGCACGTCTGGGTCATGACTCCCAGAGGTCTTATGAGTTGTTGCTTTTTTCCAGGGATTGAACCCATGATCTTCCAGTTGGCACTGCACTTTTGAAGTGCGCCTTTAGTGATTTCGCTATGGAGGACTGGTATTGGTTGTGACAAACGAAATTATTTATGTTCTCAATGCTTGTTTCGCATACTCCACAGCCAGCATGAAGTCTTTTCTGCTGTTTCTGAAAGGCTTTTCACTGCCTTTGCTCTTGCTTGTCCCTTTATGCCCAGTTGGTTACATAGGTTGTATGTATAACACACACTTATATATATATATATATATTTTATATATAGTTTCCCATACGAAACTAGAATAGAGGAACAGCATTTATTCAAATTGGAGAAGTACAATGATCTGGTCAAGCAACTGAGGCTGGGGGCAGGAATCAGGGCAAAAGCGATAGCTGTAGAAGTGGGAGCAAGAGGATTCGTAGCAACATCAGCATACGACCTATGTAAGCAACTGGGCATAAAGGGACAAGCAAGAGCAAGGGCACTGAGAAGCCTTTCAGAAACAGCAGAAAAGGCCTCATGCTGGCTGTGCAGTATGCGAAACAAGCATTGGGAACATAAGTAATTTCATTTGCCACAACCAATACCAGTCCTCCGTGGCTAAGTCGCTAAAGATGCACTTAAAAAAAGTGGAGTGGCAACTGGAAGATCATGGGTTCAATCCCGGGACCAAAAAAAAAAAAAAAAAAAGAACAACTCACAAGACCTCTGGGACTCATGACCTAGAGGGGCCCACCCCCCTTAGAGTGTCAGGAGTTTAAAGGGCCGAAACACTTGTCTGAGGGGGGGTACTTCCTCTGATGATCTGAAGGAGTTGTGTTGTTGTTCTGCTCTCTACGGTAGAGAGTTTCCTGCATATATATATATATAAATATATAAAAGAAAACTATGATCACCTGGAGACTGTTACAGAAGGAGGAGGGAATAAAGCTAAAGCTGCAGCAGAATGAATGGGGCTTGAAAAAAGAAAGTGTAGTATAGACAGCAGAAAGTAGGTGGAAACTTAAAGAAGTCTTACCGTGCTTTCTGACATTATAATGTCGCTTCCGGTATACCCGGTGCATGCGAATGGTCATTATAATGATCACTGGTTTGTTTCAATAAAACAAGCGGTGCAACACTTAGACTGTACATATTTTGTACATATTTTGTACCGATTCCGGTGACACTTTTCAAAATGGTGAAAGAGTGCCTAGTTACGAGCGATTCCGACCGAGAAAAAGGAAGCGAAAGACAGAAATTTTTCAATTTTTGATGATGTAGAGGTATGGACATGGCCTGTGACCACCCCACTGCTCTTGAATGTATCCCAAGTAGATCTAGACATATTTAGAAGACTGGAGAAGTAGTTAGGAGTTATTTCAGACATTAATTTAGCGAGAATGTAACATAGAATCAGAATATGAGATCGACAAGTAGATCTACACATCTCAGATGGTAAGTAGTGCATATCTAGACCTAGCCGATGGTGAGCTGGGCACAATCATTGTCTAAAAACACCACATTACTTCTTTTTTCTAAAACAACTCTGCATTTATGAAATTTTCAATCATTTAGCTATATTTGAAACATAATAAGTATAGGAAGTACATGGAAATACTGTTTTCAATTCCATTTTATAACTATACCCCCTAACATATCAAGACCAGCGTTTTTACTCCCGCACTCCAGAACACGTCCGTGTTTCTTCCTCCAGCACGGTAAGAGTTAAAGAAAGTGCAGTATAGAAAGCAGAAAGTAGGTGGAAACTTAAAGAAGTTTAAAGACAGTTTCATTTATTAACTCCAACTGGGTGGAGACAACCAGCTTGGAAAATAAGGCGCCACTCTAGAGCCTTGCGGTAATGTTCATCAGAAGACCAGGAGCGGTAACTGAAATGTCCAGTTTTTCTTTGACAGAAGTGATTTGCCACATAATAATAGAACACTGTATAAAACATAAGTAACTTATACATTATGGAACAATTTGACAGAAATGCCTCTCCTCTGCTTCAGTGTACAAATGCCAACTTATGCTTGCTTCGGAGCTATGGCCTTTAGATGATTACTTCATCAACTTTCTCCTGCAGTCCTGAGGTATTCCTGCTTCTAGTCTACATCCTGTGGCCAGGTTTGGCTGTAAAGGTCAGAATATTCCTGGATTATAATGTCTTTTGTTTTTTTCCCTTGCTTCCGTTTCTGTACTACTCTATGGAAGTGAATGCTGGAAAATCACCAAAACCATAGAAAACAAGTTGAATTCTTTCCAGACTAAATATTTACGAAGAATTAGACAAATATTTTGGCCAAACACCATAAGAAATAACATCTTATTGGCAGAAATGCAGATGAAGCCACTGACAACAATTATTGAGGAAAGACGCTGGCGATGGTTGGGACATGTGCTCCGAATGACTGACAACTCACTACCAAAAATAGCACTAAGATGGACACCACAGGGGAACACAAGTAAGGGTAGACCAAAAGAGACATGGAGAAGAACAACAGAAAGGATGTTGAGCAATAGAGGGCTCACCTGGGCAAGAGCAGAAAAAAAGGCGAAGGACAGGCATTTGTGGAACACCCTTGCGGAAGCCCCATGTGCCCTGGGCACTTAAGGTTCAGAGAGAGAGAGATAATGTCTTGATTTCACATTCAGTTGTGTGTGACAGGTTAGATCAGTAAAAAGAAGTTTGTGGTGGCCACTTCTCTGAACAGGGACATATTTTGGAATTTTTTTTGTAGTGAACTGGATCAGATTCAGAGATTATATCCATATGTTTCTCTGTATGGCTTTCACTTCTCTGCTTCTTATATAAAGAATGAAATCAGATTTTTGTAGTGAACTGGATCAGATTCAGAGATTATATCCATATGTTTCTCGGTATGACTTTCACTTCTCTGCTTCTTATATAAAGAATGAAATCAGATTTTTGTAGTGAACTGGATCAGATTCAGAGATTATATCCATATGTTTCTCTGTATGGCTTTCACTTTTCTGCTTCTTATATGAAGAATAAAATCAGATTTTGTACACAAACATATACTGCTGTCCAAAAGTTAAAGGCCACTTCCTTAAAACCCTAGCCTAAAAAATAATATGCAGCTAATATAAGAAAAATTAGTATCTGAATTTAAAATACAACAAATTCATACAACATATTATAAATGTGATATTCAATACAAAATTAATTCATTCATTTCCATGTCCCTTGCGAGACTTTGACTCCCTAACAGTACTCCTGCAGGCCTCTCGGTTGTGAGCAAGATGGCCTGCTGCTGCTGCATCCATTTGCAGATCATCAACAATGTCTTGCAGCCATCTTCGCCTTGGTCTTCCTCTCTTTCTTTTTCCCATTACGTACCCTTTCAAGACAATATTATAAACCTGAAAAGTTACTCATCATATAAGTTACAAGATAAGTACTCTTACATTTGATCTGTCAAAATCTGGTATAACCATCATTTATGGCCAGGAATTAGATACATCTTTGATGCACAGAGTCCATCAGGTTCTAAGAATATCCTGTGGAATAGCCTGCCACTCTTGGGGAAAAAAAAAAAAGTCAACTGTGCAACATCAAATGACGGAACCTTCTGGTGCTCAATAATAGCAGGATCAAGTGAACGAGCAAGCAGGCCACTCCATCCTGAAGGTTCCTGGGTGTTGAATGAAGTCATTAATGATATGAGCTCAATGACGTTGAAGATTGTCATCTGGCAAAGGCTGCACCACCACCTATGGCCTCCATAGCAGGCAGAATAAGAGGTCACAATATCTCATGTTGGTACCTTAGGGCAGTCAGTGCACCACAAATGATATTAAGAGGTGTCTTGCCTTGCTGACTGAAGCCACCCCAGGTCATGACAGAACCTCCTCCACAGCAATCCACTTCTCAGATTAAACAATTGACTGAGTTCGGTGTCTGTAAGAGTAGTCTAAAAATGAGAGAGATTCTAGTGAGAGGGATTCTAAATGCTGGTCTTCATGAAGCAAGTCCAAATTCACGTATGCATCTGCGAAATATCATCCTGCTGACATTAATGTTTGCAGTTATTCATCAGATGACATTGCAGAGTGGTACATATGACTGTCCAATGGCGAAGGGCAGACCACAAGAGATATCTGTCATACTGCCAGCTTGTACAATGTGGGTGTCCTGAATGGCTTCAGTCTTATACTCCTCTCGTGGTGCTAAGTCTCTACAAAAGCCTTTGGATAGTAGAATGTGACACTCCCAAACGTCTTAAAGTAGCAGGTTAGAACATGATCTGTAACCACCTCTATGTCTCTCCCTTTCCACTCTCAGTTCCCAAGGTATAGAGTTAGTCTTTTTTTTTTTTTTTGTATTGGACCTCATAAAGTTAATTACTGTTAGGACAATCTTCAATGTTAGCAGATCTGACAGTCAACCACTGTAAGACAATCTTCAGTATTATCACATCTTACAGTCAACTATTGTAAGACAATCGTGAGTATCACTACATCTTACAGTTAAACGATCTTCAGTACTCGCACATCATACCTATAACTTTTAAGTGTTGAATTATTACATCATGGAGAATACATAGCACTTCACACCTATAACTTTTAAGTGTTGAATTATTACATCATGGAGAATACATAGCACTTCACACCTATAACTTTTAAGTGTTGAATATCATGGAGAATACATAGCACTTCACACCTATAACTTTTAAGTGTTGAATATCATGGAGAATACATAGCACTTCACACCTATAACTTTTAAGTGTTGAATATCATGGAGAATACATAGCACTTCACACCTATAACTTTTAAGTGTTGAATTATTACATCATAATTTGGCTTATTTCACCCTCCTCTGTTAGTGCTTGCTTGATGATCTTGCGTGCACTTTCAGAAAGAAGGTAATGAACATATCAAAATGAAAAAAATCTGATGAGGCAACTCATGATGATGAATAGAACTTACATGGACTTGAACTTCATCTTGAAGTACGCCATCTCCTTGAATCTGCAAACGTCTGCTCAGTGTGCCCTCTACCTTTAGTTTAATGATCACATGACCTGACTCTCTGGCAATGACTTGCTGAGCAAAGCCGTTCTCTTGGTTTGGTACGATACCGCTCTGTAATGATATGTAACAAAAATCTACATAGAAGCAAATGTATGCTCACACTGAGTGGCGTTGAATGACATGTTAAAACTATGAGTGTAGAAGAATATGTTCATATTGCAGGGATGGAATACTGTGCAATAAAATAAACTCAGAAAATCAAGCTACAAGTACAAGAGGATGAACAATCTCTGTACCTAATGTCTGTCAGATTCCCTTCAACACAATGCAGGGGCATTTTGTAGTTCACCACAAAGCTACTGTAAACCATGACTGAGCCACCTAAATAGTGATCACAATCCTTAACTGTGGTATCTTGGAAACACTCTATGGGCCGTCTCCACACACAAATTTTGTCATCATTAAATGATGTGAACCTTGACTCTCATTTATAAAAAGTACCTTAGACCACCGCTGGCAGGTTCAGACCTCTTTTTCTGATCATACATGAGACAGGTTGTTGTTTCCTCATCCGTCTTATCTCTGCATTGTTCTTGAATTCATTTCACTTTATACCCAGTATTTTCCTTAGGCATTTGTTTTCAAAAGATTCTAATTTCTTGTCCATTTCTTTAGTTGATTTCTAGTATTTGCATGCATAAAAGAGAAGTATATAACTGACTTCAACAAGACACTGAATAAAAGCTTGAAGTTGAAACGATGAATACTACTTATGAGTTTTAGGTGAGATGGAATGGTATTCCAAAAGTAAGGCTTTTATCAGTCTCAGGGCCAGACAACTGTTTAGATGTTGACTATGTTTAAGATTAGATTTAAACAATGACCTCATACAACTCAACAAAATGAACTCATATATGTCATTCAACAACTTAACTCATATTATAGCAGTATGGAAGGGGATATAACTCCATTATTTGTGGACAAAATGCTCGACCACTGCTTAAGCAATTTAGCAACTACAGTCAAACCCACTTAATATCACATCGCTTTATGTCACCACCTGGATATTGTCACATAAATTTGTACCCTTGGCCAACTCCCATAACTAATTAATGAGCTTTACTCCTGTTAATATCACCCCGCTTACTGCCACAAATCGGTTAATATCATTGTATTTTTGCACCCGGAAGAGCTAAAGACCCCGCTTTGTATCACAGACTGGGCAAGTACAAGCTACAAACACCTCACACAGCGTTATCAGCTTCGCTACTTGGCCATCTGATCACAGCGTATGTGCCACATCACCCTTTCGAACATGTGGGAATCTAAATTCAGCTGGTGTAAATGAAAAGCTTACCGTAGCCGCCCCTTCATGATTACAATCTGGCTTCTTTTGGTCAATGACTCCTTTATCAAGAAGTTGGCAACGCGAGTTGATAGGTGGTCAGTCTTGAATACTGTACTGTGAATCGTATAGCCGGGAACTTCTCTCTGGTTCTTGTTGTGAGAGATAATGGCTACTAAACGCAAACATGTTATCTGGATTTGAGCACTAAAATGGGTATTCTGAAGCAAGTTGATGAAAACGTTACGAGAAAGGATACAGCTGATAAATTTGAAATTGATGTTTCAACTATATCAAAACTTGTTAAAAACTGAATGAGACTTTCACTCATCTTTAATTAGGTCAAACTGTAAGAAAAGGTGTGCGAGATCTTACATGGATATTGAGTGCTCTGTTAAAATGGTTCAAGAAGACACGTTCTGCACAGTTGCCTGTGTATGGTTCTATGTTGGCGGAAATTGCGGAACGCTTTGCAAATGAAATGGATATGCCTGCCTGGAAGTGTGATAAGCAGTTTCTTGAGCACTTTAAGAAATGCTACAACATAACATTAAGGTCATTTGACTCTTCCCCTGCCATCCTCGCTATAGAGAGGTCTTCTGGTTGGTCAAGTTACTGTCATCCTCATTATAGCAACAGTATAGAAAGTGAATAGTGCATCATGTGCTGCATGCTGTGAAACAAAAGCGTGTCACCGAGATCGATATCATGACAGCAATTAATTTTATGCATGTTGCATGGAATAGTGTCAGTCAGTCAATGACTGTGAACTGCTTTCGTAAATTGCAGGTTACTTTCTTGCCTGAGCCAATGATCAATACAAATACGGGCAATATTTGTGATGTTCCCATGGACTTGATCATAGATAAAGAGTGGGCAGCAAGTTCTGATGGAAATGTCACATTTAATAAGTTCATTTCAGCCGATGATGGCTTGCTATCAACGGAAATGTATTCAGTCGAAGAGATTGTTGCCAGTTGCAGTAAAAGCCAGGTAGACAGCGACGCTGAGAATAGTGTCAAAACTGTTTATGTTTAGTCATTGAGCGCATTCGGGACTCTGTCCTCGTTCATTTACAGTATGCCTGACATGACGCAGGATGTTTTTAGTGCTGTATCGTGTTGAAATGACTTTTTTTTTTATTAGTAGACCAGTTATCACTACACAATGCAAGATTATGCACATTTTTTAGTACTACTGCTGACAAGACAGATTCTGCTTGATTATAGTGTTTTCTATAATGTATGACTAAGTCTTACAGTGATTAATATAATTTGTAACTAATATTTTTTTTAATTAGTACATATCATGTCCGATGATGATAGCTTTGGCTGTTTGTTATGTGTTTAATGTAGCAAATGTGGGACAGATAGACACACACATACACAAACACTGGCCCAGTTAAATCCTTTTGTAATAGACTCCTGTTTATGTCAACTATGCTTATTGTCATCACATTTGGACGGTCCAGACAATGTGACATTAAATGAGTTTGATCAAATGTCATTACCAGGAAACCCCTTAGACTCTTTGAGACTTTTGATCACATGCTGATTTTATTCTGAAATGTGATGGACAGTTTGAATGGGTCAAGGAATGTTTAAGAAGAGTACATGAAAGAGAAGAGTGGTAGTTAAAGATTGTTCAGGAAATTTACGAGTTTCATCAGAGTTTTTGCTAGTGGTAGTTTTATGTCCAGTATTGAAGTAGCTGCAACTGTAGTGTTTAGCTCTTGTTGAAGACAGAATGGAAGTCTTCACTGAAGTGTATTTGGAATTGTTAGTTGTGTTGGCTTTTTTTTTAAATTGGGGTCAGTGTGAATGATATTACTGGATTGTGAGTTTTTGTCGTGGTGATATTTACTGATCACACAATGATTCACTATGTTTTATGGTACTGTTGACTCTCATGATTCTGATATATTCATCATCACTCACATAGTTTCATCCTCACTTGCTCTATATTAAACTTTTTGTTCATGGAAACAGATCTGCTATGTCTTGGGTGTTCACTGAGCCATGTTTCACAAGCTGCTGATGTCTCCATTAGTGTGGACTTATTACTGTGATTGGTTGTAGCTGAGTGGTCACTGCACTGTTGTGTTCATAACTTTTGTTATCAACACAGTGTATTTCCTCACCTGCGGTAGTTATAGTGTATGCAATATAATGACTGGATGTCACGACATCTCTATGGAGGGTGTTCTTCATAGTGTCTGCTGGTACTGCTATACTGAGCTCAATTCATGTATGGTTAGTACAGGAATATGTGACTCAACAACTGAACTCATATACAATAAGGTCTGACAATTAAGTAATGAAACTGATTTTATTATGGCCAAGACATAAATGCCATCCATGAAGCAAAGAATGGAATCCAAAGAGGCAATTTTCATCTATGATCTAGCAACTTGTCACTGCCACTCGATAAGCAACTGACAAACAGGCCGCTATTTTGTTGACCTAGTCAGAGGTGCATTGTTATGTAATCAGCCAATCAGCATGGATAAAGAAACTAACATTAAATTCTGTTTCAAACTCAGAAAAAGTGCCACTGAGACAGTTGAAGTGATGCGACAAGTTTATGGGGGAATAACTGTTTATCTTGTGCACAGATATTCAGATGGCATTCATGATTCAAAAGTGGTGTGGAAACTATTACAAATGCAACTAGACATGGACGCCCAATTTATGTTCGTAATGAGGAACTCATTGCAAAAGTCAGAGAATGGATACAAGAAGATCGTTGTTTGACTGTGAGGATGATGGCAGATGAATCTGGTGTTAACCAAGAGACCATTTGTAAAATTTTAGTAAAGATTTGGGCAAGAAAAAAGTTGCTTGCCAGTTTCAACCACATCTGTTGTCTGATGACCAAAAGCATAAGCGTGTTGAGTATGCAAAAGACATCATCAAAACGTTTCGCAGAAATAAACATTTCTTAAATTTGATTGTTGCAGAGGATGAAAAGTGAATTTTCTGCTATGATCCCACAACTAAACGTCAAAGTGCACAGTGGAAGTCATCATCATCAACAAAAGCCAAAAAAATTTGTCTTCAAAATTCAAAAGTAAAGGCAATGTTGGTGTGCTTCTACAACAGCAAAGGAGTTATTCACAAAGATTTTATTCCAAAGTTTATTTAATATTTTGAAACACCTATTGAAAAGGATCCTCCACATCTGACCCGAGTATTCAACACCTGGCAGTTTTTTCCCTTCTTCATGATAATGCGCCAGTGCACCAGGCAAAAGTTATACAGGAATTTTTGGCATAAAAAAAAGTGTGTACTCTTAACCATCCACCTTATTCCCCAGATTTATCTCCCTGTGATTATTTTCTACTCGCAAAATTAAAGTTACTATTGAAAGGACACCCCACTGATGATACTCTCTCTCTCTGAACCTTAAGTGCCCAGGGCACATGGGGCTTCCGCAAGGGTTTTCCACAAATGCCTGTCTTTCGCCTTTTTTTCTGCTCTTGCCCAGGTGAGCCCTCTATTGCTCAACATCCTTTCTGTTGTTCTTCTCCATGTCTCTTTTGGTCTACCCTTACTTGTGTTCCCCTGTGGTGTCCATCTTAGTGCTATTTTTGGTAGTGAGTTGTCAGTCATTCGGAGCACATGTCCCAACCATCGTCAGCGTCTTTCCTCAATAATTGTTGTCAGTGGTTTCATCTGCATTTCTGCTAATAAGATGTTATTTCTTATGGTGTTTGGCCAAAATATTTTTCTAATTCTTCGTAAACATTTAGTCTGGAAAGAATTCAACTTGTTTTCTATGGTTCTGGTGATTTTCCAGCATTCACTTCCATAGAGTAGTACACTTAGAACATTACTCTTAAATATCCTGATTTTCATATTTATGCTTAGTTTTTTTTATTTCCATATAGTCTGCAGCATTGCAAAAGCCTGGTTTGCTCTAGTAAGTCTGCTGTTGATGTCCTCTGTGCTGTCTCCATTTTCTACTACTCTGCTGCCAAGGTATACAAATTCGTTGACCTCCTCCACTAACTTGTTATCTACTCTGAGTACATTTCTGTTGTTCACATTTTGGTTCATTAACTTTGTCTTTCCTACGTTGATCTTTAGTCCTATGTTATTTGCATTCTGAGTTAGCTTGTTTATTTTATCTTGCATATCTTTGTGACTGCTTGATAATAGACAAATGTCGTCCGCAAAGTCAAGGTCCTCCAGCACTGTGTCACGGGTCCATTGTAATCCTCTGCGTTTGTCTGATGTTGCCTCCTTCATTAACCAGTCTACTGCCAAGATAAATAATGTTGGTGATAGTACACATCCCTGTTTCACTCCTGTTTGTACCCTAAAGCTGCTGGAGGTATGTTCTCCACAGATAACTTTGCACTGAAAACCCTCGTATAGGGCTTTGATTACATTAACTATTTTATGGGGGAGGCCATGCCATCTTAGGATTTTCCACAGTGCATCTCTGTTGACACTGTCAAAGGCTTTCTCAAAATCTATGAATAATGCATATGTTGTGCTATGCCACTCATTTGCCTGTTCTAATATTTGTCTAAGTACAAATATGTGGTCTATGCATGATCCTCCTTTCCTAAATCCTGCCTGCTCTTTCCGAAGTTTTTCCTCAAGTGTTGGTACAATTCTGTTGATGATTATTCTGCAAAATACTTTAATGGTGAGTGGCAGGAGGGTAATGCCTCTCCAGTTCCCGCAATCTCTGAGGTCACCCTTCTTTGGTAGTTTTACTATAAGGCCAATTTTCCACTCCTCTGGGGCTTTTTCTAGATCTCAAATTTGTTGTAATATCCGGCAAAGTTGTTTTGGTGTTTCTGTTTCTTCTGCTTTCAACATCTCAGCAGTCACTTCATTTTCACCTGGTGCCCTGTCTGATTTTAGCTTCTTTATCGCCTCCTTTACTTCATTTATTGTTATTGGTCCTGTACTGATGTTTAGTTCCATTTTTGCTTCAGGTATGTCTATTGTTTGTGCTGCTTGTGTTCTGTTTCGCAGGGTGTTAAAGTGTTCCCTCCATCTTTCAATTTTTTCTCTTTCTCCACTGACTGATGATACTGATGACATCCAAATGACTGTAACAATGAGTTTAAGGGCCATACCAACAGGAAAAACTGCAGAGACTGTTCCAGTGTTTGTTAGATCGTGTCACTCAGATCAATGCACAAGGAGCTTACTTTGAATAAAATACAGGTTATATCTTCAACTGTTGTTTATTTTATTTTTTTTATGTAATTAGTCTCATTATTTAGTTGTTGGACTGTATTAACTCAACAACTGAACTCATATATGTAACTCAACACATGAAAATCAATAAATATTTTATCAGGCCAGAACATCATGAAGAAAATGCACTAGAACTCAGATGAAAGAAGAGTTCAGTAAAATAACCTTTCAAATCAATGTCATAGTGTGGTATTTAGGAGTACAAGGCAATGGATTTGTGAACATGATGATGATGATAACTGTAACATATGACTTGAAAGTTTAGATGACACATATGGATCTTTGTTCCTAGAGCTCAGTCACTTGCCAGAATTGTAAAATCTAATGAAGGTCTGGCTTTAAATCTTGTTGCTCCATTTACACTATACATTTTCTGGTACACACCAAAAAGGCCCTGGGGTTCACCTAGCCTCTAAAAATGAGTACCAGAGAAATCTGGGAAGGTAAAACGGCCAGGCGTGATACTGACCACATCACACTTTCATGTGCCGAAGGTCACGAAAAACATGGGCCTAACATCATTGTCCTGAATATGCCTTAATGACACGGAAACAGAATTTTGCCGTTTTTTTTTTTTTCCCCTTAAAATTCAAAAGACTATGATGGAACCTGGTAATTATAATCTGACCAATTCCTCGTGGTGGGAGAGATGATGTCACTGAAGCAGGTACAGTACTTTTCCATTGAAAGAAACCACTTTATCCACAAGGGTTTCACTTGCATATTCTGCAATATCATAAGTGATAATATCCAAGCATTGCAATACTGACATGGATTATGAGTTATAAACTTTTAGGAGATTTGTTGTTTCCAGCCCCCACCCCACGTTATCTCCAACAAATGGCCAGACCTGTGCCTTTGAACTACAAGCAAAGCAACCACAAGGACAAATGGGATATCCTGTAATGAATGTATCCACACAGACTGGGTCAGTGCCTTATCTTCCAAAGAGGCTGTCTCCAACTATCAGAGTTTAATTCTGAATTTAGCTTACTGTGACTGTCCTCTTTTCCCCCCTCCCAAATCCTTATATTTCCATGCACTACATAGGTTACCTAGGATTAATGTGGTCATTCTCTCACTTTCCTGCTGCTAGCCTCATTGGCACATTCAGTTATGTTCTTCCAGGCCAAGTTAGTTAAGCTTTAGTTTACTCATTAGTTGTATTGTTTTTTTTTTGTTCTCTCTGAAAACATGAGCTCTTTCACAAAATGTGTCCAGACAGATGTAGGTACGCACAAAGTTGAAGCAGGCGAATGACTTGGAAGTGAGATAAAGAGATGATGACAAAGGATACCAGATGGCAGAGAACATGACATTATGCCTCAGCTTCTAACTAGTACAGTCTTGAGATTCTTGTCTCTCCTGTGTGTCTCAATGGGGGTTAGGTGTTGACATGTATTGGGCAGTCTGGAGGAGATGACAAAACAAGATGTATAAAACAAACGTGAGCCAAACCTTAAGGACATCCTCGTCCACAGCCACTTGAAGCAGAGCCTTACATATGTTGGCACCAGAAAATGTAACCGCCCCCGCTGCGTTACATGCCCCGTAGTTTGGGAAACAAAACCAATCACCTTTCCCAAAACTATCCTCACTCTTCATGAGGAATTCACATGCGAGTCCCAAAATGTGATATATGTCATCGTTTCCAAAAGATGCAGGATAACATATATCAGTGAGACTGGCCTCAGATTAGGGGACCGCATGCAAAAACATCTGTACGACATCGTCCAGCATGCTTCGAAACCAGTCCCAAATCACTTCAATGGCCCCAACCACAGAGGCAAATCTGATTTTCTGGTAACAGCCATTAAACAATGTCACGCAGATGACACAAGCCGCCTGGCACTTGAGAACCGCTGCATTCAAAATTATGGGACGCTGGAACCACATGGGTTAAACTCGCTGTTTAGTTACACGTAACATCATCTTCTTCAATCATTATAGTACCTCTCCACCCCTTCTTACTTTTCAAACTTCCTCATAGCATCACTCTGCAACCCTCTTCCTCAATCATCTGTTTCAATTTCTCCTAGCTAGGTCGGTATTGCATCACTCTCTCTCCCCTCCCCGGTTCCCCATCCACCACCCCCAGTTACAACCCACCGACCACATGTCACAGGTCTCTATTTAAACAGTCTCCACGTCCCACTAGATCCATTCCTGACACACACCGCCGGACAAGCCACACCTTGCAATTTACAGCTAAGTACTCTTTAAAAAAAAATTTTTTTTTAATAGTATTCATGTGAATCTATACTTTATCTCCTCTCTCTATTTCTTCGTCCTGTATGTTTCTATATGATTAAGGCTCATGCCGAAATGTCACAACTTTGTAATCGTTAAGTAATAAAGCTGCTCCTACTTTTTTCTTATTCTATACATTCTGGTATCACAGCTTTACTGCAGTGCTTTGTGTATAGTTGTATACTTATACACTAATTATTGTGTGACAAAACAAGATGTCCTTTACTGCCAAACTGTGATGGTGGTATGTAAGTACCAGTTTCACAATGTCTGAATGACATGTTGCAAGATGATTTAGGAGTGAGGGTTTGTTGTAGCCTGATATGACTGATGTGGTTCCAGGATGAAGTGAGAACATGTCACAGATAGCCATGCTGGTGAAAGAAATCCAGCTCCTGTGAGCTTGATCATGGCAACTGAGATCCTCAAACATAACTTTACTCCATTTCTCGCAAGGTCATTTATGGCAATAAGTGCATGTGATACAGTGTGAAATACAGAAGATTGAAAAATATTTTGTTCTATGTTCTTCATTTATATGTACTCATCTTTGTGCCACTTTTGTTCCTGCTAACTTTCCACATACTTTCTATTCCTTCTATAAAATTGAGCCATACACCTGTCAGTCTTATTATAAAAGCTAAAATATACACCTATCAGTCTTATTGTAAAAGCTGAAACATACACCTCTGCTACATCTACTCCACTGGTACTAGTTTTACTGCAATTATCGCTATGCTTAAATTTGACAGTATTTCAAAGCATGACAGCCAAAAAAGTCAATGTTTGGTGTTACATCCAGTCATACTGCACTGTAAGATAAGTCTTGTTTTGCAATAATACTATCATGAATGCTTGACACGTAGATAGACCAGGAAATGTAGTGTGTCTATACATAAAGGAAATCAATGACTTCATATTCCAGCTGGCCTGAGCCCCAGTACATATCACAATTGTGTGCTCTCAGTGAGATTCCCTGAAAAATAAACAGCAGGTCTGGGCTGATCAAATTCTGCAAAGTCCCAATTTAACACTAAAAGGTTTCTTTTCTTCTCAGTCTATGTGATGGCCATTGTGTAGTAAGTTAAAAAGGTTCATTTTGCTGATGAACTGCAGCAGCATTATTGAATGCTTATTTATATGTGGGAAGAGAGATGAAATTATATTTTGATATGTGTAGGGCAGCAAATTGTGATGAGATGGGGAATACCCTGACAGAGACAGAGGAAATTCTAGAAAGATGGAAGGAATATTGCAAAAGAATGTATGAAACAACCAACTGTGGAAGCAGAAATCAACAGTGTGAATTATTATTGGAGGAGAAAGAACCCGAACCGACAATGGAAGAAGTTTTATGGGCAATAAAGAATCTGAAAAATGGTAAATCACCAGGATGTGATGAGATAACCGCTGAATTTATTAAAGCAGGAGGAAAGGAGTGTGCAACAATCTATCATGCACTATGTAAAAAGATATGGCATTCAGGTGTTTGGCCAAAAGAATGGAAAAGAACTGTATTCATACCACTGCCAAAATAGGGTAACCTGAAATTATGCATCAACTACAGAACTGTTGCCCTGATTAGTCATGCCAGTAAAATTCTGTTAAAAATCATAATGGGTAGACTTCGAAAGAAAATAGAAGAAGAAGTCAATATGGTCCAAGCTGGTTTCAGGCAAGGAAGAGGATCAAGAGATCATATATTCAATCTAAGATTAATAATAGAGAAATGCAGAGAGTTTAATGTGAATCTATATTTATCCTTTATAGACTACTCAAAGGCATTTGATTGTGTACAACACCAGAAACTTTGGGAAGTAATGGAAAAAATGGGATTTCCAACACATTTGATACAATTAACATCACTGCTGTATCTAGACCAACAAGCAGCAGTAAGAATAAATGGTGAAACAACAACTTGGTTTGACATAAAACAAGGGGTCCGTCAGGGGTGCATATTGTCACCCTACTTATTTAACTTGTATACTGAAAATATAATGAGGAATGTTAGAGAAGATGTAGACAAAGAATATTACGATGCCATAACAGTTGGAGGTTATGAAATACCAGAGATTAGATATGCTGATGACACAGTATTGCTGTCCACAACACAAAAAGGAATGGAAAAACTAATTATGTCAGTCCGCAAGAACAGCGAAGAGCAGAACCTCTATCTTAATGCAAAGAAAACTAAATTGATGACAACTGACAAAACAAACAAGGCAACTGAAATATGTATCACTGAGGAAAAACTGGAAGAAGTGGAGAGTTTTGAATATCTTGGATCGCTACTAACTAATAATGGAGATACAATGAGGGAAATTAAAAGGAGGACATCTATTGCTCTTCAGAAAGTAAAACAAATAAAGAATCTGTGGAGAGGAGCAGACAGAACCACAAAAATAAGATTTTTAAGGGCATGCATCTTTCCCACAGCAACATATGCCTGTGAGACCTGGACACTTAACAAAACAGCTGAGAAACACATAAATGCCTTTGAATGTAAATGCTACAGAAGAGTTCTCCAGATATAGTGGACACAAAAAAGAACAAATATATCTATACTACAAGAGCTTAATATTGAAGAAGGCTGGCTAGTGAAGAGGATTAAAGAGAGAAAACTTAAATATTTTGGACACATTAAACGTCATGATAATTTAGAGAAGACCGTATTGGAAGAATACATAATGGGAAAAAGAAAAAGAGGAAGACCAAGACGAAGATGGCTGCAATACATCGTTGACGATCTGGAAATGGATGCAACAGCAGCAGGCCATCTTGCTCACAACCGAGAGGCCTACAGGAGTGCTGTTTGGGAGGCAAAGTTCCGCAAGGGACATGCAAATAAATGAATGAATGAATGAGGGCAGCAAATGGTGCTCATAGTAAGTTTCACTTATTATACATAAGAATGGACAGTTTAAAAACTGGTGTAGTTTTCCATATTAAAATACACTTTAAATAATTAGTCAAAACTCCTGAGTTTTTGTACAATATCTTGGGTAAGATAACTGCTTAGTTAGCCATGAAGATTTTGGAATATTCACCTTTGTATTTAAAGTGAATCTAGGACTAAAAATAATGTGGGCTAATTGAACCACAATTTAATAGTCTGACAGTTTAATATTGTTAGAAAGGTGGTTTTATAGCCAGTATTTTTGCCGCAATATTTCCTAGACCTAAAAACAAAAAAAAACAAACAAAAAAGGAATGATGGTATGATCCAATATTATGGAGACATAATTTTTTTGGCATAATATTGGATAAGAAGACAGCAAGAACTGTGAAAGGCTTCTGATGCATATAAGACAGAGTGTTACTGGTTAAATTACAGGGCCACCCAATAGTCACAAATCTCATCCAAGTATACGCACTAACTTCAGAAAGCTCTGATGAGGAGATAAAATAATTTTACAGCAATCTGGACATGGCAATGAAACAGTGCAAATCATGGGAAGTAAACTTTGTGCTGGGTGATTTAAATGTGAAAGTAGAGAATGAACAAGATAATGAAGATACTGGGCAAGTATGGACTAGGTATCAGAAATACAAGAGAGATGTTGATTGAGGGGGCAGAAAAGAATAAAATGATAATAGGAAATACCTGGTTTCAACAACACCCAAGGCAACTATGGACATGGAAAAGCCCATATAATAACATAGACAGATTACATTATGATCAACAGAAGATTCAGAAACTCACTAATGTTCATGAAAACATGACCCAGGACAGACTGCAACAGTGACCACATCCCAGTTGTAAGAAAAGTGAGAATCAGGCTAAAGGTAGCAGCTAAAAACTGGATAGAGAGGTTACAGGAAGATAAAGCAATACAAGAACAATATAGGACCATAGTACATAATAGATATAATGCTATAGAGAAGATTGAAATGATGGATGAACAATGGAATATGCTCAAAGACTCTACTCAGCAAACATCTATTAGAATCCTACCTCCAAATAAAAAACACACTAAAAAGGGGTGGATGACAGAAGAAATTTTGCAACAAATGGATCAGAGAGGAAGTCTTAAGGAAGATAAAGATGAATATGACAAAATAAAGAAATAAGACACAAATGCAATAAAGCTAAAGAAGAGTGGTTAAATAATAAATGTAATGAAATAGAGACACACCTTCATGGAAACACAAGAGATATGCACAAACAAATAAAGGAGCTAACAAACAAAAGGACATACCACAAGACTGGTTGCTTGAAGTCAAAGGAGGGGCATACAATAATGGGCAGAGATGAAATAATAACAAGATGGAGCAAATACATTAGAGTACTCTATAAGGACAATAGAGGCAAAACAGATATATGAAATAATAATGAAGGGTCCCACATATTAAAAGCAGAAGTGGAAGAAGCCACCAAACATGAAAAACAACAAAGCACCAGGACCAGATAAAATCACCAAGGAAGAATTGGAAGCATTAGGAGAGCTTGGCATAGAAATAATTACCAGACTGTGGAATGACATCTACAACAGTAACTATGTCCCATCAGACCTTTTGCAATCAATTTTCATTGCTTTACCAAAGAAACAAGGAGCAGTTGAATGTGAAGACCATCGAACCATTAGTCTTATTAGCCATGTTACCAAAATCCTGCTTCGTATTATGAAAAGAGTCAGGAGAAAATAAAACAAGAAATTGCTGAAGAACAGTGCGGCTTCGTTGAAGGAAAAGGTACAAGTAATGCCATATATATAATAAGAACAATGATGAAGAGATCAACAGAACTAAAGATGGACCTATACTTATGCTTCATAGACTACAGTAAAGCATTTGATAAAGTGAGACACACACAAATTATAAGAATACAGGAAGACATCAACATAGATGGGAAAGATCTGAAACTTATCAAAAATATATATTAGCAGCAATGAAGGTTGAGAACCAAACAAGAGCATTCCAAGGCATAAAATTGGGAGTGAGACAAGGATGTGTTTTATCTCCTGACCTCTTCTCCTTGTACAGCGAAAACATAATGAGAAATATAGAGAACATGCTAGGAATATCAGTTGGCGGGTACATCCTTAACAACTTTAGATATGCAGACAGCACAGTTCTGATTGCTAAAAGTGAAGGGGAGCTACAGGCTCTTTTGGATATCATGGTTCGTGAAAGTAAAAATAAAGGTCTCAGCCTGAACAAAAAAAGAAGACTGAAGTGATGGTTCACCATAAGAAATAACATCTTATTGGCAGAAATGCAGATGAAACCACTGACAACAATTATTGAGGAAAGACGCTGGCGATGGTTGGGACATGTGCTCCGAATGACTGACAACTCACTACCAAAAATAGCACTAAGATGGACACCACAGGGGAGCAGAAGTAAGGGTAGACCAAAAGAGACATGGAGAAGAACAACAGAAAGGATGTTGAGCAATAGAGGGCTCACCTGGGCAAGAGCAGAAAAAAAGGCGAAAGACAGGCATTTGTGGAAAACCCTTGCGGAAGCCCCATGTGCCCTGGGCACTTAAGGTTCAGAGAGAGAGAGAGAGAGAGAAGTGATGGTCATTTCAAAGAAAAGTATACCACCAAAATGTAGCATTACCATCGATGGCACAAATCTGAAACAAAGATGATAGATTCAAGTACTTAGGAACAATTATAACAACTGATGGGAAATGTCACAATGAAATAAAAAGCAGACGAGCTCAGTCCAAGTCAGCATTCCAGACAGTGAGAAACATCTTGTGCAATGATCCATGTCAATGAAAACAAGATTTGAGTTCTTAAATGTTACATGGAGCCAGTTTTGTTTTATGGGTGTGAAGCATGGTCTATGAATAAGAGAGTACAGCGAGAAATAGATGCCATGGAGATGTAGTTTATAAGAAGGATGGTGAAGGTGCCATGGATAGCCAAGAAAACCAATGAAGAAGTTTTAAGAGAGGCTGGAGTTAAAAAGCAAATTATAGCAAAGATCAGATGCAGACAAGCAAGATTTATAGGACATTTCCTTAGAAGAGGAAAACTGGAACACACCATGGCAACTGGAAAAATTGAAGGAAGAGGAGACAGAGGGTGACAGAGAAAGAAGTTACTGGATGGGCTGTCAGTGTGGCTAGGATCTCATAATCAAGTCTAAAGACAGGGAATTGTGGACAGAAATGATCGCCTGCGCCACGTGGCATGGCACTTGAATTGGAAATTGAATTAGTATGATGCCAAGTGTAAAGCTAGTTAAAATGTGAGATGGAAAGGTCAAAGATATATGAATATTTCTCACTGGCTTATGTTGAAATGTACTGTAAGGAGGTGAAGTTGCAGCACCAAACTTACCTTCTGATAAACTTACTGATGTAACAACACTTCTCTGTTGTTAACTGACCAGGTAAACTTACTTTATGATAAACTGAATGAAGCAACAAATTGATGTACCAACACTTCTCTGTTGTTAACTGACCAGGTAAACTTACCTTATAATAAACTGACTGAAGTAACACCACTTCTTTGTTGTTAACTGACCAGGTAAATTTCAGAGGTGAAACACAATGAGCAAAGGTAAAAGGTGTTTCCTGTTCTGTTAGTCCCACGGCATATATGGGCATCTGAAAATGACCATGAGAAATATGTCATAACATCTTGCATGCTTCCCGTGTTGTTAAATATCACATAGGGCTCGCATGGTAGTTCACAGAATTTTCCTGTTTTCTGTCAGCTCTTCAACCTCATCAAGGGATGTTATGCCCACTAAACTGGCCTCTCTTAACAATGTTCTCTTTAGAGTTTTATATGGTCGATATCTTTTTCTTCTGCCTATTGTGTTCCACTTGATAGCTTATTTTGGGATTCTCTGTTTCTTCTCATCACATGATCGACACAAGTCCATCTTTTGTTTCTCATCACCCATGAGACAGGATGTTGTTTGCTCATCTGTCTTATCTCTGCATTGTTCTTGAATTCATTCCACTTTATACTGAGTATTTTCCTTAGGTACTTGTTTTCAAAAATATTCTAATTTCTTGTCTATTTCTTTACTTGTTCTCCAGCTTTCACATACATAAATGAGAGTGGATATTACATCTGAATTGAAAAATCTTAACTTGGTTTTGAATGCCATATGTTCTCAAGATTCTTGAAGGTCAATGCTGTTTTTGCAATTTGAATTCTAACTTCTTTTCTGGTGTCACCAGCCGGTCTAGGCAGCTGCCGAGGTATGCAAGCTGGTGTACTTCTTCAACAGCTGTTCCTTCTATGTATATTTTTCCTTCGTGATTAATGGAAAGTTTCATTATTTTTGTTTCTGATTCCTCTTCTTCAGCTTTATGACTCGTTGCTGCAGATAAAGTCCGCCTCCGTTCCTTTCTATTCCTAATCTTCTCTCTTCAGCTGGTTACACCAACAATATTTTTGTTTACTCCTTGTTAATTTCAAGTCGTATTTTACTAGCTAATGAAGACATGGTATCTGTTTTTTCTTGTATTGAATTCACATTGTCACTGATAAGAATTATGTCATCTGCAAAATCAAGATCTTCTAGTTGGGTCCCATGTACTCAATCAATGCTCATTTTACCTGTGCAGCATTTTTTCATTATGAAGTCTATAGCAATCCCAAAAAGGAAGGAAGATAATATATATATATAATGTCATAACAATATGAGTGAAATTATGTTTAAAATCTTGTGACAGTCATTACCATATACTAGAAACTATCCCTTGTCTTTATTTACAATGTATTATATGACAGTCATTAAAAGAAATGGGAAATTATCACTTGTCTGCGTTTATGACATGTACTATGATCACAATATAACAAAAAGGAATCAACCCATTCTGGGTACAATATGAAATTAAAAATCATTAGAAAGTTGATATTTTATATTACATATAAAGTTTACAAAATGATTTATGATTGTCAATACTAAATGAGGTAAATTATTTCAGAAACTACAAAGTTATCTATGACTGTCAATACAAAATGAAGGAAGTTATCATTTGATACAAGGTATGAGTTGATACACAAAATCAGGATGCAAATTTTATATGATAATATAAATGATAGGAGATAATCTGTAGAAAATAAATGACAACAGAAAGCATTTTAAAACATGCTTATCATTACAGAGCTGTTTGTACATTACCTGAGCCCCTGTCTGGAGTCTTGTTAGAGGGACATGTATTCTGATACCTTTCAAGGTCACTACATTCACTACAGCATCATCCTGCCCAGTCACAGAAAAAAATGTGCTAATTTACATGTTAAAGGCCAATGTACACATTAGAGTAATAATTTTTATGCATATAATGCACATGTTATACCAACTGCAGCTCCCTTGTGTGTTTGTTTGCAAACAGTTTTTTTTTACAGGCAGCCAAAGCTTGACTTTAAAATAAACAAGAATGAGGATACTGCTATAGGGAGTGAAATAATAAAAAAATTGCCCACAGCCTTTGCCAGTGCAAAACAAAAGGAGAAATTTACACATGAAAGTAGGAAAATAATTGTTAAACATTTACCCAATATAGGAAATGCCATCATGGTGAGACTGCCAGTGGAAGGCCAAAAGTTACACATGCACCCCCCCCCCCTTTTTTTCGGTGGGAGTGCTGTTAACACAGTACACTGCAAAATTTTCACGTAGAAAAATAATATCATTAGTGTCTGTTAAATGCCTCGTGTGGTTAGTTAAGTGTGATTACTGGCACACTTTTAACATCAAGTAAAGATTAAAAGCAAAGATGGGCCAAATACTTCCAAGAATTACATAATCGACTACATCCAAAAGAACAGACAGACCTTGGAACTGATTTACCATTCCCACAAATAAATGTAAACCTAGATGAAATTACATTGCATGAAATTGAAATAGCAGTGAATCTAATGGCTAACAATAAAGCTGCAGGTGAAGATGAAATAACAGCCACATGTTAAAAGCTATTAATATAGACATCATGAAACAACTACAGAGAATGTTTAATAAAGTTTGGAAGTGAAATCAATGCAAGTAAAAACAGATACCTTATCTTCAATGGTTAGTAAAACAGGACTTGAAATTAACAAGGATAAAACAAAAATAATGAAGGTTCTCATTAACAATGAAGGACAAATATATGCAGAAGGAACAGCTGTTGAAGAAGTAAACCATTTTCCATATCTCGGCAGCTATATAGACCACAATGGTGCCACCAGAAAAGAAGTTAAATTTGAATTGCAAAAAGCAGCATTGACCTCAAGAATCTAGAGAACTTATGGCATTCAAAAGTTATAAGCACAAAATTCAAGTTAATATTATTCAATTCAAATGTAATATCCACCCTCATTTATGCATGTGAAAGCAGAGATTAGACAGATGAGCAAACAACAACCTGTCTCGTGGCTGATCAGAAAAAGAAGATGGACATACGTCAGTCATGTGATGAGAAGAAACAGTCAGAGAATTCCCAAACAAGTTATCAAATGGAACACAACAGGCCAAAGAAAAAAAAGGTCGACCACATGAAACTCTAAAGAGGACATTGTTAAGAGAAACCAATTCAGCGGGCATAACATCCCTTGAGGAGATTGAAAAACTCGCCGAAGACAGGACACATCTTGGCGAACTACTATGCGGGGCTTTTGTGACGTTTAATGGCACGGGAAGGATGTAAGATTATTTATTCCAGACTCATTCGAAAGTTTTGGTCAATTCTCTGATTTTTTTCACCTTGTGATAGATCAGATTCATTCCAATTTTAAGTCCTCAGAAGTAAAGTGGCTGTGAGCAAAATTGTACGATGATCACAGAATTACTGTCAAGCGCAAGATGAAATCTCCCAACAGCCATCACTCACTTACTCTCTCACTCACAACTGTGTGCTATGCTGATGGATTTTCTCCCCAGGAAAATGGATACTCATGTGTGTTATATGCATACAAATATCGTAAAGAGCAATATATAAGTAAACTTTATACAAAGGAAAATATTGAACAAAACAGTAATGTTTACACATTAATATGCAATGTACTTGAATTTGATTTTGGTAATGTACTGAAGTTAGGTTCCTGTATAAGGATGCACCTTACAATGACCAGTATAAAACTACAAGCTGAGATGATATATTATAGCTGGCAAGATTCAGTGCTTGCTTGTGGGTGGGTAGCAAGATCACTTCCAGGTTTAGTGGCAGTGTGCTGCTGTTCTCCTCCTCCTTCTCCTTCTCCTCCTGCTGGTGCTGCCGGCCCAGATGTAGACCTACACTCCATCTTGTATGAATAAAATTGGCTCAATGATTCTCTTGGCGCTGCAGAATAAATGCAACCTAGTTTAGATTTTTCTTGACAGATTCACTGCGTGATTATCTGTGCCTTGTGTTTTCTACACAGGGAGGCGTACTGTGTCTAGAGTGCAAGAACAATCATCTTAAAACTATCAGAAACTCACTAAATGCTGGCATTTCTTCTACTGTATTGCAGTATAAGTCATCATATATAATAGCTGCCTACAAAATATTGTCTAACTCAGAAAATAACATAATTAGTAGATATCTTATCTAATGACATGGGTTACATAACTCAGCTGATTTGTGTATGTGATGAGTTAGAGTGGCCACTCTTCAAAAGTCTAATTATAACATAAGTTTATACATAAATTCAAGGAATGAGGGTATGGGCTGATGAGGAATGTGAGTTGTATGGGTGCAAGTGATGGCGATATTGTGTGTACAGCCAAAATTTGACAGACCATGGTACTTCTTCCACCTCAAATAAATTTATTTAACAAGATATGCATGAATGTTTTGTCAGCAGGTGGCCCCTTACCTCGGTCATTCTAGTAATTCCTTATTTGGTCGTTGTGATCGGACGTGTTTATTTTAGCTCCTACATTTGTATTTTTACCAGTGTCAATTTATAAGATTGTGACGTGGAATGGATACCACTAGATTTCACTTGTGTTTGTGCTTGTGGTGAAATATGTGAAATTTTAAAAATCCATGTAGCTTGTTAAATATTTATCAAAATGTTAGAATAGTATATATAACATATATAAGCTCTTTGTCCAATACTGGCCTAGCCCGTGACCACGCGGCTCATTGTAACTAGGTCATCATGTGGCCCAGTGTGACTACAATGGCTGGCATAATCTATTGCATCATAAGCTGACAATGTTATCTTGTAGTCCAGACGATGATGTAGAAGAAGCTAGTCAGACAAGAAGACAGGATGGACTGCGGCTGGGGGCTGTAAAGAATTACTCCCTGAACAAAAGAAAGGCGGTAAACACCAAGCTCCGAGGGTGCAACAAAGTCCCCGGCCTGATAATAACAAGGACCAACGAGGGACAATGCTTGGTCGTTCTTTTCAACAACACACTGGATTATGAGTGTGTGAAACAAGCGTTCAGGGAGTACTACCACCGCGACACAGAAGAGAGGGCAGATAAAAATGGTGCAAATGTGAAGGACTTTATAAAAACACCGCTTGTAACTATCCACCTTCACCATACCAGAAATAAAATATTGGTTCAAGGTGGTGCTCATGATGTGGACTCTTGGTTGACAGATGACTTCAGTCGTATTCAAGATGAGGCTTTAAAACCTTTCCTGCGACTGTCAGCTACAGTGAAGCCATCTCTGTCATCTGTTGCCATGAGTGACAGACCGGCCATCACCACCAGTGACGGACACGATACTGTCGTCACTGATATCAGTCAAGGTGCTACCACCACCAATGACGTGCAAGAACAATTCACCAGCAGCTATGAAGAACAAGACAACATTACAACCAATGTCGAGACAGTTACTACAACCTCTGACAGACACGATGATACTACCGCCACTACTGTCAACTCTGATCAAATGTCCCAGTGCTGATCTTATTGACAAAGCCTTGTCAGATCAGGCAAGCACCCCAGCTGAACCCACTGACGTTCAGACAATGCTAAAACACTCCATCAGCAACAGTTTAGCTGATGTGGAAAACCGAGACGACAGTGAAGGTCCAGTGCCTGAGTTCTCTGCATCTAGTGTGGCTGATTCACCATATGTATCTCAGCAGCCTACAGTTGTTGAGGAAAAATTAGCTACATTATGTATCCAGAACATACTTGATGTAGTCAAAGACCTCGTCATAAACCTTATTACTGACATGGCAGTGGAGATTAAGCACTCATTCAAGCTGGAGAATGACAGTCTCAGGGCTGAACTTACGTCACTGAGAGACGAAAATGCTAAAATGAGACTCATGATATCTGAATGGCAGAGTGAGCCACGCAGCCACAGAAAGGAAGTGTTGACATGTATTCAAGAAGTGACTGCTGACACAGATAATATGACTGTAAATTCATACACGAGTGCACCAGATATCAACACAGATCACACGCCACAGCAAAGAGCTGCACAAGAGAAACACACCAGCACCACAACACCTATAAAGGTAGCACCTGAAAATTTAGCTTACCCTATTGATGTGCAGATAAGTAATAGGTTTCAAGCTTTACAAGATAGCCCCACTGTACATAACCATAAAACAATAACCCAAACAGATATCTCACACAAGACATCCACTCCTCAGTCACGGTCTCATAAACATCATCAAGAACAAGATACACAACAACACAGTAACAACATCAAAGAATATACGACACACTTGATAATCGGAGATTCCTTACTTAAAGGAATCTATGGTGAGCGGATGTCAGTTACCTCTGAAGACACTGTCTCAGTCATGCCAGTACCTGGAGCTGGTATTATAAAACTAACGCAGACACTGAGACGACATGACGTCGATCAGAGAGTGACGAGAACGACCCCCACATGTTGGCATTAATGACAGCATGAACGGCCAGAATCTTCGGCCCTCTGATATACAGGACTTGATATCCACCATCAAGAAAAAATATTCTAACACTTCCATCAACATTTCATCCATCATTCCACCTTGTTCTGGTCCTGGACGTCGTATGGTGGATATAAACAAAATACTAAAAACATTCTGTCTACAGAACACAGAAGTACTTATAAACAACACAACATTTTTTACTTCAGCCACAGGTGCTCCCAAAAAACGCCTTTACAGGGACCACATCCACATTAACAAGACTGGCAGCAGCATCCTTGCCAAAAATATCAAATATCCAGCAAGAACTGAGCAGAATATAACAAAACACTCAAATAGCCAGAAACAGTTTAGACAGCCACCCACATCTCGTAGCTTCAGAAACACACACTCTGCACCAACTACAATACTCCAAGGACCCTCAGAAACACCACCCTCTGCCTCTCTACCATTGCCCACTCCATCCACTGGCCAACTATACGATTCCATGTTCCCGCCCCTGCCTACACGGCAAGCTCAACAAATTATACCAACACTTAGTACAGCGAACAACATGGAGACTCCTGCACAATCACCACTTAGGAATACCACAACAACTGTACAGGACACAAACACAAGAACCTCGAATCATTATCCGTGGAACTTTCAGCTACAATATCTAATGCAGTTTAGTCCTGCAGCTCTGAGCCACGCATATATGATGTCCCTACTACACTGTCAACACGCAACACCCACATACAAACACTAGATAGCTTGAAACTTCCAGCACTTTTTAACTTCTGTAGATAAATTTAACTGAACAAAAAAAAAAACAAAAAAACACACACACACACAGAAGTTCTTACAGCAGAACAAACATTTCTTAGCATTAGCTTACAGCTAATATTGTCATCAAGTCTTTTACAATTTACACTTACATAACGTTCACTGAATTGTTGATATTTGTACTTTTTTCCACTATTTGTCAGTATATTATAAACTTAGTTATATTCATTATCTCTACTAGCTTAAACGTATACCTATAATTGTATGACTGAAGTCTGACTGTTGCACGAATAAGTCTGTCTGACCAGTTATTTTATTTTTACTGAAATATATTTCTAACATTGTTATAAAATGAGTCAGAAAATGGAGGAATGGCTGCGACACGATGGCCTACGTGTTGGCCACTTAAATGTTTATCATTTGTTAGGAAAACTCCCTGAGGTTACACATATACTTCAACAATATTTTAATATTTTTGGTTTCTCTGAAAGCAGATTACATAAAAACATCACAGACAATGATATAAGAATAGATGGTTTTAATTTGATCAGGCGCGACCCAACTAGGAAGCTAGAGACAGGTTTAGTCGTTTACATTTCTAACACACTTAAATTGTGTAGAAGAGAAGACCTGGAAACATCAGAGGTTGAATGTATTATGCTAGAGATCAAAATATCAAATCTTAGTCCAATTCTAATTAGTTATATATACCAAAATCCAAATGCTTCAGCCGAGTGGTATGATCACTTTGCGACCATGATGGATGATGCTGTAACTTATAAATTCAAGGACATAATCATTCTAGGCGACTTCAATATAGATCTTAATCGGCCAATTCCTACATGGAAGAACATTTTAACATCTTACAACTTTTCTCAAATTGTTAACAAACCTACTAGAGTAACTGAATCATCATCAACACTAATAGATCATATTTATGTAGCTGATCCAGGAAACATTACTGAATGTGTCGCTGAGTGATCACTACCCGGTCTGCTGTACGTGGTCACATAAGGGGTATAAAATGCCTAAACACAAACATACGAGCATTAAATATAGAAACTTTAAAAACTTTAACTTGGAATTATTTTTAACTGATCTAAAAGCTTCACCTCTTACGTACGTTTTCCAGTTAACAAATCCAGATGAGGCTATCAAATACTGGATCAAGATATTTCAAAATATTTTTGACAAGCATGTCCCCATCAAAGAAATGAGAGTAAAACACGTAACAAAATCCCTGTGGATAACTCCCGATATATTGCAACTCATGAGGAAATGGGATGAAGCTCACAAAAGCAGAAATTTCAGCAGCTATCGTTCACTTAGAAATAAGGTGCAGTATTTAAGTAGGCAGGAAAAGAAAAATTACTTCAGAAATTTAGTGAAAGACAAAACTGATAGTAAATCAATCTGGAAAGCAATTAATACTCTTGTAAATAAAAGGAAGCAAACTGACCCACAAACACTTAACGGTGAACATACTTGCACTAACTTCAGTGAACATTTTAGGGAAGAAATTAGTATTCTAAAATCTTCATTACTGACCCCAAACTGCGACCTGAGCGTGTTGAAAACTTTCAGCGACAGTAAATGTGTAAAGCTAAAACAAATTAATATTCCTTTCCTCACAGTCGGTGAGGTTTATAACTACATCTGGTCCTTAAAGAACACTAACTCAGCAGGATGTGATAACATTAGTAACAAGATACTACGCTACGCTGCACCAGTTATCACAGACACACTAATATACTTATACAATTTGTGCACTGACAAACAATATTTCCCTGACGCTTTTAAACTCACCAAAGTTTTTCCTCTTTTTAAATCTGGACAGACTAGTGACAGCTTTTAAACTCACCAAAGTTTTTCCTCTTTTTAAATCTGGACAGACTAGCGACATCTCAAACTATAGACCCATATCCATTCTGTCATCACTATCTAAACCTCTTGAAAAGCATATACAAAAGTTAACACTGCTCCACATGCAAGAAAACAATCTACTAATAGACAGTCAGTCAGGTTTTAGACCAGATTACTCCTGCCACACAGCATTAACTAAAATGACAGAAAGCTGGCTTTCTAATATAAATGAAGACAAATTGTGTGGTGCTGTCTTTGTTGATTTCAAGAAAGCCTTTAATATGACTGATCATGAAATTCTTGCAAAAATACTGGAAGGCTATAGATTACACCCTGACATAACAAAATTTATTACATCTTTTTTCTCAAGGTAGAAAACAAGTAGTTTGCTTTAGAAACAAAATATCTGGCTCATCTGTGGTTGTTACCGGTATTCCTCAAGGTTCCATTTTTGGTCCTCTTCTCTTTGCTACCTATATTAACGACCCACCACTATATTTGAAGCACTCTTAATGTGATCTTTTCGCCGATGACTGTACTGTTTACAATAGTGAATATGACATCAATAAACTACAGACAACACTCCAAAATGATATAAACAGTTTGATTAAATGGAGTAATAAAAATGGTATGTCGATAAACACCAACAAAACAAAATCCATGCTCATCACTACAAGACAGAAACTGCAGAATCCAACAAAAACTTCACTAAAGCTTTGTGCTGGGACTAAGGCAATAGAATATGTTCATGAACATAAAACCCTAGGAGTCATCATTGATCAGCATTTAACTTGGAATTCTCATGTACATAACCTAACAAACTTGACTGCACAGAAAGTTTACCAATTAGCCAAAATTAAACACTTTATCGACAAAGACACAAGAAAGATATACTACATATCACACATACAAACACACTTAGATTACTGTTCCACAATCTGGGATGGATGCTCAGTCTCAAAACACAAAAAGGCTCCACTCACTTCACAAGCGAGCATTAAATCTTATTTGTGACAAACACCCAGTACAGACTGTAGATCAACACAAACAACTCAAAATTCTACCCCTCAAAAATAGAATCATTTTTAACAAAGTTAAGTTTGTTCAGAGAATTCTGTCGCACAATGCTCCACCTTACTTGTGGTCACTGTTTACGTATAATACTAAACATAGCCAGCGTTTAAAAAACTGTCTTCTTCCTAAACCCAGGACTGATCTGTACAAGAAAAGCCTTGCATACTCTGCAGTACAGCTCTGGAACACCCTTCCCTACCATTTAAAATCCACTGGTAATACTTCATCCTTTAACTCAACCCTGTTTCATTATTTACTTGCTTGTAATTATATGCCTCCATAAAATAACCAGCACTCTCTCAACACGTGACTTGCCAACCATCAAGTACTAAAATGACATAGTTAGAAAAGCAACTTGTTAGATATTGTTAGAAATTATTTTAATGTCTGTTAAAAAAACATATGTTAGAACATCTGTATTTACAATGTATTTTTGTTTATGTATATGTCTGCATGAGTGCTATTTTATTAGGTTAATTATTTCTTCTCTTTTACTTTGAATGTAGTGGTTAAATCTTACACTCTTTTGATATGTTTTTTCCTAATTTAATTTATATATTTGTACTAAATCAAGTGTGTGGGAAGAATGAAAGATGGAATGATGAAGGCCAGAATGTAAGACGGGGCTGCGTGCCCAATTCTTTACCCTTCAAAAATAAAGATTACTCATTCATTCTCATATTAATGAATGTTTGCTCCTACATGTGCAAAAGTTCACCAACAACTAGAGATAGTGAAAGTCAGACTGAAACAACTGTTTCAAGAAAACTGGGAATATTCTTGTAGTACCAGTAATGGAAAAATCTAACTATGTCAGTCCATAAGAACAGCGAAACCTCTATCTTAATGTGAAGAAAACTAAATTGATGACAACTGACAAAACAAATAAAGTAGCTAAAATAAGTATCAATGAGGAAAAACAGGAAGAAGTGGAGAGTTTTGAATATCTTGGATCACTACTAAGTAATAATGGAGATCTCTCTCTCTCAAACTTAAGTGCCCAGGGCACATGGGACTTCCGCAAGGGTTTTCCACAAATGCCTGTCTTTCGCCTTTTTTTCTGCTCTTGCCCAGGTGAGCCCTCTATTGCTCAACATCCTTTCTGTTGTTCTTCTCCATGTCTCTTTTGGTCTACCTTTACTTCTGTTCCCCTGTGGTGTCCATCTTAGTGCTATTTTTGGTAGTGAGTTGTCAGTCATTCGGAGCACATGTCCCAACCATCGCCAGCGTCTTTCCTCAATAATTGTTGTCAGTGGTTTCATCTGCATTTCTGCTAATAACATGTTATAATGGAGATACTATGAGTGAAATTAAAAGGAGGACATCTATCGTTCTTCAGAAAGTAAAACAATTAAAGAATCTGTGGAGAGGAACAGACAGAACTACAAAAATAAGATTTTTAAGGGCATGCATCTTTCCCATCGCAACATATGCCTGTGAGACCTGGACACCTAACAAAACAGCTGTGAAACACTTAAATGCCTTTGAATGTAAATGCTACAGAAGAGTTCTTCAAATATAAAGGACACAAAAAAAGAACGAATATATCCATACTACAAGAACATAATACTGAAAAGGCTGGCTAGTAAAGAGGATTAAAGAGAGAAAACTTAAATACTATGGACACATTAAATGTCATGATAATCTAGAGAAGACAGTCTTGGAAGGGTACATAACAGGAAAAAGAGAAGAAGACCAAGACGAAGATGGCAGCGTTGATAATCTGCAGATGGATGAATCAGCAGCAGGCCATCTTGCTCACAACTGAGAGGCCTACAGAAGTGCTGTTAGGGAGGCAAAGTTTCGCAAGGGACATGCAAATGAATGAATAAATGAACCAGTAACTCTGCCCCATTGTTTCATCTCAACTTTGCTTTGATAACTAAACTAAGCTTATGCCTCATCTGTCTAATCTCCACTTCATCTCACCTCATCATGATAATTAGACTATATGCCTCATCACAATTTCATCTTGCTTCAACTCTGTCTCATCTTTATGCAGTCAGCATCTGCAGGTAAGACCCACATAACAATGGAGAGGTGTGATATTGGAGCAGAATGACTAAACTTGGCTGTCATTCACTTACACAGCAAGTGGATGCCTATCTGGAATCTAGGATCTTTGATACATCTCATGTATCTCCGGATACAGATGTCACCTCAGCCAAGCCATGAGGTCAGTGTGTTATCACTTGTCACTTGAGTAAAAGGTAAAGCTGGAAATTTACATGGGTTTGGAAATCCCTCCATCCATCTAGCCATGTATATCTGTCCCTAATGCTTGGGAGTTGAGATCTGCAGTCAAAAGTCAGTAATTACCTATTACAGGTGATTGCCAAGTGTGTCCAGCAATTGGGATTTTTGAGGCATGTAAGTGGCAAGTGGTGGAGTTAGATATCAATATTATAACGGTAACTGCCCACTGATAACACCTCACAATTGGGAGCCACATGCAAAAATTGATATAATACCATTTTGTGCACTTGACAATGTCCACAATATTTTCCTGTACTCTTTACCAGATTTCTACCATGTGGATTCCTAGGTAAAGACAGTAAGAAACATTACCTGCCATTCCATTGATCAGAGAACACTTTAGATGATAGCGGGATAACAGATCAGTTTCACAGGGCCAACTCCACTCAGCATTCTTACGATATGTAATTAGTGCCTACTACCATAGAAGCTATAATACTTCATTCATTCATTCATATGCCTGTTGCGGAACTTTGTCTCCCTTACAGCACTCTTGTAGGCCTCTCGGTTGTAAGCAAGATGGCCTGCTGTTGATACATTCATTTGCAGATCACCAACGATGTCTTGCATTCATCTTCGACTTGGTCTTTCTCTTTTTCTTTTCCCAATATGTATCCTTCCAAGACGGTCTTCTCTAGATTATCAAGACGTTTAATGTGTCCAAAATATTTAAGTTTTCTCTCTTTAATCCTCTTTACTACCCAGCCTTCTTCAATATTAAGTTATTGTAGTATGAATATATTTGTTCTTTTTTGTGTCCATGATATTTGAAGAACTCTTCTGTAGCATTTACATTCAAAGGCATTTATGTGTTTCTCAGCTGTATTATTAGGTATCCAGGTATCATAGGCATATGTTGTGATGGGAAAGATGCATGCCCTTAAAAATCTTATTTTTGTGGTTCTGTCTGTTCCTCTCCACAGATTCTTTAATTGTTTTACTTTCTGAAGAGCGATAGATGTCCTCCTTTTAATTTCATTCATAGTATCTCCATTACTACTTAGCAGTGATCCAAGATATTCAAAACTCTCCAATTCTTCCAGTTTTTCCTCACTGATACTTATTTTAGCTACTTTATTTGTTTTGTCAGCTGTCATCAATTTAGTTTTCCTCACATTAAGATAGAGGTTTTGCTTTTCGCTGTTCTTACAGACTGACATAATTAGTTTTTCAATTCCTTTTTGTGTTGTGGACAGTAATACTGTGTCATCAGCATATCTAATCTCTGCTATTCATAACCTAAAATTGTTATGGAATCATAATATTCTCTGCCTACATCTTTGCTAACATTCCTCATTATATTTTCAGTATACAAGTTAAATAAGTACGGCGACAATATGCACCCCTAACGTACCCCTTCTTAAACTTTGTGTCAAACCAAGCTGTTGTTTCACCTTTTATTCTTACTGCTGTCTGTTGGTCTACAGCAGTGATGTCAATTGTATCAAATGTGTTGGAAATCCTATAATAATACTATAATATAATAATTATAATATAATACTATAATATAATATATAAATACTATAATAATGGGGATACAATGAGGGAAATTAAAAGGACATGCATCGCTCTTCAAAAAGTGAAACAATTAAAGAAGGTGTGGGGATTGATTGATCTTTATGTCAAAGAGAGGAACAGACAGAACTACAAAAATAAAATTTTTAAGGGCATGCATCTTTCCCATCGCAACATATGCCTGTGAGACCTGGACACTTAACAAAACAGCTGAGAAACACATAAATGCCTTTGAATGTAAATGCTACAGAAGAGTTCTTCAAATATCAATTCAATTTAAGTGCCTTGCCGCATGGCGTAGGCAATCATTTCTCTCCACAATTCCCTGTCTTTAGACTTGATTAAGAAATCTGCCAGTGACTTTCTTCCTAGCCACACTGACAGCCCATCCAGTAACTTCTTTCTTTGTCATTCTCTGTCTCTTCTTACTTCAATTTTTCCAGTTGCCACAGTATGTAACAATTTTCCTCTTGTCATGAAATGTCCTATAAATCTCACTTGTCTGCATCTGATCTTTGCTATAATTTGCTTTTTAACTCAAGCCTCTCTTAACACTTCATTGGTTTTCTTGGCTGTCCATAGTAACTTCAACATCCTTCTTATAAACCATATCTCCATGGCATCTATTTCTCGCTGTTCTCTCTTATTCAAAGACCATGCTTCACATCCATAAAACAAAACTGGCTCCATGTAACATTTAAGTAATCGGAATCCTCATTGCTGCTAATATATACTTTTGATAAGTTTCAGATCTTTCCCATCTATGTTGATGTCTTCCTGTATTCTTATAATTTTTGTGTGTCTCACTTTATCAAATGCTTTACAGTAGTCTATGAAGCATAAGTATAGGTCTATCTTTACTTCTATTGATCTTTCCATCAATGTTCTCAGTATATATATATATATATATATGGCGTTACTTGTGCCTTTTCCTTCAACGAAGCCACACTGTTCTTCAGCAATTTCTTGTTTTATTTTGCTCCTGACTATTCTCATAATATGAAGCAGGATTTTAGTAACATGGCTAATAAGACTAACGGTTCGATGTCTTCACATTCAACTGCTCCTTGTTTCTTTGGTAAAGCAATGAAAACTGATTGCAAAAGGTCTGATGGGACATAGTTACTGTTATAGACGTCACTCAACAATCTGGTAATTATTTCTATGCCAAGCTCTCCTAATGCTTCCAATTCTTCATTGGTGATTTTATCTGGTCCTGTTGCTCTGTTGTTTTTCATGTGTTTGATGGCTTCTTTCACTTCTGCTTTTAATATATCAGGCATATTCAAATATCATGGATACAAGAAAGAACAAATATATCCATACTACAAGAACTTAATATTGAAGAAGGCTGGCTAGTAAAGAGGACTAAACAGAGTAAACTTAAATATTTTGGACATATTAAACGTCATGATAATCTAGAAAAGACCGTCTTGAACGGGTACTTAATGGGAAAAAGAAAGAGAGGAAGACCAAGGTGAAGATGGCTGCAAGACGTTGATAATCTGCAAATGGATGTGTCAGCAGAAGGGGATATTACTTACAATAGAGAGGCCTACAGGAGAGCTGTTAGGGAGGCAGAGTTCCGCAAGGGACATGCAAATGACCAACTGATTTACCACAGTAGCTAATTTGGGCTTAGATTTCCAAGTAACCTTGACTTTGTTCCCACACAAGCTAACTACACCCATGATGGGTGGCCACTCTGGTCCAATATATATAGATTATATGTATATATCTCATCTCAGAAAATGAATTATATACCTCGCCTGTTAGTGAATATACATATATGAAATATATTCATGATATGAAATACATACCTTACCTGGATGGTCCAGGATTTCCACATGACACTGAATTTGTCCTACTCAAGCTATAACTAAACTCATGATGGGTGGTTACTCTGATCCATCACATATAATCCCATGGATAACATACCTCAACTGATGGTGTAGATTATACACCTCACCTAATGGTACAAATTATATATACCGTATTTCCCATCATAAAAGACACAGCTACGAGGGGAAGTCACTAAGTAACTCGCAAATTGAAATATTTTATCAGTGACAGTTATCAGGTAGTATTTAAATATATCCTTAGATAGTACCATCATCCAACTTTATAGTAGTTGTATGTAGGGGGCGCTGGGAGTTATGTGCGCATGTCCAAAGCAATAACAAAATGGTTATCCAACTGTTAGTGTGTACTAAAGAAGAACAGAGAAGTGTAGTGTGATTTTTGTGGGCTAAAGGACATTCAGTTGAGGACATTCATAAGGAAATGATTACAGTTTATGCTGAAAAGTGTTTATCACGTAAAGCAGTCTATAACTGGGTAAAAGAATTTTCTCATGGACACACCGAAATTGCTGACAAAGTCTGACTTGGCCATCTTGTTCAAATTGCAACAGAAGCGACTGTGCAACGTATGAATGAGATTATCAGATCTGATAGACGAGTAACGATAGACAGTGTAGCAAGTGCAGCTGGATGTTCACATGACTTAGCCTACAGAATAATGCATGAGCAATTGAATTTTCGGAAAGTTTGCCCGTGTGGGGTACCCACAGAACTGAATGATTAACACAAAATGAACTGATTTGGTCTGTCATTGCAGCATCTCTGTTATTACACATATGAAGGTGAAGACATGCTCCAAAGGATTATTACTGGAGATGAATCTTGCGTGCACCACTACCAACCCGAATCAAAATGTGCCTCAATGCAATGGAAACACCCGTCATCGCCATGCGCAAAAAAAATTTCAAGATTACTCCTTCTGTGGGGAAGATTATGCTGACAGTGTTCTGGGATTATCAAGGAGTGTTGTTAAAAAAGTTTCAGAAGTATGGTGACGGTGTGAATTCTGTATCGTACTGTGAAGCTCTGTCAATGCTATGGGATACGATTCGAAGAAAACATCCTGGTCTGCTGACTAGAGGTGTATTCTCCTTCATGACAATGCCAGACCACATACAGGTCAGTTAACCAAGAGAAAATTAGCCAGCTGGGTTGGTAAGTTCTTGAACATCCACCATATAGTCCTGACTTAGCTCCAAGTGATTTTTCACCTGTTTGGTCCATTTGAAAAACCACCTTGGCGGGAGCAGATTCTCGAGAAACAAAGAGGTGGAAACAGAAGTAAAAAATGGTTCAGAAATTGGACTCCCGATTTTTACACCATGGGTATTGCATCACTGATTACACAATGGGACAAATACACCAATGTTGGTGGTGATTATGTTGAGAAATAGGGGAATAATGTAGGTTCAAATATTAAAAGTTTTCAAATTACTGTCACATTTAGTTTTTTTTTTAACAGGCATCTGCGAGTTACTTAGAGACTTCCCCTCATATTATTTGGCAAGAAATATTTGGGAAAGAAAAAAAAAAACCTAAAACTGTTACCTTAAGAAATTTATCCAGGAGTTTATTAAAAATAAAAAAAATTTTACAAGTTGGGCAAGGATTTTTAACATTCCTATTTGCTGCTGAAAATTCATATGCCAAGTAAATGTGAGGCTGACAATAATGCCATGTTTTTGGGAGGGTGGGGTGGGGGTAGAAAAGAGGTCTAGATAAGGGGTCAGGACCATAATAACAACTGCCATCTATCACAACCATAATAATAAATGCCATCTATCAAGACCATAATAATAAATGCCATATATCAAGACCATAATAACAAATGCCATCTACACATACCATAATAACAAATGCCATCTATCAAGACCATAAAAACAAACGCCATCTATCAAGACAGCATAATAACTTGAGTTTCTTGGTTTTGATACTCATTTGATGATTCATTCATACTAAAATTTAAAGAACAAAATAGATGACAACAATATGTTACCAAGTGTCTGGAAACAAACTAAGGCTATCTAGCGATATGCAGCTGTGTATCTGTTTCTCATATTTTAATCCTTTCAGTGTTCTCCCTGAGTTAATTCACTCTTGCTTGTTGCTATTACAGTGTTACCCCCGAGTTAACTCACTCTCGCTTGTTGCTATTAGTGTTAGACCCAATTTAACTCACTCTTGCTTGCTGCTATTATAGTGTTAGCCCTGAGTTAATTCACTCTCGCTTGTTGCTATTAGTGTTAGCCCTGAGTTAACTCGCTGATTATATACAGATGCACTCTGTAGTTATATTTCATGATATAGATTACATACCTCACCTGATAGTGTGGAATATTAATCTCACCTGAGAGTATATCATCTTTTCACCTGTGTTAGAATCTGTACCCACAGACCTTCCTATGACTTGTGTTGTTCCAGTCTCCAGAGCATCCAACAACCCACTGTTGGTTACTGTAGAAACACGACTGTTCAGGATGGAAAACTCCACATTACTCTGAGCCTGTGGCCCACCAACTGCCAGTACCTGAAGAAAAAAAAAAAGATCTATTAGGATTCCCACACAAATTGAGGAAAAGAAAAACAATGTATGTATAAAGCTCACATTCATGTAACAGATGCATGTCTAGGCTTGTAAAGATGTATGGTTCAATTTTACAAGAAGAAAGAAAGGAAGAGGAGGTGTGCAGAAACAAAGCAGCTTAAAGTATAAAGAATGAATAAATAAAGCACATGCAACATTTCAATACTTCAGCAAATGGCTTTGTCAAGGACAGAACAATACACCAGATAAAAACATGAAGAGATGAGAAAACTCTGCTCTTTGGTATCCTCATAAGAAAATTGGGCACAAAGTGTGCCTAGACCAGCAGTTCCCAGACCCTTTTGCTGCACGCCCCACATTTAAAGGTCAAACATTTTTGAGGCCCACTAATAAAATCTTTATATTTGAAAGGTATAAATCTAATTTTATCAAGCATTATGTCATATTTTTTCCACATGTTTAACTGCATATTCAATGCTACACAAAAGTTATTTTCATTTACCTTAAAGATGGCACTGTTTCCAGTTGGATAGCATGTCTATTCAGGCTGGAATTTGTGACAAACACTTGAAGATCATCCTCCACATTCATTCTTGAACGATATTTGGTTTTCATGTCAGTACATGTAGAAAATGAAACTTCGCATAAATAAGTTGTTGAAAAAGGGAGAACTTTCATAGCCAGGGCTGACAAAAACCAGATATTCCAGCAAAGAAGTGCACCAAAAGGATGAGATATCCACAGCGGGGTCGTTAAATTTGATCTGTAATGTGCGATCGCTATACAGTTCCACTAATTCTTCTTGTGCACGACCAGTTAATTCAGAGAATACACACTGAAAAGGATTACAAATCCAATCGTATGCTTTAATATCTTCGGGCGTGAAGTATTTTTCAAAATATTCAGCAAGAGTGACCAGTGACCCCTTCCAGAATCTCGCCATTAACTTCATTGCTCTCTATAAATTCACAGAACAAGTGAAACACGTCTTGTGATTTGTTCTCGAGTCGTGTGCGCCAAAGTTGTAGTTTCTTCTTAAAGGCTACAACTTTGTCGTATGTCTTGAGTATACTGGCATCTTTAACCTGTAGTGATATGTTCAAAAGGCTATAAACATCAGCAAGGTAAGCCACTCAATATCAGTGACCTTACCTTACCTGCCAGGTTGAGATAGTGTTCTGTCAAAAACTGCAACAATTCAAAACAAAGCCCACACACCCTTGTAAGAACTTTTTATCTGGACAGCCAACTTACAGCCGAGTGCAATAGGAGATGCTTGTGTTCTGCATCTGACTCAGAACAAAGCTGAGCAAATAATCAACTGTTCACTGTTCTAGTTTTTATGAAGTTTACATACAATCCAAACACAGACTTCAAGTACAGATGCCAGAGTTTCTTCTTTGAACCAAGTGTCTCACGATGGATCATGCAATGGGTGCTTACAATCTCAGGTGACACTTGCTTTATGCAAATTACAACACCACTGTTGCGGTCAGTCATTATGGCAGCACTATCAGTGCAAACTCCAATGCAATTCGTCCACCGCAGCCCAAACGCTGTGAAAAAAATCGTTTAAAACATGAAATATTTCATCGGCCATCGTTTTTGCTGGCCGTGACTTGCAAAAAAGAAATTTCTCTTGCATATTATTTTGCCAACAATAGGGAACATAAACGTGCAGCTGTGACTCACCAGTTGACTCATCTAACTGAATAGCAAACTTAGTAGATTGTATTCATTCAGTTAGTTGGGCGACATTTCAGATATTCTGCAGACAGTATCGTTCGATAGGAATGCTTTTCAGTTTTGTAGCATACTTTGAGCCAAACAATATGTCACAAATCTCAACAGCGGCTGGTATGATAAGATCTTCTCCAATCATGTGTGCTTTCTTTGATTTTGCGATTCTCTGGGAAATCAGGTACGATGCTTTAAGAGCTTTTTTGCTGAGTGGCTTTTGTTTTTAAAATTGTCTTCTGTTCACTATATTCCTGGCTTTACGTTAGAAAAATTCTTTGGTTTTATTCTGTAGATCTGGATGTCTTGTAGTTAGATGATGACACAATTTCGTTGGGTTCACTGCCTCACTAGAGAGGATTTGCAAACAAATAACACATTGTGGCAGATTTTGGTCATTTGTTGATGGATTGTTTGTATAGTCACTTAAAGTTTAAACAATTAAAAAAGGCTATCCGAAAAGTCTCCACGATCACTATGTGTGTAACCTGGAATCTGTTGATTAATCCAATACAAATTACACATAGCATCAAGACTGAACAGCGGCTCTCAAGCCAACGAAATGTGACTTTTAAATTAAAACACAATTGGTGAGAATTATATTTCACTTCGCAGAATCTACGCCGACTGTTCTCTAAAATTACATTGTAAAACTGTATTTCAGCAACATGGTCAGAAATACGCCCATGTCGCACTTAAAAAGTGATACTGAAAAACAATATAGGGTGGAGCTGGGGGCAGTGAGTGGTGAAGGAAGTGCTCAGGGTGTCTTAACAAAGAAGCTATGGAGGCTCTCTGGTGGCTAGAAATAGGGAATATGATTAGAAAAGACTGGAGAATCAGATTAATAATATTAACTGTAACTAACACATGACAAGAATGAAAAGTGCAGCAGAATGAGTGAGTCCACAACAAGAAATCTGGGCATCAAAAGCAGGAATAAGAAAAGAAGAAATATGAAACAGATCAAAGAAAGTTAAACTTTTTTATTAATACGCCTTGGGCGGAGACAACTTGCCTAGAAAATAAAAAGCTGTTAATATGAACTTTGGAAAGGATACCTAGTTCATTCTGAAAATAAATGAACAATCTATGGCAATGCAATATTTTGTATCACAGAAATCATACACAGCATGGCAAAGTCCGGTATCACTGAAAATTGTCCCCCTGGGAACAACTGTGTTAAGAGCACACTTATCTTAACAGTCTTTGTGAGACAGGGAACATAGATCTGTTTGCTTAAAAACTCTGACCTACTTTTGTAGCCCAGAAACTTGTAGCAATCAACATTAATTATAACTGTTATTTTTGTAAAATGTAATGTCAGGTTGGTGGATGGATGGGGACATGGAGATCTCTGGCGGGGATGAGGAAAGTCTGGTGTGAAACCAATGAATCCAGGATGTAAACAAAACAGAACTAGCAGACTATAGGTGGCGGGGAATGGATATCATTGAAGCACTCATCGGATTCCTCATCCCAAAGTTGGAGTGTCTCTGTGGAACTATCTCAAAACCATCTGACATGGACTTAAGTACAGCAACCAGAGACTGGAAAACAAAGTTTTGGCCAGGCCAGCCTATACCACTGTCTTCATGGCAGTCCAAGCAAGGAAAGGTGCTGAAGTCGGAGGTACCCAGCCAAAAGGTGCATCGCAAAAGTCAGGGTAACACGCACTATCGTTAACGAAATGTCTCTATCTGCAGTTTTCAAACATGGTGCTCGCCCTGTGAAGACTAACCAGGCAGCTGCAGTGCCGGACCCCCTGCCTCAAAAGGGTCCACCCAATGCTACTGGAGGTCCTCTCAGTTTGTCTTGTGAAGCCAGGAGACATGAGAGTAGAGCTACTGGCCAAAAAATACATCATCAGAAAACTACCAAAAAGCATGAACTTAAAATAATGCAGTGGAATGCTGAGGGTGTCAGCAGTGTTAGAGATGGCTATAGCAAAAAGGTGGAACTAGAGAACATACTCTTTGCAGAGCAGGTAAGTATATGCTGCATACAGGAGACACACCTAACCAAAGATGCCGCCTTTAACATCAGAGGCTACCAGTGTTTTAGATCAGGCTGACAAGACAGAAGAAAAGGAGTGCTCACACTTGTTAAGAATAACATTAGCACATGTCAGGTGGGAGTGTACATGGAAGGAGCCAAATACCAGATGATCCATCTAAAAACCAGTAATACAGACTTCCACCTCCTTAACTATTACTGTCCTAATGACCATCCACTTGCTCTAGAAACAATCCCAGACAAAGAGAGACTAATGGTCTGTGGTGATTTTAACAACCATTCCCAAAGCTGAGGCTATGACCACATAAACAAAAGAAGAGAGGAAGTTGAGAGCTGGCAGTATGATAATGGACTTCTCCTGATCAACCAGCCAATGGATCCCCCAACATTTTACTCAAGGGCTTGGCATACAAGCTCAACACCAGATCTGGCATTCTACTCTACAGATCTGAAGTGGAACATTACACGCAAAGTTGGAGAAAGATTTGGAGTGACCATCAACCAGTCTTACTGACAACAGAAACTGAACTCCTTAACACCAGTAGCCCTCTCCACAGTTGGAACTACAAAAAAGCAAACTGGACAATGTACAGACATCATACAGGTATCCTGGTGGGACAGTTGTCCATAGAAAGTAAGGATATTAACAGCATAGTGAAGGAATTCAATGCTTGTATCCTTCAGGCCGCTTGTGAAACCATTCCCAGAGGAGCTCGTAGGGATTATAAACCATACTGGTCTAGTCAGCTGGGAAAACTCCATGATGATGTGGAAAGAGCTCGAAAGCAAGCAGAAAATAGACCATGCAAAGAACACCACAATAATTATCAACATGATAAGGCCAAATTTCAGACAGCCAAGCTGCAAGCCAGACAGGAAAGTTGGAGAGAGAAAACAGAGTCCCTAAACTTTTAAAAGGATGGAAGAAAACTAATCAAACAGTTAAACGATGAGAGTACTGGAAGAAGTACAAAGATTACACTAATATAGGACGGGAAAACTCTTACAGGTAAGCAGGTAGCAGATCACTTTGCTCGCATGTTTGCACAAGACTGCAACATTGATATCCATCTAGAGAAAGAGTGTACAGTGCACAGTGACCCACAGAAAGAAGAGGAACAAGCCAGAAAAGTAGAGGTCACGGATGCACCAATCACACACAGCGAGTTAGACCTAGAAGTCAGTAAACTGAAACCAAAGAAATCACCAAGACCAGATGGAGTGTCCAATGAAATGATCAAGAACCTGGGAATGGCAGCAATGGGAAAGCTGTTGGATATTTTCAATATGTGCTGGAGCACAGGTAAGTTACCTCAAATCTGGAAGGAAGCAAGCATGGTACCACTGCTAAAGCCAGGGAAAAACAGTGATACAGTCTCCAACTACAGGCCAAGCAGTCTTACTAGCTGCCTCTGCAAAACGATGGAACACATCATGGACATGAGGCTAAAGTGGTACCTAGAAAGTGAAAACCTCATTCCACAACAAGCAGGATTTAGGCAGTACTACAGTACAGAAGATCAAGTGACCTATCTCTCTCAAGAGATTGAGGATGCATTTCAAGAGAAAAACCTTGTACTAGCAGCGTGGATAGACCTGAAGAAAGCCTTTGATAAAGTATGGAAAAAAGGTCTGCTGTGGAAACTAAGAAACTGCAATGTGAATGGAAGACTGTACAACTGGATAAAGTCCTATTTACACAATAGAAGAGCTAGAGTAGTAATGGATGGACACAAAAGCCAGAAAGTACTGCTGTGACATGGTGTACCACAAGGAGGAGTCCTTTCATCTACACTATTCCTGGTATTCATTAATGACCTTGTCAAGGAACTTCCCTATGGAATCAAAACGGCACTGTATGCAGATGATCTGGTTATGTGGTGTACAGATGAATACACGACAGTTGCTACACAGAGACTCAAAAAAGCAGCAGACATCTTGACATCATGGACAAACAAATGGTGTGTAAGTATCAACACAGAGAAATCAAGTATCACTCTGTTCACTCTCTCATCTAAACAGAATCAACACAGAGAAATCAAGTACCACTCTGTTCACTCTCTCATCTAAACAGAAAGCAGGTAAGATCTTTGTAAATGAAATATCCTTAAGGATGGACAACCAATCCACTTACTTAGGAGTGACTCTTGACTCAAAACTGACCTGGAAGCAACACATCAACAGTGCAGAAGCAAAAGCCAGAAGAAAACTAATCATAATAAGAAAACTGAGTGGAACCACATGGGGAGCTAACGAAAGAATCCTCAAGAATGTATATCAGCAAAGTATTCTACCACATTTAGAATATGGCTCAACATCTTGGTGCACAGCATCAAACACTACGCTGCATAATCTAGACAAGGTACAAAATCAGTCACTACAGACTATCACAGGTGCCATGAGGTCCACACCAGTAGTAGAAATGCAGAAAATGGTATTCAAGCACTAAAGTAATGTAGAGACACAAAAGTCATGACCCTGAGAGAGAAATTCCTCAGCTTTGTAAGCCATCCCCTGAAGGAGAGATTCAATAACTTGGCACTGAGACGGCTTAAAAGAAGCAGCTTCATTCATCAGGCCGAGTGTATGCATCAGCTGATACCTGACATTCCAACTGTAGTCGCTCCATTATCATATGTACCAGAGCATACACCATGGAAAGAAGCAGATTATACACAAATAACTATTCAGACTGAAGTGAAAGGTGTGCAGAATGGTGAGATGCAGAGCAGTCTTGTAAGATCAACAGCCACACTTAGTGTTCTAGATGACAAATATCCATATGACACCTGGATATGTGTGTATACAGACGGATCTGCACACAATACCATAGAGAATGGAGGGGAAGGAGCACATATTGAATATCCAAACAACACCACTGATACGATTTCCATACCCACTGGAAAATACTGCAACAAATATGATGCAGAAGTTAGGACAATTGATATGTGCCCCGTAGTAATTCTCACAGATGTAAGATCAGTACTGGAAGCTCTTCAGTGCAACAAACTACCAGACCTTAAGGATGCCTTGTCAAAAATTGGCTTACAACATGGAGTCACTTTGCAGTGGATTCCCTCCGACTGTGGGATACCAGGCAGTGAGAAAGCTGACCATTTGGCCAAAGAGGGCACTGAAATGGAGCAACCAGACATACCAGTTACCTATAATCAGAAGAAAAGCATGATAACAACCTACAGGAAGCCACAAACACCACCACGTGATGACTATCACATGCTAAACAGAAAGGTAAAAGTCACTATTTTCTGTCTCCAAAAAGGACACAGCCGACTTCGAAGTCATATGTATACAAAGTTTAAGGTTGGTACTACTAATCTATGTACATGTGCCCAGGTGCGCCAAACTGTGGAAAATATCCTCCAAAACTGCACCAACTATGAGACACTGAGAAATAATTACTGGCCCAGTGAAACCACTAAAGAAGATAAGCTCTATGGTTCCATACATGAATTACAAAAAAGAGTGAAATTTGTCCAAGAGACAGGACTGCAGATATAGACAGACAATGCATACGAAGAAGAAGAAGAAGAAGACAGAAAGTTGTACACAGTATATCCTGCTTTGTTTGTCTAAACATAAAAACTTACACTGTTTTTTTTCTATCCCTTCTTCGTTCACTTCTACCACCAAGACCGCCTCGTGATCCTACTGAATTTACTCCTGTGGGATAGGTTCCATGGTCCTTCTGTGGTCCCCAAGAAGGCCACAAGAGGTTCAGAGTATCGTGCGGCTTGGGCCTGTATTCTTGGTGGGTCGCAGAAGCGGGATTGCGTGATACCATGGTTTTCATTGCACCAGTTTAATCCAGAGTTGGACTTTCTCACCGGAAAATCTCGACGTGTTTTTGGATATCAGTATTATCCCCGCCCAGTGAGAGGTGGTTGTTCATCCAGTCTAGAGTTGGACTTTCTCATTAGAAAACCTCAATGTGTTTTGGGATATCTGTGTATCCCCACTGGGCGAGAGGTGGTTGCCTATCCAGTCCAGCGTTGAACTTTCTCACCGGAACACCTCAGCGAGATTAGAATATGCATACATTCCCGTCAGGTGAGAGATGGTTGCCTATCTAGACTGCACTGGTCCAGTGTCTCCGACTTCAGAATTTTGTGGTCGTGGCCGCTACCCTTCCTAGTTGTGACCAGGATAGAGCTTTTATTCAGGAGGACAAATCCTCGCCATTAGTAAGTTTCACCCCTGGGTTGAGCCGGTTTAGGCGTATTATCCCAGTATGTATGTGTTTAGTACATGACCGACCTCTAGAGCAGAGGTACCATGGCATGAGTAGTCATCAAATTTCACCTCTGGATTATGCCAGTTTGCATATTTCACCAGTATGGGGGTATATCGGACAAGGCTGGCCTCTAGAGCAGAGATGCCATGGTATGAGTAGTTCTCGCAGCGAGACTACTGGACCTACCGATTAAACTTCACTTTATCCTTTCCATCACCTTTTCACAAGCAGCGCCACCTGGCAGCCCTAATCGCGTTTTCTTCATTGGCAGCTGAATAATCTCGCCAGTAGTGTTTTCTATCCCTGAATTCTATGTACCTATTCCTGCAACTGGACTGGTTGGTAGATGACCTAGCATTTGTCAAAATCATTACGTGAACATGAGGCAATATGTGAGATGGCAGAAGCCTAGCGTTGATTAAAATCATCTGTGAACATGAAACAATATGAAGGGGAACCCAAAAGTAATCAGAATTTATTAAATAAAAAAAAAAGTATTAGAGATAATAAGTTTGCCTTCCAGTCTCCTTCAACATGCCCTCCATTTGATTCAAATATTTTTGACAAGCATGTCCCCATCAAAGAAATGAGAGTAAAACACGTAACAAAATCCCCGTGGATAACTCCCAATATATTGCAACTCATGAGGAAACGGGATGAAGCTCACAAAAACAGAACATTCAGTAGCTATCGTTCACTTAGGAATAAGGTGCAGTATTTAATTAGGCAGGAAAAGAAAAATTACTTCAGAAATTTAGTGAAAGACAAAACTGATAGTAAATCAATCTGGAAAGCGATCAATACTCTTGTAAATAAAAGGAAGCAAACTGACCCACAAACACTTATTGGTGAACATACTTGCATAAACTTCAGTGAACATTTTAGGGAAGAAATTAGTATTCTAAAATCTTCATTATCGACCCCTAATTGCGACATGAGCGTGTTGAAAACTTTCAGCGACAGTAAATGTGTAAAGCTAAAACAAACTAATATTCCTTTCCTCACAGTCGGTGAGGTTTATAACTACATCCGGTCCTTAAAGAACACTAACTCAGCAGGATGTGATGACATTAGTAACAAGATACTACGCTACGCTGCACCAGTTATCACAGACACACTAACATACTTATACAACTTGTGTATTGACAAAAAATATTTCCCTGACGCTTTTAAACTCGCCAAAGTTTTTCCTCTTTTTAAATCTGGACAGACTAGTGACCTCTCAAACTATAGACCCATATCCATTCTGTCATCACTATCTAAACCTCTTGAAAAACATATACAAAAGTTAACTCTGCTCCACTTCCAAGAAAACAATCTAATAATAGACAGTCAGTCTGGTTCTAGACCAAATTACTCCTGCCACACAGCATTAACTAAAATGACAGAAAGCTGACTGTCTAATATAAATGATGACAAATTGTGTGGTGCTGTCTTTGTTGATTTCAAGAAAGCCTTCGATATGATTGATCATGAAATTCTTGCAAAAAAAGCTGGAAGGCTATAGATTACACCCTGACCTAACAAAATGTATTACATCTTTTCTCTCAGGTAGAAAACAAGTAGTTTGCTTTAGAAACAAAATATCTGGCTCGTCTGTGGTTGATACTGGTATTCCTCAAGGCTCCATTCTTGGTTCTCTTCTCTTTGCTATCTATATTAACGACCTACCACTACATTTAAAGCACTCTTCATGTGATCTTTTTGCTGACGACTGTACTGTTTACAATAGTGAATATGACATCAATAAACTACAGACAACGCTCCAAAATGATATAAACAGTTTGATTAAATGGAGTAATAAAAATGGTATGTTGATAAACACCAACAAAACAAAATCCATGCTCATCACTACAAGACAGAAACTGCAAAATGCAACTAAAACTTCACTACAGCTTTGTGCTGGGACTAAGGCAATAGAAAATGTTCATGAACATAAAACCCTAGGAGTCATCATTGATCAGCATTTAACTTGGAATTCTCACGTACATAACCTAACGAATTTGATTGCACAGAAAGTTTACCAATTAGCCAAAATTAAACACTTTATCGACAAAGACACAAGAAAAATATACTACATATCACACATACAAACACACTTAGATTACTGTTCCACAATCTGGGATGGATGCTCAGTCTCAAAACACAAAAAGGCTCCACTCACTTCACAAGCGAGCATTAAATCTTATTTGTGACAAACACCCAGTACAGACTGTAGATCAACACAAACAACTCAAAATTCTACCCCTCAAAAATAGAATCATTTTTAACAAAGTTAAGTTTGTTCAGAGAATTCTGTCGCACAATGCTCCACCTTACTTGTGGTCACTGTTTACGTATAATACTAAACATAGCCAGCGTTTAAAAAACTGTCTTCTTCCTAAACCCAGGACTGATCTGTACAAGAAAAGCCTTGCATACTCTGCAGTACAGCTCTGGAACACCCTCCCCTACAATTTAAAATCCATTGGTAATACTTCATCCTTTAACTCAAACCTGTTTCATTATTTACTTGCTTGTAATTATATGCCTCCATAAAATAGCCAGTACTCTCTCAACACATGGCTCGTAAACCATCAAGTACTTTAATGACATAGTTAGAAAAGCAACTTGTTAGATATTGTTAGAAATTATTTTAATGTTTGTTAAAAAAAAAAACAAATGTTAGAAGATGATTTACAATGTATTTTTATTTATGTATATGTCTGCGTGTGTATGTGTGCGTGAGTGCTATTTTATTAGGTTAATGACTTCTTCTCTTTTACCTTGAATGTAATAGTTAAATCTTACACTCTTTTGATATGTTTTTCCTAATTTAATTTGTATTTTTTACTAAATCAAGTGTGTGGGAAGAATGAAAGATGGAGTGATGAAGGGCAGAATGTAAGACGGGCCTGCGTGCCCAATTCTTTACCCTTGAAAATTAAAGATTATTCAATACACCTATCAAAAGGTTTTTTTTTTGTTTTTTTTACATTTCTGGAACTCTTAAATGGAATTATAGTTTATGGTCTACAGCAATTTTTCTTTCACTTCATCTATATCTGTGAATCACTTCCATTGCATATGTTTCTTCATCTGTGATTAAAAAAAAAAGTCACATGGAGCAAGATCTGGTGAGTATGGAGGATGAGGAACAAGCACCTTGTTGTTTTTAGCCAATAATGTTGGACAGAGAAGGCTATGTTGGCAGCAACACTATCTTGGTGCAGAAGCAAGTCTCCACTTTTCCACAAATTTGGCCATTTTTGTTACAAACTTTCATGCAGTTGTTTCAAAACCCCAAGATAATGTTGGTTTATTGTTTGTCTTGGTAAAACAAACTCCTTATGAACCATCCCGTTCACGTCAAAAAACAAAAACAAAAAAAACCCAGCATTATCTTAACACTGGATCGAACATGTCAAGTCTTTCTGGGTCTGGTGAATTTCAATGTATCTACTGGCTAAATGCCTGTTTTGTTTCTGCATCACATCCACAGCACCTATTCTCATCTCCGGTCACTATCTTTCTGAGGCATATCAACAGTACCAGATATAGTTTTGTTCAAAAGAAAACAAAACTGAACACACTCCTTGTTATCAGCCATCACAAAAATGCTGAATGTGCAGGAAACTCTCTACCGTAGACCGGGGAAAAAAAAAAAAGCAACAACTCACAAGACCTCTGGGAGTCATGACCCAGAGGGGCCCACCCTCCTTAGAGTGTCAGGAGTTTAAAGGGCCAAAACACTTGTCTGAGGGGGGGGTACTTCTTCTGATGATCTGAAGGAGTTGTGTTGTTGTTCCACTCTCTACGGTAGAGTTTGCTGCATATAGCAGATTGATACTTATATGCAAAGTGCTTGTGCACAATGTTAAATTATGGTTGCTTTTCCCCTGTAAGTTAAGAAAGAAACAAAGATAATGCCACTGACCTGAAACATGGAGCCAATGATAAGAGTAATATTCTTTGGTTCCAGTCTCAGTGGTGGAAAGACTTCTACTGGCTTTGGGATACTGTACATTACTTGACCAGTGGGGAGTTTTATGGAAGCAGTTAGGGTGGTATGACCAACTACTGCTCCAAACACTGTGTATATCCTGGTTACACTGTCAAGAGAACTTCTGTTTGTTGACCTGTGGAAATTTAACGGGAATAAAAAATCTATTCTTCTGGGCAGAAGCCATCTTGGTTCACTTGAATGAGACAGCCTCCTGTCCTACGAGTACAGTAGCTTGTTTCACAGTCCTCTCATACAAGTATGCTAGCTTATTTTACAGTCTTTTCATACAAATATATATAGTGACATGTTTTATAGTCGTCCCATATAAGCACAGTAGCTCATTTTATAGTCTTCTCATAAAAGTATTACAGCATATTTTATAATCCTCTCATATAAGTAAGTAGACTCTTTTGAAAACAAATGCCTAAGAAAAATAGTCAGTATAAAGTGAAACAAATTCAAGAACAACACAGAGGTAAAGCAGATGAGCAAACAACCTGTCTCATGGGTGTTCACATAAAGGAGATAGACATACATCAGTCATGTGATGAGAAGAAACAGTCAGAGAATCCCAAAACAAGCTATCAAGTGGAACACAACAGGGTGAAGAAAAAGAAGTCGACCACGTGAAACTCTAAAGAGGACATTGTTAAGAAAGGGCAGTTTAGTGGGCATAAAATCCCTTGATGAGGCTCACCAAAAACAGGAAAACTTGGCAAACTACCATGTGAGCCCTATGTGACATTTAATGGCATGGGAAGGATGTACGATAATATATAAGTATTACAGCCTATTTTATAGTCCTCTCACACAAGTATCACAGCCTATATTATAGTCCTCTCATACAAGTATTAAAGCCTATTTTACAAACAGAAATATGTAAAACAGGAGCAACTTTATTCGTTAAGAAATAAATTGTTGTCAACATTTTTACTTTTATTCATACATTAACAAACAGGATGAAAAGAAGGAAGGTGAGAGACTATAGGCTAGAAAATAGGTAAGTTATATAGGGTGTTTTTGAAGTCTCTCTACACTTTCTATAAAAAAAAAAAGAAAAATGAAGTAAATGATGTCATCACAAAATGTGCTAAAAAAATCATTTAGTTAGTTACAATAGTGACTGCAATGATACAACACTGTTTTGGTTTAGCTGGTATGTACCACTGAAATATTCATTATAACAGGTGTTGGAAATGTCCACCACGGGCTTCAATACATGACTGTATACAAGTCTTCATATTGTCAAATACCTTGCGCAATGTGCTGTTGTTATTTCATGAATGGTAATTCTGACTGCTTCTTTCACGTCCTCAATTGTTTGTACATTATTTTTGTAAACATTTCCTTTCAAGAAACCATATAGATAATAATCTAATGGATTTAGATCTGGAGAACGAGCGGTCTAAATTCCATGACATATTATGCGATTTGTGAACATTTCTTTAAAAAAAAAAAAAAACAAGTGTTGCTCTAGCTGTGTGTGCAGTTGCACCATCTTGCTGGAACCACACTTCTTCAATTCCACGTTCATTCAGCTGTTCTAAAAAAGGTTACAGAATGTCAATATGGTACCGATCAGCATTTATAGTGTTCCTGAAGAAAATTGGTCCAATTAAATATTTTCTGATGGTACACCATACCCCAATTTTCGCATCGTGTAGCGGCGCTTCACGAAATGCACTGGGATTAACACTGCTTCAAGTACGATTATTTTGGCTATTAACATATCTAGATAGATGAAACCATGCCTCATCAGAGAAGAATGTTAAAATGAGAAATGACTCGTCTTCTTCAGCTAAAAATGCTTGAAACCACGTGGAGTAGTTGACTCTAGATTGAGTGTCACACTCTTTTAGTTCAGGCACAACAGAAATCTTGTATGGGTGAAAACTTAACCCGATGTTAAAGAATTTTGGGCACTGTGCTCAGTGACACATTCACTTCTTGCGACATTTTCCTTAAGGACTTGCACGGACTTTTCAGGATTCTGTCTTGGATATCTAGATATTTTTCTTCAGACACAGCAAGCCTACCAGATCACGGAACATCTTCCACAGTTCTCGTATCACGAAACTTATTTAACAAATTTCTTACCGTAGTGCGATGAGGAGGTTGTTTATCATGAAATTTTGCTATAAATCTTTGAACAACTATCCATGTGTATTGACCGATATTTCGAAACACCTGTTCAAGCAAAAAAATTCTTTCCTCCGTTGATAATACCATTCTCTTTTGAGTGCAAAAATTACTCCAGCAGATGGCAACCATTCACTGCATTTTTCTTCACAATTGACTGTGCAGAACATTTTTTTTATGTCACTTTCTTCATTTTGATATAGAAAGTGTAGTGAGACTTTAAAAACACCCTGTATAAAAGGAAGAAATAAAAAGAGAAAACTAATCATGAATTTTAAAAAGTTATTTATTACTTTATTTTTTGCTCATAACCTTATATAACTCCTTGCGACTTCTCATAGAACCCCAGCTGAGAAATGCTACATTAGTGTGTCAACATCAGTTACAGTTACACTACATTAGTGTGTCAACATCTGGTAGTCCTGACTTACATTAGTGTGAAAGCACTTGTTAGATTCTGAAGTTCTTACCTTTAAGCACCATGAGAATTATTTTTAAAACCTTTCCAAATGTACTTCAAAAATAATTTATACAAATACTACTATGATAATAGTTTGCAAGCTTTGTACATGCATTCTATAAATCTATTATAAATCTCTGATAATGCTGGAGCTAGGACAAATTAACGGTTATAGAAAACACTTTGTAAACAACCAACGTTTGACAGGAACTATTAGAAAATATACTCTTGGATGGATGATGCAACATGCAGGGGAGCATATATGGAGTTGTCCCAGATGCAATGAAACAGGAGGCTGAATTATGAACTTTATTATATATGTATATTATAATATTACAATTAATATACAGTTTACAAACAGCTCATAAGATTATCTTCTTATATCCTTCCCGGGCTGTTAGACGTCACATAGGGGTCTCAAGGTAGTTTGCCAATTTTTCCTGTCTTTGGCGAGTCTTTCAACTGTTTCAGCGAGCTTTTCAACCTCATCAAGGGATTTTATGCCTGTTAATTTGGCCTCTCTTAACAATCTCCTCTTCAGAGTTTCAAGCGGTCTGCCTCTTTCTTTGGCCTGTTGTGTTCCACTTGATAGCTTGTTTTGGGATTCTCTGATCGTTTCTTCTCATCACGTGACCAACATATATTCATCCCCTTTCCCTGATCACCCATGAGACTGGTTGTTGTTCAGTCATCTGTCTTATTTCTGCATTGTTCTTGAATTCATTCCACTTGATGCAGAGTATTTTCCTTAGGCATTTGTTTTCAAAAGAGTCTAATTTCTTGTCTATTCCTTTAGTTGTTTTCCAGCTTTCGCATGTATAAATGAGGGTGGATATTACATTTGAATTGAATAGTCTTAACTTGGTTTTTGTGCTTATAACTTTTGCCATATGTTCTCAAGATTCTTGAAGATCGATGCTGCTTTTGTAATTATAACTTCCTTTCTGGTGTCACCATCCTGGTCTATGTAGCTGCCAAGGTATGCAAATTGATTGACTTCTTCAATATCTATCCCTTCTATGTGTATTTTTCCATTCTGATTAATGGGAATTTTCATTATTTTTGTTTTGTCCTTGTTAATTTCAAGTCCTATTTTGCTAGCCAGTGAAGACAGGCTCTCTATTTTTTTTTTGCACGGAATTCACATTGTTATTGATAAGAGTTATGTCATCAGCAAAATCAAGATCTTCTAGCTGGGTCCCATGTACCCAGTCAATACCTGTGTAGCATTTTTTCATTATGAAGTCTATTTAATTCCAAAAAAGCAAAGGAGACAGTCTACATCCTTGTTTCACACCTGTTTCAATCTGGAACCATTCACTCATCCCTTCTTCTGTCTTGATTGCACAAACATATCCATTGTAGAAGTCCGTAACTCTTTCCCTGCCATAGTCGATATCGCGATAACTTCCTGTTAGTCTAGTGACTGCCATGTTCACTATAACGATTTTGTTTTGTTGCAATGTAAAACTATTGTAAAACTTTTTATTGTACACGATTTATCTGCGCATGTCTAGTGACCTTTCATAGTTCAATCCAAAGTGTGGCTAACAACCGAGCAAAACAGATGTTTTACCAGAGAAATTTCAGTATTTATTGTGATTTCGGAGGCAGAAGGACATGTCCTATGACCCGACCACTGTTCCTGAATGTACCCCAAGTACATCCAGACCTATTAAATGGACTGAAGAAGTAGTTAGATGGTTATTTCAGACATTATTTTAGTGAGAATGCCACCACACGACGAGATCGGACGAAAAATTAAGTAGATCTGGAAATCGCCAATGATAAACACTGTACATCTAGGCATCGCCGATGGTAAGCACCACACAATTATCAGCTAAAATCATCACGCTACTTCTTTTTCCTAAAAAACTCTTCATTTATGAAATCTTCTTACATTTGCAACTATTTTCATGCATAATATGTATAATTTTAAAGTGGAAATACTTTCTAAATTCACTTTTACAACTCATCCCCTATACAAATCAAGACCCGGAGTTTTTGCATGGCACTGATGGGAATGTCCATGTTTTTTTTTTCTGGGCATGGGAAGAGTTAATGCCGTTGACAGTTTTAAATGGTATTCAATATAGACTTAAAATTCTCCAGTTATGTCATCTGCAAAATCAAGATCTTCCAGTTGGGTCTCATGTGCCGAATCAATGCCCGTTTTACTTGTGCAGCATTTTTTCATTATGAAGTCTATAGCCATTCCAAAAAGGAAGGGAGATAATATACATCCCTGTTTCACACCTATTTCAATCTGGAACCATTCACTCATCCCTTCTTCTGTGTTGACTGCACAAACATATCCATTGTAGAGGTCTCTAATGATGTGGATAACTTTTAGATGGTATTTCATATATTCTTAAAATTCTCCACAATGAATCTCTGTTTATGCTATCAAATGGCTTTTTAAAGTTCAGGATTAATGGTTTTTGCTTTTCAATATGTTCTTCAAGTATTATTCTTAGAGTAAAGATCTGGTCGAGACAGCTTCTCCCTTTTTGAAATCCTGCTTGTTCTTCTCTCATTGTGGCGTCCACTATATCTTTAAGTCTATTCAAAATGACCTTGCAAAATACTTTTGACACAACTGATATTAAGGTTACTCCTCTCCAATTGTTACAGTCGCAAAGGTTGCCTTTTTTTTTTTTTTTGGTATTTTAACAATGATTCCTTTTTCCATTTAGAAGGGACCTTTTCTTCTTCCCAAATCTTGTTAAATAATCTCTGTAGTTGTCTCATGTTGTCACTATTGATAGCTTTTAGCATTTCGGGTGTTATTTCATCTTCACCTGAAGCTTTTTTGTTAGCTATTAAATTCACTGTTGTTTCAGTTTCACGCAATTTAATTTCATCTAGGTTGACATTTAATTGTGGAGCTGGTAAGTCAGTTTCAAGGTTTAACAATTCTTTTGGGTGTGGTTGATTAAGTATTTCTTGGAAGTGTTCAGCCCATCTTCACTTTTGGTCTTTACTTGATGTTAACAGGGTTCCAGTTTTGCTAAGGATTGGTCTTTCTTTAGATGTAATAGTACCTGTTAGCCTCTTTTGTATGTTATATAAAGTTTTGCTATCTCCTGTTTTTGCTGCTTTCTCTGCTTCATTGGATGTTTTGGAATGATTAGCAAGTTCCTGATTGAAATTACTGTTAGTATTCTCTTCTTGTAGGCTGTGGCTGTTTATTTTTCTGTGTATTGATTTCTTGCATTGGCTTTTCAATTTTAGTTTTATTTTCCCTATACGCAGAAACAGTGATTACAACTGTTAACATCTGCACCCCTATATGCCATTACATCTATCAGAGATGTTCTGTATTGCTATCACAAAAATGGTCTATCTGGTTTCTAATTCTATCATCTGGAGATATCCATGTTGTTTTATGTATCTCTTTGTGTGGAAATATTGTGCCTCCAATGACCATGCCCTCTGTTGACATATTTCAATTAATCGTTCTCCGTTCTGATTAACCATGTCAGTTCCTTCTTTCCCCATCACTTTTTCAATGTCGGTGTTATCTTTCCCTACCTTAGCATAGAAATCCTCCATAGCAATTAGGATGTCATGTTTAGGGACTCTGTTGACGATTTGTTGTAATTGATGATAAGATTATACCATATATATATATGGAACGAATTAAAAAACAATGCGGAGATAAGACAGATGACTGAACAACAACCAGTCTCATGGGTGATCAGGAAAGGGGGATGGACATATGTTGGTCAGGTGATGAGAAGAAACGATCAGAGAATCCCAAAACAAGCTATCAAGTGGAACACAACAGGCCAAAGAAAAAGAGGCAGACGAAGTGAAACACTAAAGATGACACTGTTAAGAGAGGCCAAATTAATAGGCATAAAATCCCTTGGTGAGGTTGAAAAGCTCGCTGAAACAGGAAAAACTGGTGAACTACCGTGCGAGCTCTATGTGACGTTTAACGGCACAAGAAGGACTTAAGATATAAGAAGATTTATGGTATAATCTTATGAGCTATGTGTAAACTGTAACATCATGAAGTCTGCAAATTCTCTTCACAATGAAATAGGTCATGTCCATGAACTGTCCTGATATCACTGTATGTTTTGCCTATTCATGTCAGTACTAACAAATTCACTTTGCACATATTCTAGGATTTGTCAAGACAAAACTTTTCTATGCTATGCTTTGTTACAGCTTACCAGATAATGCATAACTACCATTACAGCAGTCCCTATGTCCACTTTTGTTGTCTAATAAAGACTAGCATCTGTGTCTGCATGTGGAGCCTCCAGTGAGATGACTTTGAGAAATGCAGTTACACAATAAGAACATCACATATCCTGTATGTTACACACCCGACAGGGACTTGGGTAGACATCTCATGTACACAGTCGAACAATAGATACACCATGATACTAACGCCATCTATCTAGCAATACAGTCTATGGTTGTGCTATTTTTATTTCTGGCATAATAAATCTTTACTTCATCTCTGTAACGAACACTGTTATGCATTTTAGTCACAGGACAAGCAACACATTTTTTTCCAGTAACCCTAATGGGATTAACGTGACAATATCTAAAAATTCTCTCTTACATTACCTTCATCTTACAAACTCTAAAACTGTTGTTTCTTACGTTAGCTGGATGTGACAAAATCTAGTAGCTTAATGACACTATTTAGGATTGTTTCTTTGCTGTTGCTTATATACAATTTTACTCTAGGGCCGCCTGCATTCTCTTAGTTACCTACATGTGATAAATCCAGGTCAGATCTGCCTGCTACATTACCTACATGTGAAAATATCTAGGTCAGAGCTGCCTGCTACATTACCTACATGTGATAATATCTAATTAGAGCTACCTGTTATCTCTTACATTACCTAAGTGTGATAATATTGAGGGCTGTTTCCAGTCGGAGATCCATCAAAGAAAAGAAGCTGGCAAGTAAAGGTTTGCCTTTCAAATCTAGCACCTGGACAGTTGCTGTAACTTCTTTTGTCACTTCAACCTGCAATCAAGAGTAAAGAAGCAACACAGTCGACATAAGAATAAAAATTATTACATGCAGAGTTACACAAAGAAGTGAATTCTCTCCATTTTTCACTACCATTCTGTCATTGTACATTCACTGTCACTTTCTCACCTTGCCTATGACCAATTTATAATTTGTTACCTTCTTAATCTTGTTAGTTATCTTATTTTTTCTTAGAACATGACATGGACCAGTTAGTTAACTTCTCACTTTGTAATCATGACGAGCTAGTTAATCACCTCAGTTATCATTACATGACCTAGTTAGTCATCTCACTTTCTTCGTGACCATGATGTGAACTAGTTAGTCATCTCATTTTCTTCATGACCATGTTGTGAACTAGTTAGCCATCTCACTTTCTTCATGACCATGATGTGAACTAGTTAGCCATCTCACTTTCTTCATGACCATGTTGTGAACTAGTTAGTCATCTCACTTTCTTCATGACCATGATGTGAACTAGTTAGCCATCTCACTTTCTTCATGACCATGTTGTGAACTAGTTAGTCACCTCATTTTTCCTGTTACTATATAAATTACTCATTTACTATGTGAATTTTGGTTATTCACCTCTACAACAAAGTGAAGTAGTTAATCACCCCCTATCATATGAAAGTTGCTTTCTCACCTTGCCTGTGGTCATGATCTAAATTAAGTCGCCTTCTCACCTTGTCTAAAACTATAACTTGAACACTGCTGACCCCAGACACAGAAACAGCGGCCACTGGGTGAGTAGGTGTGTGAATACATAAATCATATACAGTGAGTGACTGGAAGCCATCCTTAACTGGACTCACCTAGGCAGAAAATAAGTGTAGAAATATTTGTCACTTGTATTATCGAAACAGATAATGAGATAAATATTTGTCACTAGTCTGACCCTGACAGAGAATAATAAGATAAACATTTGTCACTAGTCTGACCCTGACAGAGAATAATAAGATAAACATTTGTCACTAGTCTGACCCTGACAGAATAATGAGATAAACATTTGTCACTAGTCTGACCCTGACAGAGAATAATGAGATAAACATTTGTCACTGGGCTAGAGAGAACTAGATAAATATCTGTCATTGATCTGACCAGATTAAGAATGAGATAAATATCTCTCACTCATCTGACCTATACAGAAAATCAAGAGATCAACATTTGACAACATAATTATGCAGGACTCAACTAAAAGACAACAATAATAAACCTAATTTATGTAAATGCTAGAGATAAAAAACAGGAGAATTAAACAAAATCTAGCTTATTTAATGGTCAAAGATAAAGAAATGATGGACTCACTTCTACTGCTCTCTTCCTGTGGTCATACTTGGCTGTGATAATCTGAGACTGAGTATCCTCAACATGGAAATAGCCAGAGCCATGCTGGATACCAATATTGACCTGTTTTCATGAACAATATTGACACAATGAAATATTCTCAAGTTTCATAAGACTGAGCTGGAAAGAGAAAAAAAGAATACAGTTATGAGGAGAACAGTGAGGGTAATTTGGAAAGACAAAATTAAATTGCAATAACTTTGGGACAGCAAAATAAGCCCGAATGGTTTTGGAAGACAAAGGAGTCAGAATAACTTGGAATGGGCAAAAAGTAACTTAAAATAACTTGGGAGCACAAAGTTAAGTCAGAATAGTTTGGACAGCAAAGTGAGTCAGAATAACTTCAGAAGGCATAGTAAGTTTAAATAAATTTGGATTGTGATATAACACAACAATGAAATTCAAAAAACATCCAGAATATGTAACTAAAATCTGAGAATAAAACAAGGGCATGGCGATGGACTGGTTATGAGCTGTGCATGAACAATAACAAACAGACAAATTAATGGAACACGGGCACAAAGAAAACAGGTTAGACTAAGTAGTCACATACAGGCGAAAATTTTTTTTCACAATATCTAAGCAAAATGGCAAAATGTGTCTGAGTTATACGATAGGTTTTTGCCTGTATCATGTGTAACTCTGTTCATGCACTGATAACGTTGCCTTGTGGTGTGTATTTTAGATAAGACAGAACCTGTGCAGACAATGTCTCTATGTTCTGCACAAAGAAACATGTCTGATCTGGTAAAAACTTGAATAAATAACATCAAGTTGAAGTCACTCATACTTTAAAGTGACACAGGTAACAGAAAGTTGCTTCACCTTGTTAGATGGGTGGTTAAAAATAGACACAGATGATGGCGACAGGAATGCTTCCTCAACTAACAGTAACTCCAATGATTTCCTGATAGTTGGAATTATCTTCTCCTGTTAGAATAGATTAAAACAAATAAATGAAAAGATCAGATCAACCCAGAACAGAAAAAACAAAATGCTCCAACACACTACAGTTTCCCTAAATACCAAGCTTACATTAATCCAGTTAGATAAAGCAAAGAAATGTGCAGTCATCAAAACTCTTCATTCACAACACACAAGATGTCATAACAAACTATTCTGTAATAAAGACACACCTGTTGTTTGAGCACACCTTTGTTTGAAAAGGTCTTGTAGTGTGAAACTGATGTTGTAACTGTAATGCTGCCTGTTTTCCTATGTGGCCTCACCATCTGGTGAGCTGTGATGAGAAAATACTGCAACTTTCAAATTGTTACAAGACACATTACACTTGATATTATATTATTTCTGTACATAGCAATAACAAGCCATAAATGTCATGCTCATTATTTCAGTTAAACAATGACAAACTGTAAGTAAAATAAACATGAGAAACAAACAATGAATAAAATAAACAAGAAAGGCAACTTGTGAGTATAATAAACAATAGAGACAAATTGTGAGTAAAATAAAGAAGAAAGCCAATTTATAAGTAAAATAAGCAAAATGAAAAGGATATCAGGACTATAAAAATAGTTAAGAGAAGAAAGTAGTTCTTGTTTAGATAACATACAGAAAAAATTAATAGTAGACAAGATGAGGATACAGTTTTTGTTTCAGTTAATATAAACATACAAAAAAAGTGCTGTGGTTAATCTTTTATCCACATTCATTGTTAACAGTATTTTTTTAATACTGTACATTACTGTAGGATTTACTATCAAAGGGCAATAATCAAAGATAAAATTTAGTTAAAGCCCTTAGTTATAATGTAGATAGGGTCAAGGAAAGGTTTGTTATGTCATGTTAACTTCCTGAGATTTGGTGAATTTTTTTATTTTCATAGTTATTTTCATAGACTAGTTATATTTATTAACAGAAAGTTAAATTTGGAGATGTTTTGACACTTTATTATTCACGATCAGTAAACAGGCAACTTCAGGTGGGTTTAACTCCTCGTGAAATAATTTTCAAAACAAGTTCAAGATAAAACTAGCTTATATTTAAGCATGAGTTTGTTTAGGCAGGCACTGATTGATGGATTGAGAATAAGATGTAATGATTATTACTGATATTAGTAATTGTAATTGTTTCTTTTTTGTAAAATACAATGTCAGGTTGGTGGATGGGTGGGGACATGGAGATTGCCGGCAGGGATGAGGAAAATCTGGTGTGAAACCAATGAATCCAGGACATGACAAGCCTATGGGTCTTTACAACAATGGCTATCAAAATCATGTAAACAGAACAGAGCCAGCGGACTGTAGGTGGCATGGAATGGATATCATTGAGGCACTCATCAGATTCCTCATCCCAAAGTCGGAGTGTCTCTGTGTAACTGTCTTAAAGCCATCTGACCAGCCAGCATTGAACGGTGGATCTGATGTGGAGAAGGGGCTTCAGTACAGCCACCAGAGGCTGGAAAACAAAGTTTTGTGTACTATCTCCAGACCTTTTTTCTCTGTACAGCGAGAATATTCTAAGAACAATCATCACAGAACCAGGCATAAAAATTGGAGGATACAATATTAACAACCTTCGGTATGCTGACGACACAGTACTGATAGCTGAGAACCAACAAGACCTGCAAAATCTCTTGGATAAAGTGGCCAAAGAAAGTGAACAGAAAGGCCTTACTTTGAACATCAAAAAGACAGAGACTATGGTTATATCTAAGAAACAGAATCCACCAGCATGCAGTATTAAATTAAATGGAACCATTCTAAAGCAGGTGCAGAAATTCAAATACCTTGGAGCAGTAATAACATCAGATGGGAAATGCAGAACAGAAATTAGGAACAGAATAGGCCAAGCAAAGACTGCATTTCAGAGAATGAGAAACATATTAGCTAATACATCTTTATCAATGAATGTTAGAAAACGAGTCCTAAAATGCTATATTGAACCTATCTTGTTATATGGAAGTGAATCATGGACAATAGGCAAGTCTGCACAAAAATCATTGGAAGCAGCAGAAATGTGGTTTATTAGAAGAATGATGCGAATCCCCTGGACAGCAAAAATAACTAATGAAGAATGTATGAGAAGAGCTGGAGAGACAAAAAACCTTGTCAGAAAGATAAGAGAGAGACAATGTACTTTCATAGGACATGCAATGAGAAGAGGGGGCATTGAAAATATTATAACAACAGGAAAAATAGAAGGAAGAAGATCAAGAGGAAGACCAAAAGAAATGATACTGGACAGTCTGACGGGATGGTGTGAGAGGAGATCACCATCTGAACTGATGGCCTGCATGAAGGATCGGGTACTCTGGAGAAGCATAATAGCCAACGCCAGTCGGCACGGCACCTGATGATGATGAGCCTATACTACTGTCTTCATGGCAGTCTTAGCAAGACCACAGAGCATCTAAAAAAATCCAGGTACCATGCATCATTGCCATTGTGTGTATGAAGAAGATACATGCATTTTTGAGAGTTTCATTTAGATAATGTGTACACATAAAAATTGGAAAAATGATTTATTTTCTGATTATACAACACTCAGAGAAGACAACATTGACAGTAAAAAATGTCTAGTTTCCTTATGCTTTGATAACCACTAAGAAATTTTTAGTTTTCTTATGTTTTGATGACCTTTCTTTCACAGAGTTCAAAAAATCAACCCTACGTTTTTTTAAACATTCTCAGATACAACTATTTCCAAGCTGTTAAAGATTTTATGTGGATCCGTATTGTTAAATATCTTACCTTTCAAACAAGATACAACATCCTGAGTCTTGTATATGAACGAGTGAACGAACGAGCATACTTTGTTTTCAAAGGCTTAAGAATTGGAATGCAGCCCCGTCTAACATTCTGCCCTTCATCATACAGCTTTCATTCAGCATTTATTAATGAGCATTAATAATCATAAAGACACGATTAAATGATTACATAAATAAATAATAAACTTATTTCTTGTCCATACACGCCACACTCTGATTTATGCAACAGCATATAAGCTTACATTCACTCAAAACTAAAATTTATAGACAAGCTGTTAAAAATTACAACAATCAAGCCATACAGAAAAGAAAGATACAAAAAAAAAAGGAATGAGCAGAGATGTGGGCTGCTCATAATCAAATTTCACTGGACCTAAAAGGGTTATTAAAAACAGAGAAAATACATTGCAAAGATGAACGAGGAAAAATGATTTTGAGATAATAAAAACAAGAATTAAAAAAAGGTTACACATGTAAATGAAAAAAAAAAATACAGCAACATTAATAAAACAAAAAACAAAAAAAAATAAAACTAATAGTAAAAAACCAGACAAACTGAAAGTCCATTCAGTCATACCAGACATTTTTTTTCCACTTGAACTTTCTGTGTCAGTCCTCAATTCCTTCTGGTGTACAAACTCTGCCAGATTTGGAGCAGATGAAGTCCAGTCAACAACAAGGGATGAAAAATTGTCAAAACGTCGACCCATGGAATCTGTTACAGTTAGCACTAATTCTAGGTCTGTACCAAAATGCACAGGAATCTGGGAAACACAAACATTTTTTGCGATTATATACTCGTATATGTCACTCTATAACAATGTGAAGTGTTATCCAGTAATCAACATATAAGACATGCTAGTAGCCTTTATGTAACATATAAAATAACGCAACACAAAAACAAATATGAAAAACATATTGCAATCACTATGTCAATAACTGAATAATCATTATTTGAAATATATCTGTTGAGTAACTAACATATAAGTGCCTTATAATTAAGATTCTATTATAATGACTACAAGTAAATGGTATAGAAAACAGCTGAAAGTAAAATACAAAACCTAGAACAAATTGAGTTAGCTTACCAGGCAATAAAACCTCTCTTAGTAATTCAAGTTGAAAAGATAGCAGGGTTATAATTTAGTGGTTTTGTTTTTGATTGCAGGTCACTGCAATTAAATATCAATTAAAGGTAATCAAATGAAATAATCCTTCCAGAAAGGCTAGACCTTGCATTGATGCCAATTCTATTACCTTCAATTCACATACAGTTAACTAGAAAATAAACTTCATCTTGGCAGTCAGACCCAAGTCATGATGTGGATGTGAAGGTAAGGCACAGAATGAAAGAAATGACTATTTTAAAAGTGGTCATTTGGGAAGTACGATAGGAAAAGAGAGTTTGGGAACAATACAGCCTGAAGGCACCAGTCATGGACGGCAATATTCAATAAATTGGTCAGGAAAACTTCAAACAACAGACATGGGGTAGGTATCTTGAGAGGAAGTTGTTAGGACTATTTCCAGGAAAACAGGTGTTAGAAAGATAGCCAGTAACATGCATACAATAGTACTTGAAAAGCAGCTAGCTAAAGTTAGAACCTTATCTATGTTTCTGTTGAGAAAACAGCATAAAAAGCAATAGAGACAGCAATGTATTAGTTGTGAGAACAGCATAGAAAGCAACAGAGATGGCCATCACTGTGTCATTTGAGAGATGAACATAGAAACCAACAGATCAGTGCTTCCCAAAGTGGGTTATAATGCCCCTTGTAGGAATTGGAAAGGACCAAGGGGCAATGAAAGAAAAAGACGTTTTCTACTGGTGATGCCATGTCTCATTTACGACTCCGCGTCAACAGAAAACAAGGATCTGTGTGGCAAAACTCTGGTAATCAAGGAATTACTTCAGTTAAGGTGTGACATCTTCCCTGTCCATTGGGAAAATTTAAAGTTCAATACTTTAGTCTTAAAAATGGTATGACTATAAAAGTGGTTAAACTGGGTTCCTTAAAAACTGAACATGTTTCTGAAATAAGTAATCACTGCATTGATGCAATACAATATAGATAAACATAAATCCATTGTGTTCTGTGGCAACAATGCAGATGTGAATTTTTGTGGAGTACGATGAACTGGTACAAACAATGTGTTCACTAATTTGAAAACATTCTCGCTGTCAGATGTCCTGCGAATGTACTTCATAATGTGGTAAAATGAAGATGATGATCTTACTGTAGTTGTAGAAAATAATTATACTCTTCAATCATTTCTGAATATAAACTGTATACACATAGTGCTTTAAAGAATTTTGTGAATTTGTGGATGTAGAATATTGCAAACTGCTGTCATATACAAAAACAAGGTGGTTATCTTTACTTCTTGCAGAGGAAAGAGCACTGCAACTTTAAGAATGAGTAAAAACATTTGTCCTCTCAGAAGAAAAAGCAAGAAAAGTCTTGATTACCCTGTATGAAAATCCCCTGAGCAAACCATATCTTTGGTTTCCCAAAGCCAAATGAGTATATTTAATAGACAAGAAGGCAGATAGTAGCATCTTTAGAAATAGGTGTAATTTTAGAGGAAACCATTACATGGATAAATCAGCAGAAACAAGAAAAATTTCTTCTTCTAATGTGAACCAAATAGAAGATGAAGTGAGCCTATCAGCTGTAAATATAAACAAATGTTACGTTAAAGTGGAAGAGTTCTATTAAACATGTCACACTTATGTACAGAAGTGGATGACACCTCTGAATGTACTTATGTACAGAAGTGGATGACACCTCTGAATGTACTTATGTACAGAAGTGGATGACACCTCTGAATGTACTTATGTACAGAAGTGGATGACACCTCTGAATGTACTTATGTACAGAAGTGGATGACACCTCTGAATGAATTTTCCATCTGTAAGAGGATGCTGTTAGACTCCATACCAGAATGGTTTGATGTAGAAGAAACTGTAAAGTTTCTTCAAGACAAAGGGCAGTCAACTGATGATTCAATATTGTTTGATCAATTCACATATCTGAAGCACTGTATTAAAGCAGTACTCACAAAGGAGAAGGACAACTGGAATAGCAAATCTGGTCAGGAGATGTGGACCTATTTCAGACAGTCAGAATCTTCAAAGCAGTACTCAGAAAAACTAAAAGTGTAATTTATCTTTAGTGTTCCGACACATAATGCTAATGTGGAAAGGATATTTTCCCTCATGAATGTGCAATGGGCAGAGGAACAAAATCGCCTTCACGTCTGAACAGTTGAAGCAATAAATGTGGTTTTAATTCTCAAATGAGCTGTTCAGAATTCCATGATTATGTCAGTCAGTGGAAGTCGGATAAATACTAGGAGCAGGATGTAGGATCTTGAAGGTAAATATGCAACAGTATAATGAATGTACTCACATAAAGGATGTTCTACATACCATGAATTCATTTTGAGCTATTTTAATTTCAAAATACATGCAAAGTACAAAACATTAAAAATAAATATTACACATACATGTACTGTTAATAATTTCTGCTCTTCTGAGCTGAATATCATTAGTATGATGTAACTTATATGCTTTCCTTGGATCTGCTACTTGAAAACACAATTTTTGTACATCTTAGGGCATGTCTGCTATTGTTTATTAGTAATTAGTGATGATACCCAAATATCTTTTCTTGTCACCTGAGGAACCAGTATATTAGATATGCCATACGAGTAACCAACATGTGAAATATGTTATTTGAGTAACCAACGTGTGAAATATGCTATATGAGTAACCAACACGTGAAATATGTTATCTGAGTAACCAACATGTGAAATATGTTATTTGAGTAACCAACATGTGAAATTGTTATCTGAGTAACCAACATGTGAAATATATTATTTGAGTAACCAACATATGAAATGTTAGCTGAATAACCAATATATTAAATATGTTATCTGAGTAACAAATATATTACATATGTTATCTAAGTAACAAATATATTAAATATGTTATCTGAGTAACAAATATATTAAATATGTTATCTGAGTAACAAATATATTAAATATGTTATCTGAGTAACCAACATGTGAAATGCACCCCCTAATAACATATAAATAAGTATTCAATCCAGCAACCAAAATATGGTAAAAAAAAACCACAGGTAACGGTAACCGTCATGCCTTCAAGGCACATAGTGTTAGTGTCCATATTTTCCTTGACCTGTCAGCACACTAGAGGGTGATATGGTCAGTATCACGCCTGGCCAGCTTTCTTTCTCCAACTCCAGAAGAAGTCAGGTACCCATTTCTACACCTAAGTGACAATATTTGACCCAGAGTAAAATTTGCTGTTAATGAAGAAGAAACAAACAAAGACTGCTAGACCCCTAGATCTTCCATATCCACTTGCAACTGTTTACCCATAAACAAACATTAAAGGTATTTTGTAATATATTGTTGATAATGTGAGTCAGAGGTTGAATGTAAAAACTATATTATTTAAAATTATTCTAATGCTCCCTGTGTATTTGTTACTCCTTGCATAAAACTGATGTCTGAAAGTTGAGTGAAATGATGATAAGTCAAACAGGCCTACAAGCTCAATTCTGCACTTGTTGAAAACAAAAGCTCATTTGTTCATTACTCACTTGCCTCCAACAAACATTTCTCAACCTGGGCCCATGGAATAATTTAAGGGGGCCATAGGTGAAAAACTTGAAAAGGGGGAGTCAAGGAACTTTGTGGAATGCAGTTGTGACATTTTTCAGTAGCCAACAAATTGAAAAAGAGATCACCTCTGCTAAATGTGACATTTTATCTCTGTGATATGTCTGAAAAATTTAACTTGTTAAATAAACAACTGCAGGGAAGAAACTATTGCCTTTTATCATGCAAAGAAATTATTATGGCATTTCTTGGAAAACTGAAATTGTACAGAAAAACAATATTGGACATTGCGAATTTTCGTTTTCTTCTTTGGCAGCAACATGCTCTGAATTAAAAGATGATGACATACTCCTGAATGCAGACCATTTGAAGCAGTTAAATTATGTCAGGGAAGCTCATTTCTGTGATCTGCTGGATACAGATATTCCAGTATGGATTTTGAATCCACTTGTGGTGAATGCTGCTGGTGCTGACCTAGCACTGCATGATCTTCACATCAAATTATAAAACAATGTGGAAGCCCAAGTACTTTTTAAATGAGAGAAACATTATTTTTGGGGCGAACAATGCAGTTTCAAAAAAGTTTGGGAAGAAGAGACAACTGTCACAGCATATCCAACATAATTTTTGGCGGAATCAGGTTTCGGTTGAGTTGTTTATTAACACAAATGCACACACACCTGGACATAGTGAGCAGAGGCGATGTGAGCTTATAACTTACCTTACTGAAAGCTGCTTTAAAGAACTTGCATCAAGCTAAAGGGTCAAGTTGACCAAGTAATAAATTCCACTAACAATAAAACTGTGTGCTATAGGCTTCATCAATAAACACAGCACAAAAGTCAGATTACAAAGTAAGTGTACCGCATGTGGCTACTTTTTTCACCAATTACAGGACTGGAGTGTACCAGTTATTATCCTGAAGCATTTTAACATTTTAGAGTTCACTGCACAGCTTACTGACCTACTCCTCATCCTATTTGATGCTTGTGTTCAGGGCTGTCATAGCATAGAACCAAGGTCTTCAGTTTTAGGGAGATCAGTAAACAATAAACTATTTCACCCTCCAAGATACTATACCCATCACTTTAGTTCTTGCATTCCTTTCTGACATTATACTATGTACCATCACTTTACTTCCTGCATTGCTTTCTAACACTATACTATGCACTGTCACTTTTACAAGACCTGGTCTATAAAATACTATTTTTTCCAATCACTAATTCTTGCTGTTTTTTTCTAGTCCCTCGATACAATGTACAGGTGGTAGTACTTTCACAATTCCACAGATTACACCTTCTTCATATACAACTATTAGCAATTTTCTATTCCAGTTATATCAGCAAGTGAAGAAGTGAGCGAAAACACTGTTGGCTGTTACTCATGGAGTGGGGTAAGATAAATGGAGATCTCTACAGTATATTATCATCAGAAAAGGTGGTGATGTAAGAAGTTATCATCAGAAAAGGTGCTGATGTAAGAAGTTATCACAAGCTCATAATGACCAAAGCTAACCTGAATATAAAGAAAACAAAACTAGGAGAAAGGAGAAAGAAGGCATCTACACTTTGATACAAAACAGCTAGAGGACAGCAAATAAAGAAAACAAAACTAGGAGAAAGGAGAAAGAAGGCATCTACATTTTGATACAAAACAGCTAGGGGACAGCAAGTAAAGAAAACAAAACTAGGAGAAAGAAGGTATCTATACTTTGACACAAAAGAGGACAGCAAGTAAAGAAAACAAAACTAGGAGAAAGGAGAAAGAGGACATCTACACTTTGATACAAAACAGCTAGAGGACAGAAAGGTCAGGGGAATTAAAAAATCACTTTTGTGCCATACAAAATAATGAAAAACTGACTACAGCAGATTTTAACAATGCATTGGAAGAAATACAAAGAGGTCTTAGGGTGCCGTAAAAAAAAAAAATGACTGGATTAATAAAACAACACAAGACAACATTGAGCAAAGAAAACAAAGGAACTAAATATAAAATCACAATAATTAAAAGAACAGGCAAGAAAACCTTATGCCCAAAAAAGACAAAGAAGTAAAAGCATCATGTCAGACAGACAATACTGGCTGAATAAGTGGAAGCAGGTGTACACAGCAGTGACAGGACACTCATATAAAACCATTAGAAGGACTGGAAGTAATCGTTACATAAGGCAAGATGGGCTAATAAAAGCACAATATGGAAAACAAATAAATGGAGAAAAAGAAAAATTGAAAGACACATTTCTCTTTAGAAGCAATTAATCTACCCATTGCATGATCCAGGTGTCAATCCATTTCTGTCATAAGGCACAGGAGTGTTGTGTAGTCAACTCTGTTGTAGGCATCCTCCAGATCCAGTGCAACAGCTTTCATCTCTTCTTTCCTCTGAAACCCTTCATATACATCATACCAGTATGGAAGAATTGCTTGTTGTGTCTCTGCTGGGTCAACAGCCACTTAGTGTGCCTGGAAGCTGTCTGCCATTCTCTGACTCCCATGTCAGTTTCTTAGCTATGATCTTCTCAAGCACCTTACCATAAATGTTTTGCATGGTTGTGATGTGGTACCCTACCAGTTTGGTGTTGTCTTTGCATGGTTTATGTAATGGCAGCAGGTAGCTATGTAGCCACTTTTCTGATATCTCGCCTGACTTTATACTATTGTTACACTCTTGTCATCTCAGCTTGATCTTCTTCTAATATCTGCTTAAGGTGGCTATACTGAACTTCATCCAGACCTGGGGCACTACTCCTGGACTCCTTGGTAGTCTGTGAAACCTCCTCAATACTGATCAAGTCTGCATACTGCCAAGATTATTGCAATTCTGCTACAATGCTCCATGATGATCTGTGATCTTCGAGGTTGTCCTGGTCCAACTGGTCAATATATCTGCAGAAGAATGGTGTCCCTTTCTCTGCACCTGTCTTCACCACCTGATCATTCTCATCCTTGACGTTGCCAACATTCCTTGTCCCAGATTTATTATTCATCATTCTGTGCAGTTGCCAAAACTTCTGCAGGGATTTATATTTTGCTACCTTCTGCACAAAGCCCTCCCAGCATCATGGCATTAGTAAAGGAGTTGAAATAAGAAGAATAAAAGTCCGGCAGGGTGTTTTGTCACTTACTGCTCCTTATGTACATCAATGACATCACAGAAGGCACCCCCAGAAGAGTGCATCAGTCCCTCCATGCAGACGACATAATCTGTGGAGCTCTGCAGAACAAATGAAAACAGCCAGCAATCCGATTAAGCAAGTCCTCACAACACTAGGAGAGTGCTCCAAACAATGGCTGGTGAAGATCAGTGAGGGGACAATTACCTACACAGTATTTTTGCTCTCCAACAAACCTCATAATGGCCATACCTTAGAGGAAGGCCCATATTATCTTGGTGTGACCTTTGACAAGCGGATGACACGCGGTGCCCACACTGAGAAAAATCAACAGCGGACAAAAACCAGGATGGCCATTATGAGAAAACTTACTGGATCCAGCTGGGGAGCGGATGAGCATATCCTAAAAAAAACTTTATACAGAGTACGTGAGACCTGCTCTAGAGCATGTCAGACCTGTTCTAGAGTATGTGAGACCTGCTCTAGAGTATGGGAAACCTGCTCTGGAGTATGTGAGACCTACTCTGCCATATGGGAGACCTGTTCTAGAGTATGAAAGACCTGTTCTAGGGTATGGGAGACCTATTCTAGAGTATGGGAGACCTGTTCTAGAGTATGAAAGACCTGTTCTAGAGTATGAAAGACCTGTTCTAGGGTATGGGATAGCAGCCTGAGAAACAGTTGCAAAATCAAACTTTCACAGAGTCCACTATCTCCAGAATCAGGCAGTGAGAATCATCACAGGTGGTACGAGAACCACCCCTATCAAAGATCTAGAGAAGACCACTCTTTGTGTGTGTGTGTGTGTGTGTGTGGGGGGGGGGGGAAGAGAGAAGAGAAGAGAGACCGCAGAGTCTAAAAGCAGGGAGAAAAATGTTAAAGGCTAAAAGACCATCACATGCACCTCAGAATAAATGCCATGGGACACGGAAGACTAAAGCCAGATCCCTGCTGAATGAGAACTCACACAACATCAGGCAATCAGTCCCAATACTGCATGCCCTCCTTGGAGAAATCACAAGTTTCCAGAGATAAAAGCAATCATCACAGGGATTGACAACAAGAACACCAGACTACAAAAGAAAGAAAGATCCTGGCAGAAAACTTTATTATCCAAGTAGCTCCTGGACACATGCTTAAACAAATGGGTCAGCAATCAGTGAGCAAAGGATGGGGGCATGAGTCTTTTTGATGCTGAACAATGGTGAACATAAAACTGTCAATAGTCACTGTAAAGTTCTTTGGCAATTTCAGAGCTGAGGCTGAAGAACTGAAAACAGCAACAAAAACTCTGATGGCAAAAGAAGTTGCAGGCAGTCCAAGTTGTCCTGCTCACACATGCTCTATCAGTTATAGCAGGAGAGTGGGAAAAACAGAGAACTTGGAGAACTACATGAGGCCCACTATAACACAGCACAAATCTTTACCACAGTTGTCACACAGTGGAAGCCATCTCGCTGTAACATCCTAGGGAATGAGGAGGTTGACACACTGGTAAAGAGAGGTGGAGAACTCCCTCAGGTTGACAGAAACCTATCATATGATGAAGCTGAAACACTGACAGAAATCATATACAAGAACAAATGGGAACAAATAACATCCAGGACACAAGAAGAATGATGCCTACTACCTGCTCAGCAGAGAAGAACAAGGCAAGATCTTTAGACTCAAACAGGCCACAACAGATTGAGACATTACAGGCTCAAGATAGGCACAACTAATGAATACGCCTGTGGTATGAACAAAATGACAGCCCAGCATCTGTTACAGGAGTGCCCTTCATTTGAAGAACCAAGATGGCACTTTTGGCTGTCACCTGTACCAAACCATGACGACCTGAATGGTGGTCTTAACAAACAGTAGCATTCTTCCAAGCTGGCATCTGAATGTGATCAGTGAAGAATGCTGGAAAATGACATAGGCAATACCATTTACAGATGACACCTTCCAAACTGTCTACGTAATATAAATGGAGTGTTCTGGCCGAATGCCATAAGTAAGGACCTCTTCTTGTTAAGACAGATGGACATGACACCATTGTCAACAGTGACTGAAATGGTTCACATTATAAGGACAGACTACTGCTTACCACAAACAGCTTTGATGTGGACTCCACAGGGTAAAAAAAGCAAGAGATGACCCAAAGAGACATAGAGATGTACAGCTGAGAGAATGCTGGTAAACAAAGGACTGACATAGGAGACATACAGCAGGGAATGCTGGTAAACAAAGGACTGACATAGGAGACATACAACAGAGAATGCTGGTAAACAAAGAACTGACATAGGAGACATACAACAGAGAATGCTGGTAAACAAAGAACTGACATAGGAGACATACAGCAGAGAATGCTGGTAAACAAAGGACTGACACAGGAGACATACAGCAGAGAATGCTGGTAAACAAAGGACTGACAGAGGAGACATACAGCAGAGAATGCTGGTAAACAAAGGGCTGACATATGAGACATACAACAGAGAGAATGCTGGTAAATAAAGGGCTGACATATGAGACATATAACAGAGAGAATGCTGGTAAATAAAGGGCTGACATATGAGACATGCAGCTGAGAGAATGCTGGTAAATAAAGGGCTGACATACAAGACATACAACAGAGAGAATGCTGGTAAATAAATGACTAACACAGGAGACAGCCAAGAAAACAATAAAGGGCCAACAGAAGTGGAAATTTCTTACTACCAGCAGCCCCACATGTCTTAGACACTGATAGGACAAGAGAGAGAGAGAGAATCTTAGGTATGCTATTAAATGGTGCATACATTTTTCCTTGATTAAGTTTAAGATATTTAGATGGTTAGTGCTTAACACTTCCCATGCGTAGAATGAAAAGCGGACGTATGGGTACGAACGGGACTAAAAATGTGGGTCTTGGTCTGTAAGGGGGTCTAGTTGCAAAATGGAATGGAAAACAGTATTTCCATGTACTTCCGTATAGTTAATATGTTTCAAAGTATAGCTAAATGAATGAAAATGTCATAAATGCAGAGTTTTTTAGGAAAAAAGTAATGTGATGTTTTTAGACGCTGATTGTGGCCAGCTCACCATCGGCTAGGTCTAGATCTGCACTACTTACCATCTGAGATGTGTAGATCTACTTGTCGATCTCGTGTTGTGATTCTGTGTTGCATTCTCGCTGAATGAATGTCTGAACTAACCCAACTACTCCTAACTACTTCTCCAGTTGTCTGAATATGTCTAGACCTACTTGGGATACATTCAAGAGCAGTGGGGTGGTCACAGACTATGTCCATACCCCTATCTTATATCTTATATCTTATATCCTTCCCGTGCCGTTAGACGTCACATAGGGCTCGCAAAGTAGTTTGCCAATACTTCCTGTCTTCGGCGAGTCTTTCAACCTCAACAAAGGATTTTATGCCTGTTAACTTGGCCTCTCTTAATAATGTTCTCTTCAGAGTTTCACGCGGTCTGCCCCTTTTTCTTCGGCCTGTTATGTTCCACTTGATAGCTTGTTTTGGGATTCTCTGCTCATTTCTTCTCATCAAGTGGCCAACATATGTCCATCTCCTTTTCCTGATCACCCGTGAGACTGGTTGTTGTTCAGTCATCTGTCTTATCTCTGCATTGTTCTTGAATTCATTCCACTTGATGCCGAGTATTTTCCTTAGGCATTTGTTTTCAAAAGAGTCTAATTTCTTTTCTATTTCTTTAGTTGTTTTCCAGCTTTCGCATGCATAAATGAGGGTGGATATTACATTTGAAGTGAATAGTCTATCTACATCATCAAAAATTGAAAAATTTCAACCTTTCTCTTCCTTTTTCTCGGTTGGAATCGCTTGTAACTAGGCACTCTTTCGCCATTTTGAAAAGTGTCACCAGAATCGCGGACAAAATATGTACAATCTAAATGTTACACCGGTTGTTTTATTGAAACAAACAATTGTCACTATAATGACCATACGGACAAATCGGGATACCGGAAATGTCACTAAAATGACCAAACGTACGGAAAGTGTTAAGTTTAAAGAATATCAGTGCTTTCATGAGGGGGGGGGGGGAGAACAAGCTGAAATTTAAGTATACAATATCTGAGTGATTAACTGAAACGTGATTAAGTGTTATGTGATTAATGTCCAAGCAATTAAGTGTCCATATAATTTATAATAATAAAAAAATACATACAATATATAATATAGTTTATCATCTATTTTATAATAATAAACAGCACAATAAGATATAGACACATTGTATACTTACAGCATAATAAAATATGGACACTTACAAAAGCAGCATCAACCTTCATGCATCAACCTTTTAAACACTGTGTAAACTTAAAGCACAATAAAATATGGACACACTATAAACTTACAGCACAATAAAATATAGACACGCTGTAAACTTACAGCACAATAAAATATATACACTGTAAACTTATAGACTTATGGATATGGTTGTGCAGTCAAGACAGAAGAAGGGATGAGTGAATGGTTCCAGATTGAAACAGGCGTGAAACAAGGATGTATACTGTCTCTTTTACTTTTTGGGATTACAATAGACTTCATAATGACAAAATGCTGCACAGGTAACACAGGTATTGACTGGGTACATGGGACCCAACTAGAAGATCTTGATTTTGCTGATGACATAACTCTTATCAGTAATAATGTGAACTCCATGCAAGAAAAAACAGATAGCCTATCTTCACTGGCTAGCACAATGGGACTTGAAATTAACAAGGACAAAACAAAAATAATGAAAAGTCCCATCAATCAAAATGGAAAAATACACACAGAAGGGACAGATATTGAAGAAGTCAATCAATTTGCATACCTTGGCAGCTACATAGACCAGGATGGTGACACTAGAAAGGAAGTTAGGATCAGAATTGCAAAAGCAGCATCAATCTTCAAGAATCTTGAGAACATATGGAATTCAAAAGTTATAAGCACAAAAACCAAGTTAAGACTATTCAATTCAAATGTAATATCCACCCTCATTTATGCATGTGAAAGCTGGAAAACAACTAAAGAAACAGAAAAGAAATTAGACTCTTTTGAAAACAAATGCCTAAGGAAAATACTCGGCATCAAGTGGAATGAATTCAAGAACAATGCAGAGATAAGACAGATGACTGAACAACAACCAGTCTCACGGGTGATCAGGAAAAGGAGATGGACATATGTTGGTCACTTGATGAGAAGAAATGAGCAGAGAATCCCAAAACAAGCTATCAAGTGGAACACAACAGGCCGAAGAAAAAGGGGCAGACCGCGTGAAACTCTGAAGAGGACATTATTAAGAGAGGCCAAGTTAGCAAGCATAAAATCCTTTGTTGAGGTTGAAAGACTCGCCGAAGACAGGAAAAATTGGCGAACTACTTTGCGAGCCCTATGTGACGTTTAACGGCACGGGAAGGATATAAGAAACTTATAGTACAGATTTACAGATGATATAACACATGACACATAAGAAAACATGAAAACATTAAGCATGGAGGAAACATTGTAAACTTACATTAAAATAAATTATGGACACACTGTGTAAACTTACATCTTAAACATCACCTTTGAAATATTGTAATCTGACAGACGATACACAGAAACATTCTGAATTTACAATAACACATGAAAACACTGTAATTTGACACACGATACAAGAAAACATGAATGCACTGTAAACTTACTGGACAATAAAACAGATCTGCAGATTTAGCAAATTTGAAAAGCTGTAAACTTATAGCAGATAAAACAACAAAACAATCTAACTTACGGGCATGTTGTTTGCATGTGATACTGGGCATGGTGGAAGATGTGGATTAACCTTCAGCTTTGGTACAAGGTGTAGTTCAACTGGTTTATCACAAATCAATCTGTGATGAAAGCAGGTATTTCTGTGTTATATGACACTGTATGCATGTGAGTTAATGTCTTCTGATGAAACATTTTGTGTATATGTTGACTGACAATGTACACATATGGCAGTACCTGATAAGACTCTATTGTTTTGTGTCAAATCACATTTCTGATGAAATGACACTGTATATAAGCACAAACGCTGCCTGCATATACGAGGTGAAGTCAAAACATACTGCAACTGAATTTTCCACACTCAAATAGATAGTGGTTATCACATCAACTGTTAGGATCATGACCCCCAATGCATGACTGACCATTCATTCATTCATTTGCATGTCCTTTGCCTCCCAAACAGCACTCCTATACGCCTCTCAGTTGTGACTAATATGACCTGCTGCTGATGCATCCATTTGCAGATCATCAACGATGTCTTGCAGCCATCTTCACCTTGGTCTTCCTCTCTTTCTTTTTCCCATTATGTACCCATCCAAGACAGTTTTCTCTAGATTATCATGATGTTTAACGTGTCCAAAATATTTAAAATTTCTCTCTTTAATCCTCTTTACTACCTAGCCTTCTTCAATATTAAGTTCTCATAGTATGGATATATTTGTTTTTTTTGTCCATGATATTTGAAGAACTCTTCTGTAGCATTTACATTCAAAGGCATTTATGTGTTTCTCAGCTGTTTTGTTACGTGTCCAGGTCTCATAGGCATATGTTGCTGTGGGAAAGATGTATGCCGTTAAAAATCTTATTTTTGTAGTTCTGTCTGTTCCTCTCCACAGATTCTTTAGTTGTTTTACTTTCTGAAGAGCAATAGACGTCGACCTTTTAATTTCCCTCACTGTATCTCCACTACTAGTTAGTAGTTATCCATGATATTCAAAACTCTCCACTTCTTCCAGTTTTTCCTCTTTGATACATATATCAGCTGCCTTGTTTGTTTTCTTCGCATTAAGATAGAGGTTTTGCTCTTCACTATTCTTATGGACTGACATGATTAGTTTTTCCATTACTTTTTGTGTTGTGGACAGTAATACTGTGTCATCAGCATATCTAATCTCTGGTATTTCATAACCTCCAATTGTTATGGCATCGTAATACTCTTTGTCTACATCTTCTCTAACATTCCTCATTATATTCTCAGTATACAGGTTAAATAAGTAAGGCGACAGTATGCACCCCTGACGGACCCCTTGTTTTATGTCAAACCAAGTTGTTTGACCATTTATTCTTACTGCTGCTTTTTGGTCTAGATACAGCAGTGATGTTAATTGTATCAAATGTGTTGGATATTCCATTTTTTCCATTATTTCCCAAAAGTTTCTCGTGTTTTACACAATCAAATCCCTTTGAGTAGTCTATAAAAGATAAACATAGATTCACATTAGACTCTCTGCATTTCTCTATTATTAATCTTATATCGAATATACGATCTCTTGATCCTCTTCCTTGCCTGAAACCAGTTTGGACATGACTGACCAGACAGCTGAAAATGGGGTATTTGTGTGCAATGGAAGTGATGTAACAAAATTTTTTTTAGAACACATATTAAGTGTTCTCTGTGATTTGTGACATGGTGAATTTCTGTGAACAGTGTGTCTGCATCAAATTCTGAAAGAAGCATTAGGACAACCACTAAACATAAGCCAACACTGAAACGTCCATGGGATAGAAAAACAATGGTGTCATCTGTGCACTGTGCCTGATGGACTGAGGCTAGACCTAGAAATTGAGGCAAGGATACACATCAATCAGACAGAAAGAAGAAGTGACATGGGGGTGGTGTAGTGAGAAGAAAGAGAGAAGGGAAATGTAGCTAATGAATGAAATCTGAGAGAATAAGATTAAAGTACATTAACATTGGATACTGGATCTGCAGCAGTGCCAAACACAGGGGAGCTAAATTGGAATGCCTCCTATACGAGTTTGATATCCTCCTCTAGCAGGAGATGCAGACATGGGTTCTCAACCATCGCAGACACATTTGCTGCGCTAGTCCAGTGAAGCAGACACATCACAGGAAGGATGTTCTAATCAGAGTGTATGTAAAGGAACAGGAGAATGACAACACAGAGTTACTGGGAATCCAGCTTGCAGCGAGCAGTAGTACATAGAGTATTGTTAATATCTATGTCAGTAACAACTAGTGATCATGTAATTACCGGTAAATTACTGATTAAAAAAGAGAAAAACTGAAGTTTTGGTGTCATCAGTTACTGTAACTCATTTATATGATAAAAAAATTAGTAAAAAGCAAACAGCAAAATTGGTTGGTAAATTATCCAGCCAGTAGGCTGATGATGCTCAGTTTGAATGGAGGAGATAAAGAGTCAAAAATAAAGATTAAATCTCATCACAAATAAGATAAAAAATTTTACAGAACACTTACTTTCCATGGATGTTTATAAGGTACATTTAATTTTACGTATAATAAAAAAAAAGTTTAAAATACAGGATGTTCTACTGAGAAATCCAGGATTTCTGAAAGTACTTCATGCAAAGTGAAAAACAGACACATCCGTAATGGTTTTAAAAAATCCTAGGACAATCACTGGTAACAACTTAACAAGTGAAGAAAACTGAAGCTTTCTTGAGGATATATGGTAGTCTTCAGAGGCTTCAGTGCTCACAGTGGGCACTGGGGCAATCCTACTGACAAGGCTCCAGGATGTACAGTTGGATAATCCCTTGATAAAGACAAACCTGTCTATCCTGAACAGCATCAAGATGACTCCACTGGCCACTTGAGTGTGACAGACTCCAAGTGACCTGACTCTGGTGTTCACTCAGACAATGTAGGATGTACACTGGGAGATATTATCTTACTATGACAGTGACCACTTAGCATGCTCAGTGAGAACAGCTAAAGGCCAACCACAGAGACACATAAAGCACACATCAGAATTCAAGTACGAAAGCACTAATCAGACACCACTTGATAGAGCATGACAAGTAGCCTGAAAGAGAAAGTTCACATGAAATGCCTCTATCATCTTTTCCCCCCTCCCACCTTTCATGGTGTTCACATGATATGCCTCTAACAGCTCCCATGATGTTCACATTAAATACCTCTATCAGTCCCCATTGTGGACAGATGAAATGCACCCTGGCTGAAGTGGCAGAAGAATAATGATGATAGGACAGGAGAAAAGGAAAAGAATACAAAAGATATGAAGCCTGCCACACTTACCTTTAAAGTTCTCACAGCAGAATCATAAAGACAGTGCCAGGAGGACTTTGTCCAGGAGGTAGTGAAAGATAATGCCTTGATAATGCCTAAGATGCTCAAGAATATCATGGATAAGGAACTGACATGGGAACTGGAGAATGGCAGACAGCTTCTAGGCACATTAGGTGACTATCGATCTGGCAGAGACAAAACAAGCTAGGCAATACTAGCATATGATGCATATGAAGGGTTTCAGAAAAAAGAAGAGATGGCAGTCGTTGCACTGGACCTGGAGGATGTGCAGATGTTTTCTACACAACGCTTCTGTGCCTTATGACAGAAATGGGAATTGACGCCTGGATTGTGCAATGGGTGGCCTCAGTGCTTCTAAAGAGAACTGCAGCACTGCAATATGAACCATGGATATCGGAGCCCAAGATCATTGTGCTAGGACTAACTAAAGGCTCTCCACTGTCACCAGTGCTTTTCAACATATAAATTGCCAGGATTTCATAGGTGCACCAGACTGGCCCTGGCTGAATACTCACATATGCAGATGACAATCTAACATATGTACATGGAAATTGTAAAGAGAGGATATTTGCCCACATTCAGGAAAATACTGACCATATCATGAGGTGGTGTGAGGATAACAACGCGGTGATAAACCTCACCCAGTCCAAAATCCTGTGATGCTCATCAGACAACAGATCTGTGAATACCATCCCTCTGGCGGTGAAATGCAATGGCAGTACCATCAAAAGGGAACAATGTTCAAAATACCTTGGAATTCTGTTTAACAGACATTATCTTGCAACAATCATGTGGACATGCTTATTCAGAAAGCAAAGAAAGGGCTCAATGCATTGAAGACCATGCCAGGTGCTGGTCTGCCACAACGGACATTCTTCCTGTTGATGCAGCCATTGATTATATCAGTGGCTGAGTATTGGCTCGACCTTCTGACTTCATCCATGAATCATATAACCAGGCTTGAAAGAATCTAAAATGAGGCCATGAGAGCAGCTTTGGAGCACACCAGGGACACTCCAATCATACCTAGGTGCTACTTGCTGAATATGCCCAGCATGAAAGTAAGACAAGTATGTGCAGGTGAAGACATATGTCAGGAATGCTGGCACAGCAAATTACCTCCTTCTACCACATTTGATGTGATGAGATAACAGCTAAACTTATTAAAGCAGGAGGAAAGAAATGTGCAACAATCTATCATGCACTATGTAAAAAGATATAGCATTCTGGTATTTGGCCAAAACAATGGAAAAGAACTGTATTCATACCACTACCAAAAAAGGGTAACCTGAAATTATGCACAAACTACAGAACTGTTGCCCTGATTAGTCATGCCAGTAAAATTCTGTTAAAAATCATAATGGGTAGACTTCGTAAGAAAATAAAAGAAGAAGTCAATATGGTCCAAGCTGGTTTCAGGCAAGGAAGAGGATCAAGAGATCATATATTCAATATAAGATTAATAATAGAGAAATGCAGAGAGTTTAATGTGAATCTATATTTATCTTTTATAGACTACTCAAAGGGATTTGGGAAAGAAACTTTGGGAAATAATGGAAAAAATGGGATTTCCAACACATTTGATACACTTAACATCACTGCTGTATCTAGACCAACAAGCAGCAGTAAGAATAAATGGTCAAACAACAATCTGATTTGATATAAAACAAGGGGTCCGTCAGGGGTGCATATTGTCACCTAACTTATTTAACTTGTATACTGAAAATATAATGAGGAATGTTAGAGAAGATGTAGATAAAGAATATTACGATGCCATAACAATTGTAGGTTATGAAATACCAGAGATTAGGTATGCTGATGACACAGTATTACTGTCCACAACACAAAAAGGAATGGAAAAACTAATTATGTCAGTCCATAAGAACAGCGAAGAACAAAACCTCTATCTTAATGCAAAGAAAACTAAATTGATGACAATTGACAAAACAAACAAGGCAGCTGATATATGTATCAATGAGGGAAAACTGGAAGAAGTGGAGAGTTTTGAATATCATGGATCACTACTAACTAGTAGTGGAGGAGATACAATGAGGGAGGACATCTATCGCTCTTCAGAAAGTAAAACAAATAAAGAATCTGTGGAGAGGAGCGGACAGAACCACAAAAATAAGATTTTTAACAGCATGCATCTTTCTCATTGCAACATATGCCTGTGAGACCTGGACACTTAACAAAACAGCTGAGAAACGCATAAATGCCTTTGAATGTAACTTCTACAGAAGAATTCTTCAGATATCATGGACACACAAAATAACAAATACATCTATACTCATCATCATCATCATGTGCCGTGCCGACTGGCGTTGGCTATTATGCTTCTCCAGAGTACACGATCCTTCATGCAGGCCATCAGCTCAGTTGGTGATCTCCTCTCACACCATTCCGTCAGACTGTCCAGTACCATTTCTCTTGGTCTTCCTCTTGCTCTTCTTCCTTCTATTTTTCCTGTTGTTATAATATTTTCAATGCCCCCTCTTCTCATTGCATGTCCTATGAAAGTACATTGTCTCTCTCTTATCTTTTTGACAAGGTTTTTTGTCTCTCCAGCTCTTCTCCTACATTCTTCATTAGTTATTTTTGCTGTCCAGGGGATTCGCAACATTCTTCTAATAAACCACATTTCTGCTGCTTCCAATGATTTTTGTGCAGACTTTCCTATTGTCCATGATTCACTTCCATATAACAAGATAGGTTCACTATAGCATTTTAGGACTCGTTTTCTAACATTCATTGATAAGGATGTGTTGGTTAATATGTTTCTCATTCTCTGAAATGCAGTCTTTGCTTGGCCTATTCTGTTCCTAATTTCTGTTCTGCATTTCCCATCTGATGTTATTACTGCTCCAAGGTATTTGAATTTCTGCACCTGCTTTAGAATGGTCTCTGTCTTTTTGATGTTCAAAGTAAGGCCTTTCTGTTCACTTTCTTTGGCGATTTTATCCAAGAGATTTTGCAGGTCTTGTTGGTTCTCAGCTATCAGTACTGTGTCGTCAGCATACCGAAGGTTGTTAATATTGTATTCTCCAGTTTTTATGCCTGGTTCTGTGATGATTGTTCTTAGAATATTCTCGCTATACAGAGAAAAAAGGTCTGGAGATAGTACACATCCTTGTCGCACCCCTTGTTTTATAGGTTGATATTTTCCAATTCTATTTTCAAATCGAACTGCTGCTTCTTGCTGCCAGTATAGATGTTTTACAATCCTCAGGTCTTTGCCGTCTATATTGATGTCTTCAAGCATTTTAATAATTTCATTATGTTTCACCTTGTCAAATGCCTTGGTGTAATCAATGAAGCATAAGTAGAGATCTTTCTGTACTTCTAAAGCTATTTCTGTTAGTGTTCGTAAAGCATAAATGGCATTGTGTGTTCCCTTTCCTTCAACAAATCCAAACTGTTCATCTGCTATTTCCATTTTTATCTTTTTCCTTGTTCTTCTCATAATTATTCTCAGAAGTAGCTTCGTTATGTGACATAAGAGGCTGATAGTCCGGTGGTCGTCACATTCCTTTGCACCTGGTTTCTTTGGTAGTGCTATAAACGTGGATTTAATCAAGTCACTGGGAATATAACCACTGTTGTAAATGTCATTCAGTAACTTGGTTATTATTTTTATTCCTGTCTCCTCTAGCGCCTCTATTTCTTCTATTGTTATATTATCAGGCCCAGTCCCTTTTCCTTTCTTCATGTGTTTGATGGCATCTATGATTTCATCTTCAAGTATTGGTGGTCCCTCACAGTTTTCAGTATCTGGTGTTAATTCTGGTCTTTCTCCTCCATATAGCTCACCGATGTACTCTGTCCACAATGTCTTCTTTTCCCATTAACATTTTACCTTCTTTCGATTTCAGGCATCCTGTGGTATATTTTGTTTTCCTGCCTGTGAGTTCATTAATTCGTTTGTGCATGTTTTTGCTGTCTTTAATATGAGAGTCCTCTATCTGTCTGCACTGCTCATTTAACCACACTTCTTTTGCTTCTCTGCATTTGCGTCTTATTTCTTTATTTATCTTGTTATATTTTTTCTCGTTATTTTTACTCCTCCTCCTCTTGTCCATCAGTCCTAAGATGTCGTCTGTCATCCATTTATTTTTAGGGGCTTCTTTTTTTGGTGGTATTATCTCCTTAACAGTTTAGTGGATAGAATCTCTTAACATTTCCCATTGTTCATCTATACTATTTATCTTTGTCCTAAGATGTCGTCTGTCATCCATTTATTTTTAGGGGCTTCTTTTTTTGGTGGTATTATCTCCTTAACAGTTTAGTGGATAGAATCTCTTAACATTTCCCATTGTTCATCTATACTATTTATCTTTGCTATTGCATTGTATCTATTTGTTATAATAACTTTGTATTGTTCTCGCAGTTCTTGGTCATTTTTAAGAAGTTCTGTATTCAGTTTGATGTTTCTCACTTTTCTGCCTGCTTTCTTTAGTTTTATTCTAACTTTTCCACAGAGTGGATCATGGTCACTATTGCAGTCAGCTCCTGGCATGGTTTTTGTTGTCAGTAATGCATTGCGGAATCGTTTGTTGATTAATATGTAGTCTATCTGGTTAAAAGTCTTTTTGTCTGGACTGCACCACGTTGCCAGTCTTCGAGGACGTTGTTTAAACCAGGTGTTTCCTACAACCATGCTGTGTATTCTTGCCCATTCAATTAATTTATAACCTCTGTCATTCCTCTCCCCCAGTCCATAGTCACCAACGATGTCTGAAGTTCTTCCTTTACCAACTTTGGCATTAAAATCTCCCATGACTATGGTAACTTCATGTGACTTTGTGTGTTTTAGTGCTGTCTCTATGTCATTATAAAATAGCTGTACATCTTCTTCAGAGCTTTCAGATGTTGGAGCGTACACTTGTATAATATTTATGTTTATTGGTTGTCCTTTCAGTTGGGCTAGCAGGACTCGGTCCGAGATGTTCAAATATCCTACAAGTGTCCTTGCCGTTTGTTCATCAAATATAATTCCTACTCCTCGTTCATGTTTCTCACTTCCTGAATATATTATTGTATATTTATCTGAGTTTATCTTCCCTGCACCTGTCCATCTAACTTCACTCATTCCTAATATGTTGATCTTCATCCTTTCCATTTCCATCTTTACATTTTCTAATTTTCCAGCCTGGAATAAAGTTCTAACATTCCATGTTGCTATTTTGAATTTGTTAGTTTTGCCACCAGTAGCTTGATGACGATCTGGCCTCACCTGTGGCTCGTGAGCTGCCCTACCGGACGAGGCTGTTCCAGAGGAACATCCATTAACGTCGTTCACGATGAATCGATTATTCTGTTTAAGCATAACTGTTCTTGGGAATTACAACAGTGGTTTCCCGTTGCCTTCTGTCGGTTTGTGTACGGACTCTCCGCTAGCCTTTGGACTCCCTGTCCTACCCGCAAGGCAGCGGGTGCAAGAGGTTTTAAGGCGCCTCTGACCCGCCTGGTATTCCCTTCACTGAGCACCTGAGGAACTTTATAGGAGTAGTAGAGCCACCTACTACCCCACCTCGCTCTCTGAGTCTACTGCAAAGTTGGTGTACATCCCCCTAAAGCTTCTCTTGAACTGATGTAGGTGTTGGTCACACCTCTCTTCTCTGCACCTCATATCATGGGCACTCATGCAGAATATGTTCTCCTGCCATCATACGTACATGTCAGTTCTGCCAATTGTGGGCTTGTTGAAAAAAATGGCACCCAGTCAGATGTGACCATGCAGAAGAGAAAAATGATAAGTTGTTCCTCCCTGATGAGTTGGTAGAAAGCATTATTTTTCTGATGGCCTGGGTGTTTTTTGCTCGTTTGTTCTTGAATTTTATTTTTACCACAGACTTAGCTTTCTCATATGTCATGCTTGTATCTGTCAATAGTACCCTGGCACCTTCTTTTACTACGTCTTCTGTTTCATTACCTGGACTGTTAGCACTCTCAAGATAAAGCTTGCGTTCACTTCAAATGCCATTCCGCGTGGCGTAGGCGATCGTTTCTCTCCACAATTCCCTGTCTTTTCGGAATCTTGTTTTCATTGATATGGATCTGTTGCACAAGATGAGCCTCACTGTCTGGAATCTATACATCTATACACATCTATACTACAAGAACTTAATATTGAAGAAGGGTGGCTAGTAAAGAGGATTAAAGATAGAAAACTTAAATATTTTGGACACATTAAACGTCATGATAATCTAGAGAAGACTGTCTTGGAAGGGTACATAATGGGAAAAAGAAAGAGAGGAAGACCAAGGCGAAGATGGCTGCAAGACATCGTTGATGATCTGCAAATGGATGCATCAGCAGCAGGCCATCTTGCTCACAACCAAGAGGTCTACAGGAGTGCTGTTTGGGAGGCAAAGTTCCGGAAGGGACATGCAAATGAATGAATGAAAGAGCAAGCATATCAATCGAGGGAGATCATGGATGATGAAGGCAGAACAAACACTGTCAGCGGTCTGCGACCCAGAGCAGATCTCTCTAGAACAGGAATGGACTAAAGTGCCAAACATGCAAAATCTAATGAAGGTTATGATAAAGGTTGACCTAAATAAGGAGACTGGGCTCAGGGCAGAATAGAAGTCCAAGTACAGGAACAAATTCAGCAACTCCAAACCATACGGCCCTGTGATCTTCACATATGGCTCCGTGGCATGATGCTTAAAAAGTGGATGGAGCAAATTGTCTCGTGCAATGGCAAACCAAATAAGAGCCTATGCAACCACCACTTCCGGCACGAGTGGAGGTACAGGGAGCATGAGAAACAATTTCCAGGTTGATGGAACAGGACAACTGTGATGGACTCTCACAGCATGCTATAGAGAAATGATAGGCATTTCCCCCCAAGGAATGGGTCCAGCTTCTCCTGGGCTCTTGTTTATCCAGTCTGATGTGGATCTACCGCCCGGGTCATGAGGGAGTCACAGGCAGTGAGAAAGTAGATAAGCTGGCAGTCATGGCACTGATTCAGACACCCTAAGAACAGACAAGGAGGAGATTGCAAGAGCCAATTTTGACAGGTTGTGTATGAAGGAGGACATCTGGCCGAATGACAACAATTGCATAAGGAGGATGATCAAGTTGGGGGAGCAGAGGAGAAGTGAAGCTATCTCCAAATGAAGTGGTTTAGTGCATGTTACCCAAAAACCAGTGTGTGAATGGCTCCATCAGCAGGTATATATCTCAACAGGTGTTGAAATGGAAAGCAGAGCATATACGGGAAAGCAGTGATGACAGTCTCTGATTACTGATTATGGAATTTCTTAACATGTTAACATAATGATCATAAATAACTTACTTTATGTGCTTACACAAAGATCTTTTTTATATATGTTAACACAAGGACAAAAGATATTTTCTTTATGTAATTAAAAACAAAAAAAAGAAAAACAATGAAGGATTTTTTGTACATGATCAATTAATAATGAAAGAAATATTTTACATCTTACATCCTTCCTGTGCCGTTAAAGTCAACAAAGGTTGTTTGCCAAGTTTTCCTGTTCTCACTGAGTCTTTCACCTTCATCAAAGGATGTTATGCTAACTAAACTGGCTTCTCTTAATTAAAAATGTCCTCTTTAGAGTTTCACATGGCCAACCTCTTTTTCTTCAGCCTGTTGTGCTACATTTGATAACTGTTTTGGTATTCTCTGATTGTTTCTTCTCATCACATGGCTTACATATGTCCATCTTCTTTTTCTGATCACCCATGAGACAAGTTGTTGTTTGCTCATCTGTCTTGAATTCATTCCACTTTATACCATGTATTTTCCTTAGGCATTTGTTTTCAAAAGATTCTAATTTCTTGTGTATTTCTTTAGTTGATTTCCAGCATTTGCATGCATAAATAAGGGTGGATATCACATCTGAATTGAATAATCTTAACTTGGTTTTTATGTTATAACTTTTGAATTCCATATGTTTTCAAGATTCTTGAAGGTCAATGCTGCTTTTGCAATTCTAACTTCCTTCCTGGTGTCACCATCCTGGTCTATGTAGCTGCCAAAGTATGCAAATTGGTTTATATCATCAACAACTGTTCCTTCTATGTATATTTTTCGTTCTTGATTAATGAGAAGATTCATTATTTTTGTTTTGTCTTTGTTAATTTCAAGACCTGTTTTACTAGCGAAGGAAGACAGGGAATCTGTTTTTTCCTGCACTGACTTCACACTGTCACTGATAAGAGTTATGTCATCTGCAACATCAAGATCTTCTATTTGGGCTCCATGTACCTAACCAATGCCGGTTCTGCCTGTACAGCATCTTTTCATTATAAAGTCTATGGCAATTCGAAAATGCAAGGGAGATGATATACATCATTGTTTCATGCCTGTTTCAATCTTAAATTCTGTCTTGACTGCACAAACAGATCCACTGTAGAGATCTCTAATGACGTTGACAATTTTAAATGGTATTGAAAAAAATATGCTGATGCTAATATACGAGGGTTGATCGATAAGTTCTCGACATAAGGTACAACGGATTATTTGTGGACAACTTTTTGGGTTATTTCTCAACTTAGTTCCCTTGTAAGTTTATGCACTTGGTCTAGCGATCCTGGAGCATATGGATCCCTTCTTTGTAAAAGTCAATATCTTGTGCCAGCAGAAAGTGGTCTACAGCATGAATGACGTCATTATCTGAAGCAAATTTGCGACCACTGAGCTCCTTTTTGAGTTTGGTAAACGGGTAATAGTCCAAAGGGGGCAAATCTGGGGAATAAGGAGGATGTTCAAGAAGCTGGAAGCCGCATTCATGAATGGCAGCCATTACCACCGCCGATTTGTAAACTGGAGCTTTGTCTTGATGAAAGATGACTCCTCTCATCAGTTTCCCTCGATGCTTTTCCTTCAGTGTGACCCGCAGCTGCTTCACAAGATTAGCGGAATAGCCCTGATGACTGTTCTGCCCTGTTGAAGATAGTCTAACAATAGCACACCTGCTGTATCCCAAAAGATGGAAGCCATCACTTTGCCTGCAGACAGAGCCACCTTTGCTTTCTTTGGAGGTGGGGATCCATGATGTTTCCACTGCTTTGACTGTTCTTTGCTTTCTGGTTGAAAATGATGAACTCAAGTCTCATCCATAGTCACAAATTGCTGAAGAAACTTTTCAGGATCTGCAGAAAAATGCCCAAGATTGTCTCTTGACATGTTGAGATGCTGTCATTTGTGATCAGCTCCAAGAGGTTTCGAGACCCATGGAGCAGAGACTTTTGTCATTTGAAGATCATTGTGAATAATGGCACGAACGTGTTCCTGTGAGATGCCCAACTCAGTAGCAATGTACAGCTCAGTTAAGTTGTTGATCCTCCATTATCATGTCACAGATTCTGTCGGTAGTTTCATTGGTGGTTACTGTTCTTGATCTTCCTGGACGGAGATCATCTTCCAGACTATCCCCTCTATGTTTGAATTGAGCTGCCCATTTCTTCAATGTGGTGTAAGAAGGAGCACTCTCCCCTAGAGTCTCCACCATATCCTCATGGATCTCCTTCGATGATAAGCCCTTGATGCAGAGGTAGTGAATGACTCTCTGAACCTTAAGTGCCCAGGGCACATGAGGCTTCCACAAGGGTTTTCCACAAATGCCTGTCCTTTGCCTTTTTTTCTGCTCTTGCCCAGGTGAGCCCTCTATTGCTCAACATCCTTTCTGTTGTTCTTCTCTATGTCTCTTTTGGTCTACCCTTACTTCTGTTCCCCTCTGGTTTCCATCTTAGTGCTATTTTTGGTAGTGAGTTGTCAGTCATTCATAACACATGTCCCAACCATCACCAGCGTCCTTCCTCAATAATTTCTATTAGTGGCTTCATCTGCATTTCTGCCAACAAGATGTTATTTCTTTTGGTGTTTGGCCTAACATTTTTCTAATTCTTCATAAACATTTAGTCTGGAAAGAATTCAACTTGTTTTCTATGGTTTTGGTGATTTTCCACATTCGCTTCCATAGAGCAGTACACTTAGAACATTAATCTTAAATATCCTGATTTTTGTCTTCATGCTTAGTTTCTTTTAGATTTCCATATAGTCTGCAGCATTGCAAAAGCCTGGTTTGCTCTAGTAAGTCTGCTGTTGATGTCCTCTGTGCTGTCTCCATTTTCTATTACTCTACTGCTAAGGTATATAAATTCATTGACCTCCTCCACTAACTTCCTATCAAATCTCAGTACATTTCTGTTGTTCACATTTTGCTTCATTAACTTTGTCTTTTCTACATTAATCTTTAGTCCTATGTTGTTTGCATTCTGAGTTAGCTTGTTTATTTTATCTTGCATTTCTTTGTGGCTGCTTGATAGTAGACAAATGTCATCAGCAAAGTCAGGGTCCTCCAACACTGTGTCAAGGGTCCATTGTAATCCTCTGCGTTTGTTTGATGTTGCCTCCTTCATTAACCAGTCTACTGCCAAGATAAATAATGTTAGTGATAGTACACATCCCTGCTTCACTCCTGTTTGTACTTTACAGCTGGTGGAGGTATGTTCTCCACAGATAACTCTTCCCATGTGATCTTGCTTATCCATTCCTCTTTTCTCCGTTTCTGATATCCCAGCACCTCTTATGCTGTTTCCTATAGTGTTTTACTGAACTCTAGTATGGACATTTCTGTTTCATCTTGTAGGACACTGAAGCGGTTCTTAAATACTACTGAGAATTCACTTCTTTTCTGCTGGTCTTTCAGTTTTGCTGTATCAAAATGTGTCTTTCTGTGTTCTCCAATTTTGGCTTTCCTTAAATTTTAGTTTTATTTTTGCTACCAGAAGGTTGTGATCACTTCCTATATCTGCTCCTTTCCTTGCTTGCACATTTAGTAGTGACCATTTCCAAAGTAAGATAACAAATATTGTAGGATTAAACCTTGAAAAAATCGTAGACAAACCACTTTAGTGAGACGTGAGAGAAAGAAAAATCACAAGAGAATTACCTGGGATTCAAACACAGACTCCGGTAGGACGAGCAGCTGTCTAGCCACGAGAGAACAGCGTACTATCGACTTAGCCAACTAGCACCCCAAAAAAGATGTTTTGTTGACATAGTCTTTAGCAACTGGCCAGCAGACATGAGAGATCGTGACACCCGGAAAGAAACGAGGTCGTGACACACAGAAATTCAGTAGCTTAGATTCATTCTCTCTAGCAGGTACCAACTAGACAAACATACACACGGTCTTCTGCCATGTCTGGTGCAAACTTGAACAACAACTTCATGTAATAAGTATTCGTTCGTTTGTTATTGTTGTTCAAGTTTGCACCAGACATGGCAGGAGACCGTGTGTATGTTTGTCTAGTTGGTACCTGCTAGAGAGAATGAATCTAAGCTACGGAATTTCTGTGTGTCACGACCTCGTTTCTTTCCGGGTGTCACGATCTATCATGTCTGCTGACCAGTTGCTAAAGACTATGTCAACAAAACACCTTTTTTGGGGTGCTAGTTGGCTAAGTCGATAGTACGCTGTTCTCTCGTGGCTAGACGGCTGCTCGTCCTACCGGAGTCCGTGTTCGAATCCCAGGTAATTCTCTTGTGATTTTTCTTTCTCTCACGTCTCACTAAAGTGCTTTGTCTACTATTTTTTCGAGGTTTAATCCTACAATATTTGTTATCTTACTTTACCGTACCAAAACCTCGTAGTTGACCATTTCCAGATGCTGTTTATTAGTATGTGATCGATTTGGTTTTCTGTGGTTTTATCTGGGGACCTCCAAGTCACTTTATGGATGTTTTTATGTTGGAAAATTGTCCCTCCGATGGTCATCATGTTTTCTTCACAGAAACTGCAGTCTTTCTCCATTTTCATTTATTTCCCCGATTCCTTCTCTCTCCATGATTCTTCTTCTATCTTCATTTCCCTCACCTACTTTACCATTGAAGTCACCCAAGATGAGTAGCATACCATGCTTAGGTATTGTTTCTACTGTGGCTTGGAGGCTGTTGTAAAAATCTTCTTTTAATTCCTCTTCAGCTGCTTCTGTTGGTGCATAACAAACTATAACAGATAACTTCACGAATCTTGAGTTGAACCGTGCATATAATAATCTATCATTTATAGGGGTCCATTTCAGCAATCCTCTTGATGTTTCTTTTGTTATAATCAATGCTACTCCTCCTTCATGATGATCTTCTTTACTTCACAATATTATTGTGTCTTCTGTGTGATGTGTTGTTAATTTCCTTCTGCCCTGTCCTGTCCATCTTGCTTCTTGTATTCCTAGTATGTCAAGTTTGTATCTGTGCATTTCCTTGATGGTTTGTGCTAGTTTCCCAGTTTGATTAAGTGTTCTTACATTCCAGCTGCCTATTTGCATATTGTGTTTAGGTCCCAGGAGGTCTGCAGTCGGGCTGGGGACTTCCAGTGGCTGGCTTTCACCCACAACCTTCATGGGATCAGTTTCCTGATAAGCATTTCTCCTCCCACCTGCATTTGTTTTTTTCCCTTGCTTCTGTTTCTGTAGCAGTCTGATAGTTTTTTACCAGATAGGGTTGCTGGCCCTATGCCAAACCCTCCTTAGTCGCCTTTTATGGTCATGCATGGTAGGGTACAGTGGTCCTATTCTTTGCAGATTCTGGGTACCACACGGGAGAGTGAATGACTGCTCAATGAGAAATTTTACCAATTTTTTCACTTTCTGCCACCTCTTACCACTTCAATAACCTGTAAAAAAAAACTGGTTGCAGCTAATTTCTTGAAACTTGGTGTTTAATCTTACATTAACCTGATCTACAAACGCACCTAATAGTGTGTTTCAAGTATTTGTTCCTTATGCTGAGAACTTATCAATCACCTCTCATATTAAAGACATTGTATGTGCTAACACACTGTTAAAAACAATCATATGTACATGCCAACATAAAGAAGAAATACACTGCATACATTTAAACCCATGTAAATAATTTCTATACATGCAATAACGAAAGACACTTACTGTACCAGCTAACATACTTTGTTTATTCTTGTGTACATACCTGACAGAAGCTGTTTCAAAAACTGGGAACTTGTTTTTGGCAGTTTTCCCATTCCCAACAGTAAGCTGAACTTTCTGTTTGAAACAAAAACTGCATGTTGGTTCACCTTTACATAATTTCACCACATGGACAATTGTAGATTCTTTAAACATACATTTCAGCACAAAATAACCTGGATTGATTGACTGATTGATCTTTATTTCAAATATTGGAGAAGGCATCAGGTAACTTGTCAAATAAAAAAAAAAAGTAGTAGCAACATACTTAGCAGCATTACTGTGATCATTAAATCTGCACTGAATATTCCATAAACACATTACATCTGATGATTACATGTGCATACCAACACACATATGGCCACTGAAACATGTGCAAACACACTAGCACCCATACAACCAATGGCATGTATAAGCACCAACATGACTGCTGGCTTTTTTACGAACACACTTAATGTCCACACAACCAGTGGCGTGTACAGGCACAAACACCCACATGACCACCAACACATGTACAAATACCAACATTAACATGACAAATGATATCCAATGAAACTTCAGTACCAACACAACTATTAACACACATGGAAATATGCTAACTCCTATACAAGCACTTACAAATACTATTTTCTTACCTGCTCACCAAGATCTAAACAAGTGAGAACAAAAATATGAGATCCTCCTGAAATACAATAAAATATCAATCATAAAACACTGAAATACCAACACATCTTCACACTGTTGGAGATGTAAACCTCCTCAAGCTGGTTTGCAATGAGACGTGCACAATTTTATATATATATATATATATATATATAGTAAAAAAAAAAAAACGTGTAACTCCTGAAGACCCAATTTTAGCCATACCTGTGATATTCTATAGCTTTTTAAACTGAATGAATAAAAATTTTCAAATTGCACACAATAATGCCTAAGGGTTTAAACACTCATCTGACAGTTTCTTGCATCTATGTGACGAGAATTTGTTAGTCACAGGGGTTCTCAACTTTGATGTGTGGTAGACCCTTCTCTGCATATCATGGCAGTGTAACAAAAAGGAAGATTCGTCACTAAACCAGACACGTCTCCACTGATTGTCAGTTGTCCAGGGCTGATGCTGGTTGGCCCAAACAAGTCGATTTAGCGATGGTGTCTTGTTAAAGACAGGACCTAGGTGAGGTCGTCATGCCACCAGTCCAGCTTCATGCAGTCTATTCCAGACAGTTTGACTAGACATACGACGTCCTGCAAGCAATGACTGCGTACTTGAGGAAACTGTAAACCAGTTTCTGAGGTGATGAACCAGAATAAAGTGATCATCAACTGCTGTTGTCACTCTGGGTTCGTCCACTGTGGTGCCGGTCTTCAGTGAAGCCAGTGGCTTGGAAACGGCGCCAAAGTCAACTGATGGTACTCTGCTGCACATTTAAACGCCTGGCAACCTGACTTTGACTTTCACCCGCTTGCAAGCGACCAATAGTAGTGTTTCGTAAATTTTGCGATAGACGCGCCATAATTATCTGCTTCAAAATTAACTGAATTTGTTTGTGTAACCTCATCATTTTATAGGGCTTAATTTCCGTGGGAAGCAATTTGTGCTCACCACAAAAATCACAACTTTTCCATAACCACAACATGAGCTGTGGTAAAAAAAAAAAAAGCGTGATTAGCAAAGGCAGCTACTGCGTAATGACTGTACATGAGAATAGCAAAATTCATGCTAAATCATAAACCTGATATCTTGGTGACAAATTTTGGTTTGGTCTGAGATACTCAGGAAATAATTTTTTGTCATAACATATAAAAAATGAAACTTATGTAAGCTATGCGTTTCTTTTTTTTTTTTTTTTCTGGACAGATCACCTGACGCCTGAACTTTTTCTTGAGGAGATAAAGACAATGTTTACATACTTCCACTTCTACATGATCTGAACATTCTGAAGCAGCAAATCATGGATGACATAACATCTGTTACTCCGGATATGCTACATACAACATGGGAGGAGCTGTATCATTGTGGGAGGCAGGTACTGGTACACCTTTCACACTGAATCCCTAATCTTATCTTTTCTTTTCTAAATTTTTCTCTACCATTGGAATGCTTCAAACATAAAAATGGTCTCTCAAAGGATGTCACCACTTTTTGTGTACACTTTCACAAACTATATGATTACAAATTTGGCATCACTGGCTATTTTTAAACATACATTTATCTCATTCATTCATTTGCATGTCCCTTATAGAACTTTACTTCCCTAACAGCACTCCTGTAGGCCTCTCGATTGTGAGCAAGATGGCCTGCTGCTGATGGATCCATTTGCAGATCATCAACGACGTCTTACAGCCATCTTCACCTTGGTCTTCCTCTTTTTCTTTTTCCCATTATGTACCCATCCAAGACAGTTTTCTCTAGATTATCATGATGTTTAATGTGTCCAAAATATTTAAGTTTTCTCTCTTTAATCCTCTTTACTAGCCAGCCTTCTTCAATATTAAGTTCTCGTAGTATGGATATATTTGTCCTTTTTTGTGTCCATGATATTTGAAGAACTCTTCTGTAGCATTTACACTCAAAGGCATTTATGCGTTTCTCAGCTGTTTTGTTAAGTGTCCAGGTCTCACAGGCATATGTTGTGATGGGAAAGATGCATGCCCTTAAAAATCTTATTTTTGTAGTTCTGTCTGTTCCTCTCCACAAATTCTTTAGTTGTTTTACTTTCTGAAGAGCGATAGATGTCCTCCTTTTAATTTCCCTCATTGTATCTCCATTATTAGTTAGCAGTGATCCATGATATTCAGAACTCTCCACTTCTTCCAGTTTTCCCTCATTGATACATATATCAGCTGCCTTGTTTGTTTTGTCAGTTGTCATCAATTTAGTTTTCTTTGCATTAAAATAGAGGTTTTGCTCTTCACTATTCTTACGGACTGACATTAGTTTTTCCATTCCTTTTTGTGTTGTGGACAGTAATACTGTGTCATCAGCATATCTAATTTATCTGTGCATCTTTGTTTGGTTTTAATGAACATTAATGAAAATTTGAAATGTCTACCTTCTGATGATATGAGTTTTGAAAAGTAAAAGTGATGACCATTTTGTAGCTAAACTGGGAGCAATAGTCTGATTTCAGGGCAAAAATTCATCAAAGATTTTTTAAATGCATTGTTTTTGTTGAAATCATGAGTCTGACACAAAAGAAAAGCAGCACACAATATGCAAGACACACTTATCTGTCCTTCCGTCTCTCAAGTCCCTTTCAGCATAACGAATACATTACATTTTGAGCTATGAAGGAAGGATGGAATTTTATTTCTCGCTCCTTCCCTGCATTTCAAATGATTTCTTGCATAGCTTCGGTAGTTAGCTTCTGTATTAGAAAGGAAGTTCTTTGTCAACTTTGTTTTAATCTTCTTTTCACTCATATTGCAAATGCAAAGCTCATATGTTCTCTCCAAGTTGTCGGAATAACAGGAGATTGGCAGAAAGGCACCTCATCTTTCACTCATGACATCTTCGCATTATTTCCCTTATTCTGTCAATGTTTACTCCCTTCATCCAGAAAGCCAGAAATACAACAATCACATGTCATAACACAGCATGCAAAAAATTGTCCTGAAGTGCAAGCAGTTTTCATTATCTATAAAAAATATCTATGTCTGTCCATCCGACTGACTGACTGACTGACTGTCTGTCTGTCTATCTATCTATCTATCTCGCCTTCTTTACCACTACCTGGGGCACAGAACATCAACATTTATTTCTATCCTGGGTTGTTTCTCCAGGTGTAATCAATCTTTTTTTTTTATCTGTTTCACCATTCCTTTGCTGAGTGTTTCTTTGTTTCCTCTTTCCTTGGAGATACCAGGTGAAAGTTTGTTTTGTTATGTTTGTGGTAGGCTTACAAAGTGTATGCCTATCCATTTCAAATGTCTTTCATTATCATTTCTTTCATGGGTTGGTTTGTTTTGTAGCAAAGCTATCTATTAATGATGATACAGGTATCTGGCCAACTAATCACATGACATATCAACATATTAAAAACAGCAGTTAACCCATTTTCAGTACTTTGACCTAAAATCAACCCATCTATTGCCTTTAGTAAAACATGTAACTAACCTTATAAAAACTGGTATATCCACACTCATAGGTAACCTGCATGGGGTTGCTTGTGGTTACAAGCTCACAAACTACAGTAATGCTCAAGCAGTACAGGCTTGTGGATCTATCTCTAAAGACACTGTCTTAAGACAAATTATGGCTATAGATCTAGCATAAAACTATACATTACCTTACTAAATATCATCTTACATCCCTCCTGTGCTGTTAAACGTCACATAGGGCTCACACGGTAGTTCACCAAGTTTTCCTATTTTTGACGAGCTTTTCAACCTCATCAAATGATTTTATGCCTACTAGTTTGCCCTCTCTTAACTCTTCCCGTGCCGCAGAAAAAAACGTGGACGTTCCTGTCCATGCCACACAAAAAGCGCAGATCAAGATATGTATAGGGGGTATAGTTGTAAAAGTGAATGTGCAAAGTATTTCCACTTTAAAAGTATACATATTATGCATGAAAATAGTTTTAAATGTAAGAAGATTTCATAAATGAAGAGTTTTTTTTAGGAAAAAAGAAGTAGTGCGATGATTTTAGATGATAACTGTGTAGTGCTTACCATCAGCAATGCCCAGATGTACAATGTCTACCATTGGCGATTTCCAGATCTACTTAAATTTTTGTCCAATCTTGTTGTGCGGTGGCATTCTCACTAAAATAATGTCTGAAATAACCACCTAACTACTTCTCCAGTCCATATAATAGGTCTAGATGTACTTGGGGTACATTCAGGAACAGTGGTCGGGTCACATGACATGTCCTTATGCCTCCGAAATCACAATAAACAGTAAAATTTCTCCGTTAACACATCAATTTCGCTCGGTTGTTAGCCACGCTTTGGACTGAATTATGAAAGGTCACCAGACATGCGCAGAAAAATCGTGTACAATAAAAAGTTTTACAATAGTTTTACGCTGCAACAAAACAAAATCGCTGTAACGACCATGACAGTCACTAGACTAACAGGAAGTATTCACGATATCAACTATGGCAGTCGAAGTGCTAACAATGTCCTTTTTAGAGTTTCACGTAGTCGACCTCTTTTCTTTAGCCCATTGTGTTCCACTTAATAGATTTTTTGGGATTCTCCGACTGTTTCTTCTCATCATGTGACCATTAGATGTCCTTCTTTTTATGATCACACATGAGACAGGTAGTTGTTCCCTCATCTACCTTGCCTATGTTATGTTCCTGAATTCATCCACACTATACAGAGTTAGGGTTAGGCATATGTTTTCAAAAGAGTCCAATTTGTTGTCTATTTCTTTAGTTGTTTTACAGCTTCCGCACGCATAAATGAGGGTGGATATTACATCTGAATTGAATAATCTTAGCTTGGTTTTTGTGCTCATAACTTTTGAGTGGCATATGTTTTCAAGAATCTTGATGGTCAATGCTGCTTTTGCAATTTGAATTCTAACTTCTTTCTGTGTCACCATCCTGGTCTATGTAGTTGCCAAGGTACGCAAAAAATAAATCACTTTTTCAACAGGTGTTCTATGTATATTCTTCCTTCTTGAATAGTCTTAAAATTCTCCGCTGTGAATCTCTGTGGATGCTATCAATTGCCTTTTTAAAGTATATGAATTTCAGGATTAATGGTTTTTGCATTTCAATGTGTTCTTCAAGTATTATTCTTAATGTAAAGATAAAAACTACAGTATTCTTAATCTGAGAATTTTCATCAGTTTAGCAGGCTTTAATAATAATATTGTTCAGCAGACAGCCACTACATGCCAGGTGGAGCATATATAATACTGTTCAGCAGACAGCCACTACATACCAGGTGGGGCATATATAATATTGTTCAGCAGACAGCCACTACATGCCAGGTGGAGCATATATTGTTTAGCAGACAGCCACTACATGCCAGTTGGTGCATATATAGTATTGTTCAGCAGACAGCCACTACATGCCAGGTGGAGCATATATATAATATTGTTCAGCAGACAGCCACTACATGCCAGGTGGAGCATATATATAATATTGTTCAGCAGACAGCCACTACATGCCAGGTGAAGCATATATAATATTGTTCAGCAGACAGCCACTACATGCCAGGTGGAGCATATATATAATATTGTTCAGCAGACAGCCACTACATGCCAGGTGGAGCATATATAATATTGTTCACCAGACAGCCTCTACATGCCAGGTGGAGCATGATGCTAGCAGCAAAACCTCAACAGCATCAATGAAATAAGTTTACAGACTTTACGCAGGTTTTTAGGTTTAATATTCAACTGATGCTTCATTCATCCTCAAAAGAGCAAAATATTTCTGTAGATAAATATGGTATGTCACTAAGTGTCTAGAAACAAATAAAAGGCTATCAAGTGATCTGCTGTTCATTATCAGTTTTTATTTTGGTTTGTAATCATAATTTAACTTCGTATAATCATGCATATTACATTCCTGAGTTGTCAAGAGATTAGTGTGTTAAACATGGATGTTTATTTCTAGTACTTGTAGCTTCTACCCCAAGGCCTACACAGAACTATTGGGGTTTAGATACAGGGTGATTTTTTAAAAAAAAGTTCTTATATGACAGGAAATACATTATCAATCTTAGTAGAAAGACATATTTTATCTCAGAGTATGTGATTCAGTACAGTGACATATAATATTCACTAACACTAGAAACAAATGGAATGTAAAAACTTACGACTGACTGTGACTGGCAACAACTGCTCTGCTATCATAAGTTGCTCCTTCAAAGGGCTCACTGAAACATAGACAACTGTAGCTGAGATCTTGGTGCAATGCCATATGAAACAGCCAATTACCAATGAGAGACTGTTACAATGACCTTGGTAGCTTCTTATAAGAATCGGAATGAAAAGCAACATCCTTTTTATCCTTGTGGTCTTATCGATTATAATATTATATAACTGGTCTGTGTGCCTTATTGGAAATGTCATTACAGTGTATGCAGAACCTGTCTCCTAAATGTAAGCTGGTCTCAGCAATATGTCATAAATTTTACTGCATACATGATGTGAGATATGTTAATGATGTCCTTGTGAACTGGTAACAGAGATTCACAAAACAATCCCTGGCTTGTCTTAACAAAAATGGAACAAGTAATGCACCTGCAGCACTCTCCCGCACTAGAAAAGGACATGTTGGCTGATTTAGAGGTTCTAATTAACAAGTTCTTTAGGTTCTTGTACTATCTGTATTCTAGGTGAGGTTCACAGAATAATAATACACATGTATCTTGTTCTGATGGCCTGCACGATGGATCGTGTACTCTGGAGAAGCATAATAGCCAACGCCAGTCGGCATGGCACCTGATGATGATGTATCTTGTTCATGAGATATCATCACTTACAGGACATCATGATTCACAAAATGACATCACCCACAGCACATGCTACTTACAATGGCATCACTTACATAATATCATCACTGACAAGACATTATTACTTGGTAACATCACTAACATGTCACTGCTAATTATGGCCTAGAATTACTCACAGTTATGGAAAAACTTTGATGAATCTAATATCCAAGGCTGCGGACCCCCGGCAAATATGACTTCTTTCGATGAGCCAACGACAACGACTGCTTCAATCTCTGGATCAATGGCCTGTGACAGTAATCAAGAACTAATAAATGTTTACCTAAAAATTAAAATACCAACAATATTCATTTCTACAAGTGATATTTCAAATGTGATCCAATTACTTGACTGCTGTTACATTCCAGTCAACCCAGATAATGAATGAAGGTGAGTGAAATTTTTTCCTGCAAAGAAGAGCTCCAGGGAAGAAATAATACAAGCAAATGCCCAGAACTGAAACACACAGTAAACTGTAAGAAACATCTGAAGCATCATTAAGGTATCTGAAGCAGCTACTCTAATACCGGCACCTAAAATCAACAAAACATGAACCTTCCTTTAGTAACATACTAAAGCAACAAAAAAAAAAAAAAAAGTTCAAAAACAATTATGGGGGGAGAAACTTGTCAGGGATGTAGGTGACTGATAGGTAACAAGTTTCAATGAAGTACATTTGCACCATAAGGTCCAGGGTTCAGTTTCGCACTTGGATGGAATCTGTTTCAGACTGACTGGCACCTGGGTCAAACCAGCCTAAACAAATGAGTACCTCAACTTTACCTAGGAAAACAAAGGCAGCGAGGCAAGATGCTGGCATCCCTACTTCAAATGCTGTAGTGGCCTAGAAATGTAAAGGCACTAACACTTCACACCCCTATGGCATGCATATGTCATGGGACTTTGTACCTATACTACATGTGGAACTTAGACAGTGAATATAATTACTGTATACAGCTATGCCTTTCTACTTTTATTATGGAACATTGCAAGATAAACAGAAGAGCCCTTATTAGGCTAAAAAACGATTTACATTATCCCTGACAGTTAACCCTTATATGTTTAAGTGGCTGATGATGGATGGCCAAAACGACAGGGGCTGATCTTTGATCTAGGATACTTTTTAACAGAACACCACCTAAATCATGCCAAGAAGAAATAAATGTAGTATCATCTTTAAATGCCTAACTAGATTATCTGTTTATCCATAGCTAATAAAAAAATTTTGGTTAATTATTTGGTTTTATTTTGTGTTTTGATGACTTTTTCCCATTTAAAGTTGAGAACTGGCCATAGTTTTTCTTTGTTTTTAATTCTCATATATGGTTATTTTGACACAAGTAAATGTTTTCCAACATCCTCTCCTTCAAACATGCTACAATGTGTTAGGCTTTGTTTTTAATTCTCATATATGGTTATTTTGACACAAGTAAATGTTTTCCAACATCTTCTCCTTCAAACATGCTACAATGTGTTAGGCTTTCTAAAGTAGTAGACAGAAAAAAAACAATTTCCTAAAATATCCTGAGGGGGTAAAGTAGGGGGGGGGGGGGGGGGAGAGAGAGAGAGAGAGAGAGAGAGAATGAATGAATAATCTTTATTTTTAAAGGGTAAAGAATTGGGCACGCAGGCCCGTCTTACATTCTGCCCTTCATCACTCCATCTTTCATTCTTCTCACACACTTGATTTAGTACAAATATACAAATTAAATTAGGAAAAACACATCAACAGAGTGTAAGATTTAACTACTACATTAGAGAGAGAGAGAGAGGGGGGGGGGAGAAGAGAGAGCAATGACGTGAGGAGATCAGAAATACACATTTCACTAAACCTAAAAGGATTCATTTTACTGTACCACCACCTCCATTATTCCATCTTCTTCTAAATTTGATGTTTGAAGGACAGAAAACATGACAGATTAAGCTCAAACTCCAGCATGAATGTACCTTCAATGGATTAAATGCTGCAATGGTTACTGTGGCCTGCAGGAAAATATTCTTGCTCCTGTAAGCTGCTATTACCTCTGCATGACCTTGATGCTTGGCTTGGAAAGTCAAGGTCATACAGCCATTTTCTGGCAAGTCATTAGGGGTATCCTGACCTGCATGATGTAAAAATAAAGTAAATGTGTGTGTACACGTGTGCGCAAGCACACAGTAGACATAGCCAATCACAGTAATGTTAGCATGTTTAAAAACTTTTTTTTAAAAGTCAAAGTTGATCAACCATCACATCATTCTCCTACAACACAACCACCAACCATCACATTAATTCTCCTCTAATTATATTAGCTCGAAGACTGGACTCAACGTTTCTGTGTAGAGATGAGTTGCGGTGATTAGCTCAAAGACCCAAAGTGGACTCAAAAAGCAAGCTTGTCAGCACACTTCAACAACACTGGGCTCACATTCTGTCCTGCCCCTCTACCCACTCAGCCAGTTAACTAACAGCAGCAAATGACAGGTGGAATAATGTCCTGATTTAGTGCCCTCACACTTGCACAGCAACACTTTTCTCCACTCTGTGTTGGCTAACATATACAAAGAGTACAATTTCTGCACTTCCTCTTTGTCAAGAGTTTTATTTTTTGGACCGTAAATTATTATGACATGTCCTTTCTACTGTACGGTCCTGATCATTGTAAGACTTATATATCTCAGATGCAGCTAAATCATTTTTTTGTCACTCTGAGCAACATCTCGTCCTTCCTATTAACTCTCAACTGTACATGCAATGGCACGAGTTTCATGCATATTTCTAATGTTTGCTGTACCTTCATGCAAACTTTGTATATGTTGAATATTTCTTATATAAGTATTGGTTTACTTATGATGATAAATATTATGTTGAGAATTGTCTGTACAACAAAAATATCCATGTACAGTATTTGAGGAAAAAAAGAAAGAAACTTGTGTGCCTCTACAACAGTTAGTTATTTCCAACTGTTTAATATTCTGGAACCATTTTCTCCACCTACTTATAAGCTGCAGACTACTGACATGTATTCAGTATCACAATGCCATAAATCTTTAATTGTTTTTATTCACCAGATAGCACTTAATACCAAGCTGATAACACCCCTGTGGACCACCTGTTGATGTGGACCACCTGTAGCACAAGTCTGTGACTCTGTAAAGGATTTTATGTATTTTTTAAATTCTTAAACTGGAGGAAAAGCAGTGACATTTACAGTTTTCTTAAACTGGAGGAAAAGCAGTGACATTTATAGTTTTCTTAAGCTGAAGAAATACAGTGACATTTATAGTTTTCTTAAACTGGAGGAAAAGCAGTGACATTTATAGCTGACCATTCTGTTTACTCTGACCATGCCAGACTAATCTAGAGAACACTGTTACATCACAAAGGCTAAATCTCGCTCAAATCTCTTCTGTGTGGCCAACTCAATTCACAGATAAACATAACCAGTAATGATGGCACCATGTTACTAAAAAAAAACACCCACCCACCCACACACAGGTTAAAAGAATATCGTAGTTACATATAAATTAATTGTGATAAATGGCTTCAGCTGTTAATAAAAAAAAGGATATACATAACTGCCTGTGTACATTCTGATAGACAACACATTTACTAATGACATACTCAACATCTCATGCTTTCTAACTCCACTAGCTCTCAACAATATCAGTACTCTTCTTGTCATCAAATTTCTGACTTATACATGTCCACAACAATCTTCTTATGCTCATTCTCTCTGCCACGACTCTTCTGTCTGTGAAGATTTCAAACCAGGATACAAATGCTTTCTGATGATAGCTGAGATTTGTACTCTAAGCCTTTAAGGCTCTTTGCTGCAGATACAATGTCTCCATTCATCTGTTCCTGGCTTTCTCTCCCCAGTTGTTTACTTCAAGTTCTCTAATGTCTTCTACAGTATATCTTCATCTCTGCCCTGGTCTTATCATTCTGTCTCCTGTGCATAAGTGAGTTTGGCCTGACGACTGTTCAATTCTTCCCACATAACCCAGTGTAATTTGTTAGTATTCATAGTGGAGGTGCTTAGTGGTTCCTTGACCAAACGAACAGACTTCTCTGTTAGTTTTGTTAGTAATCATGGTGGAGGTGCTTAGTGGTTCCTTGACCAAACGAACAGGCTTCTCTGTTAGTTTTGTTAGTATTCATGGTGGAGGTGCTTAGTGGTTCCTTGACCAAACGAACAGACTTCTCTGTTAGTTTTGTTAGTATTCATGGTGGAGGTGCTTAGTGGTTCCTTGACCAAACGAACAGACTTCTCTGTTAGTTTTGTTAGTACTCATGGTGGAGGTGCTTAGTGGTTCCTTGACCAAACGAACAGACTTCTTTGTTAGTTTTGTTAGTACTCATGGTGGAGTTGCTTAGTGGTTCCTTGACCAAACGAACAGACCTGTCTGTTAGTTTTGTTAGTACTCATGGTGGAGGTGCTTAGTGGTTCCTTGACCAAACGAACAGACTTCTCTGTTAGTTTTGTTAGTACTCATGGTGGAGTTGCTTAGTGGTTCCTTGACCAAACGAACAGACTTCTCTGTTAGTTTTGTTAGTACTCATGGTGGAGGTGCTTAGTGGTTCCTTGACCAAACGAACAGACTTCTCTGTTAGTTTTGTTAGTACTCATGGTGGAGGTGGTTAGTGGTTCCTTGACCAAACGAACAGACTTCTCTGTTAGTTTTGTTAGTACTCATGGTGGAGGTGCTTAGTGGTTCCTTGAGCAAACGAACAGACTTCTCTGTTAGTTTTGTTAGTATTCATGGTGGAGGTGCTTAGTGGTTCCTTGACCAAACGAACAGATTTCTCTGTTAGTTTTGTTAGTACTCATGGTGGAGGTGGTTAGTGGTTCCTTGACAAAATGAACAGACTTCTCTGTTAGTTTTGTTAGTACTCATGGTGGAGGTGCTTAGTGGTTCCTTGACCAAATGAACAGACTTCTCTGTTAGTTTTGCCTCACCAGACTCCACTCTTCTCTGATGTCAGCAAAAAATCCTAAGATTCTGTTCTCAAAATACTGTAGTTTTTTCTTATACTGCTTTATTGTGCTCAGTATTTCTTAACACATAGAACTGCTGGTTATCTTTGAAGAGCAGGAGAGACAAAAAAAACCTTGTCAAAAAGATAAGAGAGAAGCAGTGTACTTTCATAGGACATGCAATGAGAAGAGGGGGCATAGAAAATATTATAACAACAGGAAAAAAATAGAAGGAAGAAGATCAAGAGGAAGACCAAGAGAAATGATACTGGACAGTCTGACGGGATGGTGTGAGAGATCAACAAATTAAACTGATGGCCTGCATGAAGGATCGTGTACTCTGGAGAAGCATAATAGCCAACGCCATTCGGCACGGCACCTGATGATGATCTTTGCTTCCTGCAATATTTTGTATTCTAATGTTGTAGAGCTTGGTATAATGTATTTCCTACCAGTATTCTGAATGTAACCTTCTCTTATTCTATTGCAGCTACTGAAAACTTCCCAGAGACACATAATCTATAGTTTTCTAGTTTTATACTGTCTATTTCTAGATGTCGGAAGCTTCCAGTCTTGTTTCTTTTCATGACCATATAGTCTATCTTAGTTTTTTGCTCATACATCAGCACCAGTCTCTCCCACAAAAGTTGCAGTCTGTCCTGGGTTATCAGCATCACCGCAGATCATCTCCTGTAGGGGGCTGAGATCTGGTCAAGTCCTTTGTATGAATGGGTTGTCTAGCTGACAGTTCTGGAGGATGCAACATGGCACCTGTTGCTCTTTTGCTGAAGACTTCTCATAGCTGATTGTTTGGTCAACATTCTGTGCCGTTTTCTTTATGTGTACAAACTCATCTGATGTCTTACACTGTTCTAATGACTAGTTTAATGCCACTGGATACCCAAGTATGTTTGTATGCTCATTTAATGTGCTTTCTTCAATTACTAGTCCTTACACAAAGTTGGACTGTCTGCTGGTGCCAATGTCCCTTCTAAGTCAAGTGTGTGAGTGATCACTCACAAAAAGTGTTGGACTTGATATGTGTAGGGGATAATTGTAAAAGTGAATGTAACTAATTATTTCCACTTTAAAAGTATAGTATTATGCAGTAAAATAGCTGGAAACGTAAGATGATTTCATAAATGAAGAGTTTTTTTAAGAAAAAAGATAGTGATGATTTTAGCTAATAACTGTGTACTTACTTACCATCGGCGATGTCTAGATCTACGCAAAATACCATCGTGGTGCGTAGATTGACTTGGATGTATCCGATCTCATCATGTGATGATATAGTGGCATAACACTCAGTAAATAATGTCTGAAATAACCTTCTAGCTACTTCTCCAGTCCATCTAATAGTCTAGATCTACTTGGTGTGCATTCACGAAAAGTGGTCTAGTCGTAGGGGGAGATGTTTGCCTCTGAAGTCACACAAAAATGTCTATTTTTTCTTTCAATCAAAAGATTTTACCCCCATTGTTAAAAGCACCAAAACCATAGAAAACAAGCTGAATTCTTTCCAGACTAAATGTTTATGAAGAATCAGAAAAACATTTTGGCCAAACACCATAAGAAATAACATCTTGTTGGCAAAAATGCAGATGAAGCCACTGACAGCAATTATTGAAGAAAGGTGCTGGCGATGGATGGGACATATTCTCCAAATAACTGACAACTCTCTACCAAAAACAGCACTACGATGGACACCACAGGGGAACAGAAGTAAGAGTAGACCAAAACAGACATGGAGAAGAACAACAGAGAGGATGTTGAGCAATAGAGAGCTCACCTGGGCAAGAGCATTTGTGGAAAACCCTTGTGGAAGTCACATGTGCCCTGGGCGCTTAAGGTTCAGAGAGTGAGAGTTAATAGCACATTCAAAATGGCGACATAGATCGCTAGATATATGCACTAAACTTTACAATCAAAAGTTACACCGGTTTTCTAATGAAACAAAGCAAGTGTACTTATAGGGAAGTTGCCCAAAACTTGACAAACCGAAAGTGTTAATATAAGTACGCTGGCAGGGGAAGAGCTAGGCAATAAGCTTCTGATAAATTGTCAGATTACATAAATTATTACTTATGCAAAAATATTTGTGCACATTTGAATCAGTGTTAGAGACACCAACAGACCATCATACTTCATTATAAGTGACAAATTTACTAAGAGTCACTGCAACCACTAATCTAGTTAGCTAGATGGAGTTTCTATGTGTGTGCACACATACAAAAACACAAGTACTAAACCCAAGATTTGAAGGAAATGAATTTATGCATGAAAATTAAATTTTAAAAAGTACGGCAGTTATATTTCTTAAAGTACACTTTCCAGTCATTGTAAATTACTATACACAATTTCTGCTGCTCTGTGCTATGCTTTCTGATCATCTACTCCATTGTTAACCCCATTACTCTTCTGTGTAAGACAATGTGGATTTTTTTCAGAGTTTGTTCCCCTTCATAGTTAAAGTTAACATCCTTGTTTTTTTTTTAATCGGTTGTTACACTTACTGGGGGTGATCTTCCTCGAGCTTTGATGGCAAAATGTTCATGTGACGAGTTTTTCACACTAGTGCAGAAAATGGTAAAGTTTGTGGGGCTGGTTTCTGACTGTTAAGATTCAGCAGTTTGTGTCTAATGTTTGGGTAGAGAGGAGCTTCTGCCCAGACTCTCATGTACAGAGAGTTGTGTTTTTGTTCATTCAGTGAATTGACTGAGTTTGTGATGAAACAAAATGTCTCCTTTTTTTTTTTTGGTACATTTTGTGGTAATCTACTGGCCAACTATACTCAATGCCAGCGTCTTGATGTCCGCTATATGTTCACCTGCAAATTGAGCTATGTAAAGTTGGTATTTCATGCTCACTAGTCATATACTACTCTATTCTACTCTCATTACTCTGGTGCTTTATGTTATGCTCACTAGTCATATACTGTTCTACTCTACTCTCATTACTCTGCTGCTTTGTGCTATGCTCACAAGTCAAGTACTATGTCATACTACTCTACTCATACTTCTCTGTTCTACTCTCATTGCTCTAGGCTATGCTTGCTAATCATATACTACTATATGCTAGTCTTGTTACTCAACTTCTGCTCTGCGCTAATTTCAGTATTCAAATGCTGCTCTGTGCCACCCCTAATACTCAATTGCTAATTCATGCTATTTACACTACACAACTATCTACCACTTACAAGAAGGAGATACAATTCTTATTAACCAACTACTACTCTGTTTACTCTCATTAGCCATCTTCTTTCCTAGGGTAGCAAATAAATGTTACTTCCTGTACGTTGTCACTTCATGTGACAAGATTCCTAATACAACCAACAGCAAAACTTACTTTGTGGAATATATTCAAACACAGATACATCACTCATAGTTATGTTAAGGACCAGCTGACGACAGTCCAAAAATGGCTCGAGTTTTTCTGAAGAACAAAATAAATTTTTGTGAAAAATAATTTAGGAAACACTGCTCCATAGGTTTAAATCTTCATACTGTACAAGTCTAAGCCTAACTGGCATACTTTACAGGTCTAAACCTAACTGACATACTCTATAGATCTAAACATAAATGGCAGAGGCTACAAGTCTAAACCTACCTGGCACACTCCACAGATCTAAACCTCTGAACGACAATAGGTCTAAACCTAACTAGCAGAATCTACAGATCTAAACCTAACTGGCAGACTTTACAGATCTAAACCTAAATGACAGACTCTAAAAGCCTAAGCCTAAAACTCAGTTACATCTTACATTCTTCCTGTGCCGTTAAACGTTACATAGGGCTCGCATGGTTGTTTGCCAAGATTTCCTGTTTTCGGAGAGCTTTCAGCCTCATCAGGAGATGTTATTTTTACTAAACTGGCCTCTCTTAACAATGCCCTCTTGAATTTCATGTCATTAACCTCTTTTTCTTTGGCCTTTTGTGTTCCATTTGATAGCTTGTTTTGGGATTCTCTGTTTCTTCTTAGCACATGGCCAACACCTGTCCATCTTCTTTTTCTGACCATTCATGAGAAAGGTTGTTTCCTCATCTGTCTCATCTTTGCGTTGTTGTTGAATTCATTCCACTTTATATCAAGTATTTTCCTTAGGCATTTGTTTTCAAGGGTCTAATTTCTTTAGTTGTTTTCCAACTTTCACATGGATAAATGAGGGCGGATATTACATCTGAACTGAATAATCTTAATTTGGTTTTTGTGCTTATAACTTCTGAATGTCATATGTTCTCAAGATTTTTGAAGATGAATGCTGCTTTTGCAATTCGAATTCTAACTTCTTTTCAGATGTCACCATCCTGATCTATGTAGTGGCCAAGGTATGCAAATTGGTTTACTTCATCAGCAGCTGTTCCTTCTACATATATTTTTCCTTCATGGTTGAGTTTCATTAATTTTGATTCTTCCTTGCTAATTTCAAGTCCTATTTTACTAGCCACTGAAGACAGGGTATCTGATTTATCTTGCAGTGATTTCACATTGTCACTGATAAGAGTTATGTTATCTGCAAAATCAAGGTCTTCCAGTTGGGTATCATGTACTCAATCAATGCCCATTTTACCTATGCAGTATTTTTTCATTATGAAGTCTATGGCAGTTCCAAAAAGTAAGGGAGATAATATACATCCTTGTTTCATGTCTGTTTCAATCTGGAGCCATTCGCTCCAGATTCCTCCTTCTGTGCTGAATGCACAAACATATCCATTGAATAGGTCCCTAATGATGCTGATAATCTTAGATGGTTTGTTCATTCATTCATTTGCATGTCCCTTGGTGGAACATTACCTCCTTAACAGCAATTCTGAAGGCCTCTCGGTTGTGAGCAAGATGACCTGCTGCTGATGGATCCATTTGCAGATCATCAACGATGTCTTGCAGCCATCTTCGCCTTGGTCTTCCTCTCTTTCTTTTTCACATTATGTACCCTTCCAAGACAGTCTTCTCTAGATTATCATGATGTTTAATGTGTCCAAAATATTTAAGTTTTCTCTCTTTAATCCTCTTTACTAGCCAGCCTTCTTCAATATTAAGCTCTTGTAGTATAGATATATTTGTTCTTTTTTGTGTCCACGATATTTGGAGAACTCTTCTGTAGCATTTACATTCAAGGGCATTTATGTGTTTCTCAGCTGTTTTATTAAGTGTCCAGGTCTCACAGGCATATGTTGTGATGGGAAAGATGCATGCCCTTAAAAATCTTATTTTTGTAGTTCTGTTATTCCTCTACACAGATTCTTTAGTTGTTTTACTTTCTGAAGAGCGATAGATGTCCTCCTTTTATTTCCCTCATTGTATCTCCATTATTAGTTAGCAGTGATCCAAGATATTCAAAACTCTCCACTTCTTCCAGTTTTTCCTCATTGATATATATTTCAGCTGCCTTGTTTGTTTTGTCAGTTGTCATCAATTTAGTTTTCTTTGCATTAAGATAGAGGCTCTGCTCTTCACTGTTCTTATGGACTGACATAATAAGTTTTTCCATTCCTTTTTGTGTTATGGCATCATAATATTCTTTGTCTACATCTTCTCTAATATTCTTCTTTATATTTTCAGTACACAAATTAAATAATTAAGGTGACAATATGCACCCCTGACAGATCCATTGTTTTATGTCAAACCAAGTTGTTGTTTCACCATTTATTCTTACTGCTGCCTGTTGGTCTAGATACAGCAGTGATGTTAATTGCATCAAATGTGTTGGATATTCCATTTTTTCCATTATTTCCCAAAGTTTCTGGTGTTGTACACAATCAAATGCCTTTGAGTAGTCTATAAAAGATAAATATAGATTCACATTAAACTCTGCATTTCTCTATTATTAATCTTACATTGAATATATGATCTCTTGATCCTATTCCTTGCCTGAACCCAGGTTGGATCATATTGACTTCTTCTTCTATTTTCTTACTGCAGAATTTTACTGGCATGACTAATCAGGGCAACAGTTCTGTAGTTTGTGCATAATTTCAGGTTACCCAGTGGTATGAATATAGTTCTTCTCCATTCTTTTGGCCAAATACCTGAATGTCATATTTTTTTTTACATAGTGCATGATAGATTGTTGCACATTCCTTTCCTCCTGCTTTAATAAATTCAGCTGTTCTCTCATCACATCCTGGTGTTTTACCATTTTTCAGATTCTTTATTGCCCATAAAATTTCTTCTATTGTCGGTTCGGGTTCTTTCTCCTCCAATAATAATTCACACTGTTGATTTCTGCTTTCACAGCTGGTTGTTTCATACTTTCCTCTGCAATATTCCTTCCATCTTTCTAGAATTTCCTGTCTTTGTCAAGGTATTCTCCATCTCGTCACAAATTATATTTAGCTTAAGCATGACATTTAGATGATTATATTCTTAAAATTCTCCACAATGAATCTGTGTATACTATCAAATGCCTTTTTAAAGTCTATTAAGTTCAGGATTAATAGTTTTTGCTTTTCGATATGTTCTTCAAGTATTATTCCTAGAATAAAGATCTAGTCAAGACAGCTTCTCTCTTTTTAAAATCCTGCTTCTAACTTCCTTTTTTAGTTTCACCATCCTCATCTATGTAGCTGCAAAGTTATGCAAATTGGTTTACTTTTTCAACAGCTGTGAGGCCAAATTAGTAGACATAAAATCCCTTGATGAGGCTGAAAAGCTCTCTGAAAACAGGAAAACTTGGCGAACTACCATGTGAGCCCAATGTGACGTTTAACGGCATAGGAAGGACGTAAGAAAAATAAATTACTATTGGGGTTTCTATGGTCTTTACTTTTCACATTAGAAAAAAATGACATAAAACTGCTGACAGAATATGTAACTGAAATTTGTATCTGGCAATGCTATACCCACCACAGTGATGTCTGCATGGAAATATTAACTCACAACAGTGATGTCTGCATGGAAATATTAACTCACCACAGTGATGTCTGCATGGAAATATTAACTCACAACAGTGATGTCTACATGGAAATATTAACTCACCACAGTGATGTCTGCATGGAAATATTAACTCACAACAGTGATGTCTGCATGGAAATATTAACTCACAACAGTGATGTCTGCATGGAAATATTAACTCACAACAGTGATGGCTGCATGGAAATATTACTCACAACAGTGATGTCTGCATGGAAATATTAACTCACAACAGTGATGTCTGCATGGAAATATTAACTCACCACAGTGATGTCTGCATGGAAATATTAACTCACCACAGTGATGTCTGCATGGAAATATTAACTCACCACAGTGATGTCTGCATGGAAATATTAACTCACCACAGTGATGTCTGCGTGTGTGCATGAAATATTATACCGCACCTCAAAACTGTGACTGTTCAAAGTCCAATATCAAGAAACAATGTCATTATAGGACACAGTGTGGAAAAGTTTCACTTTCAGATGTTGGCCAAAGCAATTTTAGAGACTGGTAATGTTCTGTATAGAAATAGACTGGGATGACTGAACACTTTACAGGAAAATGTTGGTCGAATCCAAGAAACATCATGGCCCTCTTCTGTGCAGTTAGGCATACCACAAATGACTGGAGGGTTTTTCCCAACCATCTTCACTTCCATGCCTACAAAGTGCAAATTGTGCAGGTTTTAGAGATGGGTGATTTTCCAATTTACCAGATATTTTGACGTTAAAGCTGATGAAGATTACTTTCTGATGTGGATAGTTAGTAATGAAGCAATATTTTATGCAATGTCCTAACTGCAGAATCGGAATAACCTCATGCCATTTGAGAAATTGACAGAAATAGTGCAATGATGAATGTCTGGCATGCTGTGCCATGTTCAGAAGTTTTGAGGCCCTTTTTCTTTATAGAACAAAAGCTGGCAGCAATGATCTATCTATAGTTGTATCTGTTACCCCTGTTAGATGATCATCAGCCAAATATAGTATTCAAGCAAAATGGTGCACCTCCATATTGGGCTAATAACATCCAATAATTTCTTGGTCTGCATTTTTCTAGGTGCTGGGTTGAGAAATTTCATGAGTTCTGCACTCACCCAATAGTACACCAACTGATTTCTTCCTGTGGGGAAACATGAAGGGAAATGTCTACATGATCCTTGCAACCTCCCTCGAAATCTGCTGCTGTGATCAAACGTTACATTTTAAATGCTGGAAAACACTTGGGAGTTAAAGTGAAAATTGCTTGGACATCTTACTTGCCATGAAAGGCATGCATGGTGAAGTTATTCAGCATTTACATTTTTGGAGTTATACTTTCATACTCATTAATGCAGCCTTATTTAGTTGTTTCTGGTTTGAAAATTACAGGCCTTGGATGCCCCAATAACAATTTTGAATCACTATACATATTATAATTTTTTAGTTGAATTTCAAAACATTTAAGTTTTTGATGGGTTTTGGGTCATCTACCACGGCTGGTTCACGGTCATGCACCACTGGATGTTTGGGGCTGCAAGTCATGTATCACTGCAGGTTTAGGTTTGTGCTAAAAGTCTAATTATAACAAGCATGTCATACAAGTCTAATTCTAACAGGCAGAATCTAAAAGACTAATTCTAACAGGCATAATCCACAGGCCTAATCTAACAGGCAAATTCAACAGGTCTAAATCTAACAGGCATATTCTACAGGTCTGAAATCTAAAAAAAACAAAAAAAGAACACACATGCAAAGTGAGGGAGGGAGGGAGGGAGGGAGAGAGAGAGAGAGAGAGAGAGAGAGGAGTGAGAGAGAGAGAGAGGAGTGAGAAGGAGAGAAAGAGAAAGATAGAGGGGCAAGAAAGAGAGGAGTGAGAAAGAGAGAGAGGTAGAGAGAGAGGGAGAAAGAGAGGGAGAGAGAGGAGAGAGAAAGAGATGAGAGAAAGAGAGAGTCATTTGTCAGGGTATTTGTATTTGTCAGAATAGATACTGTATTAGATTCACTGATTCATACAGGAAATTGTCAAATTACAGTGAGCCTATGATCAATCTGAGCAAAAACTGGCATTAAAAGATTACACTGAACCCACCATTAATTGTAGCAAACATGGACAATGGAAGCAGGAGCTCTGTGTTCACAGCTGCTTCAACAGCTGATGGAGGAAAACTCATGAATGTAGGTGGGAGAATGTGCACCTGGTGTTTCAAGCAGAAAGTAGGAACACAAAGAGTTATTAACCACATGTCTAGGTCAAACAGAAAATGACAACATATGGGACTTTAACATCTTCTTCTTCAGCTTTCTGAGCCATTAATGCTCATTGCTGCAGATAAGGTTCACCTCTATTTTTCTTCTATTCCTAATCCTCTCTCCAGTTGGTGACACCAATTTCTTTTATATCCTCTCTATGCTGTCTTTCCATTTGTCTTGGTTTACCCCTTGGTTCATAATATTTTTCTGACGTTCCAAGGTCGTAATCCATTTTCATCCATCCAATTTCGAGACTTCTCTATCTGCTCCTATCACTAATTTTTTCTTTCTTTTTTTTACAGAGATGGGGTCACTGACCCCATGCTCCACCCCCACCCCCCCCCCAACCTGGAAGACCAGGGTGCAAGTTTTGTTTGACCCCTATCAGCACAGACCTTCCCAGCTTGGTTGGACCTGCCAGGAATAAAACTCCTGCTGGTATAGCTCTGGGGGTAGACAGGGTATGCAAGCTGTCACATCATGACAAGGGACTTTAACTACACATCTAAAATACATAGTGATTAAAAAAAGAAAACCTCTTAAACTGCATCTTCAAGTAATTCCATTCTTTGCAGACTAATTACCAACAATAACCACTGCATGTTTACAGCATACAACAGACAAGACGTTCAGAAACATACAATTTATCTTCATCTTATAATATAAAAATGACCTCTGTTAACTTTAACAGGTATACAATGGCAATTTATGCCATTAAATATGAAAACTTGGGTTTACCTATCTTTTCAAACACAGACCAGGCTTTAGTAATGCATTGAAATTATTTTTGTAGCAATACCATAGTTAAAGTTGCATAAGTTTACTTCATTTGCAATATTCTCTGGGGACTAGTTCTCTAGGGTCACATAAATATGCACTCAGATTACAGACAACACCATGTTTATAGGTCATTAGATTCATGAATATGAAGGAAGTCAGATTTTTTGTGGTGAAATTTTCATTAGGAAATTACAAATTTATTTTTAAAAAACTTTCTCACTCTGTGATGTGTACAAAATTTAATTTTGTCAAAGTTTTCCTGCAGTAATTTCACTGGCAAATAGCATAATTTATTATTATGGAATACTTCTGAGATGTGTTTCTCAAGGTCTTATGAATATTTAATAAGGTTGATATCAGCACACATCAAAACATATACAATTTCATACAGAAATGACTTTAGTCATACAGTTATACAGGCCATAAATGAAGATGTCGCATGAGTTTCTTTTTTTTGTATTATTAATCTTTGTGTTAATTATTTTTTCATATTATCAGTAATCATCATCATTGCCTTTCACTCCCTTGAGAGCATAGGCCAAGGATAAAGGCTCTCCAGTCATCCATGTTCTTGGAATTATTCTCTGCTTCCTTCCATGTGCATCCTTTGTCTCTGAGCACTGTCATAATTTCTCCTCTCCATGTAAGTCTAGGTTGTCCTCATTTTCTATTTCCTTGAGGATTCTATGTCAGCGCCTATCTTGCTATGTTTGTGTCGGGTTTCCTCAGAGTGTGGCCAATCCACCTCCACTTCCTAGATATGATTTGTACGTTCATAGGTTCTTGTCCTGCCCTTTCTCAAATCTTGTTCCTGATCTTGTTCTGCCATTTAATGTTTAGAATCCTCCTCAAGCAGAAGTTCATAAATGTTTGTATCCTCTGTTGTATTGTCTTGGTCATAACCCATGTCTCTGAACCATATAGTAGGACAGTCTTTATGTTTTTATTGAAAAGCTTAAGTTTGGTTCTTGTTTTGATGTTAATTAGATGACCATATTTTGTAAAGTTGGATAAATGCTGTCCTGGCCTTGGTCATTTTAGCTTTAACATCCCTTTCCATTCCCCCGTATTTATCCACTATGCTGCCTAAATATGTGAAATATTCTACTTCCTCAATTGGCACTCCCTCAATTACCATGAGGCTATTACTTGCACTATTACTTTTCATTATCTTTGTTTTTTTTGGCTGTTAATATATAGTCCCACTTTAGCTGAGTTCTTGCTTAAGATCTGAAGTTTCTCTTGCATTTGTGTGTGGCTGTGTGCCAGAAGTGCCACATCATCTGCAAAGTCAAGATCTTCTAATTGGTTCCACAATGTCCATTGTATCCCATTTCTTTTTCTTTGTTTGGTAGTTTTCATGATCCAGTCAAATGCTAGAAGAATCAGGAACGGTAATAGCAAATATCCCTGTCACACGCCTATTTCCACTTAAAACTTTCTGTGAGAGTTCCACCATGCACAATTCTACAAGATGTTGCTTCATATATGGTCTTTATAAGCTTTGTTATCTTGGCTGGGATATTATAGTGTTCCAGTAGTTTCCATAGCATTCTACGATCTAAACTATCAAATGCTTTCTTATAATCAATGAATGTAACTAACAGTGAAGAATTCCACCTCATTGACTGTTTTACTATTATTTGCACTGTAGCAATGTGGTCAGTACAGGATCTTCCTTGCCTGAAACCTGCTAGTTCTTCTTAGTTTATTATTTACTGATGCTTTAATTCTATTTAGCAAAATCCTGCTGAAGACCTTGCTGGGTATTGAGAGCAGGGAGATGCTTCTATAGCTCTTACATTCTAATAGATCTCCTTTCTTAGGGAGTTTTGTAAGATGGGCCTCCTTCCAGTCCTCTGGGCCCTTCTCTTCTTCCCAAATTCTGTTAAATAGCAAGAGTAATATTTCTGTTATTTCTTTGTTCGCTAAGAGCACTTCTGCTACAATTCCATCTAGACCCGGTGCCTTATTTCTCTTCAACTCTGAGATAGCATGTTCAATTTTGGCCTTGCAGGGTGGTTCTACACTGATGTCTAGAGTATTCTCTGCTGCTGGTATCTCCTCTGTTTCTGTTGGTGCTGGCCTATTGAGGATTCGGGTGAAGTATTCCACCCATCTTTGCATCTGCTATTCTTCTGATTTACTACCTTACCTTCCTTGTTTTTAATTGGCTTTTCTTTCCTACATGATCTATTTGCTAACTTCTTGGTGATTTCATACAGGGCTCTCATATTGTTTTTACCAGCTGTCTCTTCTGCCTGTCCTGCCATATTATCAAAATAAGCCTGTCTGACTTTCTTTATGCTTTTCCTAACCTCTTTATGGGCCAAATTGTATTCTATCTGAGCAGAGGCCTTTGCTGCTCTTGTTTTACTGTCATTTATTTTTGCTTTCATTTCTGTCCTTCTGTCTATCTTCTTCAGTGTTTCCAATGTAATCCACTCCTTGTGCTGAGGTTTCTTAAATCTCATTGTCTCTTCACATGATGTGCTCCACATTTCTTTAGCATTACTCCAAACAGTGTTCACATCTGGTGTATCTTCTTCGTATAACTCTTGTAGAACCTGAAATCTGTTGCTCGGTTTCAGTTTAAAGTTCTTTGCAATTTCTGGGTCTTCCAACAGTACCATATTATATCTTTTCCTTGCCATGTCTGTTTGTGGTGCTTCTTCAGTTTCATTCTCAGTTTAGCTATCAGTAGGTGGTGGTCAGAAGCTACATCTGCACCTCGTTTCACTCTGACATCTTACAATGTTCTGCAAAAGCTTCTACAGATACAAATATGGTCTATCTGGTTATAAGTGACATGATCTGGTGATGCCCATGTGGCTTTGTGTATAGTTTTATGTGGAAATATACTTCCTCCAATGACAAGGTTGTTGAGCATGCATAGATCTGCTAGCCTTTCTCCATTTTCGTTCATTATTCCTAATCCATTCTGACCCATTTCTTTCTCATAACCTGTGCTGATCTTACCTACCTTTGCATTGATGTTCCCCATCAGGACTGTTATGTGTTTGTTGCCTGGTTGGTCTAGGATTTCCTGCAGTGTGTTGTAGAATTTATCCTTTACTACCTCTTCTGCATCATTTGTTGGCGCATATATCTGGTTGAAATTCAACTTAATATCCTTCTTCTTTGTTGAGAAGCAGGCTGTAATTATCCTTAAGCTAACTGCCTCCCAGCTCATCAATGCTCTCTGGGACTCTCTGGATAGCTTTAGTGCCATGCCCTCTGAGTGTGTTGCATCTGGGTTTTGGTGACCTGAAAATATGACTGTCTCTCCTATTGCTAGTCTAAGCTTACCTGCTCCTGTCCAGTGTGTTTCGCTCAGCCCCAGTATCTTTATATTATATCTATTCATTTCTCTCGCTATCATGGCAGCCTTTCCACTTTCATACATTGTTCTAACACTCCAACATGCAATGGTAAAAGGTGTCCTGGTACTCAAGTGGGGTGTCGACTCGACAGCTTCTTCCGGCTTTGACTGCACAAGGTCATGCCCTCTGTTATCAGAGTCCCTTCCTTTTCCAAGACAAAGTTTCCTGCTTTTCCTCTCCGTGCTTCTGTAATGCTCCGGTTTGTTTTGTTTTTTTTTAAACAGAGGACAGGTCATGGGCATATCCCCAACCTCCTTAGTCGCCTCTTACAACATGTGTGGAAGGTGGCAGTGGTTCTATTCTTTTCTCTCCAAGGGTCCCAGTAACCACACGGGTGATAATCAATAATACTGCCAATCTAAACAGGGGCTGTCTGACCCAGTGGTCTGAGAGGCTGAACTCCTATGATGTGATCCTGATTCAGTTACTATGTGAATTTATTTGTCTATTATGTATTATTTGTTTTATTGTCATGTTCCTCGCTGCTATTTTTCTGTTTCAGAAAATTGTGAAAGTCCAGCAGCAGCACCACAACCCCTGCACACCCACCCACACACACATCCATTATGCAAAAATTTCATTTTGAGGCAAAGAGAGTTTTCAGTTTGCAACAATCATAAGTTTAGTGGGCATAACATCCCTTGATGAAGCTGAAAAACTCACCAAAAACAGGAAAACTTGGCAAACAACTATGCAAGCCCTATGTGACATTTAATGGCATGGGAAGGATGTAAGATGTGAGCAGTACATTTATAAATATATTAACAAAAAAAGTGATCAAACATTTTTAAGTAAAAAAAAATGTACTCACTCTAGATGAACTGCAGGCATTCATAATCAGTTTTATCCCAGTTGTCATTTCTCTTTTAGTTTTTAAAAGCATTTCATATCTCTAAATGTATCTCAATGTTAAATTGTTCTTTAATTATATGTGCTCATCTTATTTTCTGCCACCCTTGTTTCTTCCCACTTTCCTCACTCTTTCTATCTTTCTTTGTCAAACTGAAACATATGCCCCTGATTTTCTTTAAAAAATAAATCATCCTATAATATCATGATATTACACACCTGCAGCACATTACAAATAAATGTAATAGTTTATTATTGTAACTCACAAGTGCATCCTTGTAATCTCATTTGTATTTTTACTGTGAATAAGATAGGCTTTATTATGAAGAACTTTTCTCACTCAGCATTGTGAATCTAATATATTCTTCATAACATTTCATATCACTGGAAGTATGCCCTGATATTATATAAATATATAAACTTCCAGTGTTACAGAACAATGATTCCAAACTGTGTGCTTTAAGTACAAACAGACAAAAGATTGGGTTGGAATCTTTACAATTTCACTTTGCTGCAGAATAGAACAGTGCTAAATTTTATAACTGAAGGAAACAATACTAAATATATGGCAACAAAAACTTGAAAGAATGCAAATTAATTTCATTTTACTTTATTATTTTGAACTGTATATCCTTTGTTTAAGTTAGTAGAAAACAGAAAAAAAAATTGCAGAATTTCAGTTTTCTGTAACTTCATTTTTCAGTTTAATGAATCTCACAATCTTGCAATTTCACACGTTGCTTCCTACAACAATATGGTAAGAGGACAGGACTAAGTAAACAGAGCAACAGCTTAGCATCTACTTACACACCATGTAAGCAAACTCTCAACAGCAGCGACCCACACAAAACTAGATCATTTTAGCAGTGGTCTATGCTGTTTGCAAACAGTTTGGGGTAAATATAATAGCTACTAGCAGCATGGATGTAAGCTACCGGCAGCATGGACGTAAGCTACCGGCAGCATGGATGTAAGCTACCGGCAGCATGGATGTAAGCTACCAGCAGCATGGACGTTAAGCTACCGGCAGCATGGACGTAAGCTACCGGCAGCATGGACGTAAGCTACTGGCAGCATGGACGTAAGCTACCGGCAGCATGGACGTAAGCTACCGGCAGCATGGACGTAAGCTACCTTATACATCATCTGCTGCTGCTCTAATCTTGCAAAACAAAATGGCATAAAGGAAACAATTCATATGTGATGATCAGATCTAAATGTACATGTGTACAGAGTTGTGGAAGAAACAGGTGGTGATGATGAAGACATAAACAGAACTGGTGATTCTTCATACATAAATTACAGCAGGAATACATTTAGGTCACATGGGAAGGAGTTTTAATGGAGTAGTTATTGCATCTACTTTTAAACTCAAAACTTCTGACAACAAATGAAAGTCAACATTCAGGAGCAGGGACACAAAACAGCACAGAATAATTTTACATTTAATATGAGTCAATATCAAGGACCAATGACACAAAACTACATAAGAATTCTGCTACACAGCATTTGTTTTTACTTTAAGAATTCTCATTCCACTGAAGAAATAAGCTACATTAGAGTAAAAGCATATCTTCTAACACCATGAAATATTACTGTGAACTGGACGTTTCTTTATTATTTTTGGGATAATATTTCTTTACATCTACTTTATTCATTTAGTATTATGCATTAGAAGAGAAAATTGGTTCAAGGAATTTGAATTGTGATATTTATCATTTTAAAAATTTCTTTGTAACTTTATAATGTACACTTTATGCTTTCATCTGTTTCCTCACTACTGTTTATCCGATTCTGTTTTCACTGCATTCAGTATAAATGAACTGGTTCATGTATTTTGATAAATGTCGTACATAAATTTTTTTTTAAAATTGCAATCAAGTGTAATGGAGTTAGTAGTATCACTGACATCGGAAATGTATTTCCTGTGAGGTTGCCCATATTCCGCTCCATCACGTACTGAGACAAAGCAGTAAGACTGGGCAGCATCATGGGCAAGTATCAGAATATAAAACGAGGCATAAGACAATGGTGTGTACTGTCACTTGGTCTATTCTCATTATACAGTGAAAGCTTCATGAGAGGCATTAAAGGTTCAAAAGGAATTAAAATAGTAGACCATTATAACAGCAACAATGGTAATGTACAAAAGAATAAACATGCTAAAGTGCAACATTCTTTCAAATGGGAAGATGCTGACACAAGTAAATAAACTCAATTACCACAAAACAACAATAACAGGTGATAGTAAGAGCACAAATTAAATAAAATCATGAACAGGTAAGGCAGAATCAGCTTTTTATAACTTGAGAAAGATACTAACAAATAATAAGATGTCCTTAGAAGTGAGAAAATAAAGTGTTGCAGTGCTATACAGAACCATTTTTGCTATATGTTTATGAAACTTTGACAGTCAACAGAAAGATGACAGAAAATGGAAACAACAGAAATGTGGTTTTGAAGAAAGATTCACAAATATCCTAGACAGATGGAAAAACAGACAAAGAGGTCCTCAAAGAGGTTTCAGAACAAAGAAAACTAGTTAAAATGATACGAAAAAAGACAGTCAAAATATCTTGGACATGTCATGAGAAGACAGAAGTTAGAGGAGAACTAGGTAGTGGCTGGAAAATTCAAGGGAAAAAAAGAAAAGAGGAAGGATAAAAGGGTCTCAGTGAACTGACCAAGAGACCAGTGCACTAACCACTTTGCCACCCAGACAAAAAAAAGTAGAGGTAAGGTAAGGTAAATTTCCTGTTTCCATGCCATTAAGGCATATTGGTAAACACGTATTTTCCACGACCTTTGGCACATGAAAGTGTGATGTGGTCAGTATCACGCCTGGCCACTTTACCTTCCCAGATTTCTCTGGTATCCATTTTTAGAGGCTGGGTCAACCCCTGGGCCTTTCTGGTGTGTACCAGAAAAAGTCCCACTGCTGGGACTGAACCCGGTACCACCGGATTAGCAGAAGAGGAAGGATAAAGGGTCTCAGTGAACTGACCAGGTAGCACAGATAAGAAAAGCATCTGAACTGATTGGGAACACCAAGAACTGCACAAAATGGAGAAGCATGCTAGCCAGAATTATCCGGCCTGGCAAATAATAATAATAATGATAGCTGCAGTGCTCTGGTCCTTAGCTGTTGACAAAGCTAGCATCTCCTGTATACATAAAACATGAAGATGGAACATACTAGCTGAATGGGAACTGGACAACAATGACTCACATTAGAGATACCAGTAGAAGCTGTATTCTTCACATCAGCTGCTGTGATGTTACAAGTTCCTGGTCCCGTACTTCTTACTTCACCTTTGATGGTCACCGATGCAATGTCAACCTTTGTCACACTCCAAATATACTCCCCGCTACCACCAGTTGCCTGATTACAATAGCACAATTTTATTGTGAAACATTAAAAACAGATCTTCCTGTAGCATAATAATTTTCGTGATCATATTAATCTTATTAATCTCATACCTGGAGAACATGACACAGATATAAGATGTCAGTATTTACTACAAATCACATCTCTTCCGAACTGCAAAGCTGAACCTGAACATATTTGTCTGTCCCTTTTTTTCTTCTTGTGGGTCTAGGTCTATGGTGGTCATATATTCTGTGCCATGACTACGGAAGACAAACCCTCCTCAATGTTCTTGTTGGATCTCAGGGTTTAAGTCATTTCTTTTAGTGCGTTCCTGAAGGTATCCTGTCTTCCCAAGTTATTCTCATCATCTCTTTCAATCCTTAGCCAGGAATGATGACAACTACTAGTGTCAAAAACTATCAATCCAATAATATCTTGTTTCTCTCCAAGTCTTTTAGAAACCAGCTGTTCTTTCACTCAGATTAGATAAATGGACAAGAGAATGTACAGAAGTTTCCTTGCAAGGTCCACTGAGAATGTTAAAGAAAACAACATTAACAAGCTCTCCATCTGTTGTGATGGCTATATCTCATGTAACCACTCTAGCAAATGCTCTCGTTCACTGTAACAAGTTAATCAACTAGTGAGTCTACAACATCATAGAACTTATATTTTCTAGTCAATTTCTGATGTCCTTTGAATAAAAAAAAAACAGTTAGGAATATATTGTAAAACAGGAGTTGCTAGATGGGGGGAAAACTCTGCCATTATGGAATCTAGCAACAGTTGTAACCGAACATCAAGTCACCAACTCTGCATGCCACTGACAGCGACTGAAAATTCACCGCCCCCAAATGCATAACAAAAATCAGATTTTGAAATGTAAGAACAATGGCCACAACAACAAAAACTGCTCAGGTAATAAAAGAAATGGATAGATAACACCTAGATGTGTTGGGCATCAGTGAAATGCGATGGCCAGAAGCAGGGAAAAGCACTCTAGATACAATCAGCAGACAAGTGGGGCGGAACATCAACATAAAGAAGTTAAAAAAAAAATAAACACAGGAAACCAAGCAGCAATTAAAACTAGTGACCAAAACCTAACAGAAACAGATACCTTCACATGACAAGGCAGCATACTAACATCTGACTGAAGAACAAATAAAGACATAAAGAGTAGAATAAATAAAGCAAGTTCAGTTTTTATTAATCTTAGAAATATCTGGAAGTCTTCCCAGTACAGTACTAGAATCAAAATAAAACTGTACTAAAGTACTGAAATGTTTTATTTATACTTCTCAATGGAGCAGAACGCTGGCAAACAACTGACAAGGAAATGAGCAAAATATCCTCATTCCACAAAACCTGCCTCAGAAAGATTTTGAATATTTATTGGCCACAAACATTAAAAACAGAATCAATCACCCAGTGTGAACTACAAGATACGCATGTCACTGTAAACTACAAGACATGCATGTCAATGTGAACTAGAAGAGATGCATGCCATAGTAGCAACAACAACAAAAAAATGCTGAAAATGAATTGGTCATGTGCTCCAACGATGTAGCAGTATATGTGTAAAAACTGTTGGCTTGATAGTAAGAGTATTATTATGGGTTTTTCTTTTTGAAGTTTCTGGTGCCGAGATCCTTCGAGAATGTCACGGGGGCTGGAAAACGCAAGACAGGGAATTGTGGGGGCAAAGCTGAGTGCATGGAGTCAGTCTGGTTCTGAATGTGTGTCTTTGTGGATGTCTTTTTGCTGTGTTATGTCTTTGAGGAATATATGAACGTTATAGCTGTAGAGTAGTTGTAAGTGTGAATGCCACATGGCCTGGGTAACCTGCCAGCGGTCGGATTTATTGTTATTTTCATCAACATTATCATCATTCCATCAATAAATGTTCTAAGTCTCTGTTACCAAGGATTTACTTGACAATCTGTATCAGTTGTTGCCAACTGAGGTTTTGAACGAGCCTAGATAAGAAGTATGTCTGGAACAGTATTTAACTAATCCAGAGAGTGAAAGCTGGAATTCTGTGTATAACTAGTTCAATAACTTCAACTCTTGAAGGTCAAGATGAAAGTCTAACCTGTTATTCACATGCGTAACATGAGCACAACATTACGATACGGCCTAAGAAAAGCCCCAACTACACACAGAAAAGCACAACCACACCAAAAATTCTCTTATAAAGACACACCCTAAAAACAATTCTAAAACTACAATGCCATGAACACCACTGGGAAAGTGAGGCTAAGCATTGGCTACCTGATGGAGAATGAGAAGCATAAATAAGTAGCATTCAGCAGTTAGGGTACAATTCAAAGACTGCCTGCAGACCATATGAGGTGGAAAGAATTTGTAGATGCTTTGCAAGACACCATAGGGCATACTCGACACAGTGATTGCTTAACCAATCACCGACCAAGGACATGGATGGATAGATGAGTGAAAGTGAGCATCAGAAATGTGTACAATTTGTAATATGAGCATCAGAACTTTGTACAATTTATAAAGTGAGTATCAGAACAGTGTACATTTTATTAAGTAGGTCTGAGAAAAGTGTGCACTATATAAGGTTCAAAATTCAGACTCCAGCTTCACTGCATTCAGGACAACCCCAGCTCCATCGCATTCCACATCATCCATCCAAGATGCTAATAGTACCTGTCAAATGTTGGTTGTTTATAATGTGTTTTCTGCCACACAGTTCGGACTTCTTACCAACACCTTTAATTTGCTCTAGCTCCACCAATCTCTTCAGATCTGCATCGTTCTTCCATTCTTGCTCTTCATTTTCCCGCAGTCTGTCCAATATAGTTTTAGCAATGTCCCCCTTGTCCACTGTTGGCCTGCCATTTATTTTAGCCTGACAGCAAGTCTGTCTGCCACGTCATTGCCATGTACTTCCGCATGCTCTGGACAGTAAAGTCACATTAGGCTTGTCACAGCTGACTGGCAGACGAACCCATTCTATTCAAAGCAATTTCTTCTCAATCTTAACAAAACATACTCTGTGAATCTGTCACAATGCCACCATTAACCACATCATGAGCAACTAGCCATTCCACTGGTGCCTTCACAGCCTCAATTTCCATTTGCATGCTTGATATGATGACTTCAAAGATTCCTGAAACCTGTGCCACTACTCTTCCATTTTGCTAGACAACAAAACCCCAACCGTTTCTGCTGTTCCGAGTCGCTGAGCCACCATATTACCATGTTAGAAGACCCACAGTGATGCTAACTCTGGATTAATGTTCTCTTTAAGCTGAAGCAGCACGAACTCAAGCACAAAACTTTTAGTCCTTAGTGCACAGACTTGACTAAGCACATGACCAAATAACCACAAAATGTATTACTGATTCTGAAAATGAAAATGGAGGCACTCAAATACTGCTGATTTGGCAAATTCTAAACCAGTGTGCTATAAGAATGCAAGTGCATGTGCAACTGTTCAACAGAACCTTTAACTTAACTCTTTCCGTGCGTATGGTCGAATTTTCGACATTTCTGGTAGTCTCAAGCTACCATATGGTCGAAAAATCGACAATTCTTTATTTCATTAAAACAAGCGGTGTAACATTTAGATTGTACATATTTCGTCCGTGATTCCAGTGACACTTTTCAAGATGGCGAAAGAGTGCCTAGTTACGAGCAATGCCGAGCGAGAAAAAGGAAGCGAAAGACTGAAATTTTTCAATTTCTGATGATGTATATATGGGTATGGAAATGGCCTGTGATGACCCCACTGCTCTTGAATATATCGAAAGTAGATTTAGACATATTTAGACGACTGGAGAAGTAGTTATGAGTTATTTCAGACATAATTTAGCGAGAATGCAACATAGGAATCAGAATACGAGATCGACAAGTAGATCTACACATCTCAGATGGTAAGCAGGGGTAAGTAGGACCTAGCCGATGGTGAACTGGCCACAATCAGTGCCTAAAAACATCACATTACTTCTTTTTTCCTAAAAAAACTCTGCATTTATGAAATTTTCATTCATTTAGCTATACTCTGACACATATTACGTATACGGAAGTACATGGAAATACTGTTTTCTATTCCATTTTACAACTAGACCCCCTTACAGACCAAGACCTGCGTTTTTACTCCCGCACTCCATGACATGTCCGTGTTTCTTCTCCCGCACGGAAAGAGTTAATGAGCAATGCTTATATAAAATGATATGTGAGAACACACTTAAATTAAATCACTGTTAACTTCATACTGAAGCTTCAGTGTCAGATCTAACCAGGCTGATTCTGTTTTGAAGGTTCACTTTTGTGGAGCTGGTGGATATTGTGAAGGGAAAAATCTCCACTATAAAAATACAAAATGTTTTGTGGTATTAACTCTGCATATTGATCTCATAATCTCAGATCTTTGGTAGAATGTCCTAGTGAAAGAAATTTAGGTTGTATATGAAAAGCAGCCTGCTGACTCCTGTTGCTGGGATGTCCCAACATAGATGATGGAATGCTAATAATGAATGGCAAAATTACCATGTAAATGTTTTGTACTGACACTCAGCGTTGCAGAATATCATTTACCTGGCTTACTCGACCTCCATGACAGAGTAGCCTGACACTGAATGATTTTCATCTCACATCTGCCCATTTACCAACAATAATATCTTATTTGAGAAGTGCCTCTTCGTTATAGTGGCTGAAATTTAAAGAGCCAGTCTTGCCTGGAACAGGGACACACCCTTGACGATCTAGGAATCTCTGTAGAAATGTATTCTTTACAATAGTTTTCTGATCCTCAATTATACAATTTCTGCTGGTTTTATAACAAAATATCTCATTCGTGTGTGTGAAGTGTAACATGAATGTCTAGCATTCAAAGAACCTATCTATACTGTTTATGTATGTATGTATATATTTTGAGTGTGATATACAGAATAAATGTCTGTCATACAAAGAACCTACCTGTACTGTATATGTATGTACACATCTTGTGACTGGATCCCAGGGGAAGATAACCTTTGAAGGGGTCACAGTTACTGGATCATAGATATGCACATTCTGGCTTTGCTTTATCTCGGGTTCAAATGTGTGTTCCTTTCCAGTCTAAGAGAAAATAATAAAAATATATAGCTGTAACATGGATGTTACATGGATACAACAAGAATATTAATGAATTTAACATTAACATACAGCAATCATATGATCACTGTTATGTTTTCAAAAAGTGCAGACAGTACTTATCATACAATCTTTTTACTCACACTTGTAAATTTATTCAGATACAAAATTTCATAAAACGGAAATGACGAAACTGTCATACAGTAAAGTAACAGAACACAGTGTTGTATGATTAGATAAAGCACTTTTAGACGGGAGGGAAAGAAAAATCACAGAAGAATTGCCTGGTAGATAACAGTGGACAGCAAGAGTGGCCAATGTTTCCATCTGCCCCGCAGTGTGTCTTACAAAATGCCATGCATGAAGTGCTGGACAGGCAGGGACAACAAATGCAAAGCACAGTCAAAGACTTGGTCTCAGTAATATAAGACAGCCTTCTGGAATCCACCAAACAAACAGTTAGGAATGATGACACGTTACTGGTGTGAAAATTCGAACAGTATATTCAGCCTCATGCAGCGGCTATAACCAACAGCTCACAGACCTCTGGAAGTCATGACTCAGAGGCCACCCCCCCCCACCCCCCAAAGCATCAGAAAGGGCAAAAACGCTTACCAAAGGAAGTACTTCTCTGATGTTCTGAAGAGTTGTGCTGTTTTGCTCTCTACATCAGTTTCCTGCCTATCACCCACGTCAGTAATACATTGTGATAAACAGAATATCATATCACCTGTACCACTAGTCAGTCATACTTTGTGATATATAGAATATCATATCACCTGTACTAGTCAGTCATACATTGTGATATACAGAATATCATATCACCTGTACCACTAGTCATCACCTGTATCACTAGTCAGTCAGACACTGTGACACAGAGAATACTGCACTGCCTAAATCACTAGTCAGTCATACAATGTGATATAGAAAATAATGTATCATCTATACCACTATTCAGTCAAACGGTGATACAGAGCAGTGGTTCCCGATTGGTGGTCCATGGAACCTGTCGTTCAAAAAAGTTCAGCTAGAAGGGATAAAACAGAATACATGGACAATATGGCGAAAGAAGCAGAGAAGACAGCAAAAACAGGAGACAGCAAAACTCTATATAACATACAAAAAAGGCTAACAGATACTACTGCATTCAAAGAAAGACCAATCCTTAGCAAAACTGCCACACTATTAACATTACGTAAAGACCAAAAGCAAAGATGGGCTGAACACTTCCAAGGAAGCAGAAAATAGACCATGCCAAGAACACCACAATAATTACCAACATTCTAAGGCCAAATTTCAGAGAGCAAAGCTGCAAGCCAGACGGGAAAGTTGGAGAGAGAAAACAGAGTCCCTAAACTTTGAAAAGGATGGAAGGAAACTGTGGAAACTAATCAAACAGTTAAATGATGAGAGTACTGGAAGAAGTACAAAGGTTACACTAATAGAGGATGGGAAAACTCTTACAGGTAAGCAGGTAGCAGATCACTTTGCTCGCATGTTTGCACAGGACTGCAACATTGATATCCATCCAGAGAAGGAGCGTACAGTGCGCATCGAGCCACAGAAAGAGGAGGAACAAGTCAGAAAAGTGGAGGTCATGGATTCACCAATCACACGCAGTGAGTTAGACCTAGCAGTTAGTAAACTGAAACCAAGGAAATCACCAGGACCAGATGGAGTGTCCAATGAAATGATCAAGAACCTGGGAATGGCAGCAATGAGAAAGCTGTTGGATATTTTCAATATGTGCTGGAGCACAGGTAAGTTACCTCAAATCTGGAAGGAAGCAAGCATGGTACCACTGCTAAAACCAGGGAAAAACAGTGATACTGCCTCCAGCTACAGGCCAATCAGTCTCACTAGCTGCCTATGCAAAACGATGGAACGCATCATTGACCTGAGGCTAAAATGGTACCTAGAAAGTGAAAACCTTCTCGTTCCACAACAAGCAGGATTTAGGCAGTACTACAGTACGGAAGATCAAGTGACCTATCTCTCTCAAGAGATTGAGGATGCATTCCAAGAGAAAAACCTTGTACTAGCAGCGTGGATAGACCTGAAGAAAGCCTTTGATAAAGTATGGAAAAAAGGTCTGCTGTGGAAACTAAGAAACTGCAATGTGAATGGAAGACTGTACAACTGGATAAAGTCCTATTTACACAATAGAAGAGCTAGAGTAGTAATGGATGGACACAAAAGCCAGAAAGTACTTCTGCGACACGGTGTACCACAAGGAGGAGTCCTTTCGCCTACGCTATTCCTTGTATTCATTAATGACCTGGTCAAGGAACTTCCCTATGGAATCAAAGCAGCACTGTATGCAGATGATCTGGTCATGTGGTGTACAGATGAATATGCAACAGTTGCTACACAGAGACTCCAAAGAGCAGCAGACATCTTGACATCATGGACAAACAAATGGTGTGTAAGTATCAACACAGAGAAATCAAGTACCACTCTGTTCACCCTCTCATCTAAACAGAAAGCAGGTAAGATCTTTGTAAATGAAATACCCTTAAGGATGGACGACCAACCCACTTACTTAGGAGTGACTCTTGACTCAAAACTGACCTGGAAGCAACACATCAACAGTGCAGAAGCAAAAGCCAGAAGAAAACTAGCCATATTAAGAAAATTGAGTGGAACCACATGGGGAGCTAGTGAAAGAATCCTCAAGAGTGTATATCAGCAAAGTATTCTACCACATTTAGAATATGGCTCAACATCTTGGTGCACAGCATCAAACACTACGCTGCATAATCTAGACAAGGTTCAAAATCAGTCACTACGGATTATCACAGGTGCCATGAGGTCCACACCAATAGTAGAAATGCAGAAAATAGTTGGTGTTCAACCGCTAAAGGAACGTAGAGACACAAAGGTCATGACCATGGGAGAAAAATTCCTTAGCTCTGTAAGCCATCCCCTGAAGGAGAGATTCAATAACTTGGCATTAGGACGGCTTAAAAGAAGCAGCTTCATTCATCAGGCCAAGCGTATGCGTAAGCTGATACCTGACCTTCCAACTGTAGTCGCTCCATTATCATCTGTACCAGAGCATACACCATGGAAAGAAGCAGATTATACACAAATATCTATTCAGACTGAAGTGAAAGGTGTGCAGAATGGTGAGATGCAGAGCAGTCTTGTAAGATCAACAGCCACACTTAGTGTTCTAGATGACAGATATCCATGTGACACCTGGATACGTGTGTATACAGATGGATCTGCACATAATGCCATAAAGAATGGAGGGGCAGGAGCATATATTGAATATCCAAACAACACCATTGACAAGATTTCCATACCCACTGGTAAATACTGCAACAACTTTGATGCAGAAGTTAGGGCAATTATTGCTGCAGTTGAAAAACTATCAGACCCCAGAATTGATACATGTCCTGTAGTAATTCTCACAGATGCAAGATCAGTACTGGAGGCTCTTCAGTGCAACAAACTACCAGACCTTAAGGATGCCTTGTCAAAAATTGGCTTACAACATGGAGTCACTTTGCAATGGATTCCCTCCCACTGTGGAATACCAGGCAATGAGAAAGCTGACCACCTGGCCAAAGAGGGCACTGAAATGGAGCAACCAGACATACCAATCACTTATAATCAGAAGAAAAGCATGATAAAAACCTACAGGAAGCCACAAACACCACCACATGATGACTATCACATGCTAAACAGAAAGGAACAAGTCACCATCTTCCGTCTCCGAACAGGACACAGCCGACTCCGAAATCATATGTATACAAAGTTTAAGGTTGGTACTACTAATCTATGTACATGTGCCCAGGTGCCCCAAACTGTGGAACATATCCTCCAGAGCTGCATCAACTACGAGACACTGAGAAATAGTTACTGGCCCAGTGAAACCACTAAAGAAGATAAGCTCTATGGTTCCATACATGAATTACAAAAAACAGTGAAATTTATCCAAGAGACAGGACTGCAGATATAGACAGACAGTGCGAACGAAGAAGAAGAAGAGAAGACTTCCAAGGAATACTTAATTGACCACACCCAAAATAACTAATAGACCTTGAAAATGACTTACCACTCTCACAACTAAATGTCAACCTAGATGAAATTAACATTGAATGAAACTGAAACATCAATGAAACATCAATGAATCTAATGGCTAACAACAAAGCTGCATGTGAAGATGAAATAACAGCCGAAATGTTAAAAGCTATTAACAGTGACAACATCAACCAACTACAGAGAATGTTTAATAAATTTTAGAAAGAAAAGGTCCCTTCTAAATGCAAAAACACAAAAATGAATTTTGTTAAAATACCAAAAAAAGACAACCTTTACAGAGGCGTAACATTACTATCAGTTGTGTCAGAAGTATTTTGCAAAGTTATTCTGAATAGAGTTAAAGATATAGTGGATGCTGCAATGAGAGAAGAACAAGCAGGATTTTGAAAATGGAGAAGCTGTCTTGACCAGATCTTTACTCTAAGAATAATACTTGAAGAACATATTGAAAAGCAAAAACCATTAATCCTGAACTTCACAGACTTTAAAAAGGCATTTAATAATATGCACAGAGATTCATTGTAGATAATTTTAAGACTCTATGTAATACCATCTAAGACTGTCAACATCATTAGAGATCTCTACAATGGATATGTTTGTGCAGTCACCACAGAAAAAGGAATGAGTGAATGGTTCCAGATCGAAACAGGCATGAAACAAGGATGTATTTTATCTCCCTTACTTTTTGGAATTGCAAAAGATTTCATAATGGAAAAAATACTGCACAGGTAAAACAGGCATTGACATAAGACCCAACTGGAAGATCTTGATTTTGAAGATGACATAACTCTTATCAGTGACAATGTGAAATCAATGCAAGAAAAACAGATACCCTTTCATCAACGGCTAGTAAAATAGGAGTTAAAATTAACAAGGATAAAACAAAAAATAATTAAACTTCTCATTAACCACGAAGGAATAATATATGTAGAAGGAACAGCTGTTGAAAAAGTAAACCAATTTACATATCTCGGCCGCCACATAGATCAGGATGGTGACACCAGAAATGAAGTTAGAATTGCAAAAGCAGCACAGACCTTCAAGAATCTTGAGAACATATGGCATTCAAAAGTTATAAGCACAAAAATCAAGTTAAGATTATTCAATTCAAATGTAATATCCACCCTGGTTTAAGCATGTGAAAGCTGGAAAACAAATAAAGAAATAGACAAGAAATTAGACTCTTTTGAACACAAATCCTTAAGGAAAATACTCAGTATAAAGTGGAATGAATTCAAGAACAACGCAGAGGTACGACAGACGAGCAAATAAAAACCTGTCTCATGGGTGATCAGAAAAAGATGGACATACGAGATGTCGGTCACGTGATGAGAAGAAACAATCAGAGAATCCCCAAACAAGCTATCAAGTGTAGCACAACAGGCAGAAGAAAAAAAGAGGTCAACCATGTGAAACTCTAAAGAGGACATTGTTAAGAGAGGCCAGTTCAGTGGACATAACATCCCTTGATGAGACTGAAAAGCTTGCTGAAGATAGGAAATCTTGGTGAACTTTAAGTGATGTTTAGTGGCACGGGAAGGATGTAAGATTTAAGAATTTGGCTCCTCTTAACAATGTCCATTTCATGTGGTTGACCTCTTTTTTTTCAGCCTGTTGTGTCCCACTTGATAGCTTGTTTTGGATTCTGTGTTTCTTCTCATCACGTGACTGACATATGTCCATCTCCTTAGATAGAAAGAGTGAGGAAAGTGGACAGAAACAGGAATGGCTGAAAGCAAGATAAGCATGTATAAATGAAGAATATATAACACTTCACTATTTCAGCAAACTCTTTTTCAAGAATCAATATAAAAACAACTTTGTTATGTGAAAAATTAAACAACACTTAGCTTTTTTGATATCCTCCTTGTAAGAAAGACAAGCACAAAACGGTCCCAGATATATGTAGTAAAACAGTGGAAGCAAACTACTAGCTGAGAAATGAGGATGGCAAAGGTTACCATTAACACCATAGCATTACGCCCCAGATGTCCCCAGCTTGCTACCATCAGATATCTATGGCCTAAACAAAAGCTGCTCAGATGATGCAGATGATAAAAGGGTGAGAATATGGGGAGGCATGGATGGAGGAACCTTTGAAAGAATAGAGACCACTGAGTGGATGACACTGTTTGCTCAAAATGCCTAGATAAGGAAGCTAGCAAAGATAATCAGGGGCTACAGAAGGAGGACAGAAAGGGCTGGAAAATAAATTTTAATCAATCAGGAACAGTGCCTTATTTTCAGAATGACTGTCTCCACCCAGCTGGAATTAACAATAAATTCAGCTTTCTATAAACTACTTTACATTTGAACCTAGCTGCTATCTCTCTCTATTTCTACTATTCATTCATAACTTTAATGTCTTAGCCCCAATCACTTTACTTCATTTTCTTTCTCATTGCAAGCAATTTAAGATTAATTTTCCAGCACTTTCTATCCTTCTCTAGCTGCTAGAATGCATTAACTCCCTTGTCTAGACATCCTCGTCCTCTCTGTGCTTTCTATTCATTCTGAATCATCCACATATAAGCGTGCGCAGAGACACACTGTAATTTACTCACTTTTATTATTTGTGAAAATTTGGACAGCTTTTGTTTTAGGCCACGTACATCTGATAAATAATTCTTTCATTTACTGTTTGCCGTTCTTGTTTCTGCCCACTTTCCTTACTCTTTCTATCTTTTGTAAAACAACCATGCACCTGTGTCACAGATTACTGTATCATGTACATCACTAGCCAGTCATACAATGTTGTTATGTAGAATACTTTTACCACCTACATGATCAACAACACCAACCAAAACACCACTGATAACTGTCTCTCCTTTTAGCAAAGCCTTGACCTTGTGGTATGTGCCATTCAGACTAGAGTAAATGACTTCCAGATACTGTTCCGAAAAATCTGCAGCAATCCTCACATTCTGTATATAGAAAGCGTATAAATACAATTCTAACATTTTCAGTGTAGAAAACAAACATGGACAATCACCAACAATTCTGACATTCTCAATGTAGAAAAACATACATGGTTAATCCCCAACAATTTTCACACTCTGTATGTAGAAAGCATATAAATACAATTCCACATTCTGTATGTAGACAACATATAAATACAATTCTCACATTCTGTACATAGAAAGCATATAAATACAATTCTCAAATTCTATACATAGAAAGCATATACATACAATTCTCACATTCTCAATGTAGACAACACATAGATAATCTCCAACAATTCTCACATTCTGTATGTAGAATGAATATAAATACAATTCTCACATTCCAGATGTAGAAAACATACACCAAGTCTCTACCATTTTTCACATTCTGTATGTAGATAGCATACATGAAAAACAGTCTCCAACAATTCTCAAAATGTTGATGTGGAAAACATACATGGATGAAATAAAAATCTTGTTTTCATTGCCAAGTATGTAGACAATCTACTAAATATTCTTTCGGATGACTGTGATGTTGTAATGTGTTCACTGAATTGCAAGTTTTTCATGAAGCTTCACACTGAGCTATTTTGGTTAATTTTATCAACAATATAATTTATTCATACAACTATGTTTGCAGATATAATGTCATCATACAATTATATACCTGTAGATAAAATGTGTTCACACAACTGTTTTCAGATGGAATTTGCTCACATGCCAACTATTATCTTTTGTGTGCCATGCAATCCTTGGTGTTTCTGATCATTTGAAATGTTTTGTGTTGTTTTTTTACTTGGTCATTCCACTGAGATATTTTTTTTTGTCTTTTGACCTCACATTCTTTTTCCTTGAACTTTTCAGTTATTACCAAGTAATTTAACTTCTATCTTCCTGGCATGTCCAAGAAATACTGATTGTCTTTTTCTCATCATTTTAACAAGTGTTCACTGTTCTGAAACTTCTATGAGGACCTTCATTTGTTATTCTAGCTGTCTAGGGTAATCACTAGCTAAATGTTTGTAATTTTTCTAAATGTTTAACTTCTTGTGGAATGTCGACCTGCAAAGTGTAAGTTCTTCCACCTGGTCTGAGAATATAGATATGTACTTGTAAGAGAAATGTTAAAATCTTATGCTTGGTTACCAGTGTTCACTCCAAACCCTACTTACATCAGATGAGTACATCTTATGATTGTCCAAGTCATACATTTCTATGTAGATCTCATACTCTCTCCCCGTCTCCAGTACCCATTTCTTGTGTGGAAGTACCACAAACACTAAGAAATGAGGCAAGTCAATAAATGATAAGTTTACAAACATTAAAGAAATGAGATGTATCAATGGTTTACAAACACTGTAGAACTTACACAGGATACGGAATGAAATGAAACAAGCCAATGGTTGAAGAGTATAAAGAAAAATATAGACATAAAAGTTATATACTGAATGTAACTGTGATATATAGAACATATTTAAATGTGATGAACAGAACATACCCAATGTAGCTGGTGTGACCACATGAATCAAGGCTGATGGTTGATGGAAGAATTCTGGAGCAACAATATCTGATCTTGTCAAGGTTTCTCCGTGAACAATCAGCAATTGTAAATTAGAAACTCATAAATTTTGCAAAATGGTGAATGAAGTGAGTGATTTCTATCACAGGAAAAACATTATTTTACGCCGAGGAGTGTAAAGTATTAAATAAACAAAAATTTTGTTCCAAATGTCTCTAAAGTTAATGTCAGTGGTTCTTGTGAGAAGCCTAAGAAATTTCATGAAGTGCTTCCCTTGTTGAAAGTGAAAACATTTGATCTAGCAGGGAGGGGGGGAAAAAGTCATTATGTCCAAACTGGCTGAAGATTGAAAAAAAGAATGAATCATTAATTCATGAAATAAAAACCGCTACAGCCTCTTGTGTCAACACACGTATTCACACACCCAGATTTGAGATCATATGTGATTGCACTCATTCTCAATTTATTTCTGTGCAGTCTTCATTTCACAACTATACTGTTCTATTTTTATTTTAAACAATTTGCTGATATCTAAATGCTTTTAATTATTAAAGGTAAATAGAAGTGTATGGTACAGTTTTACACAGTGGCAGAGGGAATGAGGAAAAAACAAATAGCAGAAAGTATGAGAGTGAGATGAGAATAATTAAATAAAAACATACAACATAAAATGTTTTGGCGTGAGGCCTTCTCAGGGAATGCATACACAAACACAACACGTATATATATAACTAAAAGAAAATGAAAAACAGCTTTGTGGCATCCTCCTAAAAAGAAAACACTCGAATGCACCCTAGAGGCAAGGAAAATTTTCCACAGAGGAAAGCAGATACAACCAGTTGAAAGGGGCATATAGGGATGAGATCAGGAGAGGCAATAAACATCTGTAGGTCGCTAGAGAAGCAGATGGTGGTGGGGAGGGAAGCTGGGAGATAATGTGAAACTGAAGAATGAAGAACTGCTGAAGAAAGTAAAGTATAAATCGCAGTTCTTCATTCTTCAGTTATACGTTATCAGCTTCCTTTAAACTTCTTTAGATCTCCACATATTTTCTGTGATTCATACTTTACTTTCCTCTGCAGTTCCTCATTCCTCAGTTTCACGTTAACTCCCAGCTTAATTCCCCACCACCATCTGCTTCTCTAACGACCTACAGGTATGGCCCATCCTGGTCTCGTTTCTTCATTCGTCATTTTCACGTTATCTCCCAGCTTCCATCCTCCCTCCCCACCACTACCTGCTTCTCTTACGGCCTACAAGTGTTTACTGCCCCTTCTGGTCTTGTCCCTGTGCTCCCCCCCCCTTTCCCCGCCTCTGATATCGATTGGCTGTATCCGATTTCCTCTGTGGAAAATTTTCCTTGCCTTCATTCAAGTGTTTTCTTTCTAGGACGATGCCACAAAGCTAAGTTTTTCATTCTCTTTTAGTTATATATATACATGTGTTGTGTTTGTGTATGCAATCCCTGAGAAGGCTCATGCTGAAATATTTTATGTTGTATGTTTTTCATTTAATCATTCTCATCTCACTCTCATACTTTCTGCTATTTGTTTTTTCCTCACTCCCTCTGCCACCGTGTAAAACTGTACCATACACTTCTATTTACCTTTATTACTAGAACCAGTTTTACTGCAGTCGCTATTCCCTTTCAATTATTAAAATGTTTCATATGTATGTACTTTATATAAGGATGGGAATTCCCGTGGTTGCAAGCACACACTTAATGCATGGAACCAGATGATGTAGATATCTGGAGGGAGAGAGAAGAAATGTGACACCCTACCATATTCATGTCCTTTCTGTACTTACAATCACTTCTGGTGAACTACAGAGAACCATAAAAGAAAGCAGTATTCATCTCTCATAATCTTCAGTAAAATAAATCAAGAAAATCAGCATTGATCACTTGCAGCTTGAGTAAAATAAATCAAGAAAATTAGCACTGATCACCTGACAGGCATGCAACTTAAAACGCAGGTGAATTAAAAACTCCTCATTCTCATAATGAGATGTGACTGAGAAAAGTTTGCTTACAAAAATGTAGGCAGTTCAGATGTGCAGAATCATCTCATTGGTCCAAGTTTACTGCCACACGCAGAAACTTAACCAAAAGATACAACCCACATCTCTGGTTGTTTTCAGGACCCCTGCACTTTCATCATTTCTGCCACTCTTTTGCTCACTGATAAGACATACGTTCCCAGTGTCTTTTCTGTCATATACCTCATCTCCTGTGTCTTTGTCTATTACATATAGTGCCTCCTATTTGCTCTACCATATATAATGTCTTCTGTGTCTTCTTCTATCCTACACAGCATCTCCTGTTATACATAATATCTCTTGTGTTTTATTCTATCACATCTCTTGTTTTAATATACTCCTGTTTGTTCTTCTATCACACATAGTATCTCCTGTGTGTTCTTCTTTCACACAGTGTCTCATGTGGTCTTCTATTACACAGGTTTCCTTGTGTCTATTACAAAGTGTCTCTTGTGTGTTCTATCACATATAGTGTCTCCTGTGTGTTCTTCGAAACACAGAAGTCCGTCATTTATAAAGGGGAAAGTGTTAGAAAGATTATACATAGTGCGAAATCAAATAATGTAGGGGAAGAGTCAGTGAAGAGCCTTGGCAAAGTGTATGATGCATCCATGAAGGACTCAAATGCAGTGAAGCAGGTCACGGAGATGGCACCGAATGGACTGAACATCAATGAAATAGCAGACTACTGGGGAAGTTCATGATAGGTCTCCAGTTCATACTAATTCCAAAACTGATGTGGTTACTATGCATTTATGAAATAAGTACCAGCACAGTAGAGACAGTCAAAAGAAGATAAATAGATCCATAAGAAAGTGGTTTGGTGTGCCACCAGGATTAACTGATGTAGCACTGTACTGCAAGAAAAGCAAACTGTAGCTACCATTCAAATCTGTGGTTGGAGAATACAAGGTAGGACAGAAACGGCTTGCAATGACGCTATAAGAATCTACAGATCCTTTGGACAGTAAGTGAGGCCAACACTTAAAACTGGACGCACATGGAGAGTAACGGAGGAAGTGACCACAGCCAGGGAAGCACTGATGTTAAAATAGGATACACCTAGACCAATTGAAGAAGATTTGGTCATGGTGAAATCAAATGGTGGTCAAAGGCTTCCTGTAAAGAAAGAAGGAAAAAGATCATCAGTGAAATAAGAAATAGAGAGAATGACAAACGGGCCCAGAAGGTAGTCCAACAGGCACAGCAAGGCCAGTGGACAACATGGGAGAAGTCCAGCAGAGATCACTAACATGGGAGGAAGTCCTGCAGAGATCACTAACATGGGAGGAAGTCCTGCAGAGATCACTAACATGGGAGGAAGTCCTGCAGAGATCACTAACATGGGAGGAAGTCCTGCAGAGATCACTAACATGGGAGGAAGTCCTGCAGAGATCACTAACATGGGAGGAAGTCCTGCAGAGATCACTAACATGGGAGGAAGTCCTGCAGAGATCACTAACATGGGAGGAAGTCCTGCAGAGATCACTAACATGGGAGGAAGTCCTACAGAGATCACTAACATGGGAGGAAGTCCTGCAGAGATCACTAACATGGGAGGAAGTCCTGCAGAGATCACTAACATGGGAGGAAGTCCTGCAGAGATCACTAACATGGAATGACATTTGGAAAATGGCACTCCTGAAAGTCAGCTTCATCATCAGGGTTGCTTATGACCTTGTGCCTACAGGCTCCAACCTACACAAAAGGGGTGTATCAGAAGAGCCAAAGTGCAGCGAAAAACATTGGAACAAGTGTTGTCAGCATGCAGAGTATCACTGGCCCAAGGATACTACACCCAGCAGCACAAATGAGTGTTGCAGGAACTAGTAGCCACTGTAGACAGGGCAAAAGATAATGCGAACAACTGCAAAAGTTAAGGCCCCACCCAAGTACTACATAAGCACTGGAATGACACTGAATATTGAAATCAGGGACATCCCTTTACCATCACTGCTATATGGTGGAAAGGATTGGGATATGACTGTGGACCTATCAGGAAGAAGAGAATACCTGACTGCCATCAAGAACACAGGAATGCGACTGGACACTGTAGCGTACTCCATAGCAAAACAGGAACTAATAATGATCGAGGTTATGGTTCCATATGAAACAATAATAGAGAAGCTGTATTTAGTCAAATGTGAGAAGTACAATGATCTGGTGAAGCAACTATGGCAGGGGGCTGGAGTTATAGCTGTAGAACTGGAAGCGTGAGGATTCATAGCAACATCAGCATATTACCTAAAATGACAGTCAACTGGGCACAAAGACACAAGCAAGAGCTTTGAAAAGCCTTTCAGAAACAGCAGAAAAGGCCTCATGCTGGCTGTGGAGAATGCAAAAAAAAAAAAAAAAGCACTGAGAACTCATTTCGTTTGTCACATTTAATATTGTTCTTCCTTAGCTGAATGGCTAAGACGCACTTCGAAGTGCAGTGCTAACTGGAAAATTGAGGGTTCAATTCTTGGACGGGACCAAATAATAATAATGCTTTTCTTTGTATTTCATTCAATGTATAATGCGATCCATAGTCTTTTTTTATCACATATCTAGTGTCTACTTTCATTATATGCCACACCTGCTATACTAATACAGTATTTAATGTCACTAACATCGTATAATACACCCAGTGTATTAATGTATTTCATGTCCACTAAAATATTACGACTGTTGTGAATATTTTTATTGCACAATTTATTTCCACCATGTTATTAACATCATACACAGTGGTCACTAATGTCATGGTCACTGCTATTAAACACCACATCATTTTATTTTCTTACACTGATACAGCCATATTTTAACAACTGTCTCTTTTAACATCCTTCTGATCCACCTACTTCTAACATCTTTTCTCACACGACTGTTTCTAACATTATTTGGATACTTTTATCATTTAACAGCACTTCTGTTGAGCCCAAAGCAAGAGCTGTTGCTGTGGATGTCAGAACATCAAGATGACACACAGTGTTATCCTTGATTTCCAGGTAATACTGTTTGGAAGGCATCTGGATTTCTGTATGGAAATGTCATAAGAAATAGACCAAATTAAATAGAACAGGAAGTATCACTGACTTAAGATGACATAAGCTCTTCCATATCTTCAAAGTCATCTAAGGCTTATATCTAGCACAATAATATATGCCTAACCATTCTAAGCATACCTGCTGTCCTGCTCTGTAAAACAACCCATTCAAAATATCAAATGTGGATTTCTCTTCCAAAAATCTCACTAACCCTGTCAATGATTTCCCTCTTCTGATGCAATTCATTCTTGATGACACTGTTCATCAGGTGTCCCTTTTTTAAAATGTTTTTTTAAATACTATTTCAGATTAAAGGACTTGGGTGAAAAAACTATCCAAAGTATTGAGAACATAAAAATTGTGTCATGATGGGGATATTATACTTGTGGATAAGTAACTGCAGAACTGTTGTTACTTCATCTTACCTATATCTGCCACCATTATGAAATCTCACTAAACATGAAATCATCAGTTTTGTAGATAATCCAATTTTTAAATCACAATACATAGTTTTGTGTAAATTTATCACAAAAGTTCATTTTATAACAATTTTTTACTGTGTGCATTGACACTGTATCAAACATGCACCTGCTGTAGTGGCGGCATAAATCTGAAATTGTCAGCAGCTTCGGTTGTTATTTTCCTCCATTCAGAAGCCAGATTTTTCAACTGTCAGGTTACTTTCCTCATTATCAGAACTTAGCTCATTTCTTGCCTTTTTTTCTGGCACCAACAAAACAGTATCAACATAAGCACTAATTCCAGCTTCAGTCAAAAGTTTCACAAAAACAACATCACCATTAATACCACTGTGCAACCAAAAAAAAAAAACTTGTTTTCTGTTTCCTCTTTAAAATTGTCAATTCCTACTGAACATGGGATGAGAAAAACACATATGACATCAGAAAAGTTTTTATTAGCTCTAGTTTTTTAAAATATTTAAATGTCAAAATTTGTATTAAAAACTCTATTAATTTGTTTAGCACCCTCGGTGGATGACTATATAAAGAATACAAATCTTACTTATTGTTTCCTTTTTCTCTTGTATTCAACATCTGGGGCATCTCTTGTCATATTCCAACAGTAGTCAGCAAACACAGATTGTGTTCCACTTCCCCTGGTACCTTCTTTCTATTAATGAAATATCTTAGTGTAAACACTCCCGATGTTCATCACTTACAGCACCACAGTTTAGGGGAAGGGGAGGAGAGTCAAGAAGAGAATCCACAAGTGGATCTTGAGTGACATGTTGCAACTTAATTGTTGGTATGCTATTAAAAGTTCATTAACAGCCACAAGATAGCTTTCATTTCTTTGATTTCCCAGGAAATTGTGAACAACAGATCTGAGGGCTTCCCAAGTCACTTTCTCATTCTCTTGAAGAATGTAATCAAAGTGTTTATATTTAGCAATTCCTTAATCTGAAGGCTTCCCAAGCTGCTTTCTCAGAAGAATGTAATCAAAGTGTTTATATTTAGCAATTCCTTAATCTGAAGGCTTCCCAAGCTGCTTTCTCATTCTCATGAAGAATGTAATCAAAGTGTTTATCATTTAGCAATTCCTTAATTCTTTCCATGCCTTGAGTCGCTGCAGAGAACTTTCCGGTTTCCTGATTTGTTCGTAGGGTCGATATAGCGACTCTTGGTTTGTTTTGATAAAACAACCGGTGTAACATTTAGATTGTACATATTTCGTCTGCGTTTCCGGTGACACTTTTCAAAACGGTGAAAGAGTGCTTAGTTACGAGTGATGCCGATTGAGAAAAAGGAAGAGAAACATCGAAGATTTTCAATTTTTGATGATGTAGATAGGGGTATGAACATGGCCTGTGACCACCCACTGCTCTTGAATGTATCCCAAGTAGATCTAGACATATTTAGATGACTGGAGAAGTAGGTAGGAGGTTATTTCAGACATTAATTTAGCAAGAATGCAAAATAGAATCACAATATGAGATCGACAAGTAGATCTAGACATCTCAGATGGTAAGTAGTGCAGATCTAGACCTAGCCGATGGTGAGCTGGGCACAATCATTGTCTAAAAACATCACATTACTTCTTTTTTCCTAAAAAGCTCTGCATTTATGAAATTTTCATACATTTAGTTATACTTTGAAACATAATAAGTACACGGAAGTACATGGAAATACTGTTTTTCATTCCATTTTACAACTATACCCCCTAAACATATCAAGACCAACGGTTTTATTTCGGCACCCAACAAACGGAACCATTCTAAAGCAGGTGCAGAAATTCAAATACCTTGGAGCAGTAATAACTTCAGATGGGAAATGCAAAACAGAAATTAGGAACAGAATAGGCCAAGCAAAGACTGCATTTCAGAGAATGAGAAACATATTAGTTAACACATCCTTATCAATCAATGTTAGAAAACGAGTCCTAAAATGCTATATTGAACCTATCTTGTTATATGGAAGTGAATCATGGACAATAGGCAAGTCTGCACAAAAATCATTGGAAGCAGCAGAAATGTGGTTTATTAGAAGAATGTTGCGAATCCCCTGGACAGCAAAAATAACTAATGAAGAATGTATGAGAAGAGCTGGAGAGACAAAAAAACCTTGTCAGAAAGATAAGAGAGAGACAATGTACTTTCATAGGACATGCAATGAGAAGAGGGGGCATTGAAAATATTATAACAACAGGAAAAATAGAAGGAAGAAGATCAAGAGGAAGACCAAGAGAAATGATACTGGACAGTCTGACGGGATGGTGTGAGAGGAGATCACCAACTGAACTGATGGCCTGCATGAAGGATCGGGTACTCTGGAGAAGCATAATAGCCAACGCCAGTCGGCACGGCACCTGATGATGATGATGATGACCCAACTGAATGTCCGCGTTTCTTCCTGCGGTGTGGAAAGAGTTAATATGAGGGCTTCCCAAGCTGCTTTCTCAGATAATGTGAAGAATAGAACCAAAGTGTTTATCATTTAGCAATTCCCTAATCATGGATGCATCAGCGGCAGGTCATCATGCTCACAACCGAGAGGCCTACAGGAATGCTGTTTGGGAGGCAAAGTTCCGCAAGGGACATGCAAATGAATGAATTCCCTAATCTGAAGGCTTCCCAAGCTGCTTTCTCATTCTCATGAAGAATGTAATCAAAGTGTTTATCATTTAGTAATTCCCTAATCTGAGGGCCTACAAAGATTCCTTCCTTTATTTTGGCATAATTAAGATGATGAAATTTTGTCTTCAGGTACTTGGTGATTCATCCTCTTGACAAAGTTCTTCATTAGCTCCACATTTAATATATAAAAAGAGCAGAATGATTTTGCTACAATCAACAAGAGGAGTCTGCTTGACATTCTTCTTTGAAGGCTCTAGAATATTCCTACCAGGTCAGATTTTTCTTATGTAATGGGAAGATCTCTGTCAATTGTCCAATTTGCAGAGAAAAAAAATACTTAGTGTATCCTAACCACATTACAAATAATACTGCAATAACTTTCAAATCTGCACAAATACACCACTGATGGTTGTCATATTTTATTGCTTCGAGAAACAGCTTCATATTTTCATAGGTCTCCTTCGTGTGCACAGCATGACCTATAGGAAGAGATGGCAGTGAATTGCCATTGTGTAGCAAAACAGCTTTCAAGCTTAATTTTGATGAGTCTATGAACAATCCCCAATCTTGTGGTTTATGTTCCATTTTCAAATCTGCCATAAGTCCATTAACATCACATCAGGCAACAATGTTGTTTTCCATTTCGAAAAATGGAGACAAGTTTTTCTGTATATCCATATACACTGACACTTTTACATTTTCCTCCAGGAGATTCCACTGCTGAAGTCCTGATGTAAGAATTCAGCTTTTCTTTTGGATAAGTCAAGATCTCAGATTAGATCTCTCAGTTCATTTTGGGAAATTCTGTGTAGCTTATCCACTGAACTTTTTGGTGTAAATTCAGAATCTTGTTGTATAGGCTCAGCTGATATTTCTCAACTATATTCTTCATCAAACTCCATAATGTACTGGTCTGGTGGGACAGGAATAGGCAGATCGTCTCCATTGGTACTGGTTGTATAGTCGATGGAATATTTGGATACTTCAAGGTTCACTTCTTTGCAGACATTCCACATTGAAGAGAACACACCAAGCAAAAATACCAATCACCTACATGATCTGTAGGCTCTCTCCATATCATGAGAATCATGAAACCCATTGACTGTCCTTTACTATTCAACCAACCAGAGTTTCACAGCACATTTATTACAGCAAACGTGAGGTGCCCAGGGCTTGTCGTGGTCACCTATCTTACAAATGAAATAATAATGCTATGCCGTTTTGATTAGAGGTGTAACTTAACGTTTCTGGGATTAAAAAAAGTCACTTCGTCACACATGTAGCAAAAATTCCACTGTTAATGCATTTTCACAGCATCTTGAAATCCAGTTCCGATACAAATTCAGGCTATTATATCACTGCAAAATGTAAGACATATATCCCTCTTGAAAATAATAAACTCTTGTATTAATTTAGAAGTGAAATACAAATTGAGATTTTTTCACATTTGACATACAGATGCAAACAATATGGCTGTCACAGATACTATAAGCAGTAATTCAGCGATGTCAAAATGCATTCGTAGCCCAGAAAATTTTGCGTCATAAAAATATTACACTTTCGTCAAAGCAATATCAGAACAATAAAAGTTGAGTGTTTTTAATGTCATATTCATTTTTCTCACATCGAAATTAATAATTGTAGATTATTATAAAGTCTGAAACTTTCTGTGTGTTACAGTGTAATTATAATAGTTTTCACAGCTGAAAAAAAAAAGCGCTGTTTTTTGTGCAGTTGTTGTATAGTAGCCAAAGAAATTGTGAATTTTGATCAAGTAAACCTAGAGAACCAACTAAACCGCTCTATCATCCTTCCTCATGTTGGAATGTTTTTCAACTCATCTTTCTTCCCCATTTTAGAATGTTTTTAAACATCTGTCTCTCTGCCATTTATCATCTACTTAAGGAAATAAAAAGTTAAAATGATTTTACTTTCTCTCACATGCCTCTCATCTCATATACGATAATAACTTAGAATATTTTCAGCTGATCTGTCTAGTTGCTCATTTATCCTTCATTTAAGCAAATCATTTTAGATTTAACTTTATCCATTTCTCTTTTTCAAAATAATATAAGCATATTTTTTAACTTGTTTTTTTGTAACTTCAACTTCCACCTTCCATCTGCCTCTTCCTTCAAAGAGAGATAAAATGACATCATTATCATTCTCTTATTCTCCTTAACTTTCCCCTAGAATGACATGATTTCAGGAACTTACGAGTAATTAAATTATTTCTGAGCACTTCAACCTTGTACTTGACATGGGCAAATCTAAGCACGTAGGCATTCGGTGGTGATAACATCAGGTTGGCAATCACCACCATATGTACATTACATGGTTTGACATTCTGGGGAGTAAAAAAAGTAAATTACTTATAATTTTGATATTTCATTCCTTGTTTGAAGCTTGCGGCATACTGCTGTGTGTGTATGTGTGATAGAGAGAGAGAGAGAGAGAGAGAGAATGACCTGTCATGAACTTTTAGCAAGGTGCAGTAACAAAGAAAGGCATTGAGCTAGCTACTGCATAGATATGTAACAGTGATCTTGACCTTTAGTCTATTAATAGCCTCATCACACCACAACTATTGGTCACTGATCCATATGCAGTAAAATGAACATCTTTGCAGTGCATTTGGCAATATCTGACAGGCTGAACAATATATTTACATGAAGTTCTGTTTCAGATTAGGTAAAACTTTTACTTAAAAACTTTTCAAATGCTTCAACAGGCCAATGAGAGCAGTTGTTTGACCCATGCACAATGCCACAAGTGATACAAACATTTCAAATCTGGAAGAACTTCCACAGAAGATGATCCAAAATCCAGATAACCTTCACATCCATGGAAAACAACCACATTGAAAAAATGAGTTTTGTAATTCATGCAAATCAGCACATGAATGTCCATGAAGCGCCCGATAAAGTAGAAATTTGTAAAAGTTCATGCCATATGATTTTAACAGAAAAACTGAACGTGAATAGGTCTGCCAACAGATGAACAAAACTAGAACAAAGTCAAAATCAGCCAGGAGCTGTCTGTTTAAATGCTGATGAAAACTTTCTGAAAAAAATGTCATAGCAGGTAAAAAAAAAAAAAACATGGATTTATAGCTAGTGTCAAAACAAAAAAAAAAAAAGGTAATCATCACAATGGGTTGGAATGAATCACCTCAACCAAAAAAATTCTGTCAGTCGCTGAGATGTGAAGGACCTGTCAATCATCTTTTTTTTTTAATTAGAAGGCCTTTGTTCCACACACACAGACAATCAATAAAAAGTTATACTTGGATATCCTGAAGCATTTGAGGGAGGCAGTATGAAGAGATGGAAGCACAGACAAACAAAATCTGGATGCTGCACACATCATTGCTTATTTTTTTCAAAGCATGTGACAACTCTTTCCCCAAAGCATGTGAAAACTCTTGTCCTAAAGCATGTGAGACCTCTAGTCCCAAAGCATGTGAGACCTCTAGTCCCAAAGCATGTGACAACTCTTGTCCCAAAGCATGTGACAACTCTTGTCCCATAGCATGTGACAACTCTTGTCCCATAGCATGTGACAACTCTTGTCCCAAAGCCATCTTGCTCTTCAGATTTGTCCCCTGCAGACCTTTTGGTTCCCAAAGTTGACATTCACCCTTAAAGGTCACCAATTTCAGACCATAAGTGAGATCCAAGAAAATTCACTATGAGACATGCATGCTATCCTAGAAATCAAGCTGGAAAATATGTTGAGAGAGGTGTATCATTAGTGGAGGGAGCTCTTTCAAAGGAGACAAGTCTGACAAATTTGTAAGTAAAGCAAAAAAAAAAAAAAAAGTTTGTTTCTTTTTTTTTTTGGACAGGTCTTGTATGCTTAAAAAGAAAGTTTAAGTAATTAATGAGCACACAGCGGTAAAATTTTGCTTTACACCTTAATCATACAAAAACATGAAGGAGAAAGATAAGTTTAAAAAAAAAAAAAAACTTAATGATGTCGTCAACCCTTTCCACGTTGCGTTCAGTGAAGACAGTTTTAGGGCAACCGCTGCGAGGCACATCTTGGATGCTCATATTTCCATCATTAAAGGTTTCATCCACCTCCAAACACTGCCAGCACCCATACACACATTTCCATAAGCAAGCTGAAGTCTTTGGTGAATTTCAGCAGCGGGATTCCCTCTTTAACGAGGAACTCGATAACAGCACGCTGACAAAATGAAATTTTAGCACCCATCATTTTGTTTCTACTCTGTGTGGTCACATGACACATGATGGTGACGACATGTGAACTCTACATGAAGTGCAAAAGTTGCAGTTTAAGGTGATACACGTATATTTTTCCATTTATAAATTCTGATTTTTAAAAAAATTTTCCTCACAACTTTCGGTATGATCCTCATATATTTGAAATAAAGAACTAATCTTTAAACATTAGAACATCACAGGATATCTTCCATGGTCCATCATGACACTGCCATCTATGAGACTCCTGGTCTTAGTAAAATTTGCTGTTTACTGTGATTTACAGTACCAGTAATTGTGATGACTGACAAAACCCTGACAGTGTTACTAAGGAAAACCTCTGCATCAAACTAAAAAGAAAAATAAAAGTATGAACATGGAATGTGAGAAGTATGTATGAGTGAAAGTGTCAAATCATAAGTGACGAGATGAAAAGAACAGGGATACACATTTTTAGGAATCTGAGAACATCGATGGAAAGGATAAGGACAGTTGGAGGAAAGAATGGACTGGCTTTTTACTTGGACAAATCAACATCAAAAGCATTACTAGGTTACAATCTAGTAAGTGATAGAATCCTCACAATCAGACTTCAGGGCACTCGTAGAAATGTAACAATCATCCAGATACACGCACCTACATCAGCAGCAGAAAAAGAGGAAGTAGAAGACTTTTATAACACATTGCAAACGACGACAGAGTAGGTATGGAAAAATGATACTGTATTAATAATGGGGGATTTTAATGCAAAGATTGGTACGGAAAGAGCAGAAGACGAAGGATATGTTGTAGGGAAATTTACCACACCACACAGAAATGAGGCAGGTGACAATCTAATGGTGTTTTGCATGGAAAATGAGCTAATGATCGCTAACACTCTTTTTAAACAACATCCAAGAAGACTTTACACATGGACATTACCTGATGGGAAAACCAATTATCAAATAGATTACATTTTAGTGCAAAGAAGGTGGAGATCAAGTATAACATCAGCAAAAACTTTACCAGGTGCTGATTGTGACATGGACGACGAGTTATTAAGAGTAGACATGAAGATAAAGATAAAAAAGAAAGTACCAGAACAATACAGTATAGAAGAACCATTTAGAAATCCTGATGGTTGTACAGGAGGAGATGACACCAGATAAACTGGCCACACAGGCCAGAGATATCTTAATAACAACAGCTAAAGACGTGGTTCCAGTAAAGAAAACATAAAAAGAATGGATGGATTACAGCAGGCACACTAGAACTGATAAAACAATGTAGAGAAATGAAAACGCAATGGAAAGTGACAAACAATAACAAAGAGGAATATAAATCTTTAACAAAAGAAGTACAAAGAAACATAAGAAAAGACTAAAAAAAAAATACACACAAGACTGTTGTGAAAGAATAGAAGGACATCAGAAGTGTGGAAGAGATAGTGAAATGTTTAAAGAAATGAGACATCAACAAGAAATGTCACACCTCAGATAAATGTAATTTGTGATGAGATGAGGAATACCTTGACAGAGATGGAGGAAATTCTAAAAGATTGAAGGAGTACTGCAGAGGAATGTATGAAACAACCGACTGTGAAAGCAGAAATTAACAGTGTGAATTATTATTGGAGGAGAAAGAACCCGAACCCACAACAGAAGAAGTTTTATGGGCAATAAAGAATCTGAAAAATGGTAAAACACCAGATAAGATGAGATAACAGATGAACTTATTAAAGCAGGAGGACAGGAATGTGCAACAATCTATCATGCACTATGTAAAAAAATATGGCATTCAGGTATTTGGCTAAAAGAATGGAAAAGAACTGTATTCATATCACTGCCAAAAAAGGGTAATCTGAAATTATGCACAAACTATAGAACTGTTGCCCTGATTAGTCACGTCTGTAAAAGTCTGTTAAAAATCATAATGGGTAAACTTTGTAAGAAAATAGAAGAAGCCAATATAGTCCAAACTGGTTTCAGGCAAGGAAGAGGATCAAGAGATTATCTTATACAATCAATATAAGAATATTAATAGAGAAATAATAATTTATCTAATAACAGAGTTTAATGTGAATCTATATTTATCTTTTATAAATTACTCATAAGCATTTGATTGTGTAAAAAGGTAATGGTAAAGGTAATCCTGTCGTGCCTTAGAGGCACATAGGGATATACAACACCAGAAACTTTAGGAAATAATGGAAAAAAAAATGGGATTTCCAACACATTTGATACATTTAACATCACTGCTGTATCTAGACCAATAGGCAGCAGTAAGAATAAATGGTGAAACAACAACTTGATCTGACATAAAACAAGGGGTCCGTCAGGGGTGCATATTGTCGCCTTACTTATTTAATTTTGTATGCTGAAAATATAATGAGGAATGTTTGAGAAGATGTAGTCAAAGAATATTATGATGCCATAACAATTGGAGGTTATGAAATACTAGAGATAAGATATACTGATGATACGGTATTACTGTCCACAACACAAAAAGGGATGGAAAAACTAATTATGTCAGTCTGTAAGAATAGCAAAGAGCAAAACCTCTATCTTAACTCTTCCTGCGCCACAGAAAAAAAACGCAGACATTCCCGTCCATGCCACAAAAAAAGCACGGTCTTGAAATGTATAGGGGGTATAGTTGTAAAAATGAATGTACACAGTATTTCCACTTCAAAAGTATATATATTATGCATGAAAAAAGTTGTAAATGTAAGAAGACTTCATAAATGAAGAGTTTTTTTTAGGAAAAAAGAAGTAGTTTGTTGATTTTAGCTGATGATTGTGTAGTTCTTATCATCAGCAATGTCTAGATGTACAATGTTTAACATCAGCAATTTCCAGGTCTACTTAAATTTTCGTCCAATTTCGTCGTGTGGTGACCTGCTCACTAAAATGTTTAAAATAATCTTCTAACTACTTCTCCAGTCCATGTAATAGGTCTAGATGTACTTGGGTTACATTCAGGAACAGTGGTCCGGCCATAGGACATGTCCATAAGCCTCCGAAATCACAATAAATATTGAAATTTCTCAGTTAAAAACATTAATTTCGCTTGGGACTGAACTATGAAAGGTCACCAGACATTCGTAGATAAATCATGTACAATAAAAAGTTATAATAGTTTTATGCTGCAATGAAACAAAATCGCTGTAACGTGCATGGCAGGCACTAGACTAACAGGAAGAATTCACTATAGTGTTGATGGCAGGGAAAGAGTTAATGTGAAGAAAACTAAAACAATAAAACAAACAAGGCAGCTGAAATATGTATCAGTGACAAAAAAATTGGAAGAAGTGGAGAGATTTGAATATTTTGGATCACTAATAACTAAAAATGGAGATACAATGAAGGAAATTAAAAGGACATCTATCGCTCTTCAGAAAGTAAAACATCTAAAGAATATGTGGACAGGACCAAAAAGAACTACAAAAATAAGATTTTTAAGGACATGCATCTTTCCAGTCGCAACATATGCCTATGAGACCTGGACACTTAACAAAACAGCTGAGAAACACATAAATGCCTTTAAATGCTACAGAAGAGTTCTTCAAATATCATGGACACAAAAAAAGAACAAATATATCCATACTACAATAACTTGAATAAAGCTGGCTAGTAAAGAGGATTAAACAGAGAAAACTTTAATAATTTTGGACACATTAAATGTCATGATAATCTGGAGAAAACCATCTTGGAAGGGTACATAATGGGAAAAAGAAAGAGAGGAAGACCAAGGCGAAGATGGCTGCAAGACATCATTGATGATCTGCAAATGGATGTATCAGCAGCAGGCCATCTTGCTCACAACTGAGTGGCCTACATGAGTGCTGTTAGGGAAGCAAAGTTCTGCAAGGGACATGCAAATGAATGAATGAATGATTGTGATTTTAGATAAGAATCTGGCACACAGGGGTTTATGCCCAATTACTTTGTTTACTATTTTTCAAGGTTCATCACCCACATGTTCTCTAATTAATGCATTGAGGTGCTACATTAAAAATGTAACTACAAAAAGGTTTTGCGCATTAATCGAATGCATTGATAGTGATACACGCATACCACTTGACTGTAAAAAAAAACAAAAAACTATATAAACAATTTCAGTGCTACAATCAGTAAACAATTTACAACAAATACAATTTACATTATTCTTATATATCAGCCATAAATAAATAAATGTCTACTATAGAAAATGCAGATGAAACCACTGACAACAATTATTGAGGAAAGACGCTGGCGATGGTTGGGACATGTGCTCCGAATGACTGACAACTCACTACCAAAAATAGCACTAAGATGGACACCACAGGGGAACACAAGTAAAGGTAGACCAAAAGAGACATGGAGAAGAACAACAGAAAGGATGTTGAGCAATAGAGGGCTCACCTGGGCAAGAGCAGAAAAAAAGGCGAAGGACATGTATTTGTGGAAAACCCTTGCGGAAGCCCCATGTGCCCTGGGCACTTAAGGTTCAGAGAGAGAGAGAGAGATAGAAAATATTATTGACAATAAGCACTTTCTATCAGAATTTTAGTTTCTAAGACATGATGTTCAAAAGCAGCACTATAAAAACTCTCTTTCTGTGACCATGCAAATAAGAAAGCATAAGATACAGAGCTTAAAGTCAGTTCATATTAATCTTTATATATAGATTCACGATTCTGCCTACCTGATCAGAACTATTAAACATAAACCAACATATAAATGTCCACAGGATAGAAAAACAGCTGTGCTATTTGCACACTGTGCCTGGGAGATCGAGGATAGACCCAGAAATTGAAGCAAGGAGACACATGAGTCAGACAGAAAGAAGAAACAGCATGTGGGCAGTGCAATGAAAAGAAAGAGCAGGAAGATGTAGAAAGATGAAATCTGAGAGAATAAGATTAAAGTACATTAACACTGGATACCGGAACTGCAGGAGTACCAAACAAAGGGGAGCTAAATTGGAATGCCTTCTACACATGCATGGTATCCTACTCTCGCAGGAGATGCAGGCAGATGTTCTCAGCTATCCCTGATACATCTGCTATGCTAATCCAATGAGCTGCACACATCATAGGTAGGCAGCTTTAATTAGAGAACAATTTTCCCCACTCTGTACTGGACCTAAAAAAAATAGGAGAAAGACGATGTAGAATTATAGGGAATCCAGACAACACAGTGGCAGTACATGGAGTATTGTTAATATCTATGTCAGTAACTTCTTAACAAGTGAAGAAAACTGGAGGTTTCTTGCTGACCTGGAGGAACTGACTGGGGACAGACTGATTTTGCTACAAGTGAGCACTGGTAAAGGTGTATGCCATGACCGAAAGGGCTGGTCACGGCACCGACTAAAATAGTACTCCGTTCTATGTGATTTACTGAATACTAATGTGCCAATATGGCACTAGAAAAGATGTATCTGTTGTGTTTAAAGGTCCAGAGGAACACTATAGATAAAAGTTAGTTGCTCTCTCTCAGGATCAGATTAGACAGATTGATGTGAGAGACTATGATCTGTGTTCTGTGATACACTCAGAGAACAATACACCCAGGCATGCTCCTTCTTCCACTGGACAACAACAGAACATCTGGACTCCACAATTCAAGCTTACAATGCAACAGTAACTCAAACGTAGGAACAGTCAAGAGTGTAGTTCAAAATCAACAGACAACAAATTTATTGATTCGGAAGATGTGGATGATGGATATGATGATGATAGGAAAATCTGCTGTCATACAGCAATGACAAAAAAAAGTGAAACATGAAAAACTTCCTGGGCTCGCAGTCCATGCCATAAGGAAGAAACATTCTACCAGCAAGCAGACACAAAAAATGCAGTACTCACTAAAGTCTGGAATGAATAACAACTTCCAGAATAACAGTTACAAGGAAAGCCTTGTCCTAAAAAAGGACAACACAAGCGCTACTACACTCAGCTAGGACATGATTGAATTCACTACAAAACTACTACTGACTTGCCTCTATCACACGATCCTCATACTCCAAATATCATCATCATAATAATCCTTAACTCTTAGAAGACGAGAGATCCCTAAAGGGATCTTTATGTGCTCTGGGCCGTTCCCAACCGAGAGCCCTATAAGGCTTCGGACATTCTTTCGTTGAAAACACGATGTTACTTTTCATTTAACCAGTTAGACCCCTTCTGAATCCAAAGTTAAACTAGTATTTTAAGTATGGGGGACTGAAGCCATATTGGAAATATAGATTGGGGGGGGGGGGGGGTTAAAATTCAAGTTTATTTTGAGACTGAGTGGTAGAATGGCGACACCAACCGACTAGACATATCTTACTATATGTGTTTCTCGTAGATGTAGATCTGTTAGATTTATCGGATGTCACAAACATTCATAAATATTGATTCTTCTGTGTTGAAATTTGAATTGCTATTGTATTACTATGTGAGACCTGGACACTTAACAAAACAGCTGAGAAACACATAAATGCCTTTGAATGTAAATGCTATAGAAGAGTTCTCCAAATATCGTGGACACAAAAAAGAACAAATATATCTATACTACAAGACCTTAATATTGAAGAAGGCTGGCTAGTAAAGAGGATTAAAGAGAGAAAACTTAAATATTTTGGACACATTAAACGTCATGATAATTTAGAGAAGACCGTATTGGAAGGATACATAATGGGAAAAAGAAAAAGAGGAAGACCGAAACGAAGATGGCTGCAAGACATCGTTGATGATCTGGAAATGGATGCAGCAGCAGCAGGCCATCTTGCTCACAACCGAGAGGCCTACAGGAGTGCTGTTTGGGAGGCAAAGTTCCGCAAGGGACATGCAAAGGAATGAATGAATGAATGAATGTATTCTATACTGGATTATGACACAGTTAAGGTAAGTATAAAGTAGATTTTATTGCTCAGCCCTAGAATTTTTTTAGCGCCAAAAAATCAATCCATCGTTTCACACTAGTTTTTTTTTCCTTTTTATGACAAATAACTTCATTTATGGAATCTTCATTCATTTTCACTTATTTTAATATGTGATACACACGTGGTGATCATGGAATTAAGTCAGTACAATAACATTTACACAGGTACTCCCATTCTTCAAAATGGCCGTGCCCTTTTCCAATGTCCACGTTGTCAGAATTTAAGGAACGGTTTGGAAGTAACGCGTCTCAAAAGAGTTAATAAACTCCAAGTTCTTTTATATAACCCCTATTTACTCTGCCATCCTTCTAGAACTTTCACTCCATGCAATTCACATTCACACAAAAAAGGTAACTGTTCTGAGCTTCACCAAAACACGAGATTCATAACTCATGCCCTGAACTTTCATACCCTAAACTTTTGTTCTTAAAACAAACAATTAAAGTTCTAAAACTAAATTTAGACTGTTAAGTCAACACAGACATTCCAGTTGTTGATACTTAAGAAGCTTTCCCTAAGAAAACTCCTAACAATTGCGAGAAATTCCACTACCTGCTAAAAATTACTAATGACAAGAAACTTTTCTCTCAGAATCCCGTGCAAAACAACATTAAGTGATTACAATTTTGTCTGCCGTTACAGACACAGATAGGCTAAATCAAGTGCTGAACTATGTGAACTATACAAGGGAAATATTGCATTTAGTTCAGATCTCATTCACTCATTCATTTGCATGTCCCTTGCGGAACTTTGCCTCCCAAACAGCACTCCTGTAGGCCTCTCGGTTGTGAGCAAGATGGCCTGCTGCTGTTGCATCCATTTCCAGATCGTCAACGATGTCTTGCAGCCATCTTCGTCTTGGTCTTCCTCTTTTTCTTTTTCCCATTATGTATCCTTCCAATACGGTCTTCTCTAAATTATCATGAAGTTTAATGTGTCCAAAATATTTCAGTTTTCTCTCTTTAATCCTCTTCACTAGCCAGCCTTCTTCAATATTAAGCTCTTGTAGTATAGATATATTTGTTCTTTTTTGTGTCCACGATATTTGGAGAACTCTTCTATAGCATTTACATTCAAAGGCATTTATGTTCAGATCTAAGGGACTTAAATATGTGACTCTACAATAATGTTTAATATTTCTGATCAGCAAAACAAATCAATCTTAAATGATCTATCTAAACAGCATGGTAAATACTGTTACACTGGGACAATCTTACTGACAACAACTCGGGGATGTTTACTGGACAATGCCCTGATAAAGATGAATCTGCCTAACCTGAACAGCATTAAGATGACTCAACTGGGCACTCAAGAAGAATCTAATTCAGATTCTAACATCAACCTAACTCTGGTGTCCACTAAGGCAATGTAGGACAGTCACTGGGAGGCATCATCTCACTATGGCAGCAACCACTTACCATGCTCAGTTAGAACAGCTAAGGGCCAACCACTGAGACACCAAAAGCACACATCAGAATTGTACATGCAAGTACAAGCGTGCTAATCAGACACCATTCTTAACAGTCAGTGAAGTTCACAGTTATCTCTTAACCTTAAAAAACAACAATACAGCTGGGCTTGATGATATTAGTAATAAAATCTTACGTTATGCTGCATCTGTCATTTCACATACACTAACATATATTTACAACCAGTGCATTGCATAATGTTATTTCCCTGAGGCTTTTAAAACTGCTAAGGTGTATCCTCGTTTTTAAATCTGGCTCATCCAACAATCTTACCAACCATAGACCAATATCCATATTATCGTCATTATCAAAACCACTTGAAAAACACATACACAAAATAACTCTTTGAAACATGCAAGAGAACAATTTACTCATAGACAGTCAGTCAGGCTTTAGACCCAATCATTCCTGCCACACAGCTCTTACCAAAATTACAGAAAACTGGTTAGTAAACATAAATGACGACAGACTATGTGATGCCATCTTTGTCGACTTTAAAAAAGCATTTGATATGATTGACCACGATATTCTTGTAAGAAAAATATAAAGACTTATAAATTGCACACTAAGCTAATAAAAATAATTGCATCGTTTCTTTCAGACAGACAACAGGTAATATTCTTCAACAATTCTCTATCAAATTCTGCTACAGTTGACACTGGTGTTCCGCAAGGTTCTATTCTAGGCCCGTTGCTCTTTGCTATCTATATCAATGATCTTCCACTTCATCTTAAACACTCTTCTTGTGACCTTTTTGACGATGATTGCACAGTCTACACCAGTGACTACGATTGTGTTAATCTAGAATCAACTCTTCAGGTCGAGTTATCCAATTAAATTAGATGGAGCAAAAATAATGGAATGATTATAAACACCGATAAAACAAAATCAATGCTCATAACAACAAGACAGAAACTACAAAATGCAATAAAAACAACACTTCAGCTCTGTACAGAAACGTCACAGATAGAAAACGTTAGCAAGCACAAAACACTAGGTCTTATTATTGACCAACATCTGACCTGGAACTCTCATGTGCAATGTCTAACAAAACTCATCACACAAAAAGTATACCAGTTAGCTAAAATTAAGCACTTCATCGATCAAGACATTAGGAAGACATACTACATATCTCATATACAAACACATTTAGACTATTGCTCAACAGTTTGGGATGGTTGCTCAGTGTCAAATACAAAGAGGCTTTGCTCACTCCAAATGCGAGCAGTAAAGCTTATTAGTGACAAAGATCAAGCACAAACAACTAACCATCACAAACGTATCAAAATACTGCCTCTTAAGAACAAGTTCCTCTTCAACAAAGCCAAGTTAGTACATCAAATTCTTTCACGGCATGCCCCACCTTATCTATGGAACCTGTTTAAATTTAGCCCAAAGTGCAGCCAACGCTTGAACAACATATGTCTTCCAAACCTAGACTTGATCTTTACAAGAAAAGCTTGTTATTCTGCTGCTCATCTTTGGAATACCCTCCCATCCTATATAAAAAATAGAAATTATACTCCTTCCTATGACTACAAGCTTTCCCAATATCTATTTGATGTCGACTACATGCCTCCATGAAAACTTAAAAGTTATCTTAAACTGCTCTTACAGACACCAAATACATTTAACTGTTTTCTGAATAGTCCCGAAAATTTTGTTTAGCAGACAGTCATTTATAATATATGTAGTTACTTCTGTACTGAGTGAATGTTTAAGAGCGAAACACAAATGTTATATTTTATTTTATGTCTCTCAGCTTCAATGTTAATTATGTTTGTTACATGAACAGCATATTTGTAGAATGTCTGGAATAGAGTGAAAGACATATGATAAAGGGAAGAATGTCAGACGGGCCTGCGTGCCCAATTCTTAACCCTTTTGAAATAAAGATCAATCAATCAATCACTTGACAGAGTACAAGTAGCCCGGAAGAGAAAGTTCACAAGAAAGGGCTTCCACCAATCCCCATGGTTCTAGAGGGCTCTCAGTTACCCAGTTTGCCATAGATCTCCTGCCTAAGTCATGCGAGAGTCAAAGGCAATGAGACAGCAGACAAGCTAGCAGGCATGGCATCAATTCAGGACAACCTAAGAATGGACAAGAAGGGGATTGCAAGAGTCACACTGAATAGGATGCATAAAAAGGATGACATTGGGTTGAATGACAACAATCACATCAGGAAGATGATTGAAGTGGGGGAGGAGAGGAGAATTGGAGATTTTTCACAATGAAGTGGTTTAGCACGCATCAGCCACAACCACTGTGACTAGCTCCATCAGCATGTGCATGCTTCGGTGGGTGTTGGAACAGAAGGCAGAGCACATACAGGAATGCCTGGAGTGCAAGGATGCCAGTCTCTGATTACAGATCCAAGAAGAAACTTAAAAAGTAAGCAAAAATTTTTCAAAATTTACTTTATACGCAGGATCCTTAAATTTTGCTGAAACTTTGCCACTTCCTGTCTGGATTCCTTCAACCAGAATTCTATCTCCATGCAGACCTCGATCCTCAAGAGGGATGATGTGACGAGGTGTGGTATAGTGTGAGTCAGAGTACCTCTTGATCCTGGGAATTTGTATAATATAGTAGCTACGATCCTCCTGTCTGTATTGTAATATATCTAGTATTGGCAAATCTCAAAAATAAACAATGCATATTAATTTAAGTATGAGAGGAAACATACTGACATACTTCCAAATGCTTATCAAATTTTTTTTTTTTTTAAATTTTAAAGGCATAAATTACCTCACAAGTTTCTGAAGGAAATATTAAACATTCAACAATCATTACAACATCTAGTAATATCATCCAAAAAGACATGAAACAACCTTCTATCTGGGGCATAGGCCAATAACAAGGACTCTCCATTTATTTCTGGTCTTCCTCGTTTCCTCTTACTCAGGGGATTCTAGGTTAAGTTAGTGGTAGGCTTTTGAAACGTACGCCCTATCTGTCCTCCAGCATCTTTTCATTATCATTTCTTTCACTGTGGGTTAGTTCGTATTAAGCTATTGTTCTTCACTGCTGATGGTATCTGGCTATCTAATCTGAAGGATCTTCCTTAGGCAAATGTTAACAAAGGTCTGCAGCCTCTTGGTACTATGACTGATGCTGTCCATGTTTCTGATCCATACAATAGGACTGATTTAACATTTGTGTTGAACAGTCTAAGTTTTGTTGTTAATGATATTTCTTTGTCTTTTCATGTTTCTCAGTTGTAGAAATGCTACTCTAGGCTTTCAAATTCTTGCTTAAAATCTGCTCCTGTACCATCCTCCCTGTCTATGCTGCCAAGTGAATGTTTGCCTCTTCTGATTTCTTGGCTTCTGAAGTGACTGAATTTGTGTTGGTTGTGTTTATCCTGAGAATTTCTGTTTCTCCTTCACATTTTTAATCAAACTTCTGCAAACATTTTAGACACCCTGTTTGGTCTTTTCTTGTAACTGTTGTTGATTCTGTGATAGTAATGCCAAGTCATCTGCAAAATCCAGGTTTTCGAGTTGTGTCCATGGAGAGGAACAGACAGAACTACAAACAAAAAACACATATGCCTGTGTGACCTGGACACTTAACAAAATAGATGAGAAACACATAAATGCGTTGAATGTAACAAGAGTTCTTCAAATACCATGGACACAAAAAAGAACAAATATTTCCATACTACAAGAACTTAATTTTGAAGAAGGCTGGCTAGTAAAGACAATTTAACAGAAAACTTAAATATTTTGGACACACTAAACATGATAATTTGGAGAAGACTTTACTGGAAGGATACATAATGGGAAAAAGAAAGAGAGGAAGACCAAGGTGAAGATGACTGCAAGACATTGTTGATAATCTGCAAATGGATGCATCAGCAGCAGGGCATCTTGCTTACAACTGAGAGGTCTACAGGAGAGCTGTTAGGGAGGCAAAGTTCAGCAAGGGACATGCAAATGACTGACTGTTCATGGAGTCCACTGCATTCCATTTCTATTCGTTCTGTAGTTGTTTCCATAATCCAGTCTATTGCTAACAGGAATATGAATGGTGACAACAGGCATCCTTGTATAACCAGGTCCTTAGTTTGAATCTTTCTATAAGTTGCCCTGTGTGGACCACTCTGCAAATCATTCCATCATAGGAGTTTTTAATAATGGTGACTAGTTTAACTGGTAATGTCTAAGTAGATTCCACAGGGTGTTTCTGTTTACACTGTTAAAAGGTTTCTTATAGTCAATGAAATTAATGTATAATGATGAGTTCCAGTCAACTGACCTTTCTACAATTAAGCATAGTATTGCTACATGGTCTGTGCAAGATCTATTTCTTTTCTCAGAAACTGGCTTGTTGGTCTCTCCATTTTACATCCATTTTGTCTCTTATTCTGTTTAATATAATTCTGCAAAAATGGAAAGGAGCATGTTTTCTCTATAGTTGCTACAGATGCTTAGGTCACCATTCTTAGAGATTTTAATTAGATGTCCTTTCTTCCAGTCTGAACCTGTTCCACAACCACTCAAAAATAGACATGAGTAAACTGTTCCAGAAACAACCTAATAAACACTAATAAACGAAATCATCTTTCACTTGTCAGAGTATAAACAGATATGAGACTGAATTATGAAAAACAATTTTGAAAAGTTAATATCTGAAAGTCTAACAGGAGAGTAAAACTCCAACCTGAGAATGTTACGAGCATCAATAACATCATGACCTCCTTCATCTGAAATGAGGCTCCACTCAAAGGCCAATCCTTCCAAGCTGGAAAAAATGTTCCCTGTATGGTGACAATGAACTAAATCAGAACAAGAATGCTGAAACATTTGCATAACCATATAATCTACTACAGTTTTAAGTACTTTATATGTCCTGAAGACTAGATCAACAGTAGCAAATACAAAGAGCTGTACAAAAAGTACAACAGTTCAAAATGAACATTTATCTAACAACTATTTTTAGTGTTTTGTCCTGAGGCTTTACACCTCTTTTTAATGACAATTTTTGCTATGTCTGTGCAGCTCCACCTTTGTCTTGATCAGTCAGCCTTGTTCTCTGAGTTTTTGTTGATGTCATGAAGGAAAATAACTGTTCACACACAGACAGAACCCAACAATGCCGTAATCCCAGCGTGAAACAGTTTTTAAACTTTTCAGGAAAGTATGAAAAGAAACCAGGTATCCCCACTTCAAGATATTTTGCTCTGAGTGTAGAATTCGATGCATTTCTAATAGTTTTATCTGCAGGCTTTCTTCTGCCTTAGCAACATCAAAGGTGAATGGTGCTGAGAATAATGCAAAGTGGTGTTCAAAAGATGAGAAATCACAAATTCTTTCCTGAAATTTTTTTGACAACAATTCCAGGTGACTGTCATGCTTAGCAAAGCTAAGTACAGACTCAGTATTGGCAGTGTTTTTCAGCTCCTTGCACTTACGAAAATGAACTAAATTTTTATTTGACAACTGTGACTTCCATAAGCTTAGTTTTGTAATGAAGCACTTGATGTCATCATACTACTGAGTGATGAGTTCATGATTACCTTGTAATTTCAAATTAAGATCAGTTAACTGTGCAGTAATGTCCACAGCAAATGCCAGATCTTGGAGCCACCTTTCATCTTTTATTTCATCCATGTTTTGACCTTTTGTCTCCAAAAAAGATAATTATTTCTTATCTCAACAAATAAAATCTTTTCCACACTTTGTGACATGACAACCAGTGGACTTCTGTGTAGAATGGAACATCAGTAAACTGATTACCCATATCTTCCAAGAACTGGCTGAATTGATGGTGGTTTAGAGCATAGTCTCTGATATAGTTCAGTGTCTTTGTGACCAACACAAATTTTGCTGATGAATAATGCAGTGAAAATGTGCAAATGATGAATGTGGATTCTGGATACGAGTTTTCTATTTTTGTTCGTAACATGGCAGCACCATTATGTCTCCCAACCATATATGCAGATTCACATGCAAGTTTACTCAAATCCAAACCAGTCACGCAGAACCTGGTTGACTTTCTCAAAGATATCCTGGCTTGTAGTGTCATGCATGGGGATCGTTCAATCAGTTCTTCATAAATATAAAATTGACTGTAACAAGCCCTGATGAAAACTGCAAGCTGTGCTATTCCAGTGACGTCAACAGCCTCATCAACAGCATTAGAAAAATGTTCAAATCTTGATGATATGGCCTTCAGCTGTTGTTTCAAATCACTTGACATTTCATCAGATCCTTTCAGCAACAGTGTTTCTAGTTAATGAAATATCTCTGAATAAGCACGCTTTCTCTGGACACACAGTTTGAGCCATTTTTACAAGGAATTGCTTAACAAGATCTCCTTCACTGTAAGACTTCCTTCTCATCGCGATCAGTTGGGCAGTTCATAGGTTGCAGTAAAAGAAGTGACATTCCTTTTCTCAGTTTTTGTAAAACAGGTCTGTTGCTGTCTCTTCTTCTTCGTTTGCTTCTACCACCAAGATTGCCCTGTGATCCTGCTGAATTTACACCTGTGATCTTCCGTGGGTTCCAGGACCACAAGAGGTTCAGAGTATCACGGGGCTTGGGTCTGTATTCTTGGTGGGTCACAGAAGTGGGATTGTGTGACACCATGGTTTTCGTTGCACTAGTTTAATCTAGAGTTGGACTTTCTCACTGGAAAACCTCGATGTATTTTAGATATCAGTATACTCCCGCCAGGTGAGAGGTGGTTGGCCATCCAGTCCAGCATTGGACTTTCTCACCAGAAAACCTCAGCGTGATTAGATGTGCAAACATCCCTGTTGGGTGAGAGGTGGTTGCCTAACTAGACTGTACTGGTCGAGTGTTTCCGACTTCAACATTTTGTGGCCTTCCTAGTGGTGACCAGGACAGAGCTTCTGTCTAGGAGGACGAATCCTCACCACTAGTAAGTTTCACCCATGGGTTAACCCTGTTGCTGTCTCAAGTTAGCTTTCAATTCCTTGAGTCTTGAGACACGCATTGGACCTTCATATTTCTTGTAAGATCGAGGGTTTGTTTCATAATGTCTTTTAAAGTTGTACTCTTTTGGCGTGGCAATGCTGATGTTGCAAATAAAACAATGTATCTTTCCAATCACCGTTGTGCAAAAATACTATAATTCCCATTTTTCTTGAAACACTCGACCTTCTTCACTCAGTTTCCTTTTTCTCTTAGCTGAAGGAGCACTAGCCATTTAAAATATGATGTGGAATCTGAAAAATAAAAAAAAATTAAACTAAAACGAAAATAACCCGTTAAAAAACTTAAAATTTAGGCCAGCTTATGTAACCTTTGTGCGGGCCGCAGTTGTGCTTGCAGAGGGCCACATGTTTGACATGCCTGGTTTAAATTAAATCCACCCAGTTGATGCAGATGATAACAGAGTGAGAAGACAATAAAGGGAGGGGAGGTTAGAGAAAGGTTCAGAAACAATAGAGAACTCTGAGAGAACAAGATTGTTTGCTAAGAAGGAAGGTTCAGAAAGAACACAGAACACTGAGAGGACAAGACTGCTTACTAAGCACACAATGACAAGAGAGCTAACAAAGCCTATTATGGGGTATAGAAGAAGGCCAGAAAATAAAACTTAACTCTTCCTGTGCCACAGGACGAAATGCGGGCGTTCAGTTGGGTGCCGGAATAAAAGCGCGGGTCTTGATCTGTATAGGGGGTTTAGTTGTAAAATTGAATGGAAAACAATATTTCCATGTACTTATTTATGTTTCAAAATATAACTAAATGTATGAAAATTTCATAAATGCGGAGTTTTTTAGGAAAAAAGAAGTAATGTGATGTTTTTAGACAATGATTGTGCCCAGCTCACCATCGGCTAGGTCTAGGTCTACACTATTTACCATTTGAGATGTCTAGATCTACTTGTCAATCTCGTATTGTGATTCTATGTTGCATTTTCGCTAAATTAATGTCTGAAATAACCTCCTAACTACTTCTCCAGTCGTCTAATATGTCTAGATCTACTTGGGATACATTCAAGAGCAGTGGGTGGTCACAGGCCATGTTCATACCCCTATCTACATCATCAAAAATTGAAAATCTTCGATGTTTCTCTTCCTTTTTCTCAATCGGCATCACTCGTAACTAAGCACTCTTTCACCATTTTGAAAAGTGTCACCGGAAACGCAGACGAAATATGTACAATCTAAATGTTACACTGTTTGTTTTATTGAAACAAAGCAAGAGTCGCTATACCGACCATTGGCACAAATCGGAAAATCGGAAGGGTCGCTACAGTGACCAATGGCATGGGAAGAATTAAACTGCCTCTAGCAAGGATAAGAAAATGCAGCTATGTCAGCAGGATTAAGACACGAAAGTTGGGCTGGATTTATTTTTGACTCCAGCTGGGTGGAGACAGCCAGTCTGGAAAATAAGGTGCTATCCAAGAGCTTTCTGAGATCATTCATCAGAATAACAGGAGCAGATTGCAGTTACAGAAATGTTCCATTTTCCTTAATAATCTCCTTGGCAGAAGTGCTTGGTGACTGGTGTCAGTATCCTCTTGGACATATCGTTCAGATGCTGGCGAAACCAATCTTAGCGTTAGCCAGTCTCACATAAATAACATTGCAAGAAGTGCAGGTAAACCCTTCTATAACTGATAACATGAACTTTGGGAAGGAAACTAGGTCTGTCCAACAATAAACATATAAGTATTGTATCTACGGTGACTACAGTGGTTGGTACCACAGAAAGTTGTGTCTGCTGACTTTAGGCGACTTCTAATAGGTCCTTGAGGTTCTTGTCCCATCTATACGCCACCAGTGGAGACTTCACAAAGAGTTCTTGTGTGTCAGGCTCGGTCTAGGAGATGAAGATAATGAAACACGATGCCATTAATCGTCAAACTGTGGGGGTGGTACATAAGTACCAGTTTTACTCCAACCGAGCTGTGAGATGGTTTAGGAGAGAGTTCGCCGTCGTGAGATATGGCCGATGTGGTTCCAGGATGAGGTGAGAACATGTTCTGGATAGCACACTGGTGAAAGAAATCCAGCATGCTGTGGGCTTAGGTCATGGAAATCATCTCAGCACACCAACATTGCAACCTAAGAAGCTGAGAAAAAGGAACAGAGTCCTTGCACAATCAGGGATGAGAGCAGGAATAAAAGGACTAGCTATCAGAATCACTGGATTTGTAGTCAACAGAAGTGGTAATTCCCGTATCACTGATAATGATATTAATGGTAATGTCAAGAACATTTACAGAAGTTGTAGAGACATGAAACGATCACAGGATTAAACTTCTTAAAGAAACTGATGAAGTTGTCAAGGTTCTTCTTTGCGCGGCTGACCCTGAAAATAGTAATTGGAAGAAACTTTTCTATAAAACTGGGAGCAGATGACACTATGTTCTGTAAAACATGAACTACAGGATTCAGTATTTAAAAAAAAAAAGATAGTTGAAAGAAATCATTTTTATAACACAGTAGTTACAGGACACAGTATTCTATAAAACAGGAACACCATAGCTGCAAAGTCAACAGGTCAAACTCTTGCGTTAGACTCATCTAGTTTTCATTCAACTCTAAATCCTTCAAAAATGGTCAATTTGTACCAACCCCCATCTCTTTCATAAATGGCACATTTCTATCCATTTTGGCAGCTTTATAAATCACACATTTCTACAAACTTCAACTTCTTCATAAATAATACATTCCTATTTCACCCAGAATTACTTCAGACACTGACTATATGTCTTTGTATATGTGTGCTCTGAACATTCAGAGCACACATTCTTATCTTATATCTTTCCCATGCCGTTAAACGTCATATAGGGCTCGCAAAGTAGTTCGCCAATTTTTCCTGTCTTCGGCGAGTCTTTCAACCTCATCAAGGGATTCTATGCCTGTTAATTTGGTCTCTCTTAACAATGACCTCTTCAGAATTTCATGCGGTTTGCCTCTTTTTCTTTGGCCTGTTGTGTTCCACTTGATAGCGTGTTTTGGGATTCTCTGATCATTTCTTCTCATCAAGTGACCAACATATGTCCATCTCCTTTTCCTGATCACCCAATGAGACTGGTTGTTGTTCAGTCATCTGTCTTATCTCTGTATTATTCTTAAACTCGTTCCACTTGATGCAGAGTATTTTCCTTAGGCATTCTATAATGACCTTAGTTGAATTTCTTCCACATAAAACTAATCAATCATTACAATGAGTATTGTAATAATTTAATAATGTTGTCAATGTCTCATTGCATCTCTTCTTTTCAATTATTATTATTAATAAAAAATCAATGAAAGATTATGTTCTGAATATCTGATAAAAAACAACTTTGTGTCACTGATAACAGCTCTACTGATATCTATGGACTGAATGATACTGTCTTCTACAGTTTCATAAAATTCCTAATGGGCAGAATTCTAAATAATCTTAGTCTAATCTTAACTTTAAACAATCTCGGCCTACTATTAAACCTAACTGTAAACACTTTAGGCAGAGCTGGATTAACCATTAAGCACGTGCTTAGGGCATCAAGGGAAGGGGAGGGGGTGGTGTGTGTGAGCACCACATAAATTCTCCATAGTCGAAATTACCATGGTCCATATGGTGCAGCTGAAACAGGATTTGCAATAAGGGAGTAGACTGGGTTGAACACCTGACCAATTAAAAATATTTAGAGGTGTGGCCTACTGGACAATTAACTTACAACATAAGTCACAAGGTCAGTTTTAGGAAAAGACCAGGAAGACATAACACCAGAGAGAAAACATGAGGGAGACACGGAGGGGAACAGCGATCAAGAAGACATAGAAGTAGAAGAACAGGAGTGACAGAAAAGACGAAGGTAATGACAGACAGAAGAGATGAACAATTAGAGCAATAGATATTCAGGCGATCAGTTCAGAACCAGAGTTAGTTTTATGACAGACAGAAATTGTCTCATGTTCGAAAAGTGTTTATTTTAGTACTGCGTGAGGAATGCAGAAGATCGGAAACATTTGAAACCTGATGAAAAGAGATTTAGTCAAGGAATTAGTTACCCTGTGTTGCAGATCTGATACAGTACAGAGTTTGGAATTGTCCTCGTATCACATGTAAAGTATTTTTAAGTTGAGAACATTGAGAAGTGCCACATCTAAAATACCGCTAAAGTTTGATTTTGTGAACAATGATCATGTTCTTCAAAGAATTTTATGTTCTATTGCATCTTAATCCAAGTGATGTCAATAATAAATCTGAGACCTTATTTGTCAGAATTAAATGAATTCAGTGAACTTTTCATCAGACTTGGTCTAGCTAATGTAATGTTTGTGAAACCTAATCTAGACCACAGGAATTTGTGATGTATTGATCAAAGAACGCTTCTGCTATCAGTCATTAAAATATAATTTACAACTAAACATTGTTTTGATGGTGCTGTGACCAGGATATTGTTATATTGCTGCATAACTCAAACAAAATATTCTTTTTATTTCTGTATTTGACACACCCCAAGAACCGAGATGAAACATGTTCAGCTAAGTGCTGCACACAAGTGACAACTATCAAAAAAAGAAACAAGAGAAGACTTTGAATTTACAGTCCAAGACTGCAAAGCTGGCTGTTTTCTTCACATAAGTTCCACGACATGATATACAGATTCCGGGTCAAAACCAATCTCCCTCATCAGAAGTCGGCACAGATATGGTAAATACCACTTTGATCACTTCAGAATCAAAATATGACGATGATGCAATCAACGAGGTGTCACAAGCTTTGCCTGTAAATTCTCTTGATACCTCTACCGCAAATGTTGATTCAAGTTACTTTTCAGTACACTCTGGGTTTGAAATAATTGCTGAAAATGAAAGTTTAGTGGACCATGGTGATGGTGGTGAAATTATTCTGTGTGCAAAAGATGAAGTAAAACACAATGTAGCAAAGGATCCAGGGTTGTGGCTTAATTTCTCTGCTGATGATGCGGCTTATTGGATTGCTTGTGGACCCAGTAACTGCCAACACCACACTGGGCCATTTGACAAGTCTTACAGGCATTTCAGTGATGGCAAACCAGTCAGGTACTGTTCGCAGAAACTTTTTGTTGGGACAAAACCTAATGGTGAGAAATACAAGAGGGGGTTGCTACTATATTCACCATCAACAGGATCAGTTTATTGTTTTTATGTGTTTGCTCCTAAAAATTTCTCAAGTTTTTTTATAAGAGAAGGGTTCAGTGACTGGCGAAATACTACTGTAATTGATAATCATGAATAAAGCACTGCTCAGAGGGGCTCTATGCTAACATACTTAACTCACAGAGGGACTCTGTGCTAACATACTTAACTCACAGAGGGACTCTGTGCTAACATACTTAACTCACAGAGGGGCTCTGTGCTAACATACTTAACTCACAGAGGGGCTCTGTGCTAACATACTTAACTCACAGAGGGGCTCTATGCTAACATACTTAACTCACAGAGGGGCTCTATGCTAACATACTTAACTCACAGAGGGGCTCTGTGCTAACATACTTAACTCACAGAGGGACTCTGTGCTAACATACTTAACTCACAGAGGGACTCTGTGCTAACATACTTAACTCACAGAGGGACTCTGTGCTAACATACTTAACTCACAGAGGGACTCTGTGCTAACATACTTAACTCACAGAGGGACTCTGTGCTAACATACTTAACTCACAGAGGGACTCTGTGCTAACATACTTAACTCACAGAGGGACTCTATGCTAACATACTTAACTCACAGAGGGACTCTATGCTAACATACTTAACTCACAGAGGGACTCTATGCTAACATACTTAACTCACAGAGGGACTCTATGCTAACATACTTAACTCACAGAGGGACTCTATGCTAACATACTTAACTCACAGAGGGACTCTATGCTAACATACTTAACTCACAGAGGGACTCTATGTTAACATACTTAACTCACAGAGGGACTCTATGTTAACATACTTAACTCACAGAGGGACTCTATGCTAACATACTTAACTCACAGAGGGACTCTATGCTAACATACTTAACTCACAGAGGGACTCTATGCTAACATACTTAACTCACAGAGGGACTCTATGCTAACATACTTAACTCACAGAGGGACTCTATGTTAACATACTTAACTCACAGAGGGACTCTATGCTAACATACTTAACTCACAGAGGGACTCTATGCTAACATACTTAACTCACAGAGGGACTCTATGCTAACATACTTAACTCACAGAGGAACTCTATGCTAACATACTTAACTCACAGAGGAACTCTGTGCTAACATACTTAACTCACAGAGGGACTCTGTGCTAACATACTTAACTCACAGAGGGACTCTGTGCTAACATACTTAACTCACAGAGGGACTCTGTGCTAACATACTTAACTCACAGAGGGACTCTATGCTAACATACTTAACTCACAGAGGAACTCTATGCTAACATACTTAACTCACAGAGGGACTCTGTGCTAACATACTTAACTCACAGAGGGACTCTATGCTAACATACTTAACTCACAGAGGGACTCTGTGCTAACATACTTAACTCACAGAGGGACTCTATGCTAACATACTTAACTCACAGAGGGACTCTGTGCTAACATACTTAACTCACAGAGGGACTCTATGCTAACATACTTAACTCACAGAGGGACTCTATGCTAACATACTTAACTCACAGAGGGACTCTGTGCTAACATACTTAACTCACAGAGGAACTCTATGCTAACATACTTAACTCACAGAGGAACTCTATGCTAACATACTTAACTCACAGAGGGACTCTATGCTAACATACTTAACTCACAGAGGGACTCTATGCTAACATACTTAACTCACAGAGGGACTCTATGCTAACATACTTAACTCACAGAGGGACTCTATGCTAACATACTTAACTCACAGAGGGACTCTGTGCTAACATACTTAACTCACAGAGGGACTCTGTGCTAACATACTTAACTCACAGAGGAACTCTATGCTAACATACTTAACTCACAGAGGGACTCTGTGCTAACATACTTAACTCACAGAGGGACTCTATGCTAACATACTTAACTCACAGAGGGACTCTATGCTAACATACTTAACTCACAGAGGAACTCTATGCTAACATACTTAACTCACAGAGGGACTCTATGCTAACATACTTAACTCACAGAGGGACTCTATGCTAACATACTTAACTCAACAGAGGAACTCTATGCTAACATACTTAACTCACAGAGGAACTCTATGCTAACATACTTAACTCACAGAGGGACTCTATGCTAACATACTTAACTCACAGAGGGACTCTGTGCTAACATACTTAACTCACAGAGGGACTCTATGCTAACATACTTAACTCACAGAGGGACTCTATGCTAACATACTTAACTCACAGAGGAACTCTATGCTAACATACTTAACTCACAGAGGGACTCTATGCTAACATACTTAACTCACAGAGGGACTCTATGCTAACATACTTAACTCAAAGAGGAACTCTATGCTAACATACTTAACTCACAGAGGAACTCTATGCTAACATACTTAACTCACAGAGGGACTCTATGCTAACATACTTAACTCACAGAGGAACTCTATGCTAACATACTTAACTCACAGAGGAACTCTATGCTAACATACTTAACTCACAGACAAGGTGGGGGGCTGGGACAACAGTTGGAGAAACAAATTCAGGAAGAGTGTGATTACTGGGAACATGTCTTGAAGCATGTCATAGCTGTTATTTGTATGTTAGCTGAACATGTCTTGAAGCATGTCATAGCTGTTATTCATACATTAGATGAACGTGGCTTGGGTTTTCAAGGAACAGAAGAAAGGTTTGGATCATTGAAAAATGGGAATTTCTTAGGGCTGCTTGAGATCATGAATCAGTTTGATCCATTTTTAGCAGGCCACATTTCCATATATGGAAATCCTGGCAAAGGAAATTCTTCTTACCTGTCCAAAACCACCTGTGAGGAACTCATTCAACTAATGGCACAAAAGGTCCATACGCTCATTGCTGACGAAGTAAAATCTTCTGGGTATTTTAGTTTGTCAGTTGACTCAACACCAGATCTACCACATATCGATCAGTTAAGTGCTGTACTTAGGTATTTAAAAGATGGACAGCCTATTGAATGCTTTTTAACCCTTCTGGAAATGAAAAGCCATACCGGTGAGGAAATGGCAAATCTTGTTGCAGTACTTATTTGTAGATTAAACTTTTCAAAATGTAGGGGTCAGTCTTATGACAACGCTGATAACATGTCTGGATGTTTAAGGGGATGCAGCAAAAAATTTAGAAACAGACAAGTTTGCTATATATGTGCCCTGTGCAGCTCATTCACTAAGTCTGGTAGGCCAAAGTGCTGTTGACTGTTGTCAAGAGGCAGTTCATTTCTTCTCTGAGGTGCAGTTACTCTATACCTTTTTTTCAGCCTCAAGCAGCCGGTGGAAAATTCTTAAAGGCTGCATTGGAAATGAAAGTCTCTTAAAATCCTTCTCTGATACCAGATGGGAGGCACATGCTATGGCAAGAGAAGCAATTTTGAAATCTTTCCTTAAAATTTTAGAAGCATTAGAATATATAGCCGAAGACTAGTCACAAAAGGGAGACGCTAGAAGAGAAGCAAATAATATTGCAGATAAGATGTAAGAGCTAGAATTTGTTTTTATGTTGAAATTTTGGAATGAGATTTTGCACAATTTTCACAGAGTAGTAAGCCAAATTCTACAAAATAAGGATGTGAACTTAAAACATGCAGATCTGTATTTATCATTAGCTGACCAACTGTGCACTTCATGAGATGACTTTGAAAGATATGAAGCATCTACAAAGGAAATGCTACCAGATGTTGATTACAAGGCGCTTACATCTCGCAAACGTATCAGAAAGAAGGTACCCAATGACAGAGATGCACCATAAGTATATTTGAATGCCAGAGATAAATTTCGTGTCACCACTTTTTACAATTACTGACAAATCTGAAACTGAAATGAAAATAAGAGGAGAGATATACAAAGAAATAACAGAGAGATTTTCTTTTCTAAGTGATGTGCCACGTAATGTCACTTCATCATCTACTAACACTGAAGGGTATTCTCAGTGCTGTCAAAAGCTGATTGCTGCTTACCCAGAGGACTTCAACAGTAATTTCTTAGCTGAGCTTCAGCTCATTCATATGTGCGCCATAAGTTCAGTGAAACATAAAATGTAAAATCAAGATTCAGTCATGCTGAACTTTATAAAATAACTGTAGAAGACAATACTGAGTGTGGCTTTTCAAATGCAGACACTGGCTTTCGTATATTTTTAACATTAATGGTCACAAATTGCTTAGCTGATTTTCTCAGTTGAAGTATATTAAAAATCCCATCAGAACAACTATGTCACAAGGCAGGCTGGGTGCCTTATCTATTAAGTATAGAAGCAGATGTTACATAAGATTAGTTTAGAGGATCTGATCAAAGAATCTGACACCATATCCCTATGTGCCTCTACGGCATGACAGGATTACCAAACATTATTTTCCATCTTACTGTAAGTTTTGTTTAATCCTGAAAAAATACAATTTATTTTATGGTTTATATTTTGAATTAATTATATATATATATACATATGGGGGTGGTGGCACCAAAATTCTTTTAGTGCTTAGAGCCCTCTGGGGGTCTTAATCTAGCCCTACTTTTACCCCAAACTTAAACAAATTTATCCAGTCTCTAATCAAACTTACCCTCACTATCAAATCCACGTACTATCAGTTCTTCAGGAGAGTCTTCCAGGTACAAGACTCTGGCAGTGGTCTCAATCTCCAGATGCACAATCTCTCCAATTATAACACTGGTCCTCAATACTTCACCTGTCACTGCCAATTTACAGCAATTATAACAGCCATCATCATTATGTTCTTTTTCTCAAGAATCTCTTCACCAACAAGTTATCAATAAGAAAACAATGATCACATTTCACATAATCACAACCATTACTTCGTACTAAATTTTAATAAAATGCTCTAATACAAAACTGTTCCTCAGCATCTCAAGTCATTGTTGGTTGGGATTAATCTTAATACAGGTCATTATAACCCTATACATTACTGGTAGATGTTAACCTTAACACAGGTCATTATATCACTATACATTATTGGTAGAGGTTAACCTTAACACAGGTCATTATAACACTATACATTATTGGTAGATGTTAACCTTAACATGGGTCATTATACCATTATACATTATTGGTAGAGGTTAAAACATAGATAATTATAACGCTATACATTATTGGTAGATGTTAACCTTAACACAGGTCATTATACTACTATACATTATTGATAGAGGTTAACCTTAACATGGGTCATTATACCATTACACATTATTGGTAGAGATTAACCCTCACACAGGTCGTTATAAAAATATACATTGTTAGGTAGGATTAACCCCAACACAGGTCATTATACCAATATGCATTGTTAGTTGGGATTAACCTTAGCATAGGTCTGTTTACCATTGTTGTTGGTTCATGTTAACCATCACATTTTATCACTGTTATTGGTTCATGTTAACCCCAACAGATCATTTTACCACTATTTTTGCTACACATTAACCCTATATGCAGGTCATTTTACCATCACTGATAACCAGGTTTAACATAAGTCATACTGCTGGTGATGAATAATGATGATGTAAGAAAATCTTGATCTCTGTATGAAATGATCTTCATGTCATCTGAAGCTATGAGATGATTTTGATGTTATCAATGTATCAGAAGACCTTGATGTTATTAAATGAGTTATCTGACAATGTTATCAGATTATCAGACATAATTATCTCAGTTTTTACACCAGTCTCTGTTGATGAATAAAACCTATCAATCATTACCATGCGGCCTACAATTATCTTGTGTCACTTTTCTCATATATGACTAACAAACAGTTGTAGTCCTTGCTTTCTGCTATTATAACTTTAGACTTGCCACTGAAACAATTCCTTATTCCTGGTAATAATGACTGTTATCAGTGGAGAAGACCAGTTCTGAACCAGACGATTGCAGTTACTTGGTAAGAACAAAATATAACATTCATAAGCCTATAATATGCACTGTTTTGGAAAAAAAATGGTTAGTATTTACTGAAAACAATGCAGCAACTTTGAAGGTATCTACATGTTACAAAAATAATTCCATCATGGGAAAATGTTTTAGCATAGTTACAAAATCAGTTATTAAAAAACTGCTTTCTTCTCCAAGTTCATTATCATTTTTTTTTCATTGGACGCCCCTCAAAATATGGTCACCTTAGTGCAGTGTGCCTTGACATATTCAGTTACACTGATTTAGAATTCAGTGTTACAGCAATGTCTACACTTTGTAGATTATGTCAGTAACAAAAATAATTGTGACTACAAGAATATCAGTAACTTTACTCTATACTTTGTTAAAACTAATTTATTCACACAACTGTGTTCACTGAAATACAAGTAACTGGAATAACCATCACAGCTCATAATGAAGAAAACGTGTGGAAATGGTTCATTCACAGTCACTGTTAATAAATGGGCAAGGTGGTAAAGTGGTTAGTGCACCAGTCTCTCATGGTGAAGGTCAGGGATTTAAATCTGCCCAGAGGCATTGCAGTCGCTCAGCTGTAGAAATGGGCACTGAACTTCTGGAGTTGGGTAATCAAAGGCAGCCAGACATGATGCTGACCACACGTACCTCTAGTGACAGGTCAAGGAAAATATGAGCACTAATACCATATCCATATGTGCCTCTAAAGCATGACAGGGTTACCTTTTACTTTTATAAACATAGACCAGCAGACTTTGGATGATCAAAATTCTGCCTGAAACTTAAACCTCCAATTTATAAGATGAACTTTTTTTAAAAACAAAACAAAAAGGGTGGCCTCTAGCCAGCAAGTAACAGCAACTTTGTTGTAATTTTTTTTTCTTTTACACCAAATCCAAAGATATCTTGCATATATTACATACCTTTGTTTTCTGCTAAAATGATTGAAGTAATCTGATACGGTGTCTTTGAAATTGCTGATACAATGGCTGCCTGGGCACACATTCCATCCGTTGAATTTATAAGATGAACACTAGCAACCTCTGGACGTGACGACTGCCTGGAAGCACATGAAAGAAACTTACATTTAATCTTTACACCTATAATCTTAAGACAGAAGCATAAACTTAACCCAAACAATTGTAATCATATGAAACACCGATGACCAAAACTTTATCAATGCATTTCTTAACATTTCTTGGCCCCTCAAGTTCTCAGTACTGGCCCCCACTGAGTCTTTTAAACAGTTACAGTGATCACAAGGTTCACAGAAAGTAAGCTCAAATGATCACACAGAAAAAAAGTTAAGTAATCATATAAGAACATAAAAATAAGTTCAAGTTAACATACATGGATCACACTGAATAAGTTCAAGTGATCCACACAGAATAAGCACAGGTGATCACACACAGAGAAAAAGTTATCATACATGGATCACACTGAATGAATAAGTTCAAGCTTTCATATACAGATCACACAAAATAAGTTCAAGTGATCATACAATATCATAGAGAATAAGCTCAAGATATCATACAATATCACAGAGAATAATTCTAAGTCATCATACAGGAAAACTTGGTGAACTACCGTGCAAGCCCTATGTGGCATTTAACGGTATGGGAAGGATGTAAGACGCTGGCGATGGTTGGGACATGTGCTCCTATTGACTGACAACTCACTACCAAAAATAGCACTAAGATGGACACCACAGGGGAACACAAGTAAGGGTAGACCAAAAGAGACATGGAGAAGAACAACAGAAAGGATGTTGAGCAACAGAGGGCTCACCTGGGCAAGAGCAGAAAAAAAAAGCGAAGGACAGGCATTTGTGGAAAACCCTTGCGGAAGCCCCATGTGCCCTGGGCACTTAAGGTTCAGAGAGGGGGATTCGCAACATTCTTCTAATAAACCACATTTCTGCTGCTTCCAATGATTTTTGTGCAGACTTGCCTATTGTCCATGATTCACTTCCATATAACAAGATAGGTTCAATATAGCATTTTAGGACTCGTTTTCTAACATTCATTGATAAAGATGTGTTAGGTAATATGTTTCTCCTTCTCTGAAATGCAGTCTTTGCTTGGCCTATTCTGTTCCTAATTTCTGTTCTGCATTTCCCATCTGAAGTTATTACTGCTCCAAGGTATTTGAATTTCTGTACTTGCTTTAGAATAGTTCCGTTTAATTTAATACTGCATGCTGGTGGATTCTGTTTCTTAGATATAACCATAGTCTCTGTCTTCTGTTGTTCAAAGTAAGGCCTTTCTGTTCATTTTCTTTGGCGACTTTATCAAAGAGATTTTGCATGTCTTGTTGGTTCTCAGCTATTAGTACTGTGTCGTCAGCATACCGAAGGTTGTTAATATTGTATCCTCCAATTTTTATGCCTGGTTCTGTGATGATTGTTCTTAGAATATTCTCGCTGTACAGAGAAAAAAGGTCTGGAGATAGTACACATCCTTGTCGCACCCCCTGTTTTATCGGGTGATATTTTCCAATCCTATTTTCAACTCGAACTACTGCTTCTTGCTGCCAGTATAGATGTTTTACAATCCTCAGGTCTTTGCCGTCTATATTGATGTCTTCAAGCATTTTAATAATTTCATTATGTTTCACCTTGTCAAATGCCTTGGTGTAATCAATGAAGCATAAGTAGAGATCTTTCTGTACTTCTAAAGCTCTTTCTGTTAGTGTTTGTAAAGCATAAAAGGCATTGTGTGTTCCCTTTCCTTGAACAAATCCAAACTCTGCTATTTCCATTTTAATCTTTTTCCTTGTTCTTCTCATAATTATTCTCAGAAGTAGCTTCATTATCTGACATGAGAGGCTGATAGTCCAGTGATCGTCACATTCCTTTGCACCTGGTTTCTTTGGTAGTGCTTCTTCTTCGTTCGCACTGTCTGTCTATACCTGCAGTCCTGTCTCTTGGATAAATTTCACTGTTTTTTGTAACTCATGTATGGAACCGTAGAGCTTATCTTTAGTGGTTTCACTGGGCCAGTAATTATTTCTCAGTGTCTCGTAGTTGATGCAGTTTTGGAGGATATGTTCCACAGTTTGGGGCACCTGAGCACATGTACATAGATTAGTAGTACCAACCTTAAACTTTGTATACATATGACTTCGGAGTCGGCTGTGTCCTGTTCGGAGACGGAAGATGGTGACTTGTTCCTTTCTGTTTAGCATGTGATAGTCATCATGTGGTGGTGTTTGTGGCTTCCTGTAGGTTTTTATCATGCTTTTCTTCTGATTATAGGTGACTGGTATGTCTGGTTGCTCCATTTCAGTGCCCTCTTTAGCCAGATGGTCAGCTTTCTCATTGCCTGGTATCCCACAGTGGGAAGGAATCCATTGCAAAGTGACTCCATGTTGTAAGCCAATTTTTGACAAGGCATCCTTAAGGTCTGGTAGTTTGTTGCTCTGAAGAGCTTCCAGTACTGATCTTGCATCTGTGAGAATTACTACAGGACATGTATCAATTCTGGAGTCTGATAGTTTTTCAACTGCAGCAATAATTGCCCTAACTTCTGTATCAAAGTTGTTGCAGTATTTTCCAGTGGGTATGGAAATCTTGTCAATGGTGTTGTTTGGATATTCAATATATGCTCCTGCCCCTCCATTCTTTATGGCATTATGTGCAGATCCATCTGTATACACACGTATCCAGGTGTCACATGGATATTTGTCATCTAGAACACTAAGTGTGGCTGTTGATCTTACAAGACTGCTCTGCATCTCACCATTCTGCACACCTTTCACTTCAGTTTGAATAGTTATTTGTGTATAATCTGCTTCTTTCCATGGTGTATGCTCTGGTACAGATGATAATGGAGCGACTACAGTTGGAAGGTCAGGTATCAGCTTACGCATACGCTTGGCCTGATGAATGAAGCTGCTTCTTTTAAGCCGTCCTAATGCCAAGTTATTGAATCTCTCCTTCAGGGGATGGCTTACAGAGCTAAGGAATTTTTCTCTCATGGTCATGACCTTTGTGTCTCTACGTTCCTTTAGCGCTTGAACACCAACTATTTTCTGCATTTCTACTATTGGTGTGGACCTCATGGCACCTGTGATAATCCGTAGTGACTGATTTTGAACCTTGTCTAGATTATGCAGCATAGTGTTTGATGCGGTTCCACTCAATTTTCTTAATATGGCTAGTTTTCTTCTGGCTTTTGCTTCTGCACTGTTGATGTGTTGCTTCCACATCAGTTTTGAGTCAAGAGTCACTCCTAAGTAAGTGGGTTGGTTGTCCATCCTTAAGAGTATTTCATTTACAAAGATCTTACCTGCTTTCTGTTTAGATGAGAGGGTGAACAGAGTGGTACTTGATTTCTCTGTGTTAATACTTACACACCATTTGTTTGTCCATGATGTCAAGATGTCTGCTGCTCTTTGGAGTCTCTGTGTAGCAACTGTTGCATATTCATCTGTATTTGGTAGTGCTATAAATGTGGATTTAATCAGGTCACTGGGCATATAACCACTGTTGTAAATGTCATTCAGTAACTTGGTTATTATTTTTATTCCTGTCTCCTCTAGTGCCTCTATTTCTTCTATTGTTATATTATCAGGCCCAGTCGCTTTTCCTTTCTTCATGTGTTTGATGGCATCTATGATTTCATCTTCAAGTATTGGTGGTCCCTCACAGTTTTCAGTATCTGGTGTTAATTTTGGTCTTTCTCCTCCATATAGCTCACCGATATACTCTGTCCACAATGTCTTCTTTTCCCATTAACATTTTACCTTCTTTCGATTTCTGGCATCCTGTGGTATATTCTTAACTCACATTAAGATAGAAAAATCCATGCAAGAACAAAAAAGACAAGGCCGGCATGCAACAAAAGCTCAGAGACATGGCCGTTATCCACTACAAGCTGAGACAAGGCTGGCATACAACAAACGCTGAGAGTCATGGCGATTATCCACTACAATCTGAGAAAAAAAGGCCGACATGCAACAAAAGCTGACAGTTATGGTTCCATTATACATATCAGTTATAAAATGGAAAGGGGGAAAAAAAACTGCGTATACATTAAAGGCCTACTGTCTCGAAAATGCTAACATGAAATAGTATTACACGGAAACAAAAAAATGTCCTTCTTGTCATTTGGCTAAAAAGTGAACAAGCAGCTCACTTGGTTGTAGTTACATTACCATTGATAGCAGCTGACGATTTGAGCCTCATCCGGCGAGCAGTTTACATACAGCGTGAAGTTTGTGGCGACTGAGCTATAATAGGGCAACAAAACCCGTGGAGAATTTAATTTAGCGCCATGAACGATAAACAGATTGACCGAAAACAACATTAGAGCGACTCTTTTAAGCTCCATCGTGTCCCTCATGGCCGGTGCAATGACAATTACTAATTTATTACAGGCTCCTGCCTTCACCATTGTTCTGACAAAGAAATCACATAACACAACGTTAAATGCGATAATACTTAAAGTATGAATGAGTATCTTGTAAAAATATGCAGAAACTTTGAGTCTATTATGGTCAACGTTTCGTATAGCTCCGATTATGGCGCAAAATTTATAACAAAATGACGTCATCCGATCTTGCGTTCTACACACTCAAGTTTTAAGCGTGTCGGGAGAGAGCAAAGGTCATGGACGTAACGATCGTGTAACGATCAAATAGCAGGTGTTTACTACTCGAACACGGCATCATAATTTATCATAGTCACGGTCTGTCCTTTCATCCACTTATCTCGACTAGATGTAGCAAGTGCGACTCGTAAAATTACTTTACTGTTAGAGCATCTTCGTGATCATGTTCAGAGTGTATATTTGATTTCGTCATCATCTTGGATGTGCTAATGTTTCTGTATTCTGAGGTTGACTATCATAGAATGTTCTAGTCATCTACCATTTGTCGGATATTACCTGATCAAAATCTGCCTGCCTCGGATTTTCCTTGTCAGTATTACCTATCATGGAATTAGATGGACTTAAGTGGGTCGTGTGATGAGAAGAAACAATCAGAGAATCCCCAAACAAGCTATCAAGTGGAGCACAACAGGCCCAAGAAAAAGAGGTCGACCACGTGAAACTCCAAAGAGGACGTTGTTAAGAGAGGCCATTTCAGTGGGCATTATTGTCCTTTGATGAGATTGAAAAATGCCGAAGACATGAAATCTTGGCGAACTATCATACGGGCCCTATGTGACGTTTAGCCGGCACGGGAAGAATGTAGCTACCATTTGTCAGTTATTGCCTGATCAGGTATTGAAAACACTGGTTTAACTGTTATTGTTATGTTCTTGTCACTAACATTGATATTTTAAAAGTTATTTTTGTCTGTTTTTAGAGTATGACATATATTCAAAGTTTTTAGTTTGCTTTTGTTCAGAATTTGTGCTCGTTGTGCACAGTGTAGAAACATTCTTGCCAGAATTTTGTGACATTAGATTATTAACAAAGCTCCTGCTTATGAATGAAACCAGTGTACAGCAAATTCAGTTTTATTATGTGATCCACACCATGTGATATATTTTTATTTCAGAATATTATGGCCCTCAGGGGTCCAAGCACCATTTTGGTTTACTGTGGTAAAGGAAGCAACAAGAGAAGCAGGCATTTACTTTTATATTCACTGGAGGCAGTGGTGAACCTGAACCAGTACTCAGTCAGATATGTTACTTCTGAACAGATAAAAGAAGGTTAATATGTTACTTCTGAATAGATAAAAGAAGGTTAATATGTTACTCCTGAACTGATAAAAGAAGGTTAATATGTTACTCCTGAACTGATAAAAGAAGGTTAATATGTTACTCCTGAACTGATAAAAGAAGGTTAATATGTTACTCCTGAACTGATAAAAGGTTAATATGTTACTCCTGAACTGATAAAAGAAGGTTAATATGTTACTTCTGAACTGATAAAAGAAGGTTAATATGTTACTCCTGAACTGATAAAAGAAGGTTAATATGTTACTCCTGAACTGATAAAACAAGATTAGCATGTTACTGTTCATTATCATCAGGTGTCATGCCATTGGTTTTGTGTTGTTTTACTTTGTCATATGCTCTAATATAATCAGTGAAACATACAAATAAGTCTTTATTTAAAGTTTTCTCTGTCTGAGTTCTTAGTGAAAATATGGCATACAGCCTGTCAGTTCACTTATTCTTTTATTCCTAGTTCTGGAATCTCTTTCATGGATATTTAGTTTCTTTTATTCCTAGTTCTGGAATCTCTTTCATGGTGGTCTTCAATTTGCCTATATTGCTCTCAATTTGCCTATATTGCTCATCTAACCGGTCTTCTTTAGTTTGTTTGCATTTCCTTCTTATCTCTTTGTCAGTCATGTCATAATTTTCTTTGTCCTTTTTATAATGTCTTCCATTGTCCATGAGCTGCAGTATTTCTGGTGTCACAATAATTAGTGTATAAGTATACAACTATACACGAAGCACTGCAGTAAAGCTGTGATACCAGAATTCAGGAAAAAGCCTGTTACTCCATCTGACAGAGTTAAGTTAGTACTGCCTTTCCACCCACAAGGTCAGATGGTTAAGAAAATTCTTTATCGTCATCTTCCGATAATCCAACTCGACTCTGACACTCGTGACATTTTCTCTGATCCACCCCTATTGGCATACAAACGTGAGCCAAACCTTAAGGACATCCTCGTCCACAGCCACTTGAAGCAGAGCCTTACATATGTTGGCACCAGAAAATGTAACCGCCCCCGCTGCGTTACCTGCCCCGTAGTTTGGGAAACAAAAACAATCACCTTTCCCAAAACTATCCTCACTCTTCATGAGGGATTCACATGCAAGTCCCGAAATGTGATATATGTCATCGTTTGCAAAAGATGCAGGATAACATATATCGGTGAGACTGGCCTCAGACTAGGGGACCACATGCAAAAACATCTGTACGACATCGCCCAGCATGCTTTGAAACCAGTCCCAAATCATTTTAGTGGCCCCAACCACAGAAGCAAATCTGATTTTCTGGTAACAGCCATTAAACAATGTCACGCAGATGACACAAGCCGCCTGGCACTTGAGAACCGCTGCATTAAAAATTATGGGACGCTGGAACCACATGGGTTAAACTCACTGTTTAGTTACACGTAACATCATCTTCTTCAATCATTATAGTACCTCTCCACTAAATCCACCCCTTCTTACTTTTCAAACTTCCTCATAGCATCACTCTGCAACCCCGCTTACTTTTCAAACTTCCTCACAGCATCACTCTGCAACCCTTCTTCCCCAATCATCTGTTTCAATTTCTCCTAGCTAGGTCGGTATTGCGTCACTCTCTCTCCCCTCCCCGGTTCCCCATCCACCACCCCCAGTTACAACCCACTGACCACAGGTCTCTATTTAAATAGTCTCCACGTCCCACTAAATCCATTCCTGACACACACCGCCGGACAAGCCACACCTTGCAATTTACAACTAAGTACTCTTTTTAAAAAAAAATTTTTTTTTATTTATTTAATTTTTGTTTTTAATTAATTTATTTATTTTTTTTAATAGTGTTCATGTGAATCTATACTTTATCTCCTCTCTCTGTTTCTTCGTCCTGTATGTTTTTGTATGATTAAGGCTCACGCCGAAACGTCACAACTTTGTAATCGTTGAGTAATAAAGCTGCTCCTACTTTTTTCCTATTTGATACATTAATATATTTCTGGTGTCATCCATTTCATCTTGAAATGTAAGTATTGAACAGATAAAATAAGATAAAAGTAAGGGTATCTTGATTAAAAAATGTTAGTATACTATGTCTAAAACAGATAAAGATTAGTGTGTTAATCATGAGTAGATAAAGTAAGTTAAATTTGTTACTCTTAACAGATGAAAGTGAGAGAGCAAAATGTCAAAGAAAACATGAAATGAAACAGCAGACACCACCACAGCATCCAAGAATAACAGAATGCTGATAAATCTCAGCTGCGAGAACAAATTGGAGAAAAAACAGACCACCAAAGACATGATGCCTGCTACCAGCTAAACAGTGAAGAACAAGTCATCGTCCTAAGGCTACGTACCAGGCACAACAGACTAAGATACCAGCTGTACAACAAATTCAAGATAGGACCAACTGACGAATGTGCATGTGGCACCAATAAGATGACAGTAGGCCACATACTGCAGAGTGCCCAGTATATGAGCAACAGAGAAAGCAAATATGGCCCAACTAACATACCAGTCCAAAACAAACTGTATGGGGATGTCCACGCCCTCCAGGTGTCCAACAACTACTTCAAAAGTATACAAATTGACACCTGAAACTGATCGAAGAAGAAGAAGAAAAAAAGAGGAGGAAGAAGAAGAAAGGAAAAGAAGATGAAGGAAAGAAAGAAAACGAAGAAGGAAGAAGAAGAAAGAAAGAAAAAAAAAGAAAAAGGAAGAAGAAAGAAAGAAAAAGAAGAAGGAAGAAGAAAAAAAGAAGAAAGAAAGAAAATGAAGAAGGAAGAAGAAAAAAAAAGAAGGAAGAAAGAAAGAGCAAGAAGAAGGAAAAAGAAAGAAAGAAGGAAGAAAGAAAAAGAACAAGAAGATTAGTATGTTATTATTAAACAGATAAAATAAGGTTACCTTGAACAGATAAAAGAAGGTTAATGTTACTCTTAAACAGATGAAAGGTTATTATATTATGCTTGAACAGATAAAAGATTAGCATGTTATGCTCGTATAGATAAAATAAGGTCATGCTTGAACAGATAGAAGGTTAATATGTTACTCTTAAACAGAGAAAATAAGATTATGCTTGAACAGATAAAAGATTAATGTTATGCTTGGACAGATAAAAAATTAGTATTTATACCTGGATCAATAAAGGTAGTTTAGTATGTTGCTCTTTAACTGATAAAGAAGATTATGTTACATTTGAACAGAAAAAAATTAAAGTAGACACATTGTTTTTGCTTGTTTTTTTTTTTTATTTAGCATATAGAAGAAAGTAGGCACAATACTCTGGAAAATACAGGAGAAGGTAGATACAGAACAGTTGTACCTCTGGTTATGAGCTGTCGGCTTAATGATAAATAATACTTACAGGCCTCATTTCATTAAATAAAAAAATAATTTTTGCATTATAAAAAATATTTCTAAACTATTTTGAGTGATGAAAGTAGATGGAAGTGTATGGTTCAGTTTTACAAAAAAAGATAGAAAGAGTGAGAAAACTGGGCAGAAACAAGAATGACAGAAAATATTGGATTGTTGTGTTCTTCATTTGTATGTACTCATCTTGAGTACATACAAATGAAGAACACAACAATCCAATATTTTGGCAAAAGTTTTCATAGATCACATACAAAAACAACACAACAGGTAAAAACATGAAAAATAGATGAAAAATATACACTTAGATTTTTTTTTTTTTTTTGGTCTCTTTGTTTTTTTTTTTTTTTAAATATTTTTTTTTTCTGGTCAAAAAAAAGAGATTTACTGAAATATTGAATTGTTGCATATTTATACATTCTCATATTATTTTCTGCCACTCTCATTCCTGCCCATTTTTGACGCTTTTTCTATCTTTTTAGAAAACAGATAAAATAAGATTAGCACATTGCTCTTGTACGGATAGAAGAAAGTGGATACACTGCTCTTGTACAGACAGAAGAATATTAAAACATTGCTCTTAAACAGGTATAAGAATATTAAAACATTGCTTTTGATCATATAGAAGAATATTAAAACATTGCCCTTGATCAGATAGAAGAAAATTAAAACATTGCCCTTGATCAGATAGAAGAAAATTAAAACATTGCTCTTAAACAGGTATAAGAATATTAAAACATTGCTTTTGATCAGATAGAAGAATATTAAAACATTGCCCTTGATCAGATCAATCAAGTGCCATGCCGCGTGGCGTAGGTGATCATTTCTCTCCACAATTCCCTGTCTTTAGACTTGGTTATGCGATCCGCCGGTGACTTTCTTCCTAGCCACACTGACACCCCATCCAGTAACTTCTCCCTCTGTCTCTTCTTCCCTCATTTTTTCCTGTTGCCACAGTGTGTTCCAATTTTCCTCTTCTCAGAAAATGTCCTACAAATCTCGCTTGTCTGGCTCTGATCTTTGCTGTAATTTGCCTTTTAACTCCAGCCTCTCTTAAGACTTCTCCATTGGTTTTCTTAGATGTCCATGGTACCTTCAACATCCTTCTTATGAAACACATTTCCATGGCCTCCATTACTTCCTGTACTCTCTTTTTCATGGACCATGCTTCACATCCATAAAACAAAATTGGCTCGATGTAACATTTAAGTACTCGGAATCTTGTTTCCATTGATATAGATCTGTTGCACAAGATGTTTCTCATTTTCTGGAATGCTGACTTGGCCTGAACACGTCTGGTTTTTATTTTGTTGTGACATTTCCCATCAGCTGTTATAATCGTTCCTAAGTACTTGAATGTATCAATTTGTTTCAGTTCTGTGCCATCGATGGTAATGCTACCTTTTGGTGGTATTCTTTTCTTTGAGATGACGATAACTTCAGCCATCTTTTTATTCAGGCTGAGACCTTTACTTTTACTTCCACGAACCACAATGTCCAGAAGAGCCAGTACCTGCCAGTTGATATTCCTGGCAAGCTCTCCAAATTCCTCATTATGTTTTCGCTGTACAAGGAGAAGAGGTCAGGAGATAGAACAAATCATTGTCTCACTCCCAATTTTATGTCTTGGAATACTCCTGTTTGATTCTCAACCTTTATTGCTGCTGATTGCTGCCAGTATATATTTTTGATGAGATTGTGCGTCTCCATTTCATTACATTTCTTAGTTAGCCACTCTTCTTTAGCTTTATTGCATTTGTGTCTTATTTCATTTATTTTGTCATATTCATCTTTATCTCCCTTAAGACGTCTTCTCCGATCCATTAGTTGCAAAATTTCTCTTGTCATCCACCCCTGTTTAGCGTGTTGTTTATTTGGAGGTAGGATTTCGATAGATGTTTGCTGGATAGAGTCTTTAAGCATATTCCATTGTTCATCATTCGTTTCAATCTTCTCTATAGCATTATACCTATTATGTACTATGGTCCTATATTGTTCTTGTATTGCCTTATCTTTCCATAACAGCTCTCTATCCAGTTCTTTGTCTTTAGCTGTTACCTTTAACCTCTTTATCCCGATTCTCACTTTTCCTACAACTGGAATGTGGTCACTGTTGCAGTCTGCGCTTGGTTTTGTTTTAACAGACATTAGTGAGTTCCTGAATCTTCTGTTGATCATAATGTAATCTGTCTGGTTACGTATGTTATTATATGGGCTTTTCCATGTCCATAGTTGTCTTGGGTGTTGTTGAAACCAAGTATTTCCTATTATCATTTTATTCTTTTCTGCCCACTCAATCAACATCTCTCCTCTTGTATTTCTAATATCTAGACCATACCAAAAGATGTAGACAAAGAATATTACGATGCCATAACAGTTGGAGGTTATGAAATACCAGAGATTAGATATGCTGATGACACAGTATTGCTGTCCACAACACAAGAAGGAATGGAAAAACTAATTATGTCAGTCCGCAAGAACAGCGAAGAGCAGAACCTCTATCTTAATGCAAAGAAAACTAAAGTGATGACAACTGACAAAACAAACAAGGCAACTGAAATATGTATCAATGAGGAAAAACTGGAAGAAGTGGAGAGTTTTGAATATCTTGGATCACTACTAACTAATAATGGAGATACAATGAGGGAAATTAAAAGGAGGACATCTATTGCTCTTCAGAAAGTAAAACAAATAAAGAATCTGTGGAGAGGAGCAGACAGAACCACAAAAATAAGATTTTTAAGAGCATGCATCTTTCCCATCGCAACATATGCCTGTGAGACCTGGACACTTAACAAAACAGCTGAGAAACACATAAATGCCTTTGAATGTAAATGCTACAGAAGAGTTCTCCAAATATCGTGGAAAAAAGAACAAATATATCTATACTACAAGAGCTTAATATTGAAGAAGGCTGGCTAGTAAAGAGGATTAAAGAGAGAAAACTTAAATATTTTGGACACATTAAACGTCATGATAATTTAGAGAAGACTGTATTGGAAGGATACATAATGGGAAAAAGAAAAAGAGGAAGACCGAAACGAAGATGGCTGCAAGACATCGTTGACGATCTGGAAATGGATGCAGCAGCAGCAGGCCATCTTGCTCACAACCGAGAGGCCTACAGGAGTGCTGTTTGGGAGGCAAAGTTCCGCAAGGGACATGCAAAGGAATGAATGAATGAATGAGACCATACTTCATTGTCTTGTTCAGTCCCTACTTTGGCGTTTAAATCACCCAGCACAGAGTTTACTTCCCATGGTTTACACTGTTTCATTGCCATGTCCAGATTGTTGTAAAATTATTTTATCTCATCATCAGAGCTTACTGAATTTGGTGCGTATTCTTGGGTGAGATTTGTGTTTATTGGGTGGCCCTGTAATTTAACCATTAACACTCTGTCCAATATGCACCAGAAACCTTTCACGGTTCTTGCTGTCTTCTTATCCAATATTATGCCAACTCCATTTCTACACTGCGGAATATATTATTTTGAAGTCTTTATGATCTCTACTTCCTGCTCCAGTCCATCTCATTTCACATAAACCTAGGATGTTAATTTCCATTCTTTTCATTTCTTGTTCAATGTTTTCCAAGTTCTGTTAGTGTTCTAATGTTCCATGTTGCAATTACTGTAGTGTTACTTGTGTTTTCTTTGTGTACAGTGGTTGGATGATGATCTGGTATCACCTGTTGCACGTGATAGTCCCAACTGGACGAGGTGGTTCCACTGGAACCTCCATTAACGTTATGATTCAAAGAATTGTGGTTTGTCATGATTGTTCTTGGGAATGTACAGTGTTGGTTTTCCCTTACCTTCCACCAGTTTGTTTATGGTTTATTCCACTAGCCTTTGATTCTGGACATAGCCTACCCTACAAGGCAGCAAGGGGTTTGAAATCAGAGTTTTCCTTCTCCTAGATGAGCTACCAAGACTAACGAGTCTCATCTACCCGAAGCATCTGGTTTTCAGGCACCAGATACTCGTCTTTCGCACCTTCTCCTGTCAGTTTAAACAGTTCTGCCACGAGAAGGGCTGGGCTTGGACTATCAGAAGCTGTTTGAGACGCATGCCTTGGAGACATTTAATTGGAGTGGAGAGCTTATCCTCTATCCTACCTCCGGCTATTACAGTCCTTAGAACTTTGATGAAATAGAAGAAGATTATTGCTCTTAAACAGGTGTAAGAATATTAAAACATTGCTTTTGATCAGATAGAAGATTAAAACAATGCTCTTGGTCAGGTAGAAGAATATTAAAATATTGTTCTTGATCAGATAGAAGATTACAACATTGCTCTTGATCAGATGGAAGAATATTAAAACATTGTTCTTGATCAGATAGAAGATTAAAAAATTGCTCTTGAACAGATAGAAGGTGGACACAACATTCTTGAACAGATAAAAGAGTGTTGCCACACTACTATTGTACAAATGAAGAATGTGGACATACTACTCTTGTACAAACAGAAGAATGTAGAAACACTACTCTTGTACAAATAGAAAAAGATGGATGCATTGCTCTTGAACAGATAGAAGAAGGATACAGAACTTGTGAAGAGATTTAGGAAGGGAGACACACTAATTTTGAAGAGATAAAAGAAAGTAGATATAATACTCCTAAGCAGATAGTAGAGAGTAGATATGTTATTCTTGAACAGGTGACAGATATGAGATGCATGTTTTTTTTTTTGTTATTACAAATTACAAAAATTAAACTAGGAGCAGAGATATCCAAAGGACAGTTATGATAGCAGGAAATCTAGTTTTATAGGAACTCTCAAGCAGGTTTATCAAAAAAGATCAGTTTTTACTGAGGATTAGAGCTAAGCAACAACATGACAGAATTAATGGTAATATCAGGGTAAAAATACCACGGTGCAAAGGGAAAGACACAGCACAAGCAGACAATTTAGTAACCTTAGAGTACCACCAGCATGAAATGAACATATAGCTGTACCACCTGCTGGAGATTGCTAAAATGTCTATCCTCAGCATGACAAGAACATACAACTGTAACATTTGTAGACTGGTAAAACATATGTTATCAAAGTGACATGAACATGTAGTTGTATCATTTGAACACTGGCAAAACAACTTCTGGCATAGGCATGACATATACACATGTATCTCAGATAAATGTCACCTACATCAGTGATCTGAAAACATTTGCAGACAATCATAAATGTGCTTTTGTTAAACTTGCAAGTGATGTCTTCATGGAAAAAAGGATTATTCACTTATTAAAAAAGATCAGCAGCAGAGTTTCCAGAACCACAGATCAAGTTATAACTCAGGGGCTATATTTCAACCGCATGAAACAAAAACAACACTCTTCTTAATGTACTTCTTTATATATATATATATATATATATATATATATAGCTTTTGAACTTTATTATTAATCAACACTTTATTTAATTGAAATATAACTGTGTTCATGAAATAGTTCATGAAGTGTAACTGTGTTAATAAAACATTGTTATGGTAAAGTACCTTTTGCTCCATACTGTTTTACTAAATTTGATGCAGTATTTGACCACTTCTGTATTTGCCTTACCAGGATCTTGGATGAAGACTTGTCGCCTGATTGCATTTGGTGGTGGTTATGATCTTGGCTTTGAATCTGCTTTGGGCAAAGAAGGAGTAAAACAGATTAGCAAATTTGTTCAAAATGGTGGCTCTTACCTTGGCATTTGTGCTGGAGCTTACTGGGCATGTGATTATATCGAGTTTGATAAAGGCGGACCACTTGAGGTGACTGGGGAAAGATTTCTTAAGTTTTATCCAGGTATTTGAGTTTATTTTCCGCCATAACACATAGGTCTTTTCACCCTGAGATTTAGATCATAAAAGGACTAACATTTTGTTTTCCACAATAAAATTTAGGTCATAAAAGTCCTCACAAGGCCATTATTTTTTAATGTCACGCTTCATTGCACTTCATGCACCTGTAGAGAATGGCTGTCATTATAACTAATGAGGGTAGGATAAGACTGATTACATCAGTGAGTATCTGCTGACAACCTTTTTTTTCCAAACATTCAGATCTGTATATGATAGATTTTTCATGACACTGAAAGCTGTGTATATAGATTTTTCATGATACTAAAAACTGCTTACAGAAGACACTGTGGAACATACTCCCTGCTGCCTCAGATCCACTGTAAACATTTGTCAGACACAGAGACCACTGAAACTGAACAGCCCAGAATAATATACTGTATGTACAGCTCCATATGAAGATAAAAGATATGAGAAAGTTAAAATAAACTCAGTTACTGATGCATTCTCTATAAGTGTTAATATTATAGTTACTAAGGAAAATGAGAAAGATCAGTGTCATTAGTCAGTGAGAAACAGCCTGTCAAGATATCTATGACATATGAAACTCCCAATTTTGATGCTGCAGCTGGCCAACAAAATAGAGACTGACTAGAATTCACCAAAATTCATCATTCATCTGGGCAGAGAATATCGCTACTGGACTTGTGGTGCCACTAACCTCTAGATACATAGAGTCATTCAGTGCCACTCCCATTCCCAGGACTTTTAAGTCTTTACCCATGGCCCTGTCATCAGAAGCGTTTGGAGACGTTCTGCAAACCCCAGTGGAAAGACAGTTGAGAAAAAAGTGAATCCCAAAGCATGCTTACAGGAGTGGGCCAACCCACAACTTCTGTCATGGTTGATTCCGCCAATGTTGAATTCCCACAATCAGACTACGGTAACAGCAAGCAATGTGTATATTGCAAGATCCATTCTCCTTTGGCTGGCATCTTTTGTCTTCAGTTTTGGCCCACATTTCCTCTCAAATCGTAATGTGTCCTTTTGCATATTTGGTCTCTGTGTGATTTACCAGTTCTTCTCAGTCTTCATGGCTGGTTAAAAGAAATCTCTCATGGATGACTTACAAATATCCTTGCTTCTCAGTGATGCTCTCATTCCTTCCACAGGTTCTGCATATAAAATTTGCCTTACTGCATTCCTTAATCATTTAAATACTCTACTACTAATTGTTGTCATCTCAGATGAAAGCTTAGCATGCAGCAGAACCTTAGAGTTGGTTACTTTCCACTTAATGTTTTTACTAAACTGAGACAGCGAATTTCTTATGTCTTGAATGAGACAGTGAATTTCTTATGTCTTGAATATGTTGTCCTTATTTCCTGGACAGCCAATCATGATGCAGTCACATTCCCATCTAATGTGGCCGAGAAGTCAAGGAAAATATACACACTAAAAGTATATCCCCTTGGAGTTTCAGTGGCATGCTTGAGCTATTTTTTATCTTGAAGTCATTTGGTACAATAATAGACTAGCTCATGCTGCACACAAACACAGGGACTGTGTAGAGAATTTTGCTCCAGTTATACTGTGAAAATGAATGCCATTGAGAAAAGTCTTGAGAGAGACATGACCAAACATCAGAATACATCTTGAGAGTGACATGACCAAACAAGAATATATCTTGAGAGTGACATGACCAAACAACAGAATATATCTTGAGAGTGACATGGCCAAACAGCAGAATGTAGTCATTTCCTCTGACTCCACTAACAGTCTTTCACACCTTGGATAGGTGATGCAGATGATGTAATAAAACTTGTAGATAAATTCTACAAAGAATGTGGATTACTGATCATGCTGGACTGGATACCAAGTTGTGGAATTCCTGATAACAAGATGGCAGACATCTTGTCAAACATAGTGATCCTAAGCAGTAAAGTATCCTACAACATGGTAAAGAAACTCCTGCAAGCATCACCAAAAAAAGTTGTTGAGCAATGGAGAAGAGGGAATACTGGTCATGTCCTGTACAAGTACACAAGCAAGCTAGACCCACATATGAACTGTATCTAAACAGACTAAATTAAATCATCATTTTCAGGCTGAAAACAGACCGTAACACCTAAACAAAGCTGAAAACAAACCATAACACCTAAACAAAGCTGAAAACAAACCATAACACCAAAACAAAGCTGAAAACAACCACAGCCCAACTGCAGACACTCTTATAATGAGGATAAAATGCCCTAATCTAGATTTTTTTAAAAAACTGCTTCCAAGGCAGCCTGCAATTTAAAACTTCTTATGAAACTGAACAACTGCAAAGGACAGCCAAGTTCTTCAGTACAGCATCAGCAGTTAAGAGCATTTGATTTCATAGCCACAAGGAGATCCGCCACCATCTTGAATACATTTATAGGAATTCCAACAATCTGCTAGGTGACCATATTTCTGATTACTCTTTTTCCGTCTGTCATCCTTTGGTATTTTGCATTTTTCTCATGTGACCGTTGTCTGTGATCCTTTCATCCATCTTGCACCCTTCCCATGCCGTTAAACGTCACATAGGGCCCACATGGTAGTTCACCAAGATGTCCTGTCTTTGGCGAGTTGTTCAATCTCATCAAGGATGTTATGCCTACTGAATTGGCTTCTCTTAACAATGTCCTCTTTAGAGTTTCACGTGGTCAATCTCTTTTTCTTCAGCCTGTTGTGTTCTATTTGATAGCTTGTTTGGGGATTCTCTGATTGTTTCTTCTCATCACATGACTGACATATGCTCACTTTTTTTTTTTCTGATCACCTATGAGACAGGTTGTTGTTTGTTAATCTCTGCGTTGTTCTTGAATTCATTTCACTTTATACTGAGTATTTTCCTTAGGCATTTGTTTTCAAAAGAGTCTAATTTCTTGTCTATTTCTTTAGCTGTTTTCCAGCTTTCACATGTATAAATGAGGGTGGATATTACATTTGAATTGAATAATCTTAACTTGGTTTTTGTGCTTATAATTTTTCAATACCATATGTTCTCAAGATTCTTAAAGGTCAGTGCTGCTTTGGCAATTTGAATTCTAACTTATTTTCTGGTGTCACCATTGTAGCTGCTGAAATATGCAAAATGGTTTACTTATTTAATTGCTGTTTCTTCTACGTTTTTTTGTTTTATCCTTGTTAATTTCAAGTCCTATTTTACTAGCCATTGAAGACAGGGTATCAGTCTTTATTGCATTATTTCATATTGTCGCTGATAAGAGTTATGTCATCTGCAAAATCAAGATCTTCCAGTTGGGTCTCATGTACCCAATCAATGCCCGTTTTACCTTTGCAACATTTTTTCATTATGAATTCTATGGCAATTCCAAAAAGGAAGGGAGATATTATACATCCTTGTTTCATACCCATTTCAATCTGGAACCATTCACTCATTCCTTCATCTGCATTGACTGTACAAACATATCCATTGTAGAGGTGAGGTCACTAATGATGTTGACAATCTTGGATGGTATTCCATATATTCTTAAATTCCTCCATGATTCTCTGTGTATGCTATCAAATGCCTTTTTAAAGTCTATGAAGTTCAGGATTAATGGTCTTTGCTTGTCATATAAGTATATAACTATACACGAAGCACTGCAGTAAAGCTGTGATACCAGAAGTAATAAAGCTGCTCCTACTTTTTCCTATTTTATACATTTTGCTTGTCAATATGTTCTTCAAGTATTATTCTTAAAGATCTGGTCAAGACAGCTTCTCCCTTTTTGAAATCCTGCCTGTTCTTCTTTCATTGCAGTATCCATTATAGCTTTAATTCTATTCAGAATAAGTTTGCAAAATACTTTTGACACAACTGATAGTAATGTTACTCCTCTCCAGTTGTTGCCATCACTCAGGTTGCCTTTTTTTCAGTATTTTAACAATGATTCCTTTTTTCCATTTAGAAGGGACTTTTTCTTCATTCCAAACTTTATTGAACATTCTCTGTAGTTGTTTCATGTTGTCTATATTAATAGCTTTTAACATTTCGACTGTTATTTCATCTTCACCTGCAGCTTTGTTGTTAGCCATTAGATTCACTGCTGTTTCAGTTTCATGCAATGTAATTTCATCTAGGTTTACATTTAGTTGTGGGAATGGTAAATCAGTTCCAAGGCTGTCTGTTCTTTTGGATGTGGTCGATTAAGTAATTCTTGGAAGTAATCTGCCCATCTTTGCTTGTGGTCTTTACTTGATGTTAAAAGTGTGCCAGTTTTGCTAAGGATTGTCTTTCTTTGGATGCATAGTACCTAAAAGCCTCTTTTGTATGTTATAGAGAGTTTTGCTGTGATCCTTTAGTCTTTTGATCCTTTAGTCTTGTGTTTTTCTCATTTGTCTGTTGTTTGTGATCCTTTAGTCTTGTGTTTTTCTCATTTGTCTGTTGTTTTTGTAGTCTGGTGTTTTCATCATGTACTGTTACTTTAATCTGGTGTTTTTCTCATGTTTTTTTTTTAGTCTGGTTTCTTTCTCGTGTAATTTTTGTTTGTGTTTCTTTAGTCTGATGTTTTTCTCATGTGATTTTTGTTGTTTATGATGCCCAAGTATCTCAGTACTTAATCATTATCCTGTTAACTTTTGCACTAAATTCAGAAATTTCTGAAATTAGTATTGAGATTTTGTCCACTGTTTAGACTAAGACTGTTGCTTTGACTTTCTTTAAATACTAAATCTTTTCCCAGAATTCCTGATTATGTAAAATGCTATTGAAAAAAAAAAAAAGAAGAAATAATTTGCTTTAAAAGTTAAACATATTAATGTTCTAAATGAACAAGTTACCTGTACAGTTTGCCATCAGTGGGAGGGGATAGATACACAGAAAGGGGGAAGGGAATATGAAGTATTGACATTCCCAGGTCTAGACAAGCACTCCATGTGAGGGTGCTGGATGTGTTTGGAACTCCATCAGTCTGAGCAGTAGATAAGCTTGGAATGCCATCAAAGATGACAATAGATAAGTTTGGAATACCATCAAAGATGACAATAGTTAAGTATGGAACTCAATGAAAGATGGCACAAGATTTAACAGTTCTATTACATGTGCCAGAAACAAGACAGCACAAAATTTAACAGTACTTTAACAAGATTTAACATGATTACTGATAGGGAAAGACATGTTGTCTCCTATAAACTCATCCCTCCCAAGATGAGAGGATGTGATTTGTTTAATGTTTGCAAGCCCATTAGCCACATACATAAAAAAAATTTTCTAGCTTTTAAAAAGAGCAAAGGTCATTGCTGAAGATTAAAGCTGCAGATTTTCATTAAATTCTTGCCCATGTCATTTCTATTTCCTGGCAGGTTTGTGTGTGGGTCCAGCATTTCCAGGTTTCCAGTATACATCGAGGGCAGGTGTCCATGCTGTGCCTGTAAATTACAAGGGGATGAAAGATTTTCATGCATACTTTGAAGGTGGTGGCTTCTTCAAATCCTGTACACACTCAGTCAAAGTTCAGGATGTTTCATCTAGAGCAGCACAGCATGTGACCAGGTCTGAAGATGGCCAAAGTCAACTACCTCCTTCATCATGTCTTCTACGTGAATATAATGGCCATGACACTGATATTTCTTCACATGTGGAAACTTTAGGAACATACAGCTCTTTAGCAAACCAACCCCCAGCTATTGTTAAGTGCAGACAAGGTCATGGTCAAGTTATTTTGTCTGGAGTTCACGTAGAGTTTCCTGTTCAGCTACTGGACAGAGAAGATCTCATCATGAGAAACTGTCTACCACAGCTTTTTAATAGTGAAAATGACAGACTTTTGGTTTTCAAGGACATCCTAGGACTGTTGGAGATTAAGGTATGATGTTTTATCTTCAAAACATCTGTCCTAGATTAGATTAGCTCAAGTTTCATCAAATCATTTGTCTTTGTATAAATGACAGTTTTAATTAAACTAATATTGGTAAGATAACCATGACTTGCTAGTATTATAAATGTCATTCTTGTGCATGACTTGTTGTAGCAGTGATAGTACAAGAGTCATGTCAAACATAATGACAAGTAAAACTGGTACTACTGGAGGAGAAGTAGGCAGAGGTTAAGAGTTATGGTCTAGTTTCATGACTTGTCATAGTGCATGGGTTAAGACCTACAGGGTAGGTGAAAACTCCCACTACATCTGTTGTATGTGTAGTGTGGTTTTTTTTATGTTATATTTATGAATGTACCTGATGTAGAATTCATCTCTGCAGAGATTATGGTGGAACTCACACTGATGTTCTAGATCCATAAGAGGTACATTCATACTGTAAATTTAGCTTTTTTTTTAAAAATGCAATCACATTGCATAAACAACAGGTGTAGTGGGACTTTCTACCCAGCCCTACCTTTGAATGACTTATCACAGCTAAGACAATTTATGTGTTATGACATTGTTGCATGACTTGTTATAGATGTAACTGAGCATGAATTAATGATATATTGATCTACTTTCACAACTTGCTGTGAATGTGCTACTGCATAAGCAATGACCTGTTGACATACTGTTTATGATTTGTAATTGGTGAGATAGTGCATAAGATATGACATGCTGACTGTGGTAGTGTATTTAGGCCAGCCATTGTGTCACACTGATGTTGTAGTGTATCTAGTTTAGCTGTCATGACTCATTGATCTAGTTGCTGCAGTGTATCTAGTTCAGCTATCGTGTCTCACTGATCTAGCCCAGCCATTGTGTAACATTCAAATTCCTATCCTTGTCTTACTGTGGTGTAGTTAACTTGATCATGTCATATTTGTAATGAATTGATATTAATGTCAAGTCAATGCCTTATGTTGTTTTTTTCAGTGTATGGAGCAAGGCAAACTGTAAGAGGTAGGATCTGGCATAAACAGTGAAGGGTGGTACATTTTTTTCTACGTTTACACTTCTCTGAGAATAAAAATATTTTATTTCTTCTCTGATGTCATTTTTATCAAGCAGTAGATGAAACGGATATATTGACATACTGTATGCATTTTATAACAGAAGTACGAATATGATATATTATAGAATAGCATAAATGAAATGGTCTGGCCTGCAGAAACCATGATTTTATACTGGCAAGGAACAACATGAAAAAAGGCACTCATAGATGCAAGAGATTGGGCAACCTTCATGCGCTGACCATAATGCAGTGGTAGCAGTTATAAAAATATACAGAAAAAGCCATATCAGAAACCATAATGATTTTATACTGGCAAGGAGCAACATGAAAAAAGGCACTCATAGATGCAAGAGATTGGGCAACCTTCATGCGCTGACCATAATGCAGTGGTAGCAGTTATAAAAATATACAGAAAAAGCCATATCAGAACTTATAAGATGATAGGCAAAACAATACAATTAAATTAAACAAGCTTAAGGAAAAGAATGTGAAATGAGAAGAGAGTAAGAGAATTGTTCATAAACTTACCTATTGAAACAAATTAGTGGAAGAGTAATGGGCCTTGTTTAAAACCATCATTTTACAAATCTCAAAGGAAATGTGGAACCATGAAAAGGGAGATACAGAAATAAAAATAACAGAATGGTGAAGTAATGATATGAAAAGGCCACAAGAGGAAATAAAAATAAATGTAAAGAATGGATGAGAAGTAAGCAAGAGCAAGAGTACATTGCATACTTAATTGTAAGAAGACATGCTAAAGGAATAATAAAAGAAGCTTGATAACATTATGCCAGGAACATTGTGAAGCATTAGAAGATAATCACAAAGAAGCTGTGAAATGAGAAAGAGAGCACAGCACTTTGATCTGACAGTAGAAAACAATCACAAAGAAGCAGTGAAATGAGAAAGAGAGCACCGCACTTTGATCTGACAGTAGAAAACAATCACAAAGAAGCTGTGAAATAAGAAAGAGTGCACATCACTTTGGTCTGACAGTAGAAAACAATCACAAAGAAGCTGTGAAATAAGAAAGAGTGCACATCACTTTGGTCTGACAGTAGAAAACAATCACAAAGAAGCTGTGAAATAAGAAAGAGTGCACATCACTTTGGTCTGACAGTAGAAAACAATCACAAAGAAGCTGTGAAATAAGAAAGAGTGCACATCACTATGGTCTGACAGTAGAAAACAATCACAAAGAAGCTGTGAAATAAGAAAGAGTGCACATCACTTTGGTCTGACAGAGACTGTTAAAGATATTAACAGTAAGCCAGTATGCGAACCAAAGCTTGTACCTGAGAGGTGGAGACAATACTTCAACTATAAAACCCAAACCAGGCATACTACTAGCTGAAATCAAAAAAGCCCCAATGAACAAAGCTCTAGGATGTAATGGAATGTGAAATTAAGTAATCAAATGTACAAGAGGTTGGAACAGCTTAGCTTCACAGACTATATAATCTGGTATGGGAAAAACAACAAACACCACAGGACAGGAGAAATGCTAATTTGGAAGACAAAAAAATGCTGTTAAAAGGGACTGCAGCTACTGTAGAGGCATGTCATTATTAAGCCATATCAGACAAATATTCTGCAATATCCTAGAGAAAAGGCTGCGGTCAATGACTGAACAAATTAGAAGCTGTACAGATGCCATCTCCTCCCTAAGACAATTAACAAAAAAATCAGTTGAACACAATCAGATACTACACATAGCCTACATAGATCAAGAACAAGCATGAGACAGAGTAGATGGATACAAACTGCAGGTGATCTTATAACACTAGTAAGTCAGTACATGCCTGATCAACTTGTGCAAAAAACCTGTATGAAAACATTGTACAGTCAGAGCAAATTTGGACACTCCAAACCATTCACTATAAAATCTGGAGTGAGACAGCCTCCCAACTCTAGCAGTGTTAGACTTTAATACTAACAGCTAAATATAAAATGAAAATCATGAGGACAGAAATGAGGTGTCAAAGGAGAATACTAAGTTTAACAAGAGAGACCAAATAAGAAATAACATAAGGACAAGGGCTGGAGTGACACCAGTATTACACATCATTCAGAAACAAGAAGTCAAACAGTCTGGCCATGTTACACAATCATCACTAGACAATATAACAGAGAAATTCATGCTAAGAATAGCAGGAAACAAAAGCAGAGGCTGCTGGTGAAAGGAGGAAATTAGAGAAACCTTGGATATCTTATTGTGTGAAGTATAATAACTTCTGCAGAAGTGGGAGCAAGACAATTCGTAGCAACATCAGTATGCGACCTATGTAAGCAACTGGACATATAGGGACAAGCAAGAGCAAGGGCATTGAAAAGCTGTGGAGCATGTGAAACAAGCATTGAGAACATAAATAATTTCATTTGTCACAACCAATACTAGTCCTCCGTATCTAAATCGCTAAGATGCACTTCAAAGTACAGTGCCAATTGGAAGATCACGGGTTCAATTCCAGGACGAAAAAAAAAAAAGCAACAACTCACAAGACCTCTGGGAGTCATGACCCATAGGGGCCCACCCACCTTAAAGTGTCAGGAGTTTAATAGGGCTGAAACACTTGTCTAAGGGGGAGTACTTCCTCGGATGATCTGAAGGAATTGTGTTGTTGTTCCGCTCTCTATAGTAAAGAGTTTATGAAGCAAATAGCTGAGCCCTATCATGATGTCTATTTAACCACTAAACGCTGTAAAGTATATGAGGAAGGAGACTAGACAAGACACAAATACAGAATATAAGAATATCCTTTACTGCATGGCAAACAGCTGTTGAGTTGTAAACAAATACTCAGTTACAGACATTATATACTGACAGTTATTACTATCTCAGACTTTTTATGAGGATGCTCACTATAACAAACATATAATGAGAATGATTTTTGGATGTAAGTATATATAAAACTAAATATATAAATAAACACAAAGCCACTGCAGCTAAGGTGTGATAACAAAATGTTAAGACAATTTAAAACAAAAATAGGAACAGCTTTATTAATTAAGGAGCACATTTCAGTTTACACCTTATACAAAAACATAAAGAAATAAAAAGAAAAGAAAATGTAAATTCACACCAGTAATATATAACAAATTATAGAGTATTTTATGGTAAAGTTAAACCTGTCATGTGTTAGAGGCACATAGGGATATGGTGTTAGTGCCCATATTTTCTTGACCTGTCAGCACACTAGAGGGTGATGTGGTCACATCACTCTTGACTGCTTTTCCTTTCCCAGCTTCAAAAGAAATTGGAGCACCTCCGGCTGGGTTTGAACCCCTGACCTTCGCCATGAGAGACTAGTGCATTAACCACTCCACCACTAATACACCCATAACAAATAATAATGGAAAGAAAATAACAGAAAAAAGTAAGCACTTAGCTATAACTCACAAGAAACAGTCCTTGAGAGAGTGTGTGTGTAGTGACGTATTGTGAATGTTTAAATGAAGACTTGTGAATGTTTTAAGACTTGTATTGTGAATGTTTGAAGACTTGTGAGCTCTGATACTAATCCATCTATTTAGTAGTAAAATGGGGGAGACTTTTGACTTTTCTGATCCCCGGGTTTACAAGTTTTCACTCTTTTTCCCTTGTGCCAGATAATGAAATGTACAGGTCCTCTTCAGCTGTTCTACATCTCCATGCAAAATGTCTGTGATTGAGGAGTTTGGTGGTATATGGTTCTTCCAAAGGTCCTTCAATGCACTACAGTCCAGCAGATGGTGTTTAAGTTTCTTCTTCTTGTCTGTTGCAGTGTATGGTGTGTGGTCAGCAGTCTCTCTATGTAAGTGCTTATTGGGGGTAATGTTCGCAACCTGAAGATTGTGCACTGGTCTCTACGACATAAGCTGTTGATGTAGTCTCCGGGGTTAGGCTTTGGCAGATGTGTATATAGGGATCTTCTAGTTGGATTACTGCTTGCAGTTGTTATGTATAATGTTTTTAGCTGTTCTCATGTTGGTAGAGATGTGGGGCTGTGACATGGTAGCTCCACTCTTTGCCAGTCTGTTAGCATATTCATTTCCTCTGATGTGCCCTGGTATCCACTGTAGGGTGGTCTTGATGCCATAGGAAGCCAGTTGTAATGTGATCAGCTGATGGTATCCAGTTTTCAAGGACCTGGAGAGCAGACTGAGAGTCTGAGAAAATAACAAGGTTTTCTGGGTGAGAGGCACTGTTTTTGTATTTGCTGGTGATGGCTGCCAGGGCTGCTAATATTGCCTGCATCTCTGCATCATAATTGGAGCAGCAAGATCCAAAGCAGCAGAAATGTGGCTTGTTGTCTTGTCTGGAAACATTATGAGCACCCCATATCTTGCATTGTCTGTTTCCTTGAATGCTGACCCATCAGTGTATGCATGGATCCAGTCCTTGGGGTAGGATTCTATGGTCTCCAGTACACACAGCTTTAGGGTGTTGGGATCTGATGATTTGTTCACTAATTTATTCTTGAGTCTGGTGTTAGTTTGAGGAAGTGTGTAGTTTGTGTTTGGTGGGATGTCTGATACTTTTGTAAGTTCTTCTCTGTCTTCAGGGAGTTTGTGTCTTGTGTTTAACTGTTCTGCTATGTGCACTGGAGTTTTCAGTTTCAGTCTATTATTATTATGCTTCCATTTATCAACCTATGTTCTGTTAGGATGGTCTGGGGGCATGCGTTTATATCTTTTTACTGCCTCAATGGTTGACATTTCTAGTCTTATATCTAATGGCTCTATGTTTGCCTCAATTTCACATGTAGCTGTGGGTGTTGATCTCATTATCCCTCAAATGAAATGAACGGCTTGGTTCTGTCTTCTTGTGTACGAGAGCACTTTGACGCTGTGACCTGTAGGGGGAGGTTGTAATCTATTATAAATCTAACATATCCTGTGTACAGTTGTCTGAGTGTTGCTTTGTCAGCTCCCCAGGATGTACTTGCAAGTTGCTTGAGTAAGTTTAGTCTTTTGGATGCTTTGTCTGCTAGTCCATCCATGAACTTTTTTAAAGTTCAATTTTCTTTCTAGTTTCACACCAAGGTATGTTGGAACTTTTTCTTTCATGATTTGAGCAGCATCAAGAGTTATTTTTCAGTTCAGTCTTTGCCAAATGATGCTGTACAGGTAAAACCAGCATTGATTGGGTACATGGGACCCAAATAGCAGATCTTGATTTTGCTGATGACATAATCTTATCAGTGACAATGTGAAATCGATGCAGGAAAAAAAAGATTCCCTGTCTTCCTTAGCTAGCAAAATAGGTCTTGAAATTAACAAAGACAAAACAAAAATAATGAAACTTCTCTTTAATCAAGAAGGGAAAATATACATAGAAGGAACAGCTGTTAATGAAGTAAACCAATTTGCATACCTTGGCAGCTACATAGACCAGGATGGTGACACCAGGTAGGTAAGTTAGAATTAGAATTGCAAAAGCAGCATTGTCCTTCAAAAATCTTGAGAACATATGTAATTCAAAAGTTATAAGCACAAAAACCAAGTTAAGATTATTCAATTCAAATGTGATATCCACTTTCATTTATGCATGTGAAAGCTGGAAATCAAGTAAAGAAATAGACAAGAAATTAGACTCTTTTGAAAACAAATGCCTCAGGAAAATACTTGGTATAAAGTGAAATGAATTTAAGAACAACACAGAGATAAGACAGATGAGCAAACAACAACCTGTCTCATGGGCGATCAGAAAAAGAAGATGAATGAATGAATAATCTTTATTTTTAAAGAGTAAAGAAATGGGCATGCAGGCCTATCTTACATTCTGCCCTTCATCACTCCATCTTTCATTTTTCCCACACACTCAATTTAATACAAGTATACAAATTACATTAGGAAAAAAAAACATATCAAAAGAGTGTACGATTAAACTATTACATTCAAAGTAAAAGAGAAGTAATTAACCTAATAAAATAGCATTCTCACAGACATACATAATCAAAAATACATTGTCAGTACAAATCTTCTAACATATGTTTTTTTAACAAATATTAAAATAATTTAATATAACCAGATGGACATATGTAGGCCATGTGATGAGAAGAAACAATCAGAGAATACCAAAACAAGCTATCAAGTGGAGCACAACAGGCCAAAGAAAAAGAGGTCAACCACATGAAACTCTAAAGAGGACATTGTTAAGAGAAGCCAGTTTAGTGGGCATAACATCCCTTGATGAAGTTGAAAGACTCACCGAAAACAGGAAAACATGGCAAAGAACTGTGCAAGCCCTTTGTGACGTTTAACAGCATGGGAAGGATGTAAGATGTACACCATCTCACACATTATGTAATTAGGATATATACTATCTCACATAGGATGTACTGGGGATATACATTGTTCTACACATGTGGACATAGAATGAACAGAAAAGAAAATGACTGCAATGACTAAAATCAGAAGTGCTTTAAATAGATTTAGAGGATACAACAAAGTGTAAAGTTCAAGCAAGCATGAGTAAATATAGGAGAGCATCAAAATATAACCAGAAACACTTTATCCTGATTTACTGTTACACTGAAACACAGAACAAACCAGAAACACTTTATCCTGGTTTACTGTTACACTGAAATTTTGTACAGCAACTTTAGCACAGAATAAGCATGGGGAGGAAGTCTATATTAAAATTCATTCACCATTACAAGAAAATGAAGACACAACTGTTGAAAACAAAAATGCTGCAAAACAAACTAGATGGTTGGAGACATAGGCTAAGGGTGTGAGAGTCTCTCATGAAAAAGATCAGGCATTCTAATCTGACAAGAGGTAGCCAATCACCCAGCTGTAGAAATGGGTATCTGTGGAGGAAGAGGTAGGCAGGCATGATGCTGACCATGCTACCCTCTAAATACAGTGGTTCCTAAACTTTTTTTAGGCCATGGCACACTTGGTTATGCAAATTTCTAACATGGCACACCTGTCTTCTTGTTCTTGTGTTGTACAATATATTTTTAGTATTTTCAAAGTTTGCACACCACAATATATATGAGAAAAATTTGAGAGTGATTTTAAATTATTATTTACAAGTCCGACAATTAAGTAATGAGACTGATTTATTATGGCCAAGACAAAAATGCCATCTGTGAAGCAAAGCATGGAATCCAAAGAGGCAACTTTCACCTATGATCTGGTAACTTCATCGCCACCAGATAAGCAGACAACAAACAGGCCACCATTTTGCTGACTTAGAGTTGCATTGTCACATAATCAGCATGGAGCAAAAAGCTAACATTAAATTCTGTTTAAAACTTGGGAAAAAGTGCCATTGAGACAGATGAATTGATGCGACAAGTTTATGGGGATAATTGTTTATCTTGTGCACAGATATTCAGGTGGTATTCACGATTAAAACGTGGTGTGGAAATGATTACAAATGCAACTAAACATGGACACCCAATTTCTGTTTTGTAATGAAAAAAGTCAGAGAACTGATACAAGAAGATCGTTGTTTGACTGTGAGGATGATGGCAGATGAATTTAGTGTTAACCAAGAGACCATTCGTAAAATTTTAATGGAAGATTTGGGGAAGAAAAAAGTTGCTTGCCGGTTTGTACCACATGTGTTGTCTGATGACCAAAAACATTGTGCTGAGTACGCAAAAGACAACATCAAAACGTGTCACAGAAATAAACATTTCTTAAATTTGATTGTTGCAGAGGATGAAACAAGGATTTTCCGCTATGATCCCACAACTAAATGCCAAAGTGCTCAGTGGAAATCATCATCATCGCCAAAAGGCAAAAAAATTCATCTTCAAAAAATCAAAAGTGAAGACAATGTTGGTGTGCTTCTACAACAGCAAAGGAGTTATTCACAAAGAATTTATTCCAGAGGGACAGACTGTTACTGCCAAAGTTTATTTTACATATTTTGAAAGACCTATTGAAAAGGATTCTCCAAGTCCAACCCAAGTATTCAACACCTGGCAGTTTTTTACTTCATCATGATAATGCACCAGCTCACCAGGCAGTAGTTGTACAGGAATTTTTGGCCCAAAAACAAGTGTGTGCTCTCAACCATCCACCATATTCCCTATATTTGTCTCCCTGCAATTATTTTCTATTCCCAAAATTAAAGTTACCATTGAAAGGACGCTTCTTTGACGATACTAATGACATCCAAAGGGCCGTAGCATCAAGTCTAAGGGCCATACAAACAGAAGAACTGCAGAAGTCATTCCACTATTTGTTAGATCGTGCCACTCACTGTATCAATGCACAAGGGGCTTACTTTGAAATAAAATACAGGTTATATCTTCAACTGTTGTTTATTTTATTTTTTGTGTAAATGGTCTCATTACTTAATTGTTGGACCTTTCAGCTTGCACTATACAGGGATTAATTGCTGTGGAGTTCTCTAGCTTGCTGGTATTTATTGAGTATATAAGCAAAAATGTGCTATAATTTGGTCAAAAATATTTTTTAACTCTAAATATGTTGTAGCACACCTCTAGCTCTCTCATGACACACCAGTGTGCTGCAGCACACTATTTGAAAAATTATTCACTAGCATGCCCATAAGTCAAGGAAAATATGGACAACATCACATTCCCTAGATGCCTCCATGACATAATGAGGTACACCTACCTTTACCTTTAAGCTAGAAAGTGTGTGTAAGAAAGATTCCAGGAATGAGGGAACAAATTAACTGGCTAATATATGGCTACATGGCTAATACCACATGTAAAGCTTCTTTTATAATAAAACTATGGATATTACATAACTACTGTGATTTTCTTTCCATCAAAATGTCTACTTTTCTAGAGAGTCTCATTTAGGATAAACAGCTCTCAGTTCCTCCTCACAGTATCATAGCAGCAGCCTGCACAGTCATGTAACATTTAATCATCAAGATGCAATTATGGGTGCTGCTGACCAGCTAAGTCCTTGCACACAGTAGCTTGATTTTACCTGCAGGAAAAAGACAGCAGTGGATACTTTCATCATATTGTGTTTATGACAATGAAGATCACGAATACAGGAAACAAGTGATGTACTAAATTCAAATTCATGTTCAGCCTAATAAAGAAGAATTTCAAACAATTATATTCGAATAGAACAATTCTGAAACACACATTTCCTCAGACTGCCCACCACAGGCAGTGAATTCATATTTTGCTCTGAGTGTATCTGAAAATAGACCCTGATAACATCAGCTCATAAACAGACTGGTTATATGGTTGATGGGCAAGGTCTTGTTGACATTAGCCCATAAAATAATCCATAATTTGTTATATATCCATAGCACTGTTTTTCTTATATGCAGACACTTTCTCATTTATCAGTCTGTTGTAGGAAGGTGAGATATCAGTAAATTCAGGATGCAGGAAACTAACTATTTCTTTCTTCATGATATTACAGATATTGTGTATCATACATGGTGTGTCTATAAAGTTTGGTCAATGGTATCAGAAAACAAAACAGAAGATACAAATGCATTACCTTTATTGGCCTTCAGAATAATCGCATCCTTCACAAAACACTTTTGGCAATGTTCATAAAGCTTCTGGAAACTGTCAGCAAAGGCCTCTTTAGGAACTGATCACAGAACTTCTGTCACATGTTCTTGGATTTTCGCCACGTCCACAAAATGTGCACTTTTCATGACGCTTTTCAGGCAGGGAAGCAGAAAGAATTCCACAGGCGGCAGATCAGGAGAGTACGGTGGATGTTCGAGAATAGGTGCACCACGCTGAGCCACGAATTGCTTTTTGACGCCCAACTCAAACATGGCTCATCCTCAGTCATTTCCTTCTCACCGTGAAAGCATTTGAACTAGTCATAAACACATTTTCTGCTCACAGGTTCCATCCCATACACTTGCACCAACATTTCATGCGTCTCTGTCGCCATTTTCCCCAATTTGTAGCAGAACTTGATGTTCACCACTGCTCCATTGCACTGTGACCTTATTTCTCACAATGAATACATTCAACTGCCCACAGTGCGTTTACCTTGTTGGTCACATGTACTCCACACCAGGTGGCATTTCTTGACAAGTCTCTGGATAGTGATGCCCATGTTGCTGCCGAGATATCAGATCACTCACCAAACTTTTTCTCACAAGCTGTCATGTTTTATGCTTGAGACACAGTCTCATATAAGCTGTCATGTTTTATCCTTGAGACATGCTCACATATAAGCTGTCATGTTTTATCCTTGAGACATGCTCTCATATAAGCTGTCATGTTTTATACTTGAGACATGCTCTCATATAAGCTGTCATGTTTTATCCTTGAGACATGCTCTCATATAAGCTGTCATGTTTTATACTTGAGACACACACAAAATGTCATGTTTTATGCTTGAGAGACACTGGCAGGCTGCTCATATTTTCCCATATATGTCTTGTTTATACTTGTGACATGCTTCTGCAGACTGTTCACTTTTGTAACAATCTCACAAATTTTACACTTATGACATACAGACTGTTCAGTCTTATTCCTGCAACTTTTCCAGTTTTTTGTTCTTACTACACTCTATCATGGTGCACTTTATGCCTGACTTTCACACAAGGAGGACTGCTGATCACTAAGTTCCTACTATTTTTGTGCACGTCTGTTGTTTTGTCATTTCTGTTGTCTTTGACAAGGGTATTTTGCCAAAATCTTTACTGTTCATTGTCATATCTATATGCTCATCTATTACTTCCATTTCTGTCACTTTCCTTTCTATCCTGTTGTAAGGCTAATCACTTAAGTCTGCTACAAAATAAATAAAATTACCCATTCTCTATCATGAAATTCACCCACTCCTTATTAAAAAAATATATATATACTGAAACTCACCCCTCTCCAAGGAAGATTTGATCATTTATCTTGCTGCACTCAGTGTCAGATATTAAGCTCCCTCTTGTCAGAGTTCCCTGCATGAACATCTTCAGCAGATATGTCTTCTGTGATGCTCCTTTGCTTATCTCCCACAGAACAGTCTTGAGTAAATGTGTCTTCTTGGTTGCACTTTTGCTTATCTCCCAGAGAACAATCCTGAACAGACATTTCTACCTTGCCTTCTGGCTTATCTCCAAAAGAACCATCTTCACAGGCGACTGGATCAACATTGGTTCCATGACTGAAATGGCCAGATTTTCTAAGCTTTTCATCCAAATTACAAAGTTGCTGTAGAAAACCTGGGTTGGGACATATTTCTCTCTTATCTCTGACCAAACGCAGCGCATCTTGAACAGTCATACAGTTCTTGATCATTAAGTATGCAATAACAAATGTTGCTGATCGACTAGCACCTTGAACACAGTGAACAAACACTTTCCCTGTGAACAGAGATCCGTTATAATATTTTAACTGTATGTGCTGCTTTTGTGGCTCATTATAAACATTAACTAAGAAAAGCCATGAAATACTTCTTACAAAATTTACATCTACATTTGCACAAAGTGTATGATCTAGTGACAGTCTAGACAGAGATACAACGTAGATCTTGGATAATCTTCACCAGTATTTCCCAGGCCTGTTCAGGCTGCTGCCCACTTTTCTCCCATGCCACATCCTCAACGCCCTTTTATGCGCTACTCGTACAATAACTTATTAAACTAGGACATACCCAACTAAAACCTTCAGCTAGCAAACCAGTTTATTTAACAGTATGAAGGAATACATTTATAACTCATCTACTGTAGTATTTTTCTCACCTTTTAATGTGAAGATGAGTTTCATGTAGGGACACAAGTTTCTCAATATCAAGTTGAAAGGTGCTAAGAAGAAGTCTTAGATCTTCATGTAAAGTGATTTTCAGTCTGTTTCTCTGTTTGGAAAGAAGCTTCTTGACTCCACTGAAGCCTCACTCTACTAAATACATTGTTGGAAGGGCAATAAGTAAATCTGGACTTTGTCCACATCACAGGGTAAAGTTCAAAAATGTTTTTCTGTAACCAAAAAACTCAAGTATGATGTTTTGTTTTTTTTATTTTGGCCTCAGCTCAACACCATTTTAGAGTGAAACCAGTTCTTCCTCCAGCATTCCCAACTCCTCACTGGTGATATCAAGGAATGGATTGATCACCTAGTCTGGTATCTGGTGATATCAAGGAATGGATTGATCACCTAGTCTGGTATCTGGTGGTATCAAGGAATGGATTGATCACCTAATCTGGTATCTGGTGATATCAAGGAATGGATTGATCACCTAGTCTGGTATCTGGTGATATCAAGGAATGGATTGATCACCTAGTCTGGTATCTGGTGATATCAAGGAATGGATTGATCACCCAGTCTGGTATCTGAAGTAAAGGAGATCCTGAAATCTGTCAGACATGTCCTTATGCAACTGATCCAGATGTGAACAGTAGATCCGAAGGTCATGTCTGGTACCTGTTTCTCTTTGTCCAGTTCAGAAAGACTTGGAAACTGGAACAGCCACAGCGGGCTGTGTTATGTCTGAGTGAAACTTTGACAGAAATGTGGAGATGGCTGACTTTGCTTTGATAAGGTTGACAACGTTGCATTAAACTAAAAAGAAAAATAAGAGTAGGAACATAGAATGTGAGAAGTATGTATGAGGGAAAGTATCAAATAATAACTGACGAGATGAAAAGAACGGGGTTACACATTTTGGGAATCTGCGAACATCGATGGAAAGGTTCAGGATACTTCAAGAGCAAGAATGATAATATCTTTATATACTCTGGTGGAGAAGTAGGAAGAAAGAATGGAGTGGCTTTTTACTTGGACAAATTAACATCAAAAGCATTACTAGGTTACAATCCAGTAAGTGATAGAATCCTTACAATCAGACTTAAGGGCACTCCTAGAAATGTAACAATCATCCAGATATATGCACCTACATCAGCAGCAGATGAAGAAGTAGAAGACTTTTATAACACACTGCAAATGACAATAGACCAGGTATGAAAAAATGATACTGTATTAATAATGGGGGATTTTAATGCAAAGATTGGTACAGAAAGAGCAGAAGATGAAGGACATGTTGTAGGGAAATTTAGCATAGGACACAGAAATGAGGCAGGTGACAATCTAATGGTGTTTTGCATAGAAAATGAGCTAAAGATCACTAACACACATTTTAAACAACATCCAAGAAGACTTTACACATGGACATCACCTGATAGGAAAACCAAGAATCAAATAGATTACATTTTAATGCAAAGAAGGTGGAGATCAAATATAACATCAGCAAAAACTTTACCAGGTGCTGATTGTGACACAGACCATGAGATAAAAAAAACAGTTACGAGATCAAGACCACTCCGTTTTGATCTTACAAAAATACCAGAACAATACAATATAGAAGTGAAGAACCATTTCGAAATCCTGATGGCTGTACAGGAGGAGATGAATTGGCTACGCAGGCCAGAGATATCTTAATAACAACAGCTAAAGATGTGGTTCCAATAAAGAAAACACAAAAGAATTAATGGATTACTGCAGGATAACTAGAACTGATAAAACAATGTAGAGAAATGAAGACGCAATGGAAAGTGACAAAGAACAACACAGAGGAATATAAATCTTTAATAAAAGAAGTACACAGAAAAATAAGAAAAGATAAAAAACAATACATACAAGATTGTTGTGAAAGAATAGAAGGACATCAGAAGTGTGGAAGAGATAGTGAAATGTTTAAAGAAATGAAGACGATGAGAAATGTCACACCTAAGCTAAATGTAACCATCAAGGAAATGCACAGATACAAACTAGACATACTAGGAATCTCTCTCTCTCTCTGAACCTTAAGTGCCCACGGCACATGGGGCTTCAGCAAGGGTTTTCCACAAATGCCTGTCCTTCACCTTTTTTTCTGCTCTTGCCCAGGTGAGCCCTCTATTGCTCAACATCCTTTCTGTTCTTCTCCATGTCTCTTTTGGTCTACCCTTACTTCTGTTCCCCTGTGGTGTCCATCTTAGTGCTATTTTTGGTAGTGAGTTGTCAGTCATTCTGAGCACACGTCCCAACCATCGCCAGCGTCTTACATACTAGGAATACAAGAAGTAAAATGGACAGGACAAGGCAGAAGGAAATTAACAACACAGCACACAGAAGATAAAATAATATGGTCAAGTAAAGAAGATAATCATGACGGAGGATTAGCATTGATTATATCAAAAGAAGCATCAAGAGCATTGCTTCTTCTTCTTCTTCATTCGCAGAGAGCATTGCTGAATTGAACCCTATAAATGAGAGATTATTATATGCACACTTCAACTCAAGATTCACGAAGCTGTCTATTATAGTTTGTTATGCACCAACAGAAGCAGACGAAGAGTAATTAAAAGAAGATTTTTACAACAGCCTCCAAGCCACAGTAGAAACAACACCCAAGCATGATATGCTATTCATCTTGGGCGATTTCAATGCAAAAGTAGGTGAGGGAAATGAAGATAGAAGAAGAATCATGGGAAGAGAAGGAATCGGAGAAATAAATGAATATAGAGAAAGACTGTGCAGTTTCTGTGAAGAAAACATGATGACCATCGGAGGGATAATTTTCCAACATAAAAACATCCATAAAGTGACTTGGAGGTCTCCAGATAAAACCACAGAAAACTAAATCGATCACATACTAATAAACAACAAGTGGAAACGATCACAACAAGATGTGAGAGCAAGGAAAGGAGCAGATGTAGGAGGTGATCACAACCTTCTGGTAGCAAAAATAAATTTAAAATTATGGAAAGCCAAAATGAGAGACTACAGAAAGACACTTTTTGATACAACAAAACTGAAAGACCAGCAAACAAGGAATGAATTCTCAATAGTATTTAAGAACCGCTTCAGTGTCCTACAAGACGAAGCAGAAATGTCCGTACTAGAGTTCAATAAAATACTACAGGAAACAGCAAAAGAGGTGCTGGGATATCGGAAATGGAGAAAAGAGAAATGGATAAGCAAGACCACATGGGAAAAGATAGAGCAAAGACAGGAAATCAAGAAAAAGTTACTGAACACCAAATCAAAAAGGCTAAAAGAACAAGTTTTAAGTAATTATGCACAAAAAGACAAAGAAGTGAAGGAATCATGCCGTCAAGATAAATGTCAATACTATGACAACTTAGCAGAAGCAGCAGAGAAAGCAGCATATGCAAATGACATGAAAACCATATACAAAATCACAAAGCAGATGACAGGTAACTTCAGCACAAGATGTGAGAATGCAATAAGGACACATAATGGACAACTGGTCAGTGGAGAAAGAGAAAAAAATTGAAAGATGGAGGGAACACTTTAACACCCTACTAAATAGAACACAGGCAGCACAAACAATAGACATCCTGAAGCAAAAACAACTAAACATCAATACAGGACCAATAACAATAAGTGAAGTAAAGGAGGCAATAAAGAAGCTAAAATTAGACAGGACACCAGGTGAATATGAAGTGACTGCTGAGATGTTGAAAACAGAAGAAACAGAAATGCCAAAACAACTCTGCCAGATACTACAACAAATTTAGGATCTGCAAAAAGCTACAGAGGAGTGGAAAACTGGCCTTATAGTAAAACTACAAAAGAAGAGTGACCTCAGAGATTGCGGGAACTGGAGAGGCATTACCCTACTGCCACTCACCAGTAAAGTATTTTGCAGAATAATCATCAACAGAATTATACCAGCACTTGAGGGAAAACTTTGGAAAGAGCAGGCAAGATTTAGGAAAGGAAGATCATGCATAGACCACATATTTGTACTTAGACAAATATTAGAAAAGGAAAACTTTGCGGATGACATTTGTCTGCTATCAAGCAGCCACAAATATATGCAAGATAAAATAAACAAGCTAACTCAGAATGCAAACAACATAGGACTAAAGATTAACGTAGGAAAGACAAAGTTAATGAATCAAAATGTGAACAACAGAAATGTACTCAGAGCAGATAGCAAGTTAGTGAAGGAGGTCAATGAATTTGTATACCTTGGCAGCAGAGTAGTAGAAAATGGAGACAGCACAGAGGACAACAACAGCAGATTTACTAGAGCAAACCAGGCTTTTGCAATACTGCAGACTATATGGAAATCTAAAAAACTAAGCATAAATACGAAAATCAGGATATTTAAGAGTAATGTTCTAAGTGTACTACTCTATGGAAGTGAATGCTGGAAAATAACCAAAACCATAGCAAACAAGTTGAATTCTTTCCAGACTAAATGTTTCCGAAGAATAAGAAAATTATTTTGGCCAAACACTATAAGAAATAACAGCTTGTTAACAGAAATGCAGATAAAGCCACTGACAGTGTTGGCAGAAATGCAGATGAAGCCACTGACAGCAATTACTGAGGAAAGATGCTGGTGATGGTTGGGACATGTGCTCAGAATAACTGACAACTCACTACCAAAAACAGCACTAGGATGGACACCACAGGGGAACAGAAGTAAGGGTAGACCAAAAGAGACATGGAGAAGAACAATAGAAAGGATGCTGAGCAATAGAGGACTCACCTGGGCAAGAGCAGAAAAAAAGGTGAAGGACAGGCATTTGTGGAAAACCCTTGCAGAAGCCCCATGTGCCCTGGGCACTTAAGGTTCAGAGAAAGAGAGAAGCTATATGTATTTTGTGACAAGATGGGGAATACCTTAACAGAGACAGAGGAAATTCTAGAAAGATGGAAGGAATATTGCAGAGGAATGTATGAAACAATCGACTGTGGAAGCAGAAATCAACAGTGTGAATTATTATTGGAGAGAAAGAACCCAAACCGACAATAGAAGAAGTTCAAAAAAGAAAAGAATCTGAAACATGGTAAATCACCAGGATGTGATGAGATAACAGCTGAACTTATTAAAGCAGTAGGAAAGGAATGTGCAACAATCTATCATGCACTATGTAAAAAGATATGGCATTCAGGTATTTGGCCAAAAGAATGGAAAAGAACTATATTCATACCACTGCCAAAAAAAGGGTAACCTGAAATTATGCACAAACTATAGAACTATTGCCCTAATTAGTCATGCCAGTAAAATTCTGTTAAAAATCATAATGGGTAAACTTCATAAGAAAATAGAAGAAGTCAATATGGTCCAAGCTGGTTTCAGGCAAGTAAGAGGATCAAGAGATCATATATTCAATATAAAATTAATAATAGAGAAATCAAAAAGAGGCAGACCGAGTGAAACTCTGAAGAGGATATTGTTAAGAGAGGCCAAATTAGCAGGCATAAAAACCCTTGATGAGGTTGAAAGACTTGCTGAAGACAGGAAAAATTGGTGAACTACTCTGCGAGCCCTATGTGACATTTAACGGCACGGTAAGGATATCAGATATAAGAATAGAGAAATCCAGAGAGTTTAATGTGAATCTATATTTATCCTTTATAGACTACTCAAAGACATTTGATTGTGTACAACACTAGAAACTGGGAAATAATGAAAAAAATGGGATTTCCAACACATTTGATACAATTAACATCACTGCTGTATCTAGACCAACAGGCAGCAGTAAGAATAAATGATAAAACAACAACTTAAAACAAGGGGTCCATCAGGGGTGCATACTGTCGCCTTCCTTATTTAATTTTCTATGCTGAAAATATAATGAGGAATGTTAGAGAAGATGCAGACAAAGAATATTATGATGCCATAACAATTGGAGGTTATGAAATACCAGAGATTAGATATGCTGATGACACAGTGTTATTGTCCACAACACAAAAAGGAATGGAAAAAACTAATTATGTCAGTCTGTAAGAACAGTGAAGAGCAATACCTCTATCTTAATGCAAAGAAAACTAAATTGATGACAACTGACAAAACAAACAAGCCAGCTGAAATATGTATCAATGATGAAAAATTGGAAGACGTGGAGAGTTTTTTAATATCTTGGATAACTACCAAATAATAATGGAGATACAATGAGGGAAATTAAAAGGAGGACATCTATCACTCTTTAGAAAGTAAAACAACTAAAGAATCTGTAAAGAGGAACAGATAGAACCATAAAAATAATTTTTAAGTGCATTCATCTTTCCCATCACAACATATGCCTGTGAGACCTGGACACTTAACAAAACAGCTGAGAAACACATAAATGCCTTTGAATGTAAATGCTACAGAAGAGTTCTTCAGATATCATGGACACAAAAAAGAACAAATATATCCATACTACAAGAGCTTAATATTGAAGAAGGCTGGCTAGTAAAGAGGATTAAAGAGAGAAAACTTAAATATTTTGGACACATTAAACGTCATGATAATCTTGAGAAGACCATCTTGGAAGGGTACATAATGGGAAAAAGAAAGAGCGGAAGAGCAAGGCGAAGATGGCTGCAAGACATCGTTGAGGATCTGCAAATGGATGCATCAGCAGCAGACCATCTTGCTCACAACCAAGAGGCCTACAGGAGAACTTTTAGGGAGGCAAAGTTCTGCACGGGATATGCAAATGAATGAAGTAGCAAACATTCAAAATCTTCCTCATTCTCACTGTTGAGCTGTCTAAAAAGTCGAGAATTAAGAGCATGTGTTTTTGATGTTACTGACTGCTGTAATAACGGCGCTTAATGATTTGTGAAGCCAAGCATCTTTGTTTATGTGTAACAAGATGTCATCTGTGGATGACACAGTGCACCTTAAACACATCAGGTACATCTTTCTTCAAGAAGGTAAGGAAGCCACGATGATGACAGGTCACTGATGGTGGCCTATCCATTGCACAGAGAACATTGGACAATGGGATGTTTTTCTCTTTGAAAAAATTATCTACAACAAGAAATAGTGATGCTGCTTTTAAACATCTTGAAAATAGCAGCTCTTGAATCAAGTTTCATCACTGACAAAGCAAACACAAGCAATAAGCAGTTTCAGTGTCTGGAAGAGTGGACTCGTCTCTATCTACAAGCCAAATTTTCTTGTCCTCAGCAGGTTGTACAAAGTATCCTCAAATTTGTCAGCTGTTTCATTAGTTCTTCTTTGAACAGTATTATTGCTGAGAATAGCAACAATAACTTTGTTCGGTGATGTGTGAAACTGTGTGCAGAACTTCTCTTACTACTGGCAGAATGAATTGTATGAGGCTTACAATATCTAGGGATCAGCAATGAAATTTTGTATGATGTATGCAAACCATCAGTGGAATTTTGTTAATTGCTAGCAAACAGATTTCCTTCTGAAAGTTCTTTCAAACTGATTGAAAATATGCTAAATTTTTGTTATTGGAATACATTTTCTTCAAATATTCAAGTAGCCTAGAAAGCTTCATGGCATTATTTGAAAACACTTTCTCATACAGCAGACAGAATGATTGCTGCTGGTTGTTTGATGCTGTTATAAATCCATATTATAGATATTCCACACTATATTATCTAGATTTCTGTTTTTCCTTGTGGTGCTGCTAGCATTTTTTATTCTGGACTGGAAGAAACAAAGTTCTGCTAGTGACAGATACTTTGTCATTCTGTAAAAAACACTGGCTGACCTATGCACTCCCTGTCAGCCATTAACAAAAGAACTCACTGCATCTGACCAATGCCTTCAAACTCTTTGGACTATCAAAGGATAGTATTACTACCCCACCCCCGTCTGCTGTTTCATTTTCCCTCAATGCCCTCCCTACTTCCCCTTTTTTCTTCCATTGTCCTCCCCCCTACTAACCCTTTTTCTTTCACACCCTCCCCCCCCCCAGTACTTTCCAATGGCCATAGGAGGGCATTTTCACCCACTTTAAACTGATAGTCTAAACAATGAAACAATTTAGATCTTATGATAGTCTACACATATAAATAATGTAGATCTTATGACAGTCTAAACAGTGAAACAATGCAGAAGATCTTATGATAGTCTACACAGATAAATAATGTAGATCTTATGACAGTCTAAACAGTGAAACAATGCAGAAGATCTTATGATAGTTTACACAAATAAATAAAATAATGTAGATCTTATGACAGTCTAAACAGTGAAACAATGCTGAAGATCTTATGATAGTCTACACAGATAAATAATGCAGATCTTATGACAGTCTAAACAGTGAAACAATGCAGAAGATCTTATGATGGTCTAAATAGTGAAACAATATAGAAGATCTCATGACAGTCTAAATAGTGAAACAGTGCAAAAGACCTTATGACAGTCAACACAGTGAAACAGTATGCAACATCTTATGACATCCTAGTAAAGAAACATCATGTAGGAAAGCAAAATCTATGGTCAGCTAATCTCAGATTTTATATAATGTCTATAAGAGTAATTTTTCTATATGGAGTGAAAACACTGAAACTGATTATAAAATTGAAAATAATGATCAGGTGTTCTGTGAATAAGAATTTTTAGAATAACTGGGAGACAGAACTGAAACTTAACACCATACTAGAATAAATAGAGATAAAACAAAGGAGATGGATAAGGACTGGTAATGCACTGCACATGAAAAGGACTGATTGATATATGCACTGCACATGAAAAGGACTGATTGATATATGCACTGCACATGAAAAGGATTGATATAAGCACTGCACATGAAAAGGACTGACTGATATAAGCACTGCACATGAAAAGGACTGACTGTTATATGCACTGCACATGAAAAGGACTGACTGATATATGCAAAGACAAGGACTCTTCAGAAAAAAAAATATATCTGATGTAATTGTTCAAATTAAAATCTGAAATGCAAGATAGGAGGATATAAGAGGCTCAAGGCCAGGCCAAATGCAAAGATTTCATTTCTGTGTTTCTATAAATAATGAGGCCTGATTATGAAGGTTTGCTGTTGATGAAATAAAACATTTACAATTTCAGCACAATTTTAATAGCACCGAACTTGTGCCTTCTGTCATATACAAGCTACAACATGTATCATCTCCCACCTCCACTTGTAACACCAGCATGGATGAAATCAGCAGCAGAAAAAAAATGCTTGGATAGATCGCAGTTCATGAAGTCTGTAGCCTCAATGCCTAAAAAGTTAATGTTTGCCCGTTCGTACATGACATGGTTTGTGTTCACATGGTACAGGTCTTTACCAAGAGCTGCATTCAAAACATAAGTCACTCCCAGTCTTTTCATGCAGTTAACACTGCGTGCTGAATCTCTGAAATTATCAACAACCAAATATCTTAAATTTCTTACCAGGTGAAATGGCATAGACAATATCTCAACTTTATCAAGTGAACTGATAGAGCTATGTTTTAATTTTATCAATAAGTGAACTAACATACAGACATAACTTTATCCGCACAAGACATGTTTACTTCTTATCCATTTTAACAAACAGAATTTTGATACTGAGAAATTACAATCACCATTATTATCTTCCCGTCGGCCTTCGTTTGCTACCTTCCCTAATTTTGACAGTGTTTTCAGTAAGTCACTATCTTGTGTTGATCCACTGCTGATCAACACAGATAGTAACACCTGCTAACACCAGAGCTTGCACAAGACAAGTGGAGACAATACTTTAACAAGCTACTCCATATACCATCTGAGGCATGTCAGCACCATTATAACAACACGATCGGCCCCACAGAATCTGAACCAGGCATGTTACAAAGAAGACATTAAAAAGTTCCAATGAATAAAGCTCCAGGATAAGATGGAATACCCAATTATTTAATCAAATGTGTGAAAGAGGTTGGAATAGCTTGGTTGCACATACTCTTTAATCTGGTATAGGAAAAATAAGAAACACCACAGGACAGGAGAAGTGCTACAATTACCCCATTTGGAAGAAAAGGGTCAGTAAATGGGACTGCAACCAATAAAGAAGCATCTCACTAATAACCCATGTCAGAAAAATATTCTGTAAGATCTTATAGAAAAACTGGCCAATGATCAAACCGCAAACAAATGAAACTCAGATGATATTTAGGAAATATATTAGCCGTCTTCTTCCTAAGGCAACTAACAGAAAAATCAGTTGAACACAATCAGATACTGCACACAGCCTATGTAGATTAAGAAAAAAGCTTTCAAATCTAAATTTGTGGGACATGTTTGGAGGAGAAGTGGACTAGAGCACCTAATGGCAACAGGGAAGATTGAAGGTAGAAGAGACGCGGTAGACTGAAAGAAAAGATGGTTGACAGTTTGGCAACCTGGCACAAGAGTGACAAGCCTGTAGAGATGCACAAGGGATTAAATATTATCCTACATCTGTTGGTAGGGGTTGAGAGAGAGAGAGAGAGAGTGGATAAACTGCAAGAACAGAATAAAATTAATAAAATGTACACATCTGAAAATCTTATGCAAAACCTACATGACAGCAGTCAGTGTACATTAGAACAAATATGGGACATTCCGAACCATTCATCATAAAATCTAGAGAAACCAGCCAGGCTGTGTACTATCTCCCTTACTATTCATAATATACACTGGAACTGCAAAGAAACAAACATGCACAGTAAAAACTCCACCATGAACTGCTTGACAGGCCAACTCCAGAAATAATGTCAGTACACTCACAACACCCTCCAGAAAACATACCCAATAGGCGGACCACAAATGCACTTTTTTTCTGACAACTAAGCACTTCTAGCCACATCAGAGAGAGACCTGCAGCAGACCACAGATAACTTAGAAAGGGCAATGTAAGAGCCACAACATGAAGATCAGTGCTGAAAAAATGGATGTCATGACAATTGCCAAAGAAGAAGTCCCAACAAAGATCAGTCTTTGGATAAAAAGAAGCATTTCAAATATCTAGGTAGTATGATACCATTCTCTGGGAAAACAATGTCAAAATTGAGAACAGATGCAATAAAGTAATTCAGTTTACTGAACAAATGACATCTTTACTGAAAAACAAATACATCACGACCGAAATAAACAGAGCACTGTACAAGACAATTTTCCTCCCAACTCCATGCTATCAGTATTTAAATGCCTACTTGAAATGTGTGATAGGTAGGTAGGTAGTAAAGAGGGGGTGGGGACATCCACACATTATAATAGCTAAAAACAGAAGGAAAATCATCACAACAGAGAAAATTAAATGTGACAAGAAGAGATCAAATCAGAAATGACACCATCAGTGCAAACGTTGGAGCAACACCAGTACTTCACTAAGTTCAGAAACAACAAATCAAAAGGTCTGCCCAAATTACATGACTACTGCACAGAAAACATCCATACCAAGAACTGGAGATAACAGAAGGGAGAGGCTACCTACACAAGAGCTGGAGAGAGGAAATTACAGATGCCTTAAAATATCCTATTACTAGCTGATTACCTGGCTTTGCCCGGTTTTTTATTTATTCCAATCAACAAAGTTCTATCCATTTCCACAACCTTCTAGATGGTTCTACAATGTTCATTCATTTCCATAGCTTCTAGAAGGTTCTACAGAGGTCTATTCAGTTCCACAATCTTCTAAAAGGTTCCAAAATGTTATATTCATTTCTACAACTTCTAGAAGGTTCTACAGAGTCTAGATGTTTCTACAGAGTAATATTCCTTCTATCTGACTAAACGTGGGCTTAAATGTCATCAGGACTGTCACCAATCAGCTTAGTGACCCAGAACACTTTCATTCTTATGCAAACATTCTGTATCATAGTAATATAAATTATATACACATAAAACAAACAACAATAAAATATTTATAATTAAAAGTAACTACGAGGAGTGTCCAGAAAGTAATGCACCACATCATTTTTTTCAGCTAATAATGAAGATAGAAGCCTGAATTTGCACACTTTAAATATGGCATGTGCCGACTGTGTGAACCAGACTCCACCACAACTGGCCAAAGAATATGGCTGCCCTGTTTAAATGGAGTGTGTTAGCAACTTGCAGTATAAGCAGCCAATTCTGATAGAATTTCTCGTTGCATAGAAGGAAACTGTTGTGAACATTCACACGCATCTATGTGATGTGTATGGAAGTTTTGCAGTTGACAGGAGTACAGTCAGTCACTGGGTTCAGAGAATCAAAGAATCAATAAGTGGAGATAAGGAGGTGCATGATCAGCCGCACTGTGGACGTCCTGCCACAGCCACCAAGGCAGAAATGTTGAAATGTCTGAGGGCATTATTCTTACTGATAGGTGTATCACTACTCAGCAATTGGCCTTAAAGCTGTCAGTCGGCAATGGCAGTGCAAATGCAGTTATAAAAGCTCTCAGATATTCTAAGGTTTGCGCAAGATGGGTTCCTCGAAGTCTCACAAATTACCATCGATTGAAAAGGATATAATATTGAGGATTGTGTGAACTATCATATTATTGATGACGACTGAAGATGATTAAGTTTCTCTTTTGATCATAACACATTGAGGCTTCACACGCATTACCACATTCACTAGATCAGAGCAGAGCAAGTCCAATGAAAAGTTACTGCATTATTTAATTCTGACAATTAAACTATCAGATTCAACAGTTGGTAACATCAGTTGTACTAAGATGTAATATGACATAATATTCGTTAGTTTCGTCATTGAAGCACATAATCATGTGTTCACAAATCAAACTCTGTCATATTCTACATGCATCATTTCTCAGTGTTCTCAACTTCACAATATTCTACACTTGATATGAGAACATTTCCTAACTCAGTACTATATCAGATCTGCAACACGTGGTCAATCAATTACACGACTAAATCACTGCACACGAAGTTTCAAAAGTATCAATTCTTGAATCACTTGAAACACTTCTTCTTCTTCTTCTTCTTCTTCTTCGTTCGCACTGTCTGTCTATATCTGCAGTCCTGTCTCTTGGATAAATTTCACTGTTTTTTGTAACTCATGTATGGAACCATAGAGCTTATCTTCTTTAGTGGTTTCACTGGGCCAGTAATTATTTCTCAGTGTCTCGTAGTTGATGCAGTTCTGGAGGATATGTTCCACGGTTTGGGGCACCTGGGCACATGTACATAGATTAGTAGTACCAACCTTAAACTTTGTATACATATGACTTCGGAGTCGGCTGTGTCCTGTTCGGAGACGGAAGATGGTGACTTGTTCCTTTCTGTTTAGCATGTGATAGTCATCATGTGGTGGTGTTTGTGGCTTCCTGTAGGTTTTTATCATGCTTTTCTTCTGATTATAGGTGACTGGTATGTCTGGTTGCTCCATTTCAGTGCCCTCTTTGGCCAGATGGTCAGCTTTCTCATTGCCTGGTATCCCACAGTGGGAGGGAATCCATTGCAAAGTGACTCCATGTTGTAAGCCAATTTTTGACAAGGCATCCTTAAGGTCTGGTAGTTTGTTGCACTGAAGAGCCTCCAGTACTGATCTTGCATCTGTGAGAATTACTACAGGACATGTATCAATTCTGGAGTCTAGTTTTTCAACTGCAGCAATAATTGCCCTAACTTCTGCATCAAAGTTGTTGCAGTATTTACCAGTGGGTATGGAAATCTTGTCAATGGTGTTGTTTGGATATTCAATATATGCTCCTGACCCACCATTCTTTATGGCATTATGTGCAGATCCATCTGTATACACACGTATCCAGGTGTCACATGGATATTTGTCATCTAGAACACTAAGTGTGGCTGTTGATCTTACAAGACTGCTCTGCATCTCACCATTCTGCACACCTTTCACTTCAGTCTGAATAGTTATTTGTGTATAATCTGCTTCTTTCCATGGTGTATGCTCTGGTACAGATGATAATGGAGTGACTACAGTTGGAAGGTCAGGTATCAGCTTACGCATACGCTTGGCCTGATGAATGAAGCTGCTTCTTTTAAGCCGTCCTAATGCCAAGTTATTGAATCTCTCCTTCAGGGGATGGCTTACAGAGCTAAGGAATTTTTCTCCCATGGTCATGACCTTTGTGTCTCTACGTTCCTTTAGCGGTTGAACACCAACTATTTTCTGCATTTCTACTATTGGTGTGGACCTCATGGCACCTGTGATAATCCGTAGTGACTGATTTTGAACCTTGTCTAGATTATGCAGCGTAGTGTTTGATGCTGTGCACCAAGATGTTGAGCCATATTCTAAATGTGGTAGAATACTTTGCTGATATACGTTCTTGAGGATTCTTTCACTAGCTCCCCATGTGGTCCCACTCAATTTTCTTAATATGGCTAGTTTTCTTCTGGCTTTTGCTTCTGCACTGTTGATGTGTTGCTTCCAAGTCAGTTTTGAGTCAAGAGTCACTCCTAAGTAAGTGGGTTGGTTGTCCATCCTTAAGGGTATTTCATTTACAAAGATCTTACCTGCTTTCTGTTTTGATGAGAGGGTGAACAGAGTGGTGCTTGATTTCTCTGTGTTGATACTTACACACCATTTGTTTGTCCATGATGTCAAGATGTCTGCTGCTCTTTGGAGTCTCTGTGTAGCAACTGTCGCATATTCATCTGTACACCACATGACCAGATCATCTGCATACAGTGCTGCTTTGATTCCATAGGGAAGTTCCTTGACCAGGTCATTAATGAATACAAGGAATAGTGTAGGCGAAAGGACTCCTCCTTGTGGTACACCATGTCGCAGAAGTACTTTCTGGCTTTTGTGTCCATCCATTACTACTCTAGCTCTTCTATTGTGTAAATAGGACTTTATCCAGTTGTACAGTCTTCCATTCACATTGCAGTTTCTTAGTTTCCACAACAGACCTTTTTTCCATACTTTATCAAAGGCTTTCTTCAGGTCTATCCATGCTGCTAGTACAAGGTTTTTCTCTTGGAATGCATCCTCAATCTCTTGAGAGAGATAGGTCACTTGATCTTCCGTACTGTAGTACTGCCTAAATCCTGCTTGTTGTGGAACGAGAAGGTTTTCACTTTCTAGGTACCATTTTAGCCTCAGGTCAATGATGCGTTCCATCGTTTTGCATAGGCAGCTAGTGAGACTGATTGGCCTGTAGCTGGAGGCAGTATCACTGTTTTTCCCTGGTTTTAGCAGTGGTACCATGCTTGCTTCCTTCCAGATTTGAGGTAACTTACCTGTGCTCCAGCACATATTGAAAATATCCAACAGCTTTCCCATTGCTGCCATTCCCAGGTTCTTGATCATTTCATTGGACACTCCATCAGGTCCTGGTGATTTCCTTGGTTTCAGTTTACTAACTGCTAGATCTAACTCACTGCGTGTGATTGGTGCATCCATGACCTCCACTTTTCTGACTTGTTCCTCCTCTTTCTGTGGCTCGATGCGCACTGTACGCTCCTTCTCTGGATGGATATCAATGTTGCAGTCCTGTGCAAACATGCGAGCAAAGTGATCTGCTACCTGCTTACCTGTAAGAGTTTTCCCATCCTCTATTAGTGTAATCTTTGTACTTCTTCCAGTACTCTCATCATTTAACTGTTTGATTAGTTTCCACAGTTTCCTTCCATCCTTTTCAAAGTTTAGGGACTCTGTTTTCTCTCTCCAACTTTCCCGTCTGGCTTGCAGCTTTGCTCTCTGAAATTTGGCCTTAGAATGTTGGTAATTATTGTGGTGTTCTTGGCATGGTCTATTTTCTGCTTGCTTTCGAGCTGCTTCCACGTCATCATGGAGTTTTCCCAGCTCACTAGACCAGTATGGTTTATAGTCCCTGCGAGCTCCTCTGGGAATGGTTTCACGAGCGGCCTGAAGGATACAAGCATTGAATTCCGTCACTATGCTGTTAATATCCTTACCTTCTATGGACAGCTGTCCCACCAGGATACCTGTACGATGTCTGTACATTGTCCAGTTTGCTTTTTTATAGTTCCATCTGGGGAGAGGGTTACTGGTGTTAAGGAGTTCATTTTCTATTGTCAGGAAGACTGGTCGATGGTCGCTACCTCCAAGTTGTTTTCCAACTTCACGTGTAATGTTCCACTTCAGATCTGGAGAGTGGAATGCCAGATCTGGTGTTGATTTTGTATGCCAAGCCCTTGAGTAAAATGTTGGGGCATCCATTGGCTGGTTGATCAGGAGAAGTCCATTATCATCCTGCCAGCTCTCAACTTCCTCTCCTCTCTTGTCTATGTGGTCATAGCCCCAGCTCTGGGAATGACTGTTAAAATCACCACAGACCATCAGTCTCTCTTTGTGTGGGATTGTTCCTAAAGCAAGTGGGCGGTCATTAGGACAGTAATAGTTAAGGAGGTGGAAATCTGTATTACTACTTTTTAGATGGATCATCTGGTATTCGGCTCCTTCCATGTACACTCCCACCTGACATGCGCTGATGTTATTCTTAACAAGTGTGAGTACTCCTCCTTTTCTTCTGTCCTGTCGGTCTGATCTAAAACACTGGTAGCCTCTGATTTTAAAGGCGGCATCTTTGGTTAGGTGTGTCTCCTGTATGCAGCATATACTTACCTGCTCTGCAAAAAGTATGTTCTCTAGTTCAACCTTTTTGCTATAGCCATCTCTAACACTGCTGACACCCTCAGCATTCCACTGCATTATTTTAAGTTCTTGCTTTTTGGCTGTTTTCTTCTGTTGTATTTTTTGGCCAGTAGCTCTACTCTCATGTCTCCTGACTCCACAAGACGAACTGAGAGGACCTCCAGTAGCATTGGGTGGACCCTTTCGAGGCAGGGGGCCCGGCACTGCACCTGCCTGGTTAGTCTTCACAGGGCGAGCACCATGTTTGAAAACTGTAGATATAGACATTTCATTAGCGATAATGTGTTACCCTGATTTTTGCGATGCGCCTTTTGGCTGGGTAACTCCGACTTCAGCACCTTTCCTTGCTAGGGCAGACTGTGGTCTTGCTCGGACTGCCATGAAGACAGTGTGGCTGGCCTGGCCAAAACTTTGTTTTCCAGCCTCTGGTGGCTGTACTTAAGCCCCTTCTCCATGTCAGATGGTTTGAGACAGTTCCACAAAGACACTCTGACTCTGAGATGAGGAACCTGATGAGTGCTTCAATGATATCCATTCCCCGCCACCTATAGTCTACTGGCTCTGTTTTGTTTACATCACTCTGATAGCCATTGTTGTAAAGACCCATAGGCTTGTCACGTCCTGGATTCATTGGTTTCACACCAGACTTCCCTCATCCCCGCCAGAGATCTCCATGTCCCCATCCATCCACCAACCTGACATTACATTTTGCAAAAATAACAATTACAATTACAATTAGTGTTGATTGCTACAAGTTTCTGGGCTACAGAGGTAGGTCAGAGTTTTTAAGCAAACAGATCTATGTTCCCTGTCTCACAAACACTATGTTAAGATAAGTGTGCTCTTAACACAGTTGTTCCCAGGGGAACTTGAAACACATCTTCAATATATACTAAAACTACTTCTTCAAAACTGTTTTTCATGAGTATCTATTGCTCTAATTGTCCATTTGTCGTTACCTGTGTTCTCTTTCTCTCTAATGTCTTCTCTTGAGTGTGTTCTCCTTCTACTGTTCTTCTCTTGTCTGTCCTCCCCTGATCGTCTGTTCTTCCGTCTGCTGTTCTCTTCTCTGTCTACTTCTGATGATCCTCCTCACTTGTCCGCTAGCCTCTGGACTTCCTCTTCTTGGGGCTCCTTCGCTCTTGTGCTCCTTCCTTTGACATCTAGACCGGTCTCTATTCACTGACCGTCCTTGTTCCTGCGTCTTCGGGCTCCCTCCTCTGTCTCCTCTCTTATGTACTTCTTCCTCTCCTGTCTCTCCACTTGCCTTTTTATCTTCAAGTCCAGCCTGATGGATTAACCAATAAGTATTTTGGCTCCACCCTTCAGATGTCCACTGGTTCCCATGAGCGTTCTGATTGTGTGTCATTCAAATTGCCCCATGACTTATATGTCGTAAGTCAATTGTCCAATAGTCCACACCTCTAAATATTTAATTGGTCAGCTGGTCAAGTTGGTCATTCCTTTATTTAAAAACCGTGTGCAATAGCATCCTAACACATGTCACCTAACAGGTGTCATGCATGTCAATCTACATCAATTTCATCTATACAATTATCTTGACTTTCATGTCGTAGGTTTTATTGCATTATTTTTTGCTTTTCATTGTGTCTGCCTTTTCTATTCGTCTTTTTTGTTTTGTTTACACGTGTCAACGTCCAGTCACTGCTTTGTTATCACTGGACCATCCTACTTTTTGACGTCCCTCCTTTGTATTATCTACATCTCAGCATCACTGAGTCTCGTCTTTTTTTCTATTCACTGTTTACTTTTGTCTGTGTCTTGTTCTAGTGTCATGTAAGTTTTTTACACCTTTCTTATCCTTTCCTACCTATTTTTCTCTGTCGCTATTTTGTATACAGTATATTTTTGTAAACATATTCATTAATAATAAAAATAATAACAACTATAATCATTACTTACAAGGCCATGCTACATAATTCCCCATGTTTGTAGTCATATTGTTAACATTATGACTACAAAAAAACTAGCAAAGTGCCTTGTAAGTAATCGTATATATATCTTATATCCTTCCCGTGCTGTTAAACGTCACATATTTCTCTGACATGGGTTATTAGTGAGATGCTTCTTTATTGGTTGCAGTCCCATTTACTGACCCTTTTCTTCCAAATGGGGTAATTGTAGCACTTCTCCTGTCCTGTGGTGTTTCTTATTTTTCCTATACCAGATTAAAGAGTATGTGCAACCAAGCTATTCCAACCTCTTTCACACATTTGATTAAATAATTGGGTATTCCATCTTATCCTGGAGCTTTATTCATTGGAACTTTTTAATTGCAAATATTCTGTAAGATCTTGTAGAAAAACTGTGGCCAATGATCAAACCGCAAACAAATGAAACTCAGATGATATTTAGAAAATATATTAGCCGTCTTCTTCCTAAGGCAACTAACAGAAAAATCAGTTGAACACAATCAGATACTGCACACAGCCTATGTAGATTAAAAAACTTGTAAGTAATAGACTACCCAAATATGTTTCCATCTGAACAACATACACAAGAAAAAAAATCACTTTGCAGTCAACTCCCCTTGTTTTTAGTCAGAATGTTAACCGTCAATTACATTGACTGCTTTGTCTAAATACATGTAATTAAATCTGTCCCTATTTTGTTTACAGTATATTTTTGTAATCATATTCATTAATAATAATAACAACAACTATAATCATTACTTACAAGGCCATGCTATAAGGAAAGTAATTTCTTCTGAATTGTTGGAGCATTTCAGTGCTGAGGGAGATAACTTTTTGGCTAAAATCATAACAGGTGATGGAACCTGGGCATATCATTTTGAACCTGAGACAAAAAGACAGTCAATGGAGTGGCATCGTCTCCATGCCATTAAGAGATATTAGGGATACAGTGTTAGGCACGTATTTTCCATGACCTTCGGCACATGAAAGTGTGATGTAGCCATTATCACAAGCCTGATCGCATTTACCTTCATAGATTTATCTGGTACCCGTTTTTTTAGGCTGGGTGATCATAACAAGTGACAAAACCTGGACACATCATTTTGAATCTGAGACAAAAAGACAGTCAATGGAGTGGCATCATCCACAATCACCACAAAGAAAGCTGGAAAGGTTATGATCACTGTCTTTTGGGACATTGAAGATGTGATTCTTTGTGGATGTTATACCAAGAGTAGAGACAATCAATTTGCAAGCTTACATTAAAACAATGAAAAAACTAAATCAACATTTTCACAGAGTTTGGCCGCACAAGAATCCAGCAGACCTGCTGCTCCTTCACAACATTGTGTGCCCTCACACAAGTCTGGCAACATGGGAAGCAATTGGCACCCTCTGTTTTCCATCTGTTTGGTCCACTTAAAGAGCACTCCGAGGGGTAAGATTTAGGGATGACGAAGGAGTGATTCATGCAGCGAAGAAATGGCTGCATATTCAAGACAAAATCTGGTACGGGCTAGGAATACATGCACTTGTTTCACGCTGGCATAAAGCCATACAAGTTGATGGGGATTATGTTGAATAATACCGATGTTTACATGATATATCCATGTATACTGTGTATAAATTTCATGCTTTTTGAATAAACAGCTCCTGTGAAAAACATGTGGTGCATTACTTTCTGAACGCCCCTCGTATTACCTTCTATATTTTAAAAAAAAAAACTGAATTTAAGCAATATACCTAATTTCACATTCTTGTACCTTAATTATCAGCCAAAATGCCATGAATTAACACTAGTGTTTGCATTTATACTGTAAATATGAGGGCGAGTCAAAAAGTAACCTTAATTTTACTCTTTTTTTTGGGGGGGGGGGAGGGGGAATCTTAATCAAATAGCAGACAGCTGTAGTACTAATATATTATGCTGTGCCTCTCTACATTTTAATAGCCCAACCACAGAGGCAAGTCTGATTTTCTGGTAAAAGCCATTAAACATTGTCAACTCTGATGATAGAAGCTACCTAGCACTTGAGAACAACTACATTCAGGAATATGTAACACTGAAACTACATGGTTTGAACTCAAAATTCAGTTACACCTAACATTCTCCTTCTCTACAATCATATTCCCTCTGTACTAAGTTCTACTCCTTCCTCACCTGCAAAACATTTCAGAACCTCCTCACCGCATCAGATTACAAACCCTCTACACCAACTACATTCACTTATTCCACCCACCCCTTTTCTCAACTAAATCACCACTCTATCACTCTCCCTTTTCTGCGGTCCCCACTCTCATCATTACTACCTACCTACCACACATTTGCAAGTCTCCATTTAAACATTCTCAAAACTCTATTGTACACACTTCTTACAAGTCACAGCTAAGTGCTCCATTTATTCTGGTTTTTTTTTTCATTCCAATTTGTTGTATAGCAGTCGTGTGAATTTATATTTTATCTTCTTTCCCTATTTCTTTGTCCTGTATGTTTTTGTATAATTAAGGTGCAAACTGAAACATCATAACTTTTTTCTTAAACAGTTTTATCATTCTCTACACAAACATGTGTCCAGAGGCATACTGATCATTCTGGAAGTTCATCAGCAGATCACATCACAGATGGCAGCTCCCTTAGAAGCATGCACAAGAAAAGAACAATGCAGTTATTCATTTCTTTGCAAGTGAAGATGAGAAACCTGCAGATATTCATTGCAAAATGAAGAGGCAGTATGAGGACAAGTATATGTCACTTCAGCAAGTAGATGGATGCACAGGAAGTTTAAAAGTGGAATCTCAAATCTGGCAGATGCACTTTGTTAATGGGAACGTCCGCATTTTTCTTCTATGGCGCGGGAAGAGTTAAGGTCTGCCTTACACAGTGAATAGGCCTGACTTGACTCTAATACTAAAGTGGAATGAATGATATGGGAAAACTAGCAGGTAAAAATCAATGAGGTGGGTGGAGAATTGAAGACCAGTTGTGCCTTGGTACATCACATCATTCATGAAGTGCTGCAATACTGAAAAGATATGGGGGGGGGGGGGGGGGGGTTTATAGTTAAATTTTTCAAAAGGATAGAAAGAGTGAAAAAAATGGGACCTCCATCTATTTTCATTACTACAACCAGTTTTTCTGCAGTCATCACTTTTCTTTTCTGTCACAACACAACACTGAAAAGTCTCTGCAAGACTGCTATCAAAACAACTAACCCTGATATGAAAAAATGTCAGGGAAATGTTTTGAAGCTAACAAGATGGCTTTCTTTAATGTTTAATCATTAGAAATAAATACTGGGTATACTGCTTCCAGTCAGAGACAAAGTAAGCTGTGAGAAGTGGCAACATTCTTTTATGCTGAAACCAAAAGTTCCACACAACTCCATTCATTCATTCATTCATTTGCATGTCCCTTGCAGAACTTTGCCTCCCAAACAGCACTCCTGTAAGCCCCTCGGTTGTGAGCAAGATGGCCTGCCACTGATGCATTCATTTGCAGATCCTCAACGATGTCTTGCAGCCATCTTCGCCTTGGTCTTCCTCTCTTTCTTTTTCCCGTTATGTACCCTTCCAAGATGGTCTTTTCTAAATTATCATGACATTTAATATGTCCAAAATATTTAAGTTTTCTCTCTTTATTCCTCTTTACTAGCCAGCCTTCTTCAATATTAAGCTCTTGTAGTATAGATATATTTGTTCTTTTTTGTGTCCACGATATTTGAAGAACTCTTCTGTAGCATTTACATTCAAAGGCATTTATGTGTTTCTCAGCTGTTTTGTTAAGTGTCCAGGTCTCACAGGCATATGTTGCGATGGGAAAGATGCATGCCCTTAAAAATCTTATTTTTGTGGTTCTGTCTCTTCCTCTCCACAGATTCTTTAGTTGTTTTACTTTCTGAAGAGCGATAGATGTCCTCCTTTTAATGTCACTCATTGTATCTCCATTATTAGTTAGTAGTGATCCAAGATATTCAAAACTCTCAACTTCTTCCAGTTTTTCCTCATTGATACATATTTCAGCTGCCTAGTTAGTTTTGTCAGTTGTCATCAATTTAGTTTTCTTTGCATTAAGATAGAGGTTTTGCTCTTCGCTGTTCTTACGGACTGATGTAATTAGTTTTTTCCATTCCTTTTTGTGTTGTGGACTGTAATACTGTGTCATCAGCATATCTAATCTCTGGTATTTCATAACCTCCAATTGTTATGGCATCGTAATATTCTTTGTCTACATCTTCTCTAACATTCCTCATTATATTTTCAGTATACAAGTTAAATAGGTAAGGTGACAATATGCACCCCTGACGGACCCCTTGTTTTATGTCAAACCACACAACTCCATTGACTGGAATTCTTCTGGCACTGATGACCCAATCCTGGAACATTACATGGTCAGAGGAAGCACTATCAACAGTAAAGCATACTGTGATCTTCTTGAGAACCACCTGAAACCTGCTCACAACATCATGGTCTGCTCAGTTCTAGTGTGTTGTTACAGTATGATAACGTGTCTCCTGCATATTCAATGACCTTGCACCGTATGATTATATGTTTGGACCCCTCAGGGAGGTGCTAGGTGAGATAAAAAAAAAAAAACAGATTAAAGAGATCATGCATTGTTGGCTCCTAGGTCGGTCAGAATTTTTGTTTAGGAATATAGGTCTTAATGAGGCAGTGACAGACCTGCACTGAACATGTTGAGACCTATGCTGAACAGTGATAAGCAATTTTAAATCACATTTTTACATTTTTTTTTAAATTAAGGTTGTTTTTTTTTCTATCCTCTTATTTAGGAAGAAGACAGAAATTAGGTAAATAAAAGCATTTAACTGAAAAAGAACATGAATGACAAACATGGACACATTTGCCAAAAAACTAATTACTTACCCTTCTCCGATAAAAATTCCATCAATGACTTCATCATATGCCCTGCTAGGTAGCATCACAAGACCACCAGATGGTGCTGTAATGATTTTTTCCAGTTCCTCTATGGTACATGGTCGATCATCATTAAACAGTGTGTTCATTTTTCACTTCCACATTAAACTTCTATAGCTTACAGTTATGAAATCACTTCAGGCTGTTTTAACTTAAAGTTATTAAGTCACTTCAGTCTGTTTCAACCTAAAAATTAGGAAATCACTTCAGGCTGTTTCAACTTAAAAATTAGGAAATCACTTCAGGTTGTTTTAACTTGTTTAACTTGATGCCAGTCTCAGATAAGACACTAGAAGATCTCTGTCAGGATATAATCCACAGTACAGGGAATATTCAGGCTGGGTCAGGCAGCAGGGAGGCAATGCAGCCCTCCGACGAGACCAGAGACAAGATTAACTTTCCACCAGCAAGTGCAAAAAGCATATGGGAAAACCTAGACGCAGGATTATGCAAAGAACTGGACAAACAGCTAAGAGGAAAAAACCTGGAGCAAAAGCTGGAAGCATTTGGTAACATCATATATCTTCACTGCCACAAAGAGTTTGGAACCAAACAGGCAAAAAGAGAAAAAGTGACACCAAGAAAGTCCAGAAGACAGAGGAACAAAGAAGCAATAAGACAGCAGAAGAACCATGCCCGGAAAATGTTCAAGAAGGCACATGAACCAGAAAAAGAAGGACTAGGACAGGTTTGGCACCATCTAAAATCCCAGCACAATGCCCTTTGCAGAGCTGAAAGACTAATGTAAAAGGAATAGGGAAACCAGATACGCAAGAGAGAAGGTCTGCAGTGATCCTTTCAGATTTGCCAAGCAGTTATTTGAACAGCCAAAATCAGGTAAACTGAAAGCAGGTAAGGAGGTGCTCGAGGAACATCTGAGCAAGACATACTCTGATAAAAATCAGCATACACCTCTCGAGCAGATGAAAGGTCTAGTGTGGCCCTGTGCACCAGGCAGCAAATTCAAATGCACCCCACCAAGCTTACAAGAGGTAGAGAGCGTTGTAAGAAAAGCTAAAGGCAAGTCAGCACCAGGCCCAAATGGCGTTCCTTACATACTATACAAAAGTATAGTACTAAAGAAGCTTCATAAACTCCTACAAACAGCATGGACCAAAGGAGTCATATGTAAAGAATGAAAAAAGGCTAACGGAGTATACATCCCCAAGGAGCAGAATTTCACTGAAATCAACCAGTTCAGACCGATCTCACTTCTGAATGTGGAAGGAAAGATATTCTTCTCTGTGATGGCAAAAAGACTAACAACATACCTCCTAGACAATGATTACGTTGATACATCCGTGCAGAAGGGAGGAATCCCAGGTTCCCCAGGATGTCTCAAGCATGCTTCAAAGATCTGAGAAGCTATTCAGCAGGCAAAATCTGGAAAGCAAGATCTACAGGTAACATGGCTTGACCTAGCCAATGCGTATGGCTCAGTACCACACCAGATGATATGGCTAGCACTAGACATGTATCATGTGCCAAAAGAAATCACAAATATGCTGAAAAGGTACTTCACAGGGTTCCTCATGAGGTTTGGAATATCAGGATATATTACAAGATGGATCGAGCTCCAGGTAGGAATTGCAATGGGTTGTACAATATCTCCCATACTGTTCGTACTAGCCATGCAAGTAATCATAAGAGCAGCAGAAGGCCCAAGATTCAGAAATGGATGTCAAATGCCACCACTAAAAGCATTCATGGATGACACAACAGTAATAACAACCAGTGAAGCACAGGCACGAAAGATGTTAGAGAGTTTGGACAGCCTTATCATATGGTGCCGCATGAGCTTCAAGCCAAAGAAGTTAAGGAGTCTGTCACTTAGAAAAGGGAAAGTGACAGAAAGATCGTACACAGTGGCAAATCAAATAATCCCAACTGTAGGGGAAGAGCCAGTGAAGAGCCTTGGCAGAGTATATGATGCATCCATGAAGGACCCAAGTGCTGTGAAGCAGGTTATAGAAATGGCGCAGAATGGACTGAGCATCATAGACAAAAGCAGGCTACTGGGTAAGTTCAAAATATGGTGCCTCCAGTTCATGCTGATTCCAAAACTGATGTGGCCACTACTCATTTACGAAGTAAGTACCAGCACAGTAGAGGCAGTCGAAAGAAAGATAAATAAAGCCATAAGAAAGTGGCTGGGTGTACCACCAGGATTAACTGATGTAGCGCTGTACTGCAAGAAGAGCAAACTGCAGCTGCCATTCAAATCTGTGGTGGAAGAATACAAGGTAGGAAAAACAAGACTTGCAATGATGCTACAAGAATCTACAGATCCGGTGGTACGAGAAGTGCAGCCAACACTTAAAACTGGATGAAAATGGAAAGTAGGTGAGGAAGTGACCACAGCCAGGGAAACACAGGAGCTGAAAGAAGTAATAGGATACACCCAGACCAACAGAAGGGGATTTGGTCATGGCGAAATCAAATGGTGGTCAAAGGCCTCCTACAAGGAAAGAAGGGATATGATCATCAGTGAAGTAAGGAATTCAGAGGATGACAAGCAGGTCCAGAAGGCAGTCCAACAATCACAACAAGGGCAGTGGACAACATGGGAGGAAGTCCTGCAGAGATCACTAACATGGAATGATATCTGGAAAATGGCACCCTTGAGGCTCAGCTTCATCATCAGAGCTACTCATGACCTTCTGCCTACAGGCTCCAACCTATACAAATGGGGTGTATCAGAAGATACAAAGTGCCCTCTCTGCAACAAAAGGTAAACATTGGAACATGTGCTGGCAGCATATAGAGTGTCTTTAGGGCAAGGACGGTACACCTGGCGGCACAACAGAGTGCTGCAGGAACTAGCAGCCATCGTAGACAGGGCAAAAGATAAAGCAAATAACAGCAAAAGAGTTGAAGTCCCACCTAAATACTTCATAGGCACTGGTACGACATCAAATATTGAAATCAGAGACATTCCCTTACCTTCAATGCTAGATGGTACAAATGACTGGGATGTGATAGTGGACCTTCCAGGAAGAAGAGAATACCCGACTGCCATCAAGAACACAGGAATGCGACCAGACATTGTAGTATACTCCACAGAAAAACAGGAATTAATAATGATCGAGCTTACGGTCCCGTACGAAACTAGAATAGAGGAACAGCATTTATTCAAATTGGAGAAGTACAATGATCTGGTCAAGCAACTGAGGCAGGGGGCAGGAATCAGGGCAAAAGTGATAGTTGTAGAAGTGGGAGCAAGAGGATTCATAGCAACATCAGCATATGACCTATGTAAGCAACTGGGCATAAAGGGACAAGCAAGAGCAAGGGCACTGAGAAGCCTTTCAGAAACAGCAGAAAAGGCCTCATGGTGGCTGTGGAGTATGCGAAACAAGCATTGGGAACATAAGTAATTTCATTTGCCACAACCAAGACCAGTCCTCCATAGCTAAATCGCTAAAGACGCACTTCAAAAGTGCAGTGCCAACTGGAAGATCATGGGTTCAATCCCAGGACCGGGAAGAAAAAAAAAAAAAAAGCCCACCCCCCTTAGAGTGTCAGGAGTTTAATAGGCCCGAAACACTTGTCTGGGGGGGTACTTCCTCTGATGATCTGAAGGAGTTGTGTTGTTGTTCCGCTCTCTACAGTAGAGAGTTTCCTGCATAACTTAAAGTTATTAAGTCACTTCAGTCTGTTTCAACTTAAAAATTAGGAAATCACTTCAGGTTGTTTTAACTTAAAGATATGAACTCACTTCAGGCTGTTTCAACTTAAAAGTTAGGAAATCACTTCAGGTTGTTTTAACTTAAAGTTATTAAGTCACTTCAGTCTGTTTCAACTTAAAGTTATTAAGTCACTTCAGTCTGTTTCAACTTAAAAATTAGAAATCACTTCAGTCTGTTTCAACTTAAAAATTAGAAATCACTTCAGTCTTAGAAATCACTTCAGTCTGTTTTAACTTAAAGTTATTAAGTCACGTCAGTCTGTTTCAACTTAAAAATTAGAAATCACTTCAGTCTTAGAAATCACTTCAGTCTGTTTCAACTTAAAGTTATTAAGTCACTTCAGTCTGTTTTAACTTAAAGTTATTAAGTCACTTCAGTCTGTTTTAACTTAAAGTTATTAAGTCACTTCAGTCTGTTTTAACTTAAAGTTATTAAGTCACTTCAGTCTGTTTTAACTTAAAGTTATTAAGTCACTTCAGTCTGTTTTAACTTAAAGTTATTAAGTCACTTCAGTCTGTTTTAACTTAAAGTTATTAAGTCACTTCAGTCTGTTTTAACTTAAAGTTATTAAGTCACTTCAGTCTGTTTTAACTTAAAGTTATTAAGTCACTTCAGTCTGTTTCAACTTAAAGTTATTAAGTCACTTCAGTCTGTTTCAACTTAAAGTTATTAAGTCACTTCAGTCTGTTTTAACTTAAAGTTATTAAGTCACTTCAGTCTGTTTTAACTTAAAGTTATTAAGTCACTTCAGTCTGTTTCAACTTAAAAATTAGAAATCACTTCAGTCTGTTTCAACTTAAAAATTAGAAATCACTTCAGTCTGTTTCAACTTAAAAATTAGAAATCACTTCAGTCTGTTTCAACTTAAAAATTAGAAATCACTTCAGTCTGTTTCAACTTAAAAATCACTTCAGTCTGTTTCAACTTAAAAATTAGAAATCACTTCAGTCTGTTTCAACTTAAAAATTAGAAATCACTTCAGTCTGTTTCAACTTAAAAATTAGAAATCACTTCAGTCTTAGAAATCACTTCAGTCTGTTTTAACTTAAAGTTATTAAGTCACTTCAGTCTGTTTTAACTTAAAAATTAGAAATCACTTCAGTCTGTTTCAACTTAAAAATTAGAAATCACTTCAGTCTTAGAAATCACTTCAGTCTGTTTTAACTTAAAGTTATTAAGTCACTTCAGTCTGTTTTAACTTAAAGTTATTAAGTCACTTCAGTCTGTTTCAACTTAAAGTTATTAAGTCACTTCAGTCTGTTTCAACTTAAAAATTAGAAGTCACTTCAGGTGTTTTAACTTAAAGTTATGATACTACTTCTGAATGTTTCAACTATTCTAACTTAAGGTTAAGACACTATTCCTGGCTGTCCTAATTTAAATCTGACACATTGCTCCTGGTTATTTTATAAATCTTTACTACTATTTCAGCTGACAGCACAGATAAACAAAACCTGTTATGTTCAGTGTTTATGTGGAAATCCTCAGTAAGTTCATGTGCTGAAAAAAATCTGTAGAAGAAAATTTTATGTCCTTTCTAAAGTGAGATGTCAGTAACATGTAATGTAGAGTGTAATGTAATATGTATTGTAAGGTTAGGCGATTTTCATCTTAAAAGGCAACTTTGAAGCAGACAGATGTCAGCTGTTTGTGAAATTTGCCAAGCATCATTTGTTCAGCATTTTCTTTTAAGACTGATTCTACCAATATCTGATTAGCATAACTGGCCACATGAACAACACAGCATGTTTATGCTAGAAGGGGGGTTTTATCCTTTTCTGTTTGTTTATTTTGTCTTCATTTCTGCTCACCACCTTTCATCCTTGGATTACACAGCAATCTAGCATTCTGTTACAGAACTGTATCTTAATTTTTTTTAAATCTACCTCATGGTCTGCTTTCCTTTACAACTGCATCATATAATCTAATTTCCTATGTAACTTCACCATATACCACAATATCTAATTTCCCATGTAACTTCACAATATACCATAAAATCTGTTTTCCTATAGAACTTCATCATGTGCCATATCTGTTTTTCTATAGGACTTCACCAGTAGTACCAAGTTCAGTCCCAACAGTGGGATTTTTTTCTGGTACACACCAAAAAGGCCACGGGGTTCAACCAGACTCTAAAAATGGGTACCAGAGAAATCTGGGAAGGTAAAGCGGCCAGGCATGATACTGACCACATCACACTTTTATGTGCCAAAGGTCATGAAAAATATAGGCGTAAAACTGTATTCCCCAATATGCCTTAATGGCATGGAAAAAGGTATTTTACCTTTACCTATGGAACTTAACCATATAATCTAATTTCCTGTGTAACTTCACCATTTACCATAACATCTGTTTTCCTGTAGAACTATGCACCTTCACCATATACGATAATACCTGCTTTTGGATATGGTTGTCATCAAACCTTGCTCCATATCCTAGTCATCTTAACATTATGCTACAGACTGCTGTCATCATGAATGGAGGTGTAGCATGCTGCACATTTTCATCAGAATGTGTTACTTTGCATTGTCACCTGATGTTCATTATTTAATAAAGGCAGCAAAGAGTGAAACCATTCAGGTACAATTAGATGGAGGTGTATGGTAGTTATATGAAAACAGATAATGTTAGGTGCATGATGCAGTTTTATAAAAACATGTAAAGAGAGGGAGGTGTATGGTGCAGTTTTATGAAAACAGGTAGAATGGGAGGTGTATGGTGCAGTTTTATGAAAACAGGTAGAAAGGGAGGTGCATGGTGCAGTTTTATGAAAACAGGTAGAGGGAGGCAGAGGTGTATGGTGCAGTTTTATGAAAACAGGTAGAGGGAGGAAAGCATAGATCTGCATCTAATTCTACAACATAAAACAAGAAGTGTTAGGTATTGATGTCTGCATTAAGTGACAAAAAAAATTATCCATTTAAATATGAGAAGTGAATGCCCCAAGGTTATCCAGAATTCTGAAATGCAGTCATACATTGTTGTGTAGTCAGCACCAAAGCAGGACCAAATAATGATTGAGTTTATGGTCCCATATGAAAGCCAAGTAGAGGGGAATCACTAGTGAGAAGCCATGTCAAGTAATTGAAACAAACTGTGCAGTCATGGCTAAAGTGACAGCTATAGAGGTCTGAACGAAAGTATTCGTAATGGCATTAGCATACAAAACTGGATACATGCACCAAGGAATAGCAACAGCGGAAAAGGCTTCATGCAGTCAATGGACAGCTTAATATGTCAGAAGTGACTGGTCCCGTATGCGGAATAGCCAATATACTATGCAAAGCGAGAGATAGCGGTTGCTTAATTTCGTGAAAGGAAAACAAGAAAATAAAAACACCAGATAACCATGGGCAGGTAAAGGTTTACCTGCGGAGGCACTTATCTAATGATGATCTAGTGAGTTGTATTCTTATCTCACTCTGTCATTGCACGATATGTCTTGGAGGGGGGAATCATTCCTCACCGCAAACTGTAAACGTCGTCACGTTCGTAGATAAACAGTAATGTTTTATCACTTCCTTCTGTGAGGCACAAAAAATCTGCTACAAACATAGCAACCTGGTGGAACAAATAGTTGCTATCATTGCAACTATCCAGTCGTTGTTAATCAGTACTGAGCAAAATAAATATTTTTTTACAAAAGTTAAATATTGCATTAAGGTTTTTTTTTCTTTAATTTGACTTGCATATTATGATAATCTGAATGAATTATATTTGTTCTCTTTATTATCAATTAATTTTTTTACGTGCTCTCCTTGTTACAAAACAAAGGATGTGTCGTCTGTCGTAATTTTGTTTTGTTTTCTTTTGCTTCTTGCAAATGACACAGGAGACGATGACATTTTACCACGAATAGGTATGGCAGTTATTTTACACATTAACTGAATATCTGATATGAATGTAGACATGAATTATTTCAGACCCGAAAACTTTTAAGTGAGCGCTTACATTCATTCATTCCTTTGCATGTCCCTTGCAGAACTTTGCCTCCCTAACAGCACTCCTGTAGGCAGCTCGGTTGTGAGCAAGATGGCCTGCTGCTGCTGCGTCCATTTCCAGATCGTCAACGATGTCTTGCAGCCATCTTCGTTTCGGTCTGCCTCTTTTTCTTTTTCCCATTATGTATCCTTCCAATACGGTCTTCTCTAATTTATCATGACGTTTAATGTGTCCAAAATATTTAAGTTTTCTCTCTTTAATCCTCTTTACTAGCCAGCCTTCTTCAATATTAAGCTCTTGTAGTATAGATATATTTATTCTTTTTTGTGTCCACGATATTTGGAGAACTCTTCTATAGCATTTACATTCAAAGGCATTTATGTGTTTCTCAGCTGTTTTGTTAAGTGTCCAGGTCTCACAGGCATATGTTGCGATGGGAAAGATGCATGCCCTTAAAAATCTTATTTTTGTGGTTCTGTCTGCTCCTCTCCACAGATTCTTTATTTGTTTTACTTTCTGAAGAGCGATAGATGTCCTCCTTTTAATTTCCCTCATTGTATCTCCATTATTAGTTAGTAGTGATCCAAGATATTCAAAATTCTCCACTTCTTCCAGTTTTTCCTCATTGATACATATTTCAGTTGCCTTGTTTGTTTTGTCAGTTGTCATCACTTTAGTTTTCTTTGCATTAAGATAGAGGTTCTGCTCTTCGCTGTTCTTGCGGACTGACATAATTAGTTTTTCCATTCCTTCTTGTGTTGTGGACAGCAATACTGTGTCATCAGCATATCTAATCGCTTACAGTTTCCTCAAATACCCCGGATTGTGTCTATATAGAAGACTCAGTTAATTAGCGTTGCTCATGGGGATTAGCAGATGCAAGATATCTCTGGCTTGTGTGTGTACAGTAGACTCCCAGTTAACCGGCTCCCATGGGGATTAGCAGATGCAAGATATCTCTGGCTTGTGTGTATACAGTAGACTCCCAGTTAACTGGCTCCCATGGGGATTGGCAGATGCAAGATATCTCTGGCTTGTGTGTGTACAGTAGACTCCCAGTTAACCGGCTCCCATGGGGATTAGCAGATGCAAGATATCTCTGGCTTGTGTGTATACAGTAGACTCCCAGTTAACCGGCTCCCATGGGGATTGGTAGATGCAAGATATCTCTGGCTTGTGTGTAGACTCTCAGTTAACCGGCTCTCATGGGGATTGGCAGATAGATGCTGAATGTTTCTGGATGCTTTGGGGGTTAATATTAAAAATAGGCCTATTACTATATCTCATACCATAAACTCTGTATTGAGTTGATATTAATATTGAAATAAGTAATTAGAAGCAAATAAAGGCAAAATTAATATTACAGTTTTATTGTTAAAACAACTTTGTGAATGCGGCGTGCAGTTTTACGTAAATGGCATTTGATCGAATTCTGTAGAGTAGACAAAGTAAGAGAACAGTTTTGTAGGATTAGACTCGGAAAAATCGTAAACAAAGCACTTTAGTGAGATATGAGAGAAAGAAAAATCATGAGAGAATTACCTGGGATCTGAAACTCCAATAGGATGAGCAGCCATCTAGCCAGGAGAGAATGGCATACTAACTGCACTATCTCACACATACATGTAGAATAGACAGAACTACAAAAATAACATTTTTAAGGGCATGCATTTTCCCCATTGCAGCATATGCCTGTGAGACCTGGACACTTAACAAAACAGCTGAGAAACACATAAATGCCTTTGAATGTAAATGCTACAGAAGAGTTCTTCAAATATCATGGACACAAAAAAGAACAAATATATCAATACTACAAGTACTTAATATTGAAGAAGATTGGCTAGTAAAGAGTATTAAAGAAAGAAAACTTAAATATTTTGGACATATTAAATGTCATGACAATTTAGAGAAGACTGTCTTGGAAGGATATATAATGGGAAAAAGAAAGAGAAGAAGACAAAACCTAAGATAGATGCAAGACATTGTTGATGGTCTGCGAATGAATGCATCAGCAACAGGACATCTTGGTTACAACCGAGAGGCCTATAGGAATGCTGTTAGGGAGGCAAAGTTCTGCAAGGGACATGCAAATGACAGACTGACTGGCATTCAGTAAACTTTTAAATTTAATGAACTTCACAGACATTGCATTTTCATTACTCTAACTGGTTAGTCTTTTTTTTTTAATCATGGTTTCCCAAAGCTGCTGTTTCTTATTTTTGAAAAAATGTATGGTGTTTGTGGTGTGTTCTTTATGTTTAGTATTGAGACGTCTTTACAATTTGTATGGTTTCATGACCTCATTGGGCAGACAGTATGTTGTAATTAACTCTTTCACTCATGAATTAATGTCCATGCTCTGCCATAATAGATTTTGATGAGAAATTTTGATGGAAAGAAACTGGAAGGAAGTTACTCCATAATTTAAAAATACAGGATAGGTTAAAAATATGCTATTTCCATATTATTTAGACCGTCCAAATACCGCCTTGAGCTTTGACTCACATAGGCATGCGAGATCTACCAGCCCTGCCAGTGGTGTTTCGGAGTGAAAGAGTTAATACACACTGTCGTAGTTGCTTGACTTCTGAGCTTAAACAAGTTCACATCAAGCCACTCAGCAGGTATTCCTTGCTGTAATGGTGGCATCTTCTAAGCATCTTGAACGGATACACCTTCATCAACATCATCAGTACTTCAGATTCAGTCAGCGATTCATACTGAGTTTCAGCCAAAATGTACTGTTATGAAATTCACCGCAGTAACATCAAAAAGTCACTTTACCTGAAATAACCAGATGCTTTTATGCATCAAAATTGAAGAAGAAACACAATCTTACTCCATCTCTCTCTTTCACAATACATGGTCTTCAATTTAGACATGAATTTTTTTATGTGTTGAAAACAGACATAGCTTGAGAACTCCAGGTAGCATGAGACATTCTGAGATTGTGACAGCACAGCGTGGAGAGAGGCTGCTGGAACAGCAAATTCAGTAGCAGGTGAGGCTAGATACAGCCTCTTTGTTGACAGTTGCCGGTTGTAGCAAATGTATTCTTTTTTAGTTCGCCACTACAATAGCAGTGTAATTTTCTTTTCTTTTTTTAATGTTAGTGGAGGCGGTAGGTTAGAAACACCAGGTTTTACAGAAACAAGTGAGAGAGATAAGTTATATTTTTTGTCTTTCTTCTTTTCATTCATTCTTTCTGACAAACTCAACATTTTTTCCACTGAACTTATTGCAGCACTAACTTATGTAAATAAAATCAGTTTTATGGATGTGAAGATAGCAGTGGCTAACAAATAAGTAGATCCACAATGCTGATGTTATATCCTGTATTTTTTTCTCAACTTTCAGGGTCTGTGATTTCTAGGAAAGGGAAATGGCTGTTACCACAGTGGAGGACATACTGTGGGCCATGAGTGAAGACAAACCTAACATTACTACATTTTCTCCCTTATGCTGGCTTTCTCACACATTCATTGAATGAGATAGCAGTGGCCATCTTGAGAAATAACCTTGATAGACAAGTGTTCATGGTTTTATTGGTGTGTTTATGTAGGTAATGACAATTATTTTAAAGTGTATTCACATTTTTTTTTTTTTGGTTCTGTGGCATAAATGAAGGAAATCACTGGCCTTGTTGACACCAAAATAAGACTAGTGTTAGATTGTTGTTGTACTGTAAACAGCTGCTAATGATGGAGATAATGAGATCGGGCTGGATCTGGTATGGATGCAGTGATTTTCTTAAAATAGGTCCAAGAACTTTAATGGAGCACGTCACTCCCACCAGTCATAATAGATATGACAAAAACTTTGTAATGATATGTGGAGGAATAAGTAAGCAGAATCTGTCTTCAGACAGACATTTTGTAATAATAGGTGGAGGAGTAAGTAAGCAGAATCTATCTACAGACAGACATTTTGTAATAATAGGTGGAGGATTAAGTAAGCAGAATCTGTCTACAGACAGACATTTTGTAATAATAAGTGGAGTAGTAAGTAAGCAGAATCTATCCACAGACAGACATTTTGTAATAATAGGTGGAGGAGTAAGTAAGCAGAATCTATCTGCAGACAGACATTTTGTAATAATAAGTGGAGTAGTAAGTAAGCAGAATCTATCTACAGACAGACATTTTGTAATAATAGGTGGAGGAGTAAGTAAACAGAAGAACACACACAGGAATCAGCTTGGTGTTGATCCAGATTTGAGATTAAAAGTAGGAAATGTTGAACCAGATGTGGAGGTGATTGTTTTGAATAAAAAGAGGCATGATTTCTCACACACCATATTCAGATTGGTTAGCTGTCATACTTTTCATATTCTGTTCATTTATCAGAAAAAGTAAGAATGTTAATCGTACTAGCCATGCAAGTAATCTTGAAAGGAGCAGAAGGCCCAAGGTTCAGAAATGGATGTCAGATGCCACCACTAAAAGCATTCATGGATGACACAGCAGTAATAACAACCAACAAAGCACAGACACAAAAGATGTTAGAGCGTTTAGACAGCCTTATCATATGGTGCCGCATGAGCTTCAAGCCAAAGAAGTCAAAGAGTCTGTCACTCAGAAAGGGGAAAGTGATAGAAAGATTGTACACAGTGGCAAATCAAATAATCCCAACTGTAGGGGAAGAGCCAGTGAAGAGCCTTGGCAGAGTATATGATGCATCCATGAAGGACTCAAGCGCTGTGAAGCAGGTCATAGAAATGGCACAGAATGGACTGAACATCATAGACAAAAGCAGGCTACTGGGGAAGTTCAAAATATGGTGCCTCCAGTTCATGCTGATTCCAGAACTGATGTGGCCACTACTCATTTACGAAGTAAGTACCAGCACAGTAGAGGCAGTCGAAAGAAATCCATAAGAAATTGGCTGGGCATACCACCAGGATTAACTGTACTGTACTGCAAGAAGAGCAAACTGCAGCTGCCATTCAAATCTGTGGTCATAGAATACAAAGTAGGAAAGACAAGGCTTGCAATGATGGTACAAGAATCTACAGATCCAGTGGTACGAGAAGTGCAGCCAGGGAAACACAGGAGCTGAAAGAAGTAATAGGATACACCCAGACCAACAAAAGGGGATTTGGTCATGGTGGAATCAAATGGTGGTCAAAGGCCTCCTGTAAGAAAAGAAGGGATATGATCATCAGCGAAGTAAGGAATTTAGAGGATGAATGTGAGAAGTACAATGATCTGGTCAAGCAACTGAGGCAGGGGGCAGGAGTCAGGGCAAAAGTGATAGCTGTAGAAGTGGGAGCAAGAGGATTCGTAGCAACATCAGCATACGACCTATGTAAGCAACTGGGCATAAAGGGACAAGCAAGAGCAAAGGCATTGAAAAGCTTTTCAGAAACAGCAGAAAAGGCTTCATGCTGGCTGTGGAGTATGCGAAACAAGTATTGAGAACATAAATAATTTTGCTTGTCGCTGCCGATACCAGTCCTCCATGGCTAAATCGCTAAAGATGCACTTCAAAAATGCAGTGCCAACTCAATCCCAGGACAAAAAAGCAACAACTCACAAGACCTCTGGGAGTCATGACCCAGAGGGGCCCACCCCCCTTAGAGTGTCAGGAGTTTAATATGGCCAAAACACTTGTCTGGGGGGGGGGGGCCACTTCCTCTGATGATCTGAAGGAGTTGTGTTGTTGTTCCGCTCTCTATAGTAGAGAGTTTCCTGCATAGTCTGTTTTTTCTTAAATACATTATTGTCATTTTGAAAATTCACAAGTCCTGTTCAGTCCTGGTTAGTTTATGTGTGTCTGAAGATGTTTTCTGTGTACAAGTTGAACAGACATGGAGACACCCCTCTTTATGAAAGTTTTTTTTTTTTTTTATGAAATGTAGCATTTCCTATTAAAAGTTACCCACATTTTCTGAAAAAAAAAAATTTTTGCTTTTAATGCACACAGCTACCATACAGATATGAAATCTTTTTCAACATATGGGGGTCCATGGCTTGGAGTTTGAAATAGCCAGACTTTTGTTAATTGAGAACCACTGCTCAAAAATATGCTTGTCTTATCAGACATGGATCATTTTATGATCCTGCCATTTGAAATGAAGTTTGTTTCATTGGAGATGATAAACAGAGGAATGCCCGTTTGAATTTTCAAATACATCTCTGTATAAAGACAACATACTCATGTCCTCATTTCTTGTCATTTACTGGCACCCTGAGTGTTAGAATCACTTTCTCATCTTTAAATTTCTGAAGCTTATGGAAATAGGAAGTAGGTTTCACTTTTGTATTGCTAGAACAAGGTCCACAAAACTCTCAAAACTGGCATTGATGAAGTCATCTTTTATTGACATGATAAGTAGAGAAGAATGTTTGGCAAGACCTTACAATTTTTGTGAGCAGTTGAAGTACCCAGGCTTTCCTGGGACAATGTGCTGTAGCACTGAAATATTCAGATTCCGTAAAGTTGCTATCATGTTCTGTCACATGGCCTCAAGCACAATACAAATATATACAAAGATGATTATTGTACAAGCTGATATAAGCAATGACCAGAACAAGTCAACTTTCATAGACATCAACTAGAATAAGTCAAACAGCTCTCACAGACATCTACTACAAGTCAAACAGCTCTCACAGACATCTACTACAACAAGTCAAACAGCTCTCACAGACATCTACTACAACAAGTCAAACAGCTCTTACAGACATCTACTACAAGTCAAACAGCTCTCACAGACATCTACTACAACAAGTCAGACAGCTCTTACAGACATCTACTACAAGTCAAACAGCTCTCATAGACATCTACTACAACAAGTCAGACAGCTCTCACAGACACCTACTACATCAAATCAAACAACTTTTCACAGACATCTACTACAACAAATCAAACAACTTTTCACAGACATCTACTACAAGAAGTCAAACAGCTTTCACAGACATTCATAAACTGGTATAAATGTGTCACTAGGTGATTCAGTATTAATAAAGGCAAAAAGAAAAAAACACTGGCCAGGAAATGTTTCTCAATAAAAGTAAAATCATGAAATGTATAAGTTATTGTGAACATGTTTGTCCACACATCTGACACACAGTGTGCAGAGTAATGTAAACAAGTGATCAGGACAAGTTTTACAATCATAAAAAGACGCCAGTGTGATAGTTTGGCCTGCCGCTTCATCAGACGACAACAACAACAGAATGTACAAATGTTCACAAGTGGGAAAATGGTTCATTTTTTTGTGTTTGTATTGTCTAGGAAACCCAAAACATCACACTATGGTCTTGTTACTATTGTAATGGTTGTCCAATACCATTTTTTAAGGTTTAAATGCCATTGTGAAATTTGTTGTAGCTCTTGCCACTGTGAAGTTCTTATACTCAGCAACATGAGTAACGGACCAGTTTTAGTAAATATTTTCAGATGAGAAAACTGGTGAAAATCATTTCTACTGCAAATAGTCGCAGAACATAAGATGCGGCCTGTCATGATTTTCTTGCATACAGACCCATCAAAGGCAATATCCCCAAGACTGCATTTTGTAAACTTCACAACAAGCATGTGCAGACAGTGCATCCCCTCTTGTAGATGTAAAGATATGTTCACATGAAACATTTGCATCATGCAGACAGCATCACAAAATTCTAAATGTTGCTGGAAGACAACTCTGTGTACAGCATTTAACACTTCATATGCGGGAGAGGCAGTTCTAGAATAGTGGAAGCATCTACAGCCTGCCATGGCACTTCTTCCATATCACTCCTCACCAGACTGATGCACTGAGTCTCACGTGAAAGCCAACTTCTGCCTGCCACTCCACTTACTACTGGAGACAACCTCCCTTGCTCTGCAACAGAATCAGCTGCATTGTGAACATGACAGTATGAGCTTTTGAGTTCATTGTCCAATATGACCTGCACTGCTGCCTCATCACCATACTGCTTGTTTGCATTTGGTTAGGCAGTGCATTCATCTTGCTCAATGGAGAAATGTGATGTTCATCACTGACTTCTAGTTCCAGCTGTCTCAGTCTGATGGCCATCAGCATTGTGTATTGCCAACAATTTAATTATTATTGTAATATTTGCCTATTTATGGATACAGTTCAAGTGCTCTTACATCCTTTCTGTGCCGCTAAACATCACATAGGGTTCGCATGGTAGTTCGGCAAGATTTCCTGTCTTCAGCGAGTTTTTCGATCTCAAAAAGGTATGTTATGCCCACTGAACTGGCCTCTCTTAACAGTGTCCTCTTTAGAGTTTCACATGGTCGACCTTTTTCTTCGGCCTGTTGTGTTCCACTTAATAGCTTGTTTTAGGATCCTCTGATTGTTTCTTCTCACCACATGACTGACATATGTCCATCTTCTTTTTCTGATAACCCATGAGACAGGTTGTTGTTTGCTCATCTGTCTTATCTCTGTGTTGTTCTTGAATTTATTCCACTTTATACCGAATATTTTCCTTAGGCATTTGTTTTCGAAAGGGTCTAACGTCTTGTCTGTTTCTTATTTTCCAGCTTTCACTTGCATGAATGAGGGTGGATATCACATTTGAATTGAATAATCTTAACTTGGTTTTTGTGCTTATAACTTTTGAATGCCATATGTTCTCAAGATTCTTGAAGGTCAGTGTGCTTTTGCAATTCGAATTCTAACTTCCTTTCTGGTGTCACCATCCTGTGTCAAGTGCTCTACCAGAGATAATTATTTAATCCCACGTCAAAACTAATGAAATGGACACTATGTCATCATCATTCATCAGATGTAGATATGTGCTTGCAGTGTTACACTGCTGCACAAAACGAGCAACATAATATATACTTAGCTGTGTTCCTGGTGGTACATGTTAATGATGTAGCTTCACTCTTCAAAATGCAATCCATAACTGTCAGTGGTCTTCTGCCATCACTCAACTAATGCCGAGTCCTTTGTAGTACCACTCGGAAGGCTCAAAGGCCAAGAAATCTATCACACCGGCTTCAATTTCTTCCATTGAACTGAATTCTCTCCCTTGAAGGAAGTGTGGTCTTGGTAGTCGGAGGTTGCAAGGTGGGGACTGTACAGTGGCTGGGGCAGGACCTTAATACATTCAGTTCTGTCAGTTTTCCACGCACCTGTTGGCACACTGTTGTGCTGGAGAAGTACCCTCGTTGTGCTGGCCATCATACACCATTTCACTTGCTCAGCATACAGATTCCCATCCATGGAGTGACCAAATGGAACCAATTCCTAGTACGGAGGGCCTTTGTCCACCAGATGCAAAGTGTAACCTTTTTTGAACCAGGCTCATCAGACAGCTGCCTCTGTCACCTGGCCTGGCTGGAGCCACTGGGTACTTGTGTTGGGGTACTCCAGGAGAATCCGCTTTCCATCCCATGATGATATGGTGGAGAAACCTTTTATCATGTGAGTTTGCCAACAGTTGGTGACAGATGTCAACACATCTCTGCACTTGCTGGGGAGTGAGATTGTGGGAGACATGTCAAGGCTGCCTGCTGTTGAAGCAGATTTTGCACAAATACTGAACTACAGTGCTTTGAGAAGGGCCCAGCTTAACTGACAAGCACCAAGTACTGGTAGTGGAATTGTCTTCAACAGCTTGGTATAGGGCTTCATCATTGGTGGTTGGGGGCATACCGACCTGGGCTTGTCTTTGATATTGGTATCCCCCCCAGACCTGAACCTTTATAACCACTTCCTTGCAATGCTGCTATCAACTGTTTCTTCCCCTTCTACATTGCAAATTTCACAGGTAGCAGCGGAGGTATTCTGCCTTTTCTTCTAATAATGCTTCAACCGCTGAGCTCCTTTTTGAGTTTGATTAATAGTCCGAAGAGGCCAGATCAGGGGAGTAAGGAGGATGTTCAAGAAGCAGGAAGCCGCATTCATGAATGGCAGCCATTGCCACCGCTGACTTGTGAACTGGAGCATTGTCTTGCTGAAAGATGACTCCTCTCATCAATCTCCCTCGATGCTTATCTTCAGTTTGACCCACAGTTGCTTCACAAGATTAGCATAATAGGCCCAGGTGACCGTTCTGCCCTTTTGAAGATAGTCTACCAATAGCACACCTTCTGAATCTCAAAAGATGGAAGCCATCACTTTGCCTGCAGACAGAACCACCCTTGCTTTCTTTGGAGGACTGCTTTGACTGTTCTTTGGTTGGTTTCTGGTTGAAAATGATGAAACCAAGTCTCATCCATAGTCACAAATTGCTGAAAACTTTTCAGGATCTGCAGAAAAAATGGCCAAGATTGTCTCTTGACATGTTGAGATGCTGTCCTTTGTGATCAGCTCCAAGAAGTTTCAGTACCCATTGAGCAGAGACATTTGTCATTTGAAAATCATTGTGAATAATGGCATGAACACATTCCTGGGAGATGCCCAACTCAGTAGCAATGTACCACTTAGTCATCAATCCCCATTATCATGTCATGGATTCTGCCAGTGGTTTCATCAGTGGTTACTGTTCTTGGTCTTCCTGGATGGAGATCATCTTCCAGACTCTCCTTTCCATGTCTGAATTGAGCTGCCCATTTCCTCACTGTGCTGTAAGAAGGGACACTTTCCTCATGGATCTCCTTCGATGATAAGCCCTTGATGCAGAGGTAGCGAATGAATGCTTGATGAGAAATTGTATCCATTTTCTCACTTTCTGCCACCCCTTACCAATTTGGTAGCCTGTAAAAAAAAAAAATTGGTTGCAGTTAATTTCTTGAAACTTGGTGTTTAATCTTACATTAACCTGATCTACAAATGCACCTAATATCAACTGTGCATTTCAAGTATTGTGTAATGTGTCTGTCTAAATTTAATTTCAGAAAGTGTGACACCTCGTTAGCCCAACAGCATGCTTTATGCTGAATGTTCATTTCTTTGTTGTATGTAATTAGGTACAACTTGGAATTGTATGATATTACATCTTTCAGGGCACTCCAGTATGTTAGGGAACATTAAAAATTGTTAAATCAATCAAGTGCTGTGCTGTGTGGCATAGCCGATCATTTCTCTCCACAATTCCCCGTCTTTAGATTTGATTATCAGATCCGCCTGTGAGTTTCTTCCTAGCCACACTGACAGTCCATCCAGTAACTTCTCTCTCTGTCTTCCTCTGTCTCTTCTTCCCTCAGTTTTTCCAGTTGCCACAATGTGTTCTAATTTTCCTCTTCTCAGAAAATGTCCTACAGATCTTGCTTGTTTGTCTCTGATCTTTGCCTTTTAACTCCAGCCTTTCTTAAGATTTTTTCGTTGGTTTTCTTAGCTGTCCATGGTACCTTCAACATCCTTATGAACCACATTTCCATGGCCTCCCATTTCTCGCTGTACTCTCTTATTCATGGACGATGCTTCACATCTATAAAACAAAATTGGCTCAATGTAACATTTAAGTACTCAGAATCTTGTTTCCATTGATATGAATCTGTTGCACAAGATGTTTCTCATTTTCTAGAATGCTGACTTGGCCTGAGCATGTCTGCTTTTTATTTTTATGTGACATTTCCCATCAGCTGTTATAATCGTTCCTAAGTATTTGAATCTATCAACTTGTTTCAGATTTGTGCCATCGATGGTAATGTTACATTTTGGTGGTATTCTTTACTTTGAGATGACCATCACTTCAGTCTTCTTTTTGTTGAGGCTGAGACCTTCACTTTTACTTTCACGAACCACAATGTCCAGAAGAGCCTGTAGCTTCCCCCTTCACTTTTAGCAATCAGAACTGTGTTATCTGCATATCTTAAGTTGTTAAGGTTGTAACAGCCATTTGATATTCCTGGCAAGCTCTCTGTATTTCTCTTTATGTTTTTGCTGTACAAGGAGAAGAGGTCAGGAGATAGAACACGTCCTTGTCTCACTCCCAATTTTATGTCTTGGTATGCTCCTATTTGGTTCTCAACCTTCACTGCTGCTGATTGCTGCCAGTATATGTTTTTGATGAGTTTCAGATCTTTCCCATATATGTTGATGTCTTCCAGCATTCTTATAATTTCTGTGTGTCTCACTTTATCAAATACTCTACAGTAGTCTATGAAGCATCTTTATTTCTTTTGGTCTTTCCATCAATGTTCTCAAAATATATATGGCATTACATGTGCCTTTTCCTTTGACGAAGCCACACTGTTCTTCAGAGATTTCTGGTTTTATTTTGCCCCTGACTCTTCATTGCTGAATGACATCTTTAACAGTAACTATGTCCCATCAAACCTTTTGCAATCAGTTTTCATTGCCCTACCAAAGAAAAAGGTGCAGTTGAATGTGAAGACCATCAAACCATTAGTCTTATGAGCCAAGTTACCAAAATCCTGCTTCGTATTGTTATGAGAAGAGGAGAGTCAAAATTGTTACTAGACTTTAAACAAATAAATAAATATAAGACTAAAAAATATATCAAATCTCAGCATTATTTGGCTGAATACAAATTCTGATGAAATATCTGGTGCATCCCTGATACAGACACATATACATTAAGTTCTGCTCCTCCCTCCCTCTCCCTCCCAACAAAAAAAATCAGTACACCATTGACATCATGAGAGCAAGCACCAAAATATACCATTTAGTGAATATGGTGGGTGAGTGAAAATGTGTTGTATTGTATATGGTGGATGAGTGAAAACATGTTTTGTATACGGTGGATGAGTGAAAATGTGTTGTATATGGTGGATGAGTGAAAATGTATTGTATATGGTGGGTGAGTGAAAATGTGTTGTATATGGTGGATGAGTGAAAATGTATTGTATATGGTGGGTGAGTGAAAATGTGTTGTATTGTATATGGTGGGTGAGTGAAAACATGTTTTGTATACGGTGGATGAGTGAAAATGTGTTGTATATGGTGGATGAGTGAAAATGTATTGTATATGGTGGATGAGTGAAAATGTATTGTATTGTATATGGTGGATGAGTGAAAATGTGTTGTATTGTATATGGTGGATGAGTGAAAATGTATTGTATTGTATATGGTGGATGAGTGAAAATGTGTTGTATTGTATATGGTGGATGAGTGAAAATGTGTTGTATTGTATATGGTGGATGAGTGAAAATGTATTGTATTGTATATGGTGGATGAGTGAAAATGTGTTGTATTGTATATGGTGGATGAGTGAAAATGTGTTGTATATGGTGGATGAGTGAAAATGTGTTGTATTGTATATGGTGGATGAGTGAAAATGTATTGTATATGGTGGATGAGTGAAAATGTATTGTATTGTATATGGTGGATGAGTGAAAATGTATTGTATATGGTGGATGAGTGAAAATGTATTGTATTGTATATGGTGGATGAGTGAAAATGTATTGTATATGGTGGATGAGTGAAAATGTATTGTATTGTATATGGTGGATGAGTGAAAATGTATTGTATTGTATATGGTGGATGAGTGAAAATGTATTGTATTGTATATGGTGGATGAGTGAAAATGTGTTGTATATGGTGGATGAGTGAAAATGTATTGTATTGTATATGGTGGATGAGTGAAAATGTATTGTATATGGTGGATGAGTGAAAATGTATTGTATATGGTGGGTGAGTAAAAATGTGTTGTATTGTATATGGTGGGTGAGTGAAAACATGTTTTGTATACGGTGGATGAGTGAAAATGTGTTGTATATGGTGGATGAGTGAAAATGTATTGTATATGGTGGATGAGTGAAAATGTACTGTATTGTATATGGTGGATGAGTGAAAATGTGTTGTATTGTATATGGTGGATGAGTGAAAAGTGTTGTATTGTATATGGTGGATGAGTGAAAAGTGTTGTATTGTATATGGTGGATGAGTGAAAATGTTGTATTGTATGGTGGATGAGTGAAAATGTTGTATATGGTGGATGAGTGAAAATGTTGTATTGTATATGGTGGATGAGTGAAAATGTGTTGTATATGGTGGATGAGTGAAAATGTGTTGTATATGGTGGATGAGTGAAAATGTGTTGTATATGGTGGATGAGTGAAAATGTGTTGTATATGGTGGATGAGTGAAAATGTGTTGTATATGGTGGATGAGTGAAAATGTGTTGTATATGGTGGATGAGTGAAAATGTGTTGTATATGGTGGATGAGTGAAAATGTGTTGTATATGGTGGATGAGTGAAAATGTGTTGTATATGGTGGATGAGTGAAAATGTGTTGTATATGGTGGATGAGTGAAAATGTGTTGTATATGGTGGATGAGTGAAAATGTGTTGTATATGGTGGATGAGTGAAAATGTGTTGTATATGGTGGATGAGTGAAAATGTGTTGTATATGGTGGATGAGTGAAAATGTGTTGTATATGGTGGATGAGTGAAAATGTGTTGTATTGTATATGGTGGATGAGTGAAAATGTGTTGTATTGTATATGGTGGATGAGTGAAAATGTGTTGTATATGGTGGATGAGTGAAAATGTGTTGTATTGTATATGGTGGATGAGTGAAAATATGTTGTATATGGTGGATGAGTGAAAATGTGTTGTATTGTATATGGTGGATGAGTGAAAATGTGTTGTATATGGTGGATGAGTGAAAATGTGTTGTATTGTATATGGTGGATGAGTGAAAATGTGTTGTATTGTATATGGTGGATGAGTGAAAATGTGTTGTATATGGTGGATGAGTGAAAATGTGTTGTATTGTATATGGTGGATGAGTGAAAATGTGTTGTATTGTATATGGTGGATGAGTGAAAATGTATTGTATATGGTGGATGAGTGAAAATGTGTTGTATTGTATATGGTGGATGAGTGAAAATGTGTTGTATTGTATATGGTGGATGAGTGAAAATGTGTTGTATATTGTAGATAAGTGAAAATGTGTTGTATATTGTCGATAAGTGAAAATGTGTTGTATATGATAGATGAATAAAAATGTATTGTATTGTATATGGTGGATGAGTGAAAATGTGTTGTATATGATAGATGAGTAAAAATGTGTTATATTGTATATGGTGGATGAGTGAAAACATGTATTGTATATGGTGGATGAGTGAAAATGTGTTGTGTTGTATTGTATATGGTGGATGAGTGAAAATGTGTTGTATATGGTAGATGAGTGAAAATGTGTTGTATATGGTAGATGAGTGAAAATGTGTTGTATTGTATATAGTGGATGAGTGAAAATGTGTTGTATTGTATATGGTAGATGAGTGAAAATGTGTTGTATTGTATATGGTAGATGAGTGAAAATGTGTTGTATTGTATATGGTAGATGAGTGAAAATGTGTTGTATTGTATATGGTAGATGAGTGAAAATGTATTGTATATGGTGGATGAATGAAAATGTATTGTATATGGTAGATGAGTGAAAATGTATTGTATATGGTAGATGAGTGAAAATGTATTGTATTGTATATGGTAGATGAGTGAAAATGTATTGTATATGGTAGATGAGTGAAAATGTATTGTATATGGTGGATGGGTGAAAATGTATTGTATATGGTAGATGAGTGAAAATGTATTGTATATGGTAGATGAGTGAAAATGTATTGTATTGTATATGGTTGATGAGTGAAAATGTATTGTATTGTATATGGTAGATGAGTGAAAATGTATTGTACTGTATATGGTAGATGAGTGAAAATGTATTGTGTTGTATATGGTAGATGAGTGAAAATGTGTTGTATATGGTAGATGAGTGAAAATGTGTTGTATATGGTAGATGAGTGAAAATGTGTTGTTTTTGTTAGCTTGGAAACTGAGGGAGAGACAAGCAGTACATGGAAGCACATGTTTATGCACTGTTAAGAACAAGAAGACTCATCATAATTGCTTCTGTCATACAGTAATCATGGTGATGTCCTTCATGAATGCTCATTACCAGAAACTGTGTTTACATGATGAGAATCAGATAAGACCAATGTGTGCCTATCATGACTCAAGCATTTTCAAAAAATCAAAGTTTGAAGCCTACTAAAGATGCACCTGTCATGGATATTCTAATTTTATGAAGAGACTATACAGAGTGGAACAAAGTGTGATAATGCTTTATTTGCTGATTATTCCCTCCTTATCAATTTGTATATGTTTCATTTTTATATGGGATTTTTGCAAGAAATGCTTTCTTCATTTTTCATAAATTGCAATGAATTTTACATTTTGAGATAAGTGCTTAAAGCATTCAATGAGTAAATTTGCCTTAAGGCCACTACATTACAAAGTCCTGGATCATTGTTTCAGAAACAACATTTAATAGGGAATCTATTGTTTAAACAACTTGTGGCAACACACACTGTAACAGCTGTTTATTCAATTTCACAAAAACACTGGTGACAATATTCTGATGAGCAAGAACACTGCAACAAACTTAGTTCCTATTGTACTGTGTTACTGTACTGTGTTGTGCTTTCATCAAGCCCTGTTGATAAAGGTGAAATCTTCAAGTCACTAAGCAAGAGGGAAACAAGTTGAGACCTAACCTAGAAATGCAAAAAAAAAAAAACAAGCAAATTGTGTCCCATTTGATGTAAAGCTGAACTTGATGTGAACTTCAAGAAAATGATATGATCATGGATGTTTCTCAACCTGAAAAAGTTTAATGCTGATTAATAAAATGTGAAGTAAAACTATATTTCTCAGTAAAACTGCTGCCACACACAGCGCAGCACCATGGGTTGTCTGGTGAGTGGAGGCCAGCATGCATCAAGTACATGGCTCTCTGGAAGAACATAATGTCACAGAACTCACACACGAAGCAGGTCTGTGTCTGGCTTCCTCTAGTCAAGCAAACACCAACTGAGCTGCTGCATGGCAAGTGATCGTCCAAGTCAGAAATTTTGCTGGATTTGACAAGCGGTGGGGTTGATTGGTCTTGGCTTATCTCAGAATGTGCCGGGTTATCTGCATAACCACGAGGTCTCTTTCTGGTATGTGTTGAGAAACTATAAGAAGGAAAATCACCGTCGGACAAGTTCTTTGAATGGGGCTGTGTCTGTCTACAGTCTCTGGTGGATTTATTCTTGTCTAGCATTGAAGTGTAAATTCTTTCAGAATGAAAATATGCTTCAGATGACTTTGCTGTGTTTTGCAGCTGACCAGCTGTATCATTTTTGTATGTTGAAACTGAAGGAAATGAAACTGGCAAATCATAGTCTGACTCTGGTGGACTCTGGTGAACAAAGTTAGACATGCCAGGAAGTGGCTTCTGACCACCAGACTCTAGTTTTTCTTGTTTTATGGAAATGCTCAAGATTTCTGAAGAACCTGGCAAGCGTGACCCTGCAGTGTTTTGTGGCATGTCCAATACTCCTTGAAGAAAGTGAGAGCTAGGTGCTACAGGATCCAGACTTGTCATTTTGTTTACTTTGGTACCATCCCATGAGTTGTCCTCCACACTCTCCCCTCTTGTTAGTGATCCAGGCACGGTGCTTGAGTTTGTACCAGGCAGTCCTACTGGCTTCAACATTGTTGATTCGACCATCAAGCCATGAATTGTATGCAGGTGCTTCTTCAAGTCTTGCTTGCGTTTAGCAGCGTACTCACACACAGTGCACACCCATGGTCGAAAGTCTGAGTGAACAGCTTGATGATTGAGCAGACTGTTTCGAAAAGCTGTGCGGAAATCACAAAGATGGCAAATATACATTTTACTCACTTCTTCAAACTTCCCAGAAGCATCTGTAACTTGTGACAGGCCATACTTGGAGTCATAAGCAACCTGCATTTCAGAAGGTCTAATTCCTCCCATAACAAAATCTGGTTCACTAGACTCATGTCTTGGTGATGCGCTTGGAGAAGACAGGCTGACATCCAGTGGAGGATCTTCTGTATCCTGTGGATCTAGTTTTGTTATGGGCAAATCAGCCATGTCTTATGCTTAGTTTCAAATAAAATATCTAAGCAGAAACATCATGTTCACTCTTTCCATTTTCTGTCAACTGAGACATAATTCGCTGCTGGTCCTCAAATCTGTCACAGAAAAAAAAAAAAATCTGATATGCATTTGTGATGGTTTGTGAACGTAAACTGCCTACCTGATGTATTTTTACTATATGATATACAATTGTGGTCTACCACATATGTCAGATCTTCTGCATTCCAGGCTGTTGGTCACATCAGATCTTGGTCCCTGTTGACATCGCAAAGCCTGCAGTCCTCTCCAGATCCTGATAAGAGCCCCAAAGCTTTTGCCCCAAGCTTGTGTCTTCTGGCCATGTCAGATCTGAATGCTTGCATTCCATCTTTGGAGAAAGCTTGTTTCAACAGTTCTTGCTGTATTGTTCTCTTGGTTTTGATAGTTCCACCCTGTACTGTTCTCTTGATTTTGACAGTTCTTGCTGTATTGTTCTCTTGGTTTTGATAGTTCCACACTATACTGTTTTCTTGGTTTTGATAGTTCCACCCTATACTGTTCTCTTGGTTTTGACAGTTCCACCTTGTGTTGTTCTCTTGGGTTTGATAGTTCTACCCTATACTGTTCTCTTGGTTTTGATAGTTCCACCTTGTGTTGTTCTCTTGGTTTTGATAGTTCCACCCTATACTGTTCTCTTGGTTTTGATAGTTCCACCCTGTGTTGTTCTCTTGGTTTTGATAGTTCCACCCTGTGTTGTTCCTTTGGTTTAAACAGTTTTTGTTTTTTTTTGCTGCATTGTTCTTATGGTTTTGATAGTTCCACCTTGTATTGTTATGTATCATGTTTAGGGTTTGCTTCTGATTGTTTACATTCTAAGTTGTGTCATGTCTTCAAAAGTTCTTGGTTATATCTTTGTTCCACTGATGACCTGTTTCATTATTTTACCTTATAAGTTCATGTATGTTCCATTCTAAGTTGTAGGTTAGAAATTCTTTTCATATATTTTTTGTTTCTCTCAGAAATGCTAGAAGAATGGAAAGAATCTATTGCATTACCCATATACTACTATAGAGACATATCACTGCTCTCAGCATGCTTCAAGATTTTGTCCAACATTAAACTGTTAGAGACATCATTGCTCCCAGCATGCTGCCACTAATTCTGTGCTACAAAATCTTGTCAAACATAACAAGCTAAAACCATTTGTTGAATAAATATTGGGATACTACCAAACAGGTTTCAGAAAGAACAAATAATAATAAATGAGATATTCCTGTTGCAACAAAAAGTCATGAAAAGAGGGTAATGTGGACAATAACTACATAATATTTTAATTAACTTTTAAACAGCAAATGACAGCACACACAGAGGAGCATCGAGAAAATATGCAGTCATACATACCAGCAAACCCAATAAACATGACTAGACTCATGGTAGACACTAGCAATATCGTTATATAATAAAGTTATATATGGAAGGAGTAAATCTATCATTTTTATTATAACAACAGGTCTAAAATAAATCCTGGAAAAGATAATAAAATGAAAACACAGATTTCTTCGTGTATACTGATGACATTATCTGGTTGGCAGAACAGAGTATGAGTTTCCACACACAAAGAAAACAACATAGAATGTAGGCGAGTCGATCAACTAAAGTAAGATCATGGTCGTAACAAGAGATGGTGTAGACAAGACGAAGATACAATGTGAAGGAAGAACTCGGGGCTGATGGATGGGGACGGACAGTATCCGCAGAGATGAACCTTGAGAGTTTTGAAGACTGAGTGGACATTTCCCCCTTTATCCATGCCTAAAGAAAAATAATTTTGATATCAATCTTTCTTCGTCTTATAAAAAAAAAAGACTATTGCATTCTATACCTTTCAGACACAACAGGCTCAACTCTGAAGATCACTACGAAGAACGAATACATACTTCTAAGAATGCAGGTAAAATATAAAAGGTCACCAAAATATCTTTCTTCACAGACCCTCATATCCGTCGAAAAAAAAATCTCGTTATTTGGAGGTTAACTGTTTGAGTAGCTGTCGTCTGTAACCTAGTTTCCTGTCACCATGTAACTTGTGCTGCTCTGAGCATCGGAGGAAGCCACGCTAGACGAAGGAAACAATCTAGAGATCAACATTTTTAAATGTTTCAACAAAGCGCCCTGTTCATTGATTCCGTCTGTTTGCGACAACAGTCAAAATTATCACCCTAAAATAATATCATTTAACACTCCACAATAAACATATTTCGACTCATTAAAAAGGTTAGCCATTCTTCCTGATGTTTCAGGAAAAATACTGATGTGTTCCTACCTGGCGAAATGTTCAAACTTCAGGCACGGGTTCCTGCTGACCTCACCTTCACCTTTGACCATGGCCTATTATGTGTTTTGCGATGTTATTAAATGGCTGTAACAATTGTTTATACTTTCTTCTCCATAAGGCGGCCTCAGGCAGGTCAGATGTTGGCACTGGGTTGTCAGAATTCTCGGTTTTTAAAAACAAACTTCACTGTCACAGTTTTCGGAACACCTATTTGTCCCGGTTTCCTTTCAAATGATTGAATTTTACATTCGAGTTCTCTCTCTCCCTACGATTTCAGGTTGGTAGAACTGTCATACACATTTTAAAACAACAAAACAGGGAAAACTTGATTTGTTATACTATCTCCGAGTTGGAATTGGTGTTTCGTGCCATTTCATTTGTGTGTTTGTGTGTGTGTGATTATTTTATCTCGGTGAGAGAGATGTTTTTCATTTGGCGACGTCATGTCTCCTCCCCGTCTCCGTGCTAAAAGAAAACGAGAATACAGTTAAGGTGCGACATTTTTCTTGTCCACTATCTTACAGTTTACTTGTTTTTGGAGATTACAGTGGCTGCAAGTTTTACACAACTTTGTGAGAAAAAAAAATATTTTACCATTATCCATGTCATAGCCCTGAAAATCGATAATGTATTTCTGACCGTCGTCAGTGAAAGAAAGAAAATTAAATGTTTTTTTTCCCACTATTGTCGGTTTTGAAGGAAAATCAATATATATATATATATATATATATATATATATATATATATATATATATATCTTTATATATATATGCTACAGAATAGTTTTAATATATCATGAACACAGAAGAGAACAAATATATCCATACTACAAGAACTTAATATTGAAGAAGGCTGGCTAGTAAAGAGGATTAAACAAAGAAAACTTCATTGTGGACACATCATGATAATTTAGAGAAGACCATCTTGGAATCAAATTGGAAAAATACACATAGAAGGGACAGATATTGAAGAAGTCAATCAATTTGCATACCTTGGCAGCTACATAGACCAGGATGGTGACAATAGAAAGGAAGTTAGGATCAGAATTGCAAAAGCAGCATCAATCTTCAAGAATCTTGAGAACATATGGAATTCAAAAGTTATAAGTACAAAAACCAAGTTAAGACTATTCAATTCAAATGTAATATCCACCCTCATTTATGCATGCGAAAGCTGGAAAACAACTAAAGAAATAGAAAAGAAATTAGACTCTTTTGAAAACAAATGCCTAAGGAAAATACTCGGCATCAAGTGGAATGAATTCAAGAACAATGCAGAGATAAGACAGATGACTGATCAACAACCAGTCTCACGGGTGATCAGGAAAAGGAGATGGACATATGTTGGTCACTTGATGAGAAGAAATGATCAGAGAATCCCAAAACAAGCTATCAAGTGGAACACAACAGGCCGAAGAAAAAGGGGCAGACCGCGTGAAACTCTGAAGAGGACATTATTAAGAGAGGCCAAGTTAACAGGCATAAAATCCTTTGTTGAGGTTGAAAGACTCGCCGAAGACAGGAAAAATTGGCGAACTACTTTGCGAGCCCTATGTGACGTCTAACGGCACGGGAAGGATATAAGATATAAGATAAGATCTTGGAAGGGTACATAATGAGAAAAAGAAAGAGAGGAATACCAAGGCGAAGATGGTTGCAAGACATCATTGATAATCTGCACATGGATGCATCAGCAACAGGCCTTCTTGCTTACAACTGAGAGGCCTACAGGAGAGCTGTTATGGAGGCAGAGTTTCACAAGAGACATGCAAATGACTGACTGATATATCTTCAGATAGATCTAATTTTAACACTGGGGAAGAGCGTGAGACAGAGGTCAGTACTAGTAATTGTGATGATGGACAAAATCCTGATGGTGTTACTAAGGAAAACCCTGCATCAAACTAAAAAGAAAAATAAGAGTAGGAACATGGAACGTGAGAAGTATGTATGAGTGAAAGTGTCAAATCATAAGTGACGAGATGAAAAGAACGGGGATATACATTTTGGGAATCTGCGAACATCGATGGAAAGGATCAGGACACTTCACAAGCAAGAATGATAAAATCTTTATATACTTTGATGGAGAATTAGGAGGAAAGAATGGAGTGGCTTTTTACTTGGACAAATCGACATCAAAAGCATTACTAGGTTACAATCCAGTAAGTGATAAAATCCTCACTATCAGGCTCAAGGGCACTCCTAGAATTGTAACAGTCATACAGATATATGCACCTACATCAGCAGCAGAAGAAGAAGAGGAAGTAGAAGACTTTTATAACACACTGCAGACTATGATAGACCAGGTACGAAAAAATGATATTGTATTAATAATGGGGGATTTTAATGCAAAGATTGGTACAGAAAGAATAGATGACGAAGAATATGTTGTGGGGAAATTTAGCATAGGCATGCAATAACTGCATGAAGTGTTTTCAGAATGCTAAAGAGAATGTAATTTGTGTTACATTGTCCATTGTGGGTTATGGAAGAGCGGATATAAAATTCGATGTACCAAGCAAAAAAAGCATGAATCAGACATGTATTTTGCAATCAATTCTAAAAGATTGGATAGTTATTTTGTGCCCAAATCTTCTGAACAGTAAAAATCTATAAGCAGTGGAACTGACACTGTGTAATCATACAATTAGACTTTACACACGGACATCACCTGATGGGAAAACCAAGTATCAAATAGATTACATTTTAGTGCAAAGAAGGTAGAGATCAAGTATAACATCAGCAAAAACTTTACCAGGTGCTGATTGTGACACGGACCATGAGTTATTAATAGCAGACATGAAGATAAAGATAAAAAAAACAGTTACGGGATCAAGACCACACCGTTTTGATATTACAAAAATACCAAAACAGTACAGTATAGAAGTGAAGAACTGTTTCGAAATCCTGATGGCTGTACAGGGGGATATGACACCAGATTAATTGGCTACAGACGCTAGAGATATCTTAATAACAACAGCTAAAGACGTGGTTCCAGTAAAGAAAACAAAAAAGAATGGATGGATTACAGCAGGCACACTAGAACTGATAAAACAACGTAGAGAAATGAAGACGCTGTGGAAAGTGACAAACAACAACAAAGAGGAGTATAAATCTTTTAACAAAAGAAGTACGAAGAAACATAAGAAAAGACAAAAAACAATGCACACAAGATTGTTGTGAAAGAATAGAAGGACATAAGAAGTGTAGAAGAGACAGTGAAATGTTTAAAGAAATGAAGACATTGACAAGAAATGTCACACCTAAGGTAGATGTAATTTGTGATGAGATGGGGAATACCTTGACAGAGACAGAGGAAATTCTAGAAAGATGGAAGGAGTATTGCAGAGGAATGTATGAAACAACTGAATGTGAAAGCAGAAATCAACAGTGTGAATTATTACTGGAGGAGAAAGAACCCGAACCGACAATAGAATAAGTTCTAAAAAGAAAAGAATCTGAAAAATGGTAAATCACAGGATGTGATGAGATAACAGCTGAACTTATTAAAGCAGGAGGAAAAGAATGTGCAACAATCTATCATGCACTATGTAAAAAGATATGGCATTCGGGTATTTGGCCAAAAGAATGGAAAAGAACTGTATTCATACCACTACCAAAAAAGGGTAACCTGAAATTATGCACAAACTACAGAACTGTTGCCCTGATTAGTCATGCCAGTAAAATTCTGTTAAAAATCATAATGGGTAGACTTCGTAAGAAAATAGAAAAAGTCAATATGGTCCAAGCTGGTTTCAGGCAAGTAAGAGGATCAAGAGATCGTATATTCAATATAAAATTAATAATAGAGAAATACAGAGAGTTTAATGTGAGTCTATATTTATCATTTATAGACTATTCAAAAGATCTGGTGGTGACGCCCCCAGGCCAGATAGATCTAATTTTAACACTGGGGAAGAGTGTGAGGCAGAGGTCGGTACTAGTAATTGTGATGACGGACAAAATCCTGACGGTGTTACCAAGGAAAACCCCTGTATCAAACTAAAAAGAAAAATAAGAGTAGGAACATGGAATGTAAGAAGTATGTATGAGGGAAAATATCAAGTAATAAGTGACGAGATGAAAAGAACGGGGATACACATTTTGGGAATCTGCGAACATCGATAGAAAGGATCAGGACACTTTAAGAGCGAGAATGATAATATATTTATATACTCTGGTGGAGAAGTAGGAGGAAAGAATGGAGTGGCTTTTTACTTTGACAAATCAACATCAAAAGCATTACTAGGCTACAATCCAGTAAGTGATAGAATCCTAACAATCAGACTTAAGGGCATTCCTAGAAATGTAACAGTCATCCAGATATATGCACCTACATCAGCAGCAGAAGAAGAGGAAGTAGAACATTTTATAACACACTGCAAACGACAATAGACCAGGTACGGAAAAATGATATTGTATTTATAATGGGTGATTTTAATGCAAAAATTGGTACAGAAAGAGCAGAAGATGAAGGACATGTTGTAGGGAAATTTAGCATAGGACACAGAAATGAGGCAGGTGACAATCTAATGGCGTTTTGCATGGAAAATGAGCTAATGATCGCTAACACACTTTTTAAACAACATCCAAGAAGACTTTACACATGGACATCACCTGATGGGAAAACCAGGAATCAAATAGATTACATTTTAGTGCAGAGAAGGTGGAGGTCAAGCATAACATCAGCAAAAACTTTACCAGGTGCTGATTGTGACACGGACCATGAGTTATTAATAGCAGACATGAAGATAAAGATAAAAAAGATAGTTATGGGATCAAGACCACTCCGCTTTGACCTTACAAATATACCAGAACAATACGGTATAGAGGTGAGGAACCGTTTCGAAATCCTGATGGCTGTACAGGAAGAGATGACACCAGATGAATTGGCTACGCAGGCCAAAGATATCTTAGTAACAACAGCTAAAGACGTGGTTCCAGTAAAGAAAACACAAAAGAATAGATGGATCACAGTAGGTACACTAGAACTGATAAAACAATGTAGAGAAATGAAGACGCAATGGAGAGTGACAAACAACAACAAAGATAAATATAAAACTTTAACAAAAGAAGTACGAAGAAACATAAGAAAAGACAAAAAACAATACGTACAAGATTGTTGTGAAAGAATAGAAGAACATCAGAGGTGTGGAAGAGATAGTGAAATGTTTAAAGAAATGAAGACATTGACGAGAAATGTCACACCTAAGCTAAATGTAATTTGTGATGAGATGGGGAATACCCTGACAGAGACAGAGGAAATTCTAGAAAGATGGAAGGAATATTGCAAAAGAATGTATGAAACAACCGACTGTGGAAGCAGAAATCAACAGTGTGAATTATTATTGGAGGAGAAAGAACCCGAACCGACAATAGAATAAGTTCTAAAAAGAAAAGAATCTGAAAAATGGTAAATCACAGGATGTGATGAGATAACCGCTGAATTTATTAAAGCAGGAGGAAAGGAATGTGCAACAATCTATCATGCACTGTGTAAAAAGATATGGCATTCAGGTATTTGGCCAAAAGAATGGAAAAGAACTGTATTCATACCACTGCCAAAAAAGGGTAACCTGAAATTATGCACCAACTACAGAGCTGTTGCCCTGATTAGTCATGCCAGTAAAATTCTGTTAAAAATCATAATGGGTAGACTTCGAAAGAAAATAGAAGAAGAAGTGAATATGGTCCAAGCTGGTTTCAGGCAAGTAAGAGGATCAAGAGATCATATATTCAATCTAAGATTAATAATAGAGAAATGCAGGGAGTTTAATGTTAATGTATATTTATCCTTTATAGACTACTCAAAGGCATTTGATTGTGTACAACACCAGAAACTTTGGGAAATAATGAAAAAAATGGGATTTCCAACACATTTGATACAATTAACATCACTGCTGTATCTAGACCAACAAGCAGCAGTAAGAATAAAGGGTGAAACAACAACTTGGTTTGACATAAAACAAGGGTTCGTCAGGGGTGCATATTGTCACCCTACTTATTTAACTTGTATACTGAAAATATAATGAGGAATGTTAGAGAAGATGTAGACAAAGAATATTACGATGCCATAACAGTTGGAGGTTATGAAATACCAGAGATTAGATATGCTGATGACACAGTATTGCTGTCCACAACACAAGAAGGAATGGAAAAACTAATTATGTCAGTCCGCAAGAACAGCGAAGAGCAGAACCTCTATCTTAATGCAAAGAAAACTAAAGTGATGACAACTGACAAAACAAACAAGGCAACTGAAATATGTATCAATGAGGAAAGACTGGAAGAAGTGGAGAGTTTTGAATATCTTGGATCACTACTAACTAATAATGGAGATACAATGAGGGAAATTAAAAGGAGGACATCTATTGCTCTTCAGAAAGTAAAACAAATAAAGAATCTGTGGAGAGGAGCAGACAGAACCACAAAAATAAGATTTTTAAGGGCATGCATCTTTCCCATCGCAACATATGCCTGTGAGACCTGGACACTTAACAAAACAGCTGAGAAACACCTAAATGCCTTTGAATGTAAATGCTACAGAAGAGTTCTCCAAATATCGTGGACACAAAAAAGAACAGATATATTTATACTACAAGAGCTTAATATTGAAGAAGGCTGGCTAGTAAAGAGGATTAAAGAGAGAAAACTTAAATATTTTGGACACATTAAACGTCATGATAGTTTAGAGAAGACCGTATTGGAAGGATACATAATGGGAAAAAGAAAAAGAGGAAGACCGAAACGAAGATGGCTGCAAGACATCGTTGACTATCTGGAAATGGATGCAGCAGCAGCAGGCCATCTTGCTCACAACCGAGCTGCCTACAGAAGTGCTGTTTGGGAGGCAAAGTTCCGCAAGGGACATGCAAAGGAATGAATGAAGACTATTCAAAGGTATTTGATTGTGTACAACATCAGAAACTTTGAGAAATAATGGAAAAAAATGGGATTTCCAACACATTTGATACAATTAACATCACTGCTGTATCTAGACCAACAAGCAGCAGTAAGAATAAATGGTGAAACAACTTGGTTTGACATAAAACAAGGGGATCTGTCAGGAGTGCACATTGTTGCCTTACTTATTTAACTTGTATGCTGAAAATATAATGAGGAATGTTAGAGAAGATGTAGACAAAGAATATTATGATGCCATAACAATTGGAGGTTATGAAATACCAGGGATTAGATATGCTGATGACACAGTATTATTGTCCACAACACAAAAAGGAATGGAAAAACTAATTATATCAGTCCGTAAGAATAGTGAAGAGCAAAACGTCTATTTTAATGTGAAGAAAACTAAATTGATGACAATTGACAAAACAAACTAGGCAGCTGAAATATGTATCAATGAGGAAAAACTGGAAGAAGTTGAGAGTTTTGAATATCATGGATCAATTATATATATATATATATATATATATATATATATATATATATATATATATATATCTTATATCCTTCCCGTGCCGTTAAACGTCACATAGGCCTCGCAAAGTAGTTCGCTAATTTTTCCTGTCTTCGGCGAGTCTTTCAACCTCATCAAAGGATTTTATGCCTGTTAACTTGGCCTCTCTTAATAATGTCCTCTTCAGAGTTTCACGCGGTCTGCCCCTTTTTCTTCGGCCTGTTGTGTTCCACCTGATAGCTTGTTTTGGGATTCTCTGATCATTTCTTCTCATCAAGTGACCAACGTATGTCCATCTTTTTTTCCTCATCACCCATGAGACTGGTTGTTGTTCAGTCATTTGTCTTATCTCTGCATTGTTCTTGAATTCATTCCACTTGATGCCGAGTATTTTCCTTAGGCATTTGTTTTCAAAAGAGTCTAATTTCTTTTCTGTTTCTTTAGTTGTTTTCCAGCTTTCACATGCATAAATGAGGGTGGATATTACATTTGAATTGAATAGTCTTAACTTGGTTTTTGTGCTTATAACTTTTGAATTCCATATGTTCTCAAGATTCTTGAAGATTGATGCTGCTTTTGCAATTCTGATCCTAACTTCCTTTCTAGTGTCACCATCCTGGTCTATGTAGCTGCCAAGGTATGCAAATTGATTGACTTCTTCAATATCTGTCCCTTCTATGTGTATTTTTCCATTCTGATTGATGGGAATTTTCATTATTTTTGTTTTGTCCTTGTTAATTTCAAGTCCTATTTTGCTAGCCAGTGAAGACAGGCTATCTGTTTTTTCTTGCATGGATCACTGTTAACTAATAATGGAGATACATGAGGGACATTAAAAGGAGGACATCTATCGCTCTTCAGAAAGTAAAACAACTAAAGAATCTGTGGAGAGGACAGACAGAACTACAAAAATAAAATTTTTAAGAGCATGCATCTTTCCCATCACAACATATGCCTGTGAGACCTGGACACTTAACAAAACAGCTGAGAAACACATAAGTGCCTTTGAATGTAAATGCTACAGAAGAGTTCTTCAAATATGGACATAAAAAAGAACATACTACAAGAACTTAATACTGAAGAAGGCTGGCTAGTAAAGAGAACTTAAATATTTTGGACACATTAAACGTCATAATAATCTAGAGAAAACCATCTTGGAAAGATACATAATGGGAAAAAGATAGAGAGGGAGACCAAGGCGAAGATGGCTGCAAGACAACGTTGATGATCTGCAAATGGATGCATCAGCAGCAGGTCATCTTGCTCACAACCAAGAGGCCTACAGGAGTACTGTTAGGGAGGCAAAGTTCCCCAAGGGACATGCAAATGAATGAATCACACAATTAAACGTCAAATCTCATTCATTTCAGTGAATTGGACTACCAAGTTAGACTATAATTTTTAATGATTTCAAAAGAGCAACAACAAAAAAAAAAAATGAGGTACTGCTTAGAACTAAAGCGACAGTAAAATAAAATCCAACTTAGCTCATGACACTACTGGACAATTATGTGATGATTTAGGAAGGCCCACTATTGCGCCCGACGTTGATGGCGAGAAAATGTTCCAACTGATTGTTCGGTACTTTAGTTCTAAACATGATGTGGCTGTAAAAGTGCTTACATTGGGTTCTGAAATAAGCAGTTACCGTGTCAATGCATTAGGAGAGTAATATTGATAAACGTAAATGCATTGTGTTCTGTGGCGACAATGCAGATACGGAGAACGACGAACTGGTACGAACAATGTGTTCACAAATTTGAAAAGTGAACTAAATGAAAACCTTCTTGGTGTTGATGCCCTGAGCAAATGCTTCATAATGCGATAAAGGCGGCAGTTGATATTTTAATAAGGTAGATAGAGGTGTATGGTGCAGTATTTTAAATAGGTAGATAGAGGTGTATGGTGCAGTATTTTAAATAGGTAGATAGAGGTGTATGGTGCAGTTTTACAAAGTGAGGGAGGAAGTGAGCAAGGTGAGAAAAAACGAATAGAAAGAATGAGAATGTATAAATGAAAAACATACAACATCCGATATTTCGGCGTGAGCCTTATTCGAGGATACATACACAACGAAATACAAACACATAGAACTTATCTGAAGTGTCTTGCACCGGGTGAGAAGCAGAAATGCAGATATTCTAGCCGCTGATGTGAAAACTATAACTGTTAAACGGTTCAGTTATTTCTCAATAACTGAAAGAATTTTGGGAATGTGTTGATGTTGAATATCGCAAATTGCTGTCACCTACAAAAACAAGGTCTTAGCATCCTGCAGTGGAAAGAATATTACGTTATGAAGCACTGAAATCGTTTTTTTTCCTATCACAGAAAAAAAAAACAACACCAAAAGCCTTGATTACTCTGTCTGAACATCCTCTGAGCGAACCCTATCTCCGGTTTGCCCAAAGCCAGATGAGTGACAGTACTTGAGAAGACAGCTAGTAGGGTCTTAGAAGCAGGTGTCATTTCAGAGAAACCAGTACATCGATAAATTGGCGAGAAGAAGAAAGATTTCTTCCCCTAAAAATTGAAATCTGTTGTGAAACAAGCAGATGATGCTGTAAATATAAATAAATTTTATGTTGAGGTGGAATAGTTTTATGAATCGTGCCATGCTTACTTACAGAGGTGGATGACACTTTTGAGTGATTTTTCTACCTGTAAGTGGGACTTTTGTGCTTCATACCAGCATGATTCGATGTGGAAAAGATTCTAAAGTTTCTGCAAGACAAGGGGCAGGCAACTGATGATTCACTATTGTTTGATTAATTCACATATTTGAAGAACTGCATTGAAGCAGTACTCACAAAGGAGAAGGACAATTGGAATTGCAAATCCAGTCTGGAGAATTGGACCTATTTCTTTGGACAGTCTGAATCTTTTGAGCAGTAACTATAAATTTATCTTTAGTGTTCGTGGATATAATCCAAGTGTGAAAAGAGTATTTTTCCTCGTGAATGTACAGTGAACAGAGGAATGAAATAGTCTTCATGTTTAAAAAGTTGATGTGCTTTTAATTATCGAATGAGCTGGTCAGAGTTCCATGATTATGCCAGTCAGCGGTAAGATATTATTCCTAGAAGTCGGACAAATACTAGGAGCAGGACGCATTAGGGCATGAATGAGTGAATGAATCTTTATTTTTAAAGGGTAAAGAATTAGGCACGCAGGCCCGTCTTACATTCTGCCCTTCATCACTCCATCTTTCATTCTTCCCACAAGCTCGATTTAATACAAGTATACAAATTACATTAGGAAAAAAACATATCAAAAGAGAGTAAGATTAAACTATTACATTCAAAATAAAAGAGAAGAAGTAATTAATCTAATAAAATAGCACTCATACACATACACACACAGACATATACATAATCAAAAATACATTGTCAGTACAGATCTTCTAACATATGTTTTTTAACAAACATTAAAATAATTTCTAACAATATCTCTCTCTCTCTCTCTCCGATCATTATCCTCCTTGCACAGTCAGCACAGAAGATGTGATACTTACCTGGCACGGAAGACTAGCATGAAATAAATAAATAAAAAGGTGGTCTTTCTACCCAGGTTAAGTTTAACCAACAACCCTCACCACACACGTGGTAAAATTATCTAGCGAGCCCATGCGGGCATTAAAAAAAAATTTCTAACAATATCTAACAAGTTACTTTTCGAACTATGTCATTTTAGTACTTGATGGCTGGCGAGTCATGGGTTTAGAGAATGCTGGTTATTCTACGGGAGCATATAATTACAAGCAAGTAAAGTAAAGTGGGATCTTGAATGTAAATATCTGAAAGTGAAATACATTCGTACTCAGACCAAGAATGTTCTCATCCAATGAATTAATTTTTAGCTACTTCAATTTGAAGATCCATGCAAAGTATAAAACATTACACATATGTACAAGGGGAAGTCACTAAGTAACTCGCAAATTGAAATATTTTATCAGTGGCAGTTATCAGATAGTATTTAAATATATCCCTAGATAGTACCATCATCCGACTTTATAATAGTTGTATGTAGGGGGTACTGGGAGTTACTTGCGCATGCGCAAAGCAATAACAAAATGGCTACCTAACTGCTAGTGTGTACCAAAGAGTAACAGAGAAGTGTAGTGCGATTGTTGTGGGCTAAAGGACATTCAGTTGAGGACATTCATAAGGAAATGATTACAGTTTATGCTGAAAAGTGTTTATCACTTAAAGCGGTCTATAACTGGGTAAATGAATTTTCTCAGGGACGCACCGAAATTGTTGACAAAGTCCGACTTGGCCGTCCTGTTTAGATTGCAACAGAAGCGACTGTGCAACGTGTGAATGAGATTATCAGAGCTGATAGAGGAGTAACGATAGACAGTGTAGCAAATACAGTCGGATGTTCACAAGGCTTAGCCTACAGAATAATGCATGAGCAGATGAATTTTCGGAAAGTTTGCTCACTTTGGGTACCCGGAGATCTGAATGATGAACACAAAATGAACTGATTTGGTTTGTCATTGCAGCATCTCTGTCATTACGCATATGAAAGTGAAGACATGCTCCAAAGAATTATTACTGGAGTCGAATCTTGGGTGCACCACTACCAACCCGAATCAAAACGTGCCTCAATGCAATGGAAACACCCGTCATCGCCATGCGCAAAAAAAATTCAAGATTACGTATTCTGTATGGAAAGCTATCACCCGTGTGGTACCCGGGATCTGCAAAGAATAGGACCACTGTACCCTACCACGCATGATCGTAAAAGGCGACTAAGGAGGGTTCAGCATAGGGCCAGCAACCCTATCTGGTAAAAAAAAAAACTATCAGACTGCTACAGAAACGGAAGCAAGGGAAAAAGCAAATGCAGGTGGAAGGAGAAATGCGTATCAGGAAACTGAGCCCATGAAGGTTGTGGATGAAAGCCAGCCACTGGAAGTCCCCAGCCCGACTGCACACCTCCTGGAACCTAAACACAAGATGCAAATAGGCAGCTGGAATGTAAGAACACTTAACCAGACTGGAAAACTAGCACAAACCATCAAGGAAATGCACAGATACAAACTAGACATACTAGGAATACAAGAAGCAAGATGGACAGGACAAGGCAGAAGGAAATTAACAACACAGCACACAGAAGATACAATAATATGGTCAGGTAAAGAAGATCTTCATGAAGGAGGAGTAGCATTGATTATAACAAAAGAAGCATCAAGAGCATTGTTGAAATGGACCCCAATAAATGAGAGATTATTATATGCACGGTTCAACTCAAGATTCACGAAGCTGTCTATTATAGTTTGTTATGCACCAACAGAAGCAGCCGAAGAGGAATTAAAAGAAGATTTTTACAACAGCCTCCAAGCCACAGTAGAAACAATACCCAAGCATGATATGCTACTCATCTTGGGCGATTTCAATGCAAAAGTAGGTGAGGGAAATGAAGATAGAAGAAGAATCATGGGAAAAGAAGGAATCGGAGAAATAAATGAAAATTGAGAAAAACTGTGCAGTTTCTGTGAAGAAAACATGATGACCATCGGAGGGACAATTTTCCAACATAAAAACATCCATAAAGTGACTTGGAGGTCCCCAGATAAAACCACAGAAAACCAAATCGATCATATACTAATAAATAACAAGTGGAAACGGTCACTACAAGATGTGCGAGCAAGGAAAGGAGCAGATGTAGGAAGTGATCATAACCTTTTGGTAGCAAAAATAAAACTAAAATTAAGGAAAGCCAGAATCGGAGAACACAGAAAAATACATTTTGATACAGGAAAACTGAAAGACCAGCAAACAAGGAATGAATTCTCAATAGTACTTAAGAACCGCTTCAGTGTCTTACAAGATGAAGCAGAAATGTCCATACTAGAGTTCAGTAAAACGCTACAGGAAACAGCAAAAGAGGTGCTGGGATATCGGAAACGGAGAAAAGAGGAATGGATAAGCAAGACCACATGGGAAAAGATAGAGCAAAGAAAAGAAATCAAGAAAAAATTACTGAACACCAAATCAAAAAGGCTAAAAGAACAAGTTTTAAGTAATTATGCACAAAAAAACAAAGAAGTGAAGGAATCATGCCGTCAAGACAAACGTCAATACTATGACAACTTAGCAGAAACAGCAGAGAAAGCAGCATATGCAAATGACATGAAAACCATATATAAAATCACAAAGCAGATGACAGGTAACTTCAGCACAAGGTGTGAGGGTGCAGTAAGGACACTAAAGGGACAACTGGTCAGTGGAGAAAGAGAAAAAATTGAAAGATGGAGGGAACACTTTAACACCCTACTAAACAGAACACAAGCAGCACAAACAATAGACATACCTGAAGCAAAAACGGAACTAAACATCAATACAGGACCAGTAACAATAAGTGAAGTAAAGGAGGCAATAAAGAAGCTAAAATTAGACAAGGCACCAGGTGAAGATGAAGTGACTGCTGAGATGTTGAAAGCAGAAGAAACAGAAACACCAAAACAACTTTGCCGGATATTACAACAAATTTGGGATCTAGAAAAAGCTCCAGAGGAGTGGAAAACTGGCCTTACAGTAAAATTACCAAAGAAGGGTGACCTCAGAGATTGCGGAAACTGGAGAGGCATTACCCTACTGTCACTCACCAGTAAAGTATTTTGCAGAATAATCATGAACAGAATTATACCAGCACTCGAAGGAAAACTTCGAAAAGAGCAGGCAAGATTTAGGAAAGGAAGATCATGCATAGACCACATATTTGTACTTAGACAAATATTAGAACAGGCAAATGAGTGGCATACCACAACATATGCATTGTTTATAGATTTTGAGAAAGCCTTTGACAGTGTCAACAGAGATGCACTGTGGAAAATCCTAAGATGGCATGGCCTCCCCCATAAGATAGTGAATGTAATCAAAGCCCTATACGAGGGTTTTCAGTGCAAAGTGATCTGTGGAGAACATACCTCCAGCAGCTTTAGGGTACAAACAGAAGTGAAACAGGGATGTGTACTATCACTAACATTATTTATCTTGGCAATAGACTGGTTAATAAAGGAGGCAACATCAGACAAACGGAGAGGATTACAATGGACCCTCAACACAGTGCTGGAGGACCTTGACTTTGCGGACGACATTTGTCTACTGTCAAGCAGCCACAAAGAAATGCAAGATAAAATAAACAAGCTAACTCAGAATGCAAACAACATAGGACTAAAGATCAATGTAGGAAATACAAAGTTAATGAAGCAAAATGTGAACAACAAAAATGTACTCAGAGTAGATAGCAAGTTAGTGGAGGAGGTCAATGAATTTGTATACCTTGGCAATAGAGTAGTAGAAAATGGAGACAGCACAGAGGACATCAACAGCAGACTTACTAGAGCAAACCAGGCTTTTGCTATGCTAGAAACTATATGGAAATCAAAAAAACTAAGCGTAAAGTAAAAAATCAGGATATTTAAGAGTAACGTTCTAAGTGTACTACTCTATGGAAGTGAATGCTGGAAAATCACCAAAACAATAGAAAACAAGTTGAATTCTTTCCAGACTAAATGTTTACGAAGAATTACACAAATATTTTGGCCAAACACCATAAGAAATAACATCTTGTTGGCAGAGATGCAGATGAAGCCACTGACAGTAATAATTGAGGAAAGACGCTGGCGATGGTTGGGACATGTGCTCCGAATGACTGATAATTCACTACCAAAAATAGCACTAAGATGGACACCACAGGGGAACACAAGTAAGGGTAGACCAAAAGAGACATGGAGAAGAACAACAGAGAGGATGTTGAGCAATAGAGCGCTCACCTGGGCAAGAGCAGAAAAAAAGCGAAGGACAGGCATTTGTGGAAAACCCTTGCGGAAGCCCCATGTGCCCTGGGCACTTAAGGTTCAGAGAGAGAGAGAGAGAGAGAGAGAGAGAGAGAGAGAGAGAGAGATGGAAGGCTATGCTGACAGTGTTCTGGGATTATCAAGGAGTGTTGTTAACCAAGTTCCAGAAGTATGGTGACAGTGAATTCTGTATCGTACTGTGAAGCTCTGTCGATGCTACGGGATGCAATTCGAAGAAAACGTCCTGGTCTGCTGACTAGAGATGTGCTTCTCCTTCATGACAATGCCAGACCACATATGGCTCGGTTAACCCAAGAGAAAATTAGCCCGTTGGGTTGGGAAGTTCTTGAACATCCACCCTATAGTCCTGACTTAGCTCCAAGTGATTTTCACCTATTTGGTCCACCTTGGCGGGAGAATATTCTCGAGTGAGGAAGAGGTGGAAACAGAAGTAAAAAAAAAATGATTCAGAAATCGACTTCTGATTTTTACGCCATGGGTATTGCATCACTGATTTACACGATGGGACAAATACACCAATGTTGGTGGCGATTATGTTGAGAAATAGGGGAATAATGTAGGTTCAAAAATTAAACGTTTTCAAATTACTGTCGCTTTTAGCTTTTTTTTTTTTATTGTAACGGGCATTTGCGAGTTACTTAGAGACTTCCCCTCGTGTTATATATACATTAAATACTAATACTTTCTGCTCTTCTGAGCTGAACGATAGCATCACTATGGCTTAATTTATATTATTTCCTCGGATATGTTATCTGAAAACAAAATTCTTAGATTCTTGACTATGCCTGCTATTCCTTATTAGTAATTATTAATGATGCTCGAATAGCTTTTCTTTTTTCAGTTGAGAAAAATGTCCCGATTTTTCCTTGACAGAATCAGGCAACCCTAGGCCTTGCCTAAGGGCAGCACGTAGTTTGAAGGGGGGGGGGGGCGTTGGCGCTGCATTTTGACAAAAGTGATGTTTTTGGTCAAAAGAGAAAGAAGACAACGCGCAATGTGAACTAAACTAGTAACTATACCATGGCTTGCACGGGAATCTGTATCTCCAAAAATGTAACTAATTCATTAGTTGATGCCGTAACTAGTGTGGCTGCAACAGTTTTAACTATAAGAAAACACAGGGGGGGGGGATAAATGAAGGGAAAACACACTGGGAGGGGGAATACAAGATGAGTATACCTCTTTCGCCATTGACACTCCACGTAGACGTTAAGGGAAGTTACCTGAATCTGTGCCTGAAATCATAACATTTTATGTTTTTATAAGGTCAAAAAATAGAATTCCCTGTCGTAGCTGTTATCGATGTTAGTGCAGAAGTTTCTATGACAACAGTTTTGTTATAACTTCAGTTGCAATACTCTCTTATTTCTATGCTTGCTCCTTTTGTAAAACCACAGAAGACATGACATGACTTTCCTGTGTATTTTAAAACAAAGCATAGTCACCGTTGTAATTAAGATATTTTGTTATATCTTTCTGGTAAGAATTAGAAAGAAGAAATAGTTATAAAATTGTCAGCGAACGATGACCAGCACAGACAAACTTGACCATGTACTTTGCAAGTGGGCAAGAATCAGATATCGCTGAAGGAACTGTCATAGCAATACGTGATGCGGGACAGTCTGTTAGGATGGGCATACAACGTCGAATATATTAGAATCTGGATTGGTCAGAAACAAGAATGGGAGAAAGCAAGATGAGTACACAAAAATGAATATATACACTATTTTGGCAAAAGCGTTTTTCAAGTATCACATAGAAAATATTTGTAAAAAACACACAACAGATGAAAACATGACGAATATAGACTTTGCTTTCTGTTATCCTTATAGTAAGAAAGTCGGGCATACAATTTTTGTGAATTCACTTTGTGTAGAGCAATTCTGCTAATATTCATCCAATGTCCGAGACTCGCTATAATATTCCACTTGAACAAGGGAACCCTGTAATTTTCTACAACCTTTTTTTTTAAACCAGTAAAAAGCTCCTATCTGCAACACCACCACAGATCATGACTCTGCCAGACAACAACACACAATAATTAGTGTATAAGTATATAACTATACAGGAAACACTGCAGTAAAGCTGTGATACCAAAATGTATAAATAAGGTAGATAGAGGTGTATGGTACAGTTTTACAAAGTGAGGGAGGAAGTGAGCAAGGTGAGAAAAAAACGAATATAAAGTATGAGAATGTATAAATGAAAAACATACAACATCCGATATTTCGGCGTGAGCCTTATTCGAGGATACATGCAAAAACAAAATACAAACATATATAACTTATCTGAAGCGTCTTGCTCTCAGCAAAGCTTAAATGTGTGTGGAAGAAGGAGGAGAAAGAAAAAAAACGTTGCCTACAGACAAAAGATTCCCGATATAGCCAATCATAGCGAAGAAGCGGAGAGAGAGGAAGGCAATAGAAACATGATAGCCGCTAGAGGTGTCGGGTGGGGGTGGTGGGGGGGGGGGGAAGGGGAGAGAAAAGAGGACGCGAGAGATAATGAATGAAGAACTTAAACACCTACAGGGAGGAAATGTAAAACTGGTGAATGGGACAAGACCAATATGTTGGCAGAGTAGGAAATAGGATGGTGGTAGGGAGGGGTAACATAGAGAAAGAAATTAGAGTATAAAAAGGGCCAGTGGAAAAAGAAAGAAGTTACAGAAAGCTGAAGACATTGTTAATTCCAGCTGGGTGGAGACAGCCAGTCTGGAAAATAAGGCGCTGTTCTAAGACCCTCCGAGATCGTACATCTGCGGAACAAGAGCGGATCGCACTAACCGAAATGTCCTGTTTGCCCCTGTGGTTACCAAGGCAAAAATGTTTGGCCACAGGTGTCCAGGCCCTCTTAGAAATATCATTGAGATGCTGGCGAAATCGATCTCCTAACCGTAAGCCAGTTTCCCCTATGTACTTCAAACCGCAACGTTTGCACATGATAACATAAATGACATTTCGTGAAGTGCAGGTGAAGCCCTCCTGTACCGACAACGTGGATTTAGGGAAAGAGATCTGGCTGGCCTCGACAACAAACGGACAAGTGTTGCATCTACGGCGTCCACAACGTCTGGTACCATAAAAAGTGTCATCTGTCTTAAGATGACTACGAATTAAAAGGTCCCTGAGGTTTTTGTCACGTCTGTAAGCCACCAATGGGGGTTCCCCAAAAAGTTCATGTGTCTCAGGCTCGGTCTGGAGGAGGTGGAGATGGCGAAACAGTATGTTTTTAACTGCCAAGCTATGAGGGTGGTACGTGAGTACTAGTTTCACCCTGTCCGAGCAACAATGCGGTTTAGGGGTGAGGGCTTGTTGCCGCGATATGTGGCTAATGCGGATCCAAGACGACGAGAGAACGTGGTCTGGATAGCCGCGTTGACGGAAGAAATCTAGTAATTTGTATCCTTGATCCTGGAAATCCAAATCCTCCTTACACAAACGTCGCAACCTAAGAAGCTGGGAAAAAGGAATAGAGTCCTTACACGATCTGGGATGGGAGGAAGAGTACAGGAGGTACATGACCAGGGACTTCAGGCCGTCAAGTTCTTTCTGAACAAAAGACGCAATCCCTCTATTCCTACTTCTACTATTATGCGCCTTACACAACTTGTCCTCCAACTCAATTCTTTTGAATTCACTGGCCTTTACTTTGACCAGATTAGTGGTGTAGCCATGGGTACCAAGATGGGCCCCAGCTACGCGTGTCTGTTCATGGGCCACTTCGAACACAAGATTCTGAGAGCCTTTAGAGGCCCTTTTCCCGCCTTCTATAGACGCTACATAGACGATGGCATTGGGATCACATCAATGCCAGAGGAAGACCTTGACAACTTTATCAGTTTTTTTAAAGAATACAATCCTGTCATTTCTTTCACCTCCCATATCTCTGCTACTTCCGCTAACTTTCTTGACATTGCCGTCACTATCGGCCCCTCCGGGCTTACTACTTCTATCTACTATAAACCTACAGACTCTCACAGCTACCTCCTGTACTCTTCCTCCCATCCCAGATCGTGTAAGGACTCTATTCCTTTTTCCCAGCTTCTTAGGTTGCGACGTTTGTGTAAGGAGGATTTGGATTTCCAGGATCAAGGATACAAATTACTAGATTTCTTCCGTCAACGCGGCTATCCAGACCACGTTCTCTCGTCGTCTTGGATCCGCATTAGCCACATATCGCGGCAACAAGCCCTCACCCCTAAACCGCATTGTTGCTCGGACAGGGTGAAACTAGTACTCACGTACCACCCTCATAGCTTGGCAGTTAAAAACATACTGTTTCGCCATCTCCACCTCCTCCAGACCGAGCCTGAGACACATGAACTTTTTGGGGAACCCCCATTGGTGGCTTACAGACGTGACAAAAACCTCAGGGACCTTTTAATTCGTAGTCATCTTAAGACAGATGACACTTTTTATGGTACCAGACGTTGTGGACGCCGTAGATGCAACACTTGTCCGTTTGTTGTCGAGGCCAGCCAGATCTCTTTCCCTAAATCCACGTTGTCGGTACAGGAGGGCTTCACCTGCACTTCACGAAATGTCATTTATGTTATCATGTGCAAACGTTGCGGTTTGAAGTACATAGGGGAAACTGGCTTACGGTTAGGAGATCGATTTCGCCAGCATCTCAATGATATTTCTAAGAGGGCCTGGACACCTGTGGCCAAACATTTTTGCCTTGGTAACCACAGGGGCAAACAGGACATTTCGGTTAGTGCGATCCGCTCTTGTTCCGCAGATGTACGATCTCGGAGGGTCTTAGAACAGCGCCTTATTTTCCAGACTGGCTGTCTCCACCCAGCTGGAATTAACAATGTCTTCAGCTTTCTGTAACTTCTTTCTTTTTCCACTGGCCCTTTTTATACTCTAATTTCTTTCTCTATGTTACCCCTCCCTACCACCATCCTATTTCCTTCTCTGCCAACATATTGGTCTTGTCCCATTCACCAGTTTTACATTTCCTCCCTGTAGGTGTTTAAGTTCTTCATTCATTATCTCTCGCGTCCTCTTTTCTCTCCCCTTCCCCCCCCCCCCCACCACCCCCACCCGACACCTCTAGCGGCTATCATGTTTCTATTGCCTTCCTCTCTCTCCGCTTCTTCGCTATGATTGGCTATATCGGGAATCTTTTGTCTGTAGGCAACGTTTTTTTTTTTCTTTCTCCTCCTTCTTCCACACACATTTAAGCTTTGCTGAGAGCAAGACGCTTCAGATAAGTTATATATGTTTGTATTTTGTTTTTGCATGTATCCTCGAATAAGGCTCACGCCGAAATATCGGATGTTGTATGTTTTTCATTTATACATTCTCATACTTTATATTCGTTTTTTTCTCACCTTGCTCACTTCCTCCCTCACTTTGTAAAACTGTACCATACACCTCTATCTACCTTATTTATATTAACCAGTTTTACTGCAGTCGCCATCCCTTTTATCTGTACCAAAATGTATAAACTAGGAAAAAAAGTAGGAGCAGCTTTATTACTTAACGATTACAAAGTTGTGACATTTCGACGAAGAAATAGAGAGAGGAGATAAAGTATAGATTCACATGAATGCTATTTAAAAAATATATAAATATAAATATAAATAAATTAAGAATGAATAGAGCACTTAGCTGTAACTGTAGGAAGATGTGGCTTGTCCAACACGGTGTATCAGAAATGAACATGTTAGGGTGTAGAGACTGTTTAAATGGAGACCTGTGATGTGTGGTCTGTGGGTCGTAACTGGGAGTGGTGGGTGGGGAAACCGTGGAGAGGAGAGAGAGTGGTACAGTGTTAACCTAGCCAGGAGAAGGTGAAATAGATAATTATAGTTAGGTTAGAGGAGTTGTAATGTGATGCTGTGAGGAGGTTCTGAACTATGTGTAACAAGTGAGAAGGGAGTGGAGCTTAGTGGAGAGGGATTATATTTGTTGAAGAGGAAAATGTTAGGTGTAGCTGAATAGTGAGTTTAACCCGTATTGTTCCAGCGTCCCATAATCCTGAATGTAGCGGTTCTCAAGCGGTAGGCGGCTTGTGTCATCTGCGCGGCATTGTTTGATGGCTGTTACCAGAAAATCAGATTTGCCTCTGTGGTTGGGGCCATTGAAATGATTAGGGACTGGTTTCAAAGCATGCTGGTGATATCGTACAGATGTTTCTGCATGCGGTCCCCTAATCTGAGGCCAGTCTCTTCAATATACGTTGTCCTGCATCTTTTGCATACGATATCACATTACGGGACTCGCATGTGAATACCTCATGAAGAGTGAGGATAGTTTTAGGAAAGGGGATCGTTTTCGTTTCCCAGACTACAGGGCAGGTAACGCAGCGGGGGCGGTTACATTTTCTGGTACCAACATATGTAAGGCTCTGCTTCAAGTAGCTGTGGACGAGGATGTCCTTAGGTTTGGCTCACGTTTGTATGTCAACAGGGGTGGATCATAGAAAGTTTCACGAGTTTCGGGGTCGAGCTGAATTAATAGCAGATGACGATAAAGAATTTTCTTAATCATCTGACCATGCGGGTGAAAAGGTAGTACTAACTTAACTCTGTCCGATGGAGTAACAAGCCTTTTTCTGAATGCTTCTTTGCGGCTCATTAGTTGGATACGGTTGAAGGCTTCACGAAGGACTTTTTCTGGGTAGTGGCGATGATGGAAAAATTATAATAACTTGTTGGACTGATCTATAAAGTCTAAATTATCCTGACATATGCAGCGAAGATGGAGGAGTTGGGAGTATGGGATGGAGTTCTTACAGGCTTCAGGATGGGAGGAGGTGTAAAGTAAATAGGCGTGGCTGTCGGTGGGCTTGTAAAATACAGAGGTGACAAGCCTATTTGTGCCAATAGAAATTTTAATGTCTAAAAAGTTAACAGAGTTGTCAGAAATTTCATAAGTGAATTTTATGTTATTAGTGAGTTGGCGAATTCAATACATTTTTTTTAGCTCTTCCTGTGGCACACTAGTAACTCCAATGCCATCATTGATGTACCTTTAATAGAATTCTGGAAATATGTCAGGTTTCCCACAATTTGACTCCCAGAAAGCCCATAAATAGTCATGCATAACTGGGACCCATTTTCGTTCCCGTGGCAACACCACTGATTTGCTCAAAGTATTTGCCATTGAATTCGAAAGAATTTAGGTTTAGTACCAGCTGAGTAAGTCTGATTATGGTGTCAGTGTTAGTGGTGGGGTGAGGGTCTTTGTCGAGAATAAAAAACGGATTGCTAAGAGTCCATCCTCATGGGGGATAGAAGTAAATAGGGAGCAGACATCAATAAGAAAGATGTGATAGGTGTGGTGCTGAGAGAGTGTGATCGTATCAAAAGTTATTAAGGTGTGGTTTGTATCTTTCAGAGTAGTTTGTGTACTAGCGGCTGGAAAATGCTGTCCAAAAAGTCAGAAATGTGCTCAGTGGGGCATGAGCATGCTGATACAATAGGACGTATAGGATGACCGGGTTTGTAGATTTTAAGAAGAAGATAGAAGGTATGACCGGGTTTGTAGATTTTAAGAAGAAGATAGAAGGTGGGGTTGCCTAAACAGCTGTCCTTGATGTGAAGGGAAACAGCTTGAGGTGGGAGGCCACCTTCTGTAATCAGGTCTTTAATGACTGCCTCCACTTTATCATTCCACTTCCTTGTTAAACATCGTTCAGAACCTCCTCACAGCATCACATTACAACACCTCTACCCTAACTATAATAATCTAATTCACCTTCTCCTGGCTAGGTTAACACTGTGCCACTCTCTCTCCCCTCCACCGTTTCCTCACCCACCAACATACATCACAGGTCTCCATTGAAAGTCTCTGCGCCCTACCATGTTCATTTCTGACACACAGCGTCGGACAAGCCACGTCTTCCTACAGTTACTGCTAAGTCATCATCATCAGGTGCCGTGCCGACTGGCGTTGGCTATTATGCTTCTCCAGAGTACCCGATCCTTCATGCAGGCCATCAGTTCAGTTGGTGATCTCCTCTCACACCATCCCGTCAGACTGTCCAGTATCATTTCTCTTGGTCTTCCTCTTGATCTTCTTCCTTCTATTTTTCCTGTTGTTATAATATTTTCAATGCCCCCTCTTCTCATTGCATGTCCTATGAAAGTACATTGTCTCTCTCTTATCTTTCTGACAAGGTTTTTTTGTGTCTCCAGCTCTTCTCATACATTCTTCATTAGTTATTTTTGCTGTCCAGGGGATTCGCAACATTCTTCTAATAAACCACATTTCTGCTGCTTCCAATGATTTTTTGTGCAGACTTGCCTATTGTCCATGATTCACTTCCATATAACAAGATAGGTTCAATATAGCATTTTAGGACTTGTTTTCTAACATTCATTGATAAAGATGTATTAGCTAATATGTTTCTCATTCTCTGAAATGCAGTCTTTGCTTGGCCTATTCTGTTCCTAATTTCTGTTTTGCATTTCCCATCTGAAGTTATTACTGCTCCAAGGTATTTGAATTTCTGCACCTGCTTTAGAATGGTTCCGTTTAATTGAATACTGCATGCTGGTGGATTCTGTTTCTTAGATATAACCATAGTCTCTGTCTTTTTGATGTTCAAAGTAAGGCCTTTCTGTTCACTTTCTTTGGCGACTTTATCCAAGAGATTTTGCAGGTCTTGTTGGTTCTCAGCTATCAGTACTGTGTCGTCAGCATACCGAAGGTTGTTAATATTGTATCCTCCAATTTTTATGCCTGGTTCTGTGATGATTGTTCTTAGAATATTCTCGCTGTACAGAGAAAAAAGGTCTGGAGATAGTACACATCCTTGTCGCACCCCTTGTTTTATAGGTTGGTATTTTCCAATTCCATTTTCAACTCGAACTGCTGCTTCTTGCTGCCAGTATAGATGTTTTACAATCCTCAAGTCTTTGCCGTCTATATTGATGTCTTCAAGCATTTTAATAATTTCATTATGTTTCACCTTGTCAAATGCCTTGGTGTAATCAATGAAGCATAAGTAGAGATCTTTCTGTACTTCTAAAGCTCTTTCTGTTAGTGTTCGTAAAGCATAAATGGCATTGTGTGTTCCCTTTCCTTCAACAAATCCAAACTGTTCATCTGCTATTTCCATTTTTATCTTTTTACTGCTAAGTGCTCTATTCATTATTAATTTATAATAAATCTATACTTTATCTCCTCTCTCTATTTCTTCGTCTTGTAAATTTTTGTATGATAAAGGGTAGCTACCAGAGAATAAGACGTTTAGACGTGTAAGTTATTCGATGGTCCTAGCAGAAAACAGACATCTTATCTAAAGCCGGCTATAAAACGTTTCTGAAGCTCACATGCGGTGATTTTTGTTCTCCAGTTATCTCCGGAAAGACGCTGGCGATGGTTGGGACATGTGCTCCGAATGACTGACAACTCACTACCAAAAATAGCACTAAGATGGACACCACGGGGGAACAGAAGTAAGGGTAGACTAAAAGAGACATGGAGAAGAACAGAAAGGATGTTGAGCAATAGAGGGCTCACCTAGGCAAGAGCAGAAAAAAAGGCGAAGGACAGGCATTTGTGGAAAACCCTTGCAGAAGCCCCATGTGCCATGGGCACTTAAGGTTCAGAGAGAGAGAGAGAGAGAGAGAGAGAGAGTTATCTCCGGTGCGCATACGGTGATAATATTGCGTTGATTTTTGTTCTCCACTTGTCTCCGGTTTCTACTACTACTTGATGCTGTGCCGGGAGTGAACTGTTTCTCCGTCGATGACCCAGGGCAGTAACCTACTTGTTTCCTTAGCACGGTATTTTAGTTTATCTTATTTTTATTTGGCGTCAATGCCCGGCTTCTACTCATTTTGTTACAGTTGTCACCAAACGCGCAAAAAGAATGAAATAAAATTTAACTTCAAAGATTCTTCTGCAGTCTCGTTCGTCGTGTAGTCTTGATTGAGAAGAACTGCAGTATTTCAGTCAGTTCATTGGTTTCCAGTAGAATTTGCAGTGGCTAATCAGATAAATTACATTTTCATGTAAACCTCGCTTGTCCAATACAAAGGTATCGTGGGTCCCCGTGTGGACGTCCCTGATTTAGATGTAGCTGAAGATTTAACATTTTCGCAGGCACCATAACATAATCTGGATGATAAAGGTTTTCAGAGCTAAGACCTGGATGATCAAGGTTTTCAGCTAAGACCTAGTATGATGATTTTAGCTGATAATTGTGTCCTACTTACCATCGGCTAGGTCTAGATCTACTATCGGCAGTCTAGATCTACTTGTAGATTTATATGATTTCATTTTGTGATGATATGTGGCATGCTCACCAAAATAATAACTGAAATAACATTATAACTACTTCTCCAGTCCATTTTATAGGTCTAGATCTAATTGGTAAAGTAAAGAGGATTAAACAGAGAAAACTGAAATATTTTGGACATATTAAACATCATGAGAATTTAGAGAAGACTGTCTTGGAAGGGTACATAATGGGAAAGAGAGGAAGACCAAGGCAAATATGGCTGCAAGACATCGTTGATAATCCGCAAATGGATGCATCAGCAGCAGGGCATCTTGCTTACAACCGAGAGGCCTTCAGGAGAGCTGTTAGGGAGGCAAAGTTCCGCAAGGGACATGCAAATGACTGACTGACTGATCTAATTGGGGTACATTCAAGAACAGTGGTCTGGTCATAAAGTATGTCTGTATGGCTCTGAAATCAAATTGAAAATTCTTGATAAAAACATCAGTTTCACTCTTGTTGCTAACCACACTTGGGATAGCACTATGAAGGGTCACCGGACATGCACAAAAATAAAGCTATATTTTATTTGTTGTTGTGTTCTGTTATCTCTAGCAGTTTAAGGAGTGTTTTAGTGGACATTGTTATGATTTTACCAATGCTAATACTGTAGCTGGATGCATCAGCATCAGCAGCAGGCCATCTTGCTCACAACCGAGAGGCTTACAGGAGTGCTGTTAGGGAGGCAACGTTCCACAAGGGTCATGCAAATGACTGAATGAATACTGTAGCTGTAGTTCGGGTATCGTAAGTAAGCTGTACATTGCAGCTACAGCTTGGATATCATTAGCAACCCTAACACTGTAGCTGCAGTTTAGATATCTGTAGCTGCAGCTTGGATATAATGAGCAATCCTAACATTATAGCTGCAGTTTGGATATCATGAGCAACCCTAACACTGTAGCTGCAGTTTGGATATCATGAGCAATCCTAACATTATAGGTGCAGTTTGGATATCATGAGCAACCCTAACACTGTAGCTGCAGCTTGGATATCATGAGCAACCCTAACACTGTAGCTGCAGCTTGGATATCATGAGCAACCCTAACATTATAGGTGCAGTTTGGATATCATGAGCAACCTTAACACTGTAGCTGCAGTTTGGATATCATGAGCAACCCTAACACTGTAGCTGCAGCTTGGATATCATGAGCAACCCTAACATTATAGGTGCAGTTTGGATATCATGAGCAACCTTAACACTGTAGCTGCAGTTTGGATATCATGAGCAACCCTAACACTGTAGCTGCAGTTTGGATATCATGAGCAACCCTAACACTGTAGCTGCAGCTTGGATATCATGAGCAACCCTAACACTGTAGCTGCAGCTGGGATATCATGAGCAACCCTAACACTGTAGCTGCAGCTGGGATATCATTAGCAACCCTAACATTGTAGCTGCAGCCTGGATATCATGAGCAACCTTAATACTGTAGCTGCAGCTTGGATATCATGAGCAACCTTAATACTGTAGCTGCAGCTTGGATATTATGAGCAACCCTAACACTGTAGCTGCAGTCCTAACACTGTAGCTGCAGCTTGGATATCATGAGCAATCCTAACACTGTAGATGTAGCTCAGATATCATGAGCAATCCTAACACTGTAGCTGCAGCTTGGATATCATGAGCAAACCTAACATTGTAGCTGCAGCTTGGATATCATGAGCAAACCTAACATTGTAGCTGCAGCTTGGATATCATGAGCAACTCTAACACTGTAGCTGCAGCTCGGATATCATGAGCAACCCTAACATTGTAGCTGCAGCTTGGAAATCATGAGCAACTCTAACATCGTAGCTGCAGCTGGGATATCATGAGCAACCCTAACATTGTAGCTGCAGTTTGGATATCATGAATAAACCTAACACTGTAGATGTAGCTCGGATATCATGAGCAACCCTAACACCATAGCTGCAGCTTTGATATCATAAGCAACCTTAACACCATAGTTGCAGCTCAGATATCATGAACAACCCTAACACTATAGCTGCAGCTTGGATATCATAAGCAACCCTAACACCACAGCTACAGCTCAGATACCATAAGCAACCCTAACACTATAGCTGCAGCTCGGATATCATAAGCAACCCTAACACCATAGCTGCAGCTCGGATATCATAAGCAACCCTAACACCATAGCTGCAGCTTGGATATCATAAGCAACCCTAACACCATAGCTGCAGCTTGGATATCATAAGCAACCCTAACACCATAGCTGCAGCTTGGATATCATAAGCAACCCTAACACCATAGCTGCAGCTTGGATATCATAAGCAACCCTAACACCATAGCTGCAGCTCGGATATCATAAGCAACCCTAACACCATAGCTGCAGCTCGGATATCATGAGCAACTGTGAACAAAAAAAAACAACAACAGGGCAACTTAGGCAGAAGTATGTGGACCAACTTAATGGAATGTGGGGAAACAATTTTGTACCCTTCAGCATACACACACACATGCATACATACACACATGCATGTACACACACAGATGGGGCCAGGACAGAGGCTGTCACTCATGGGACTTACCTTTTTTTCTCTTAATTTATTTCTTTATTTTTCTAGCCAGAATGCACCATCACTGATTTGTCTACATGCATCCTTTGGAGATGTAACTATGCAAGTATAAGAATGAATACAGATGATGTAGCTTGATGTTGTGATCTGAGTACTCTTCTTGATGATGTAGCTTGATGTTGTGATATGATCAACCCACCTGATGATGCAACATGATGTTGTGATTTGATTAACCCTCTTAATGATGCAACTTGATGTTGTGATATGATTAACCCTCTTGATGATGTAACTTGCTGCTGTGATATGATTAACCTTCTTGATGATGTAACTTGATGTTGTGATATGATTAACCTTCTTGATGATGTAACTTGATGTTGTGATATGATTAAACTTCTCGATGATGTAATTTGATGTTGTGATATGATTAACCCTCTTGGTGTAACTTGATTTTGTGATATGATTAACACTCTTGATGATGTAACAATGTTGTGATATGATTAACCTTCTCAATGATGTAACCTGATGTTGTGATCTGAGTAATCTTCTTGATGATATAACTTGATGTTGTGATGTAAGTAGTAATCTTGATCAATAAACTTCCTATATGTTCAGATCTGATATATATTTCTAGCATGGCCTCATTCAGCAGCTACTGTGCCCATGGCTTGGAACATGCAAATAAAACCACTATCATAGTAATAGCATACATTTAATAGTTTCATTTTTAAGACAAGAATTTGTCTTTCACACAAGTAGTATATTACACACATACATCACAGTCATAGGTGTGTTTTTTGTTTTCTTTTACGACAAAAACTTTTACCAGGGCAAGTAACGAAGTGAATATAACAAAATAGATTTTATAATAAAAGGACAAGTCTATTTTTAGAAATGTGTATGGCAGGGCATATATAAATTCTTTTGCTTAACTGTATGTTTTACCTGAAGTCATATTAGCGTACATGCAAGCACACATGCACACTCTCCTCTTATTTTCTTTCTCTTTTCTGTCTCTTTTCCCTCTCTCTCTCTCTCTCTTTGAAATACAACGAACCCTTAGAAGTCAAACACAACCCTTTCCAGGAGGATGTTCCACTTTCCCCATAAGAAATAATCTAAACTGAATTCATCCAGTCCAGACCCCAAAACTAACCCATTAAACATTTTACGTACAAATATTGGTTATTTAAATCTGTATAATAATGCCAACACACATTAGATCATACATTAATATTATAAGGTTATTAATAATAATACCTTACATTTATGAAAACCATCAAAAGTTTTTTTAACTTCTTCCATTGCTGGGGATCTTTTACTGGTAAAGGATTTTTACCCTTTTTGCCACATTAGCCATTTTAATTGCTGCTTTGTTCCTTAGTATGGTTGACAGGTCAACTTAGCCATTTCATAATCATCTGCCAGTTCCAATACACGTGTATCACTTTCCATTTAGTGATAAGTTCCTTTTTCGGTTCTATCATGGTCATTACATTCTTCCTCTTAGGCTAGTCAGAACTTTCTGTGCTGCCATATTGAATGTGTAATTTTAATGTTAAAATTAAAAAAAAGAATGCTAAGAAATCACAATAAAAAATACACTTGGGAAAACTCACACCAAAAATCTTGTAGATTCTCTCCGAAGTCACGGAGAGATGACTAGGTGATTCGTTTGTTTTTTGTTCGGGTGGATGGATTTGTTTTGTTTGACTTTCTAATTTTTGTTGGACTTTTAAACTGGATCTTCTTCCAATGTTTTGTCTGAGTTTCAAACAGTTTGACTTTCAAGGGTCCACTGTAAACCACAAGTTATATTCTGTAACCTGATACTTGTTTGGAAGCCATTCTATCATTGCTGAACTTTCATTTTTCTGTTCCTGTACTAGGCCTAGCAGCTCTCACTTAGCCTTCATACAGAAACATAACATTTCACATTTTACATGCCTTGAAACATCACATCACACAACACCAAAAATCTCACATTTTACAGGCCATGACACATCACAACACATAACACAAAAAAATCTCACACTTTACATGCTATTAAACATCACATCATATAACACCTAAAATCTCACACTTTACATGCTATGAAACATCACATCATATAACACCTAAAATCTCACACTTTACATGCCATGAAACACCATTCATTAATTTGCATGTCCCTTGCGGAACAAACAGCACTCTTGTGTTGTCAGATGGTTGAAGGAGGTCTTTATAGTGTTGTTGCAGGTGTGTTGTCAGATGGTTGTAGGAGGTCTTTATAGTGTTGTTGCAGGTGTGTTGTCAGATGGTTGTAGGAGGTCTTTATAGTGTTGTTACGGTTGTGTTGTCAGATGGTTGAAGGAGGTCTTTATAGTGTTGTTGCAGGTGTGTTGTCAGATGGTTGTAGGAGGTCTTTATAGTGTTGTTACGGTTGTGTTGTCAGATGGTTGAAGGAGGTCTTTATAGTGCTGTTGCAGTTGTCTTGTCAGATGGTTGAAGGAGGTCTTTATAGTGTTGTTGCAGATGTGTTGTCAGATGGTTGAAGGAGGTCTTTATAGTGTTGTTGCAGATGTGTTGTCAGATGGTTGAAGGAGGTCTTTATAGTGTTGTTGCAAATGTGTTGTCAGATGGCTGAAGGAGGTCTTTATAGTGTTGTTGCAGTTGTGTTGTCAGATGGTTGAAGGAGGTCTTTATAGTGTTGTTGCAGTTGTGTTGTCAGATGGTTGAAGGAGGTCTTTATAGTGTTGTTGCAGTTGTGTTGTCAGATGGTTGAAGGAGGTCTTTATAGTGTTGCAGATGTGTTGTCAGATGGTTGAAGGAGGTCTTTATAGTGTTGTTGCAGATGTGTTGTCAGATGGTTGAAGGAGGTCTTTATAGTGTTGTTGCAGATGTGTTGTCAGATGGTTGAAGGAGGTCTTTATAGTGTTGTTGCAGATGTGTTGTCAGATGGTTGAAGGAGGTCTTTATAGTGTTGTTGCAGATGTGTTGTCAGATGGTTGAAGGAGGTCTTTATAGTGCTGTTGCAGTTGTCTTGTCAGATGGTTGAAGGAGGTCTTTATAATGTTGTTGCAGTTGTGTTGTCAGATGGTTGAAGGAGGTCTTTATAGTGTTGCAGTTGTGTTGTCAGATGGTTGAAGGAGGTCTTTATAGTGTTGTTGCAGTTGTGTTGTCAGATGGTTGATGCTGATTCTTTTCAGTCTATTTTTTTGTGGACTTCTGAATTTCTTTGTTCATAGGGTGGGTTGTCAGGCATATTAACTTTTATTTGTTGATCATTAGTTTTTCTTTGCACCTAACCCCAAGAGGTTGAATTTGTGTGTATTTCTCCATCTCCATGATTGGAGTGATCTTCATTCCTCCTGTGATCAGCCGCAGGCCAGTGTTTTGTACTTTTGTTAGACGAGCAGTGTTTGTGTTGGAGGCTGTGGCCCAGGTTGTCATGCCATATTAAAGTGTTGGTCTTATGGTGCCCACATACACTTTTTTTTTTTAGTATGTTGCTGTTGGCTCCCCAGGTTGTGCTTGCCAGCTTTTTGACCACAGATAACTTTTTAATTGCTTTGTTTTTTTGTGTCCAGCAGTTGTGGCTTCCAGGTTAGCCTCTTGTCCAGTTTAACTTTGAGGTATGTCGGCTATTCTGTCTGCGTAAACTCTCTTTCCTGTATTTCTAGTTTAAAGTTTTCTGTGTCCAGCAGGTATGGCTTCCAGGTTAACCTCTTGTCCAGTTTCACTCCAAGGTATGTCGGATGTTCTATCTGTGTAAGCTCTCTTCCTTGTATTTCTGGTTTAAAGTTTTATGTGTCCAGCAGGTGTGACTTCCAGGTTAGCCTCTTGTCCGGGTTCTAAGGACTGTTATTGCCGGAGGTGGGGTGGAGAATTCGCTCTCCACTCCAACGGCGTGCGTCTCAAACAGCCTCTGGCAGTCAAGTCCAGCTCCTGGCCTTCCCGTGGCAGAACTGTTTAAACTGACAGGAGAAGGGGCGAAGGTGAATATCTGGTGCCTAAAAACCAGACACTTAGGGTAGATGAGAGGCACGTTTGGTAGCTCATCTACCGCTGCTGGCGAGATTCTTCAGCTGCCGTGTGTGGAGCGGTGCTCCTCCCGGCCAATGAAGAAAGGCATGAATGAGGTTGCCGCGTGGCACCACTGCGGGAAAGGTGGTAAAAAGGATAAAGTGAAGCGAACAGTCAAATCACGGCACCTCTGGTCTTGAGGTCGGCCACGTCCAAAACGGACTCATATCGGGTGAAATGTCTGAACCGGCTTAACCCAGAGGTTAAGACACTGCTGGCGAGACTTGCCGCGCATGAGTGAAGCTCCTCCCAGTCAAGGAAGAAACTGCGGAAAAGAAGTAAGGGTTGCTGTGCAGCGCCGATGTGAAAAAGGGAAGGAAAGGATAAAGTGAAGCTTAATCGGTATGTCCAGTAGTATCGCTGCGAAAGCTACACATACCACGGCGCCTCTGCTCTAGAGGTCAGCCATGTCCGAAACGCACCTACACTGGTGAAATATGCCTAAACCGGCATACACCAGGGGTGAAGCTTGATGGCCAGGCATGTCATGCCACATCCACTCTAGAGGTTGGTCATGCCCGATATACACACCCATACTGGTGAAATATGCCTAAACCGGCTCATACCAGGGGTGAAACTTGAAGGCTACGCATGTCACGGTACCTCTGCTCTAGAGGTTGGTCACGTCCCAAACACGCCCATACTGGGATAATATGCCTAAACCGGCTCAACCCAGGGGTGGAAGTCACTAGTGGTGAGGATTCGTCCTCCTGGACAAAAGCTCCATCCTGGTCACAAATAGGAAGGGTTGCGGCCACGACCACAAAATGCTGAAGTCGGAGACACCGGACCAAGGCAGTCTAGATAGGCAACCACCTCTCACCCGGCGGGGATGTTTGCGTATCCTAATCACGCTGAGGTTTTCCGGTGAGAAAGTCCAACTCTGGACTGGATGGGCAACCATCTCTCACCCGGCGGGGATGCACTGATATCCTAAACACATCGAGGTCTTACAGTGAGAAAGTCCAACTCTAGACTAAACTGGTGCAATGAAAACCACAGTGTCATGCAATCCGCTTCAGAGACCCACCAAGAATACAGGCTAAAGCCCTGCGATACTCTGAACCTATTGTGGTCCTCTCCGGGATCTCATGTAATCCTTTCGGGGACCACACAGGAGACCATGGGACTTAACAAGGACCACAGGCGTAAATTCAGTAGGATCACAGTGCTGTCTTGGTGGTAGAAGCGAATGAAGAAGAAGAAGCCTCTTGTCCAGTTTCACTCCGAGGTATGTTGGCTGTTCTGTCTGTGTAAGCTCTCTTCCTTGTATTTCTAGTTTAAAGGTTTCTGTCTTGTTGGACAATGAGAAGCAGGTGGCTGTGGACTTTGTGAAGTTTATCATCACTCCCCATTTTGTGGCCCAGTCTCCTATGGTTTTTAATGCTTCCTGTATTCTGTGGGTTGTTGATGTTTATTCTGCAGCATTCCACATAGCAAACTCATCTGCATGCAAGGTGTATGATATGCGGTTGGGCAGTTTGTCTGTGATGTCATTTATGTATATCAGGAACAGAGTGGGAGAAATAACTCCTCCCTGAGGAACACCTTGGCTTAGGGTGACTCTGTGGCTTAGTTTTCCCATTCATTTTGACCCTGGCTGTTCTGTATCTAAAGAAATCTTGTATCTATCAAAACATTGTTCCTTTGACCTTGTTGTTGAGCAGTTTCAGGAGGAGACCTTTTCTATACTTTGTCAAATGCTTGTGTTAGGTCTACAAAGATGGCCGGAACTTTTTTCTTCTCCTAGAAAGAGTTTTCTATTTCTTGGGTTAGGTAGATGAGTTGGTCTTCTGTGCTGTGATGTTTCCTGTATGCTGACTGTGCATTGTTTATCAGGTAATTTTGTTCTAGGTGTTGTATGAGTCAGTGTTGACCTTCCTTTCCATCACTTTGTCCATGCAGCTTAGGAGGCTGACAGGTCTGTAGCTGGATTTGTTGTGTTTGTTTTTCCCTTTTTTTATGAAGCTCCAGGACTGGTTGTAGATGTGAAGGAGGGCTGTTGTAGATGTGAAGGAGGGCTGTTATAGATGTGAAGGAGGAATAGTTGTAGATGTGAAGGAGGGCTGTTGTAGATGTGAAGGAGGGCTGTTGTAGATGTGAAGGAGGACTGTTATAGATGTGAAGGAGGAATAGTTGTAGATGTGAAGGAGGGCTGTTGTAGATGTGAAGGAGGACTGTTGTAGATGTGAAGGAGGAATGGTTGTAGATGTGAAGGAGGGCTGGTTGTAGATGTGAAGGAGGGCTGGTTGTAGATGTGAAAGAGGGCTGGCTGTAGATGTGAAGGAGGGCTGGTTGTGGATGTGAAGGAGGGCTGGCTGTAGATGTGAAGGAGGGCTGGTTGTGGATGTGAAAGAGGACTGGCTGTAGATGTGAAGGAGGGCTGTTTCTGCTGCTGGTCTCAGGTTCTTTATCATTTCTTTTGTTCTTCCATCTTTTCCTGGTGATTTCTTGTCTTTTAGTTTTTTGTGTAGCCTTATTGAGTTTTCCCATCTTTTCCTGGTGATTTCTTGTCTTTTAGTTTTTTGTGTAGCCTTATTGAGTTCTCCCATCTTTTCCTGGTGATTTCTTGTCTTTTAGTTTTTTGTGTAGCCTTATTGAGTTCTTCCCTGGTGAATGTTGCCATCATGTGTGGGTCTGGATTTTGCTGTTTAATCCTTTCTTTGGGTTCTGCTTTTACTTCTTGTATATGTCTTTTGGGGATTGTTGTGATGCTCTCATCTCTGTAGTGATCTGCCAGGATGTTTGCTGCCATTTTCCCAGCATAATTTCCAGCTTCTTCTATGACTGTGTTGGGCTGGCTTGGTGATTTGTCTTTGTTTATGGATCTGATCAGATTCCACAGTTTGTTAGTGTCTTTGTTTATGGATCTGATCAGATTCCACAGTTTGTTAGTGTCTTTGTTTATGGATCTGATCAGGTTCCACAGTTTGTTAGTGTCTTTGTTTATGGATCTGATCAGGTTCCACAGTTTGTTAGTGTCTTTGTTTATGGATCTGATCAGGTTCCACAGTTTGTTAGTATCTTTGTTTATGGATCTGATCAGGTTCCACAGTTTGTTAGTATCTTTGTTTATGGATCTGATCAGGTTCCACAGTTTGTTAGTATCTTTGTTTATGGATCTGATCAGGTTCCACAGTTTGTTAGTATCTTTGTTTATGGATCTGATCAGGTTCCACAGTTTGTTAGTATCTTTGTTTATGGATCTGATCAGGTCCCACAGTTTGTTAGTGTCTTTGTTTATGGATCTGATCAGGTTCCACAGTTTGTTAGTGTCTTTGTTTATGGATCTGATCAGGTTCCACAGTTTGTTAGTATCTTTGTTTATGGATCTGATCAGGTTCCACAGTTTGTTAGTGTCTTTGTTTATGGATCTGATCAGGTTCCACAGTTTGTTAGTATCTTTGTTTATGGATCTGATCAGGTCCCACAGTTTGTTAGTGTCTTTGTTTATGGATCTGATCAGGTTCCACAGTTTGTTAGTATCTTTGTTTATGGATCTGATCAGGTTCCACAGTTTGTTAGTATCTTTGTTGATGGATCTGATCAGGTCCCACAGTTTGTTAGTGTCTTTGTTTATGGATCTGATCAGGTTCCACAGTTTGTTAGTATCTTTGTTGATGGATCTGATCAGGTTCCACAGTTTGTTAGTGTCTTTGTTTATGGATCTGATCAGGCCCCACAGTTTGTTAGTGTCTTTGTCCAGGCTCAGGGAGCTAGTTCTCCCATGCTCTCTGACACTCAGCTGTCTTCCTACTGTTGAGGCTTCTTTAGTGTTACTGTGTGTTTTGATATTCTCAGTGCTTGGGTTGTACTCTATTTTTTCTCTGGCCTCAGATAGGTCATTGTGCAGCTTCTCCTGTTCTCTGCTCTGGTAGGGTTTATAGTTGTTTCTTCTGTCTCTGGGTATGTACTTCTTGGCAGCTTCTCCTGTTCTCTGCTCTGGTAGGGTTTGTAGTTGTTTCTGGTGTCTCTGAGTATATACTTCTTGGCAGCTTCTCCTGTTCTCTGCTCTAGCAGGGTTTGTAGTTGTTTCTGGTGTCTCTGAGTATATACTTCTTGGCAGCTTCTCCTGTTCTCTGCTCTAGCAGGGTTTGTAGTTGTTTCTGGTGTCTCTGAGTATATACTTCTTGGCAGCTTCCAGGATTAGATTATGTTTGTTAGGACTTCACATTGTAGTTTATGCTGCTGATCAGAGTAATCAGTTGGCATTGCTGGTGTGTTTTCTGTCTGTACTGGTGCAGTGTTAGGTTGTTTTGGCACTCTTCTCCATGAATTTTGAGTGTCACTGGCACATGGTCGCTTCCCTCTAGTTGTATGTTGACTGTTGTGACTGTAAGTTGATGTATGTCATTTGTTGCTGCAGTGAAGTCAGGTGTGCTTGATTTTTTCCATGCCCTTGAATAGAAGGTTGGTTTGTCTTTTGATCAGTTAATAAGGGTTAGTTTGTTGTCTGTCATTCAGTCTCCAGTTCTTCTCCTCTGTGTTTCAGTGTCTCATAGCCCCAGCTTGGGGAGTGCCTGGTGTTTTGTACTTTCAACTTTTGTTTTGTGGAGCTGTAGGGCTGTTTCAGGAGGGCTGTAGCAGTTGATAATATGCATGTCTCCACTGGTTAGGAGTTACATGCCATGAAACATCACATCATACAACACCTGAAATCTCACATTTTACATGGCATGAAACATCACATCATACAACACCTAAAATCTCACATTTTACACGGCATGAAACATCACATCATACAACACCTAAAATCTCACATTTTACATGGCATGAAACATCACATCATACAACACCTGAAATCTCACATTTTACATGGCATGAAACATCACATCATACAACACCTGAAATCTCACATTTTACATGGTACGAAACATCACAGCATAGAACACCTAAAATCTCACATTTTACATGGCATGAAACATCACGTCATAGAACACAAAAAAAAAATCTCATAGTAAGACACATTAATTGCCATGAAACATCACACTATATAACACAAAAAATCTCACAGTATCACATTTTACATGCCATGAAACATTACAAAGACCAAATATTATTTTCCACAGTCCACAAATACAACTTCACACTTGTTTTCAACCCATGCTATCATTGAATTTAGCTATTCTGTCCTGGTGCTTGGACTAGCAGCCACACACTGATGATAACAATGCTTACATAAGTGTTCTTTTCTGCTGTCTTACAGCTCACTGGACACTAACACATAGTGTTTTATAGTAAGCCCATGTATCAGTGACCACAGCACACTTACACATAGTGTCTTATAGTAAGCCCATGTACCAGTGATCACAGCACACTTACACATAGTGTTTATAGTAAGCCCATGTATCAGTGACCACAGCACACTTACACATAGTGTCTTATAGTAAGCCCATGTATCAGTGACCACAGCACACTTACACATAGTGTCTTATAGTAAGCCCATGTACCAGTGATCACAGCACACTTACACATAGTGTTTATAGTAAGACCATGTACCAGTGATCACAGCACACTTACACAGTGTTTATAGTAAGACCATGCACCAGTGATCACAGCACACTTACACATAGTGTTTATAGTAAGCCCATGTACCAGTGATCACAGCACACTTACACATAATGTCTTATAGTAAGCCCATGTACCAGTGATCACAGCACTTACACAAGAAGATGTAGAAATTTTAAAAAACAAAAAAAGCACAATATTGTCCTGACCAGCAAGAACGCCTCATCACAAATGTTAAGATGACAACATCCCCAAGACTATATTACACTACCTCAAGTAATTTTCTTGTTTATGAAGCATCTCATGTCATCTACATACAACATAGTGAAGTGTGAATTATGTCTCATGTCACAAATTCCCCATCACACAGTCTGGCTGATCTGAATTTTGCTCGACGAATTTTCAGAAACACACTTTACAGGCAAAAATTGTACTCACTAGGAATACATGTAAATAAAAACGTTGAAATAGATTCCTTGATGGTGCAAATTCTGAATAGTGGACAATATCAAGGACTAGCGGCGTCTGAAACTTGTCGTGTACAAAGTTATATGCTGAAAGAAGATGTTGATAAAAGTTCATGTTTAACACATACTAGTTTGTTAGGTTAAGTTCATGTTTAACACATACTAGTTTGTTAGGTTCCATGTAACATTTGCTATCACATACATCATGTCATTCTGACATCACACTTGATCTCACTCAGATATCATACATGATGTTATTCTAACAGTACACTTCATGTCACTCAGATATCACATAAAATTTTGACATAGTGTTGATAATTATGTACTCAGAGTTTAACACAGAAATATTTACTTCCATTAGATAAACAAAATATGGGATGTCCTGTTGTGCTAGAAACATTTCTCTTTAGTCAAGTAATTAGGTCAGACTATCTGGTAATTTTTGTCATCTGCGACCGGCACTAAAAAGTTTTCCTGACACAGGACAAACAAACTTGTTCTTGGCACAGTGGACATGCGTGATCACACCATTGGGATAACGCACGAAGCTTGGGTTGTTGAATGCTCTGTTGCATACTGCACATGTTCTGTCAAAGACAAAACAATTCCATTGAATATAAAAAACACAGCACCACGATTTATAAAGATTAGTGACAAGACAAGCTGATAATGCAGTCTACATGATGTTAAAAAAAAAAAAATTGATGTGACCCAACTCTTGGAATTCTGTGCTGGTGCATCTCATCAAAGTTATTTAGCTGTAATCGATGAACCTCTTATGTGCCTGAAGTACACAAACAACTGCTTACTAAAAATAACTTCTTCAACTGGTTACACTTAGGAACTCAGTATCTTTACCAGGTTACAGCTAGGAACTCATTCACCAGTGTCTCTTCTTTGTCATGGTGTCTTCCTCTGGTTATACTTAGGAACTCGGTATCTTCACCTAATTTTATATTTACAATAATTAGTGTATAAGCATATAACCATACATAAGGTGCAGGAAAGCTGTGATACCAAAAATGTCATTTGGAAAGCCTTCAACCGTATCCAACTAGTGAGCTGCAAATAAGAATTCAGAAAAAAACCTGTTACCCCATCTGATAGAATTAAATTAGTACTTTCTTTTCACCTGCATGGTCAGATGGTTAAGCAAATTCTTTATTGTCATTTGCCACTTATCCAACTCGACCCCGACACTCGTGACATTTTCTCTGATTTATCCCTAGTAGCATACAAACGTGAACCAAATCTTAAGTACATCTTCGTCCATAACCATCTTGCATATGTTGGCACTAAAAAATGTAACCACCTTCGTTGTTACCTGGCCTATAGTTTGGGAAATGAAAATGATCACCTTTCCCAAAACTATCCTCACTCTCCATGAGGAATTCACATGCAAGTTCTGCAATGTGATATATGTCATTGTATGCAAAAGATGCAGGATAATTTATAATGGTGAAACTGGCATCAGACTAGGGGACCACATCTGCATGATATTGCCCAGCATGCTTCGAAACCAGTCCCTAATCATTTAAATGACCCCAACCACAGAGACAAATCTGATTTTCTGGTAACAGCCATCAAACAATGTCATGCAGATGACAGAAGCTGCCTAGCACTCGAGAACCACTACATTCAGGAATATGGGATGCTGGAACCACATGGTTTGAACTCGTTATTCAACTACACCTAACATTCTCTTCTTCCATAATCATAATCTCTTCCCACTATGTTCCACTCCCTTCTCACTTGTTACACATAAGTTCAGAGCCTCCTCGCTGCATCACATTACAACCCCTCTACTCCAACTGTAATCGCCCATTTCACCTTCTCTCAGCTAGGTTATCACTGCTTGGTGTCTTCACCTGATTACATTCAGGAACTCATTCATTATAATCTCTACTTAGTGACAGTCACCATCTCATCACATTCCTACCATGATTTTATCTTTGTTGCTTTTATTACTTGTTTGTTAGAGCTTCTTCTTGCAATTCAATACTCAGTGTAATTGTCCTGCTTACTTCTCATTCATTCTGTATTTTTCTTTTTCTCTTACAGTCTCTTTCACCTCATCATTCTACCATTTTGTCAGTTTCATTTCTGTATATCCCTTTTTCTAGCTGTACATGTTTCCTTTGCTCTTTGTAACATGTTGGTTTAGAATAGGTCCATCCCTCTTCCAATGATCTCATTCTATGTGTAAGTTTATTGGCAATTCCTTCACTTTCTTTTCATATTCTTCTTTCACATTCTCTTCCTTGAGCTTGCTTTGTTTTAATGTTTCTCCTGTTTTTTCTTATGAGTTCTGATATGACTTTTCCCGTATGCCCTGATAAGCACTACTTCTGCTTGATGGTCAGTACTTGAGCTTGGGGTGGGTAGTGCTCTTCCAGCTATGTCTGGTTGTTCCTTGCCAGCATGGAACCAGCCAGGCTTCTCCACATCAGTTCATTCCATACCAAGTATATATCTGGGACTCTGAAGAATGTGACTCTCTGTGTGATGAAAAGATCATGCTGGCTGCACAGTTCTAGGAGCTTGCTACCATTTTCATTTCTAACGCACCCTGCTGGTCACAGAAGGCACCCATGTTGACTGCTACATCAGCTCTACTAGTTCCCAGTCTTGCACTGAAGTCTCCCATGATTATAACATTTTCCTCTTTACTTATGTTGTTTAGTGTATCATGGAGGTTGTCAAAGAACTCCTCACATTCTTCCTCCATGTCTGATGCACTACAAGAAGCATATATTTGGACATAGGTTGTGGTCTCCTCATTTTCTTTTATTTTGACAGTTATCACTCTTTCTGATATATATTTTGTTTCCAGGATTTTGCCAGCAGTAGATGGTTCTATGTATGATCTCTACAAAGGATATGTTTCTGCAGTCAACACAGAAGAAGGAATGAGTGAATGGTTCCTGACTGAAAGTGTCAAACAAGGATGTATATTATCTCCTGAAAGTGTCAAACAAGGATGTATATTATCTCCTGAAAGTGTCAAACAAGGATGTATATTATCTCCCTTGCTTTTTGGAACTGCCACAGACTTCATAATGAAAAAATGCTGGATAGGTAAAATGGGCATTGATTGGGTACATGGGACCCAACTAGAAGATCTTTATTTTGCAGATGACATAACTCTTATCAGTTACAATGTGAATTCAAAAGCAGCACTGACCTTCAAGAATCTCTGAGAACATATGGCACTCAAAAGTTATAAGCACAAAAACCAAGCTAAGATTATTCAATTTAAATGTAATATCCACCCTCATTTATGCATGTGAAAGCTGGAAAACAACTAAAAAAATAGACAAATTAGACTCTTTTGAAAACAAATGCCTAAGGAAAATAAACTTGGTATAAAGTAGAATGAATTCAAGAACAATGCAGAGATAAGGCACATGACTGAACAACAACCAGTCTCATGGGTGATCAGAAAAAGTAGATAGACATATAGGTCACGTGATGAGAAGAAACATCCTGAGAATCCCAAAACAAGCTATCAAGTGGAACACAACAGGCACAAGAAAAAGAGGTCAACCATGTGAAACTCTAAAGAGGACACTGCTAAGAGAGGCAAAATATAGTAGGCATAAGATCCCTTGATAAGATTGAAAAACTTGCCAAAAACAGACAGGGAGACTTGACAAACTATCATGATGTTTAATGGCACGGGAATGATGTAAGATGTAAGTTGGTTCTATGATCATTCTGACACTCTGTTCCTTCTTGATCACCCACTCCAGAGTATAGGTATATATATATATATATATATATATATATATATATATATATATATATATATATGATGTTTTATTTACAGTCTTTACCTCTCACTTTGTTTTGCTTCTCTTTTTTCATTCCCTCTACTAATTCCTCTTTTTTATCATTTATGCAGCATATATTGATAGTAAATAGATTTGAAATTGCTTTTCTGCCTCTCTGCAGCTTATTTCTGAGTAATTTTTATTTATATCTCTCTGTCTATTCTTCCTGTGTTTTATATATGAGGTACAGAGATCCATCTCTAGCTTGCTGGCTCAGCCAAGGTTTAGCGGCAGAATTTATATAAGGTTTATGGGCAGAATTTATATAAGGTTTATGGGCAGAATTTATATAATGTTTATGGTCAGAATTTATATAAGGTTTATGGGCAGAATTTATATAAGGTTTATGGGCAGAATTTATATAAGGTTTATGGGCAGAATTTATATAAGGTATAGGGGCAGAATTTATATAAGGTTTAAGGGCAGAATTTATATAAGGTTTAAGGGGAGATTTATATAAGGTTTAAGGGGAGATTTATATAAGGTTTGGGGCAGAATTTATATAAGTTATAGCGACATAATTTATATAAGGTTTAAGGGCAGAATTTATATAAGGTTTATGGGCAGATTTATATAAAGTTTATGGGCAGAATTTATATAAGGTTTATGGGCAGAATTTATATAAGGTTTAGGGGCAGATTTATATAAGGTTTATGGGCAGATTTTAAACCAGGGGAGCCTGTCTCCTTGAGAAAGTAACTATATAGCCACCACCCCCAGACTATACAAATGAGAATGTGGGGTTGACCTTGAGAAAGTAACTATATGGCTACCACCCCCAGACTGTACAAATGAGAATGTGGGGTTGACCTTGAGAAAGTAACTTTATGGCTACCACCCCCAGACTGTACAAATGAGAATGTGGGGTTGACCTTGAGCAAGTAATTTTATGGCTATCACCCCCAGACTGTACAAATGAGAATGTGGGGTTGACCTTGAGCAAGTAATTTTATGGCTATCACCCCCAGACTGTACAAATGAGAATGTGGGGTTGACCTTGAGAAAGTAACTTTATGGCCACCACCCCCAGACTGTACAAATGAGAATGTGGGGTTGACCTTGAGAAAGTAACTTTATAGCTACCACCCCCAGACTGTACAAATGAGAATGTTGGGTTGACCTTGAGCAAGTAATTTTATGGCTACCACCCCCAGACTGTACAAATGAGAATGTTGGGTTGACCTTGAGCAAGTAATTTTATGGCTACCACCAAAAGTCTAGAAAAGTTTATAAACAAGAAACAAACTCTCACCTTTCATCATTCAGCATGACAGCATCACGTTGCATTTCAATAAAAGTCTGCTTCACCAAAAGATTTTCTCCTCTGGCCATCATTCGCTGAATACGAGTCATACGACTGCTGTGCATACTCATACGCATGGCTCTGGTTAAGAACTGTGACAACAAACCAATAGACCAACTTTCTGGCAACAGCTGTAACACCTGCAATATAAAATCTGATTTATCTCAAGCACCCAACACAAAAGACATATTACTGTGACCCTTAAAACAGTTGCAACACCTACAATATAAAATGTGATTTATCACAAGCACTCAACACAGAAGACATATTATTGTGAGCCTTAAAATAGCTGTAACACCTACAATATAAAATGTGATATATTACACTGAACACATAAATATTGGTGACATATTGATTCTCACTATAAGGTGTAAATCAAGTCTCAAACATCATATATGACATCAATTCTCACAATATCATCATCATTATCATGTGCCCTGCCGACTGCCGTTGGCTATTATGCTTCTCCAGAGTACCCAATCCTTCATGCAGGCCATCATAATATATATATATATAATAGCTACAACAATAGTTACAACTGTCTGAACACTTATATTTAAATAATATGACATAGTCCTTAGTGCTGTGGCTTAATATGTCCAAGTCAAAATTGTTTTCTCAATTACAAAACACATGCACACATGCAAGTGCGCACACATACGCACACACACAAAAATGTTAACAGATGATTCAAAGAACTATAGACAGTTCTGATTGTTGACATATTCTCTCTCTCTCTCTCTGAAACTTAAGTACCCAGGGCACTTGGGACTTCCGCAAGAGTTTTCCACAAAAGACTGTCCTTTGCCTTTTTTTTCTGTTCTTGCCCAGCTGAGCCCTCTATTGCTCAACATCCTTTCTGTTGTTCTTCTCCATGTCTCTTTTGGTCTACCCTTACTTCTGCTCCCCTGTGGTGTCCATCTTAGTGCTATTTTTGGTAGTGAGTTATCAGTCATTCGGAGCACATGTCCCAACCATCGCCAGCGTCTTTCCTCAATAATTGCTGTCAGTGGCTTCATCTGCAAACAAGATGTTATTTCTTATGGTGTTTGGCCAAAATATTTTTCTTCGTAAACATTTAGTCTGGAAAGAATTCAACTTGTTTTCTATGGTTTTGGTGATTTTCCAGCATTCACTTCCATAGAATAGTACACTTAGAACATTATTCTTAAATATCCTGATTTTCATATTCATGCTTAGTTTTTTTCATTTCCATATTGTCTGCAGCATTGCAAAAGCCTGGTTTGCTCTAGTAAGTCTGCTGTTGATGTTCTCTGTGCTGTCTCCATTTTCTACTACTCTACTGCCAAGATATACAAATTCACTGACTCCCTCCAATAACTTGCTATCTTCTCTGAGTACATTTTTGGTGTTCACATTTTGCTTCATTAACTTTGTCTTTCCTATGCTGATCTTTAGTCCTATGTTGTTTGCATTCTGAGTTAGTTTGTTTATTTTATCTTGCATATCTTTGTGGCTGCTTGATAATAGACAAATGTTGTCCACAAAGTCAAGGTCCTCCAGCACTGTGTCAAGGGTCCATTGTAATCCTCTGCGTTTGTTTGATGTTGCCTCCTTCATTAACTAGTCTACTGCCAAGATAAATAATGTTGGTGATAGTACACATCCCTACATCATTCCTGTTTGTACCCTAAAGCTGCTGGAGGTATGTTCTCCACAGATCACTTTGCACTGAAAACCCTCATATAGGGCTTTGATTACGTTCATTATCTTATGGGGGAGGCCATGCCATCTTAGGATTTTCCACAGTGCATCTCTGTTGACATTGTCAAAGGCTTTCTCAAAATCTATAAACAATGCATATGTTGTGGTATGCCACTCATTTGCCTGTTCTAATATTTGTCTAAGTACAAATATGTGGTCTATGCATGATCTTCCTTTCCTAAATCCTGCCTGCTCTTTCCGAAGTTTTCCCTCAAGTGCTGGTACAATTCTGTTGATGATTATTCTGCAAAATACTTTACTGGTGAGTGGCAGTAGGGTAATGCCTCTCCAGTTCTCGCAATCTCTGAGGTCACCCTTCTTTGGTAGTTTTACTATAAGGCCAGTTTTCCACTCCTCTGGAGCTTTTTCTAGATCCCAAAGTTGTTGTAGTATCTGGCAGAGTTGTTTTGGTGTTTCTGTTTCTTCTGCTTTCAACATCTCAGCAGTCACTTCATCTTCACCTGGTGCCCTGTCTAATTTTAGCTTCTTTATTGCCTCCTTTACTTCACTTATTGTTATTGGTCCTGTATTAATGTTTAGTTCTGTTGCTTCAGGTATGTCTATTGTTTGTGCTGCTTGTGTTCTGTTTAGTAGGGTGTTAAAGTGTTCCCTCCATCTTTCAATGTCTTCTCTTTCTCCACTGACCAGTTGTCCCTTATGTGTCCTTATTGCACTCTCACATCTTGTGCTGAAGTTACCTGTCATCTGCTTTGTGATTTTGTATATGGTTTTCATGTCATTTGCATATGCTGCTTTCTCTGCTGCTTCTGCTAAGTTGTCATAGTATTGACGTTTATCTTGACGGCATGATTCCTTCACGTCTTTGTCTTTTTGTGCATAATTACTTAAAATTTGTTCTTTTAGCCTTTGTGAGTTGGTGTTTAGTAATTTTTTCTTGATTTCCTTTCTTTGCTCAATCCTTTCACATGTGGTCTTGCTTATCCATTCCTTTTTTCTCCGTTTCCGATATCCCATCACCTCTTTTGCTGTTTATTGTAGTGTTTTACTGGAACTCTAGTATGGACATTTCTGCTTCGTCTTGTAGGACACTGAAGTGGTTCTTAAGTACTATTCAGAATTCATTCCTTGTTTGCTGGTCTTTCAGTTTTTTTGCATCAAAATGTGTCTTTCTGTGTTCTCTCATTTTGGCTTTCCATAATTTTAAATTTATTTTTGCTACCAGAAGGTTGTGATCACTTCCTACATCTGCTCCTTTCCTTGCTCTCACATCTTGTAGTGACTGTTTCCACTTGTTGTTTATTAGTATGTGATCGATTTAATTTTCTGTGGTTTTATCTGGAGACCTCCAAGTCACTTTATGGACATTTTTATGTTGGAAAATTGTCCCTCTGATGGTCATCATGTTTTCTTCACAGAAACTGCACAGTCTTTCTCCATTTTCATTTATTTCTCCAATTCCTTCTCTTCCCATGATTCTTCTTCTATCTTCATTTCCCTCACCTACTTTTGCAGTGAAGTTGCTCAAGATGAGTAGCATATCATGCTTGGGTATTGTTTCTACTGTGACTTGGAGGCTGTTGTAAAAATCTTCTTTTAATTCCTCTTCAGCTGCTTCTGTTGGTGCATAACAAACTATAATAGTCAGCTTTGTGAATCTTGAGTTGAAGCGTGCATATAATAATCTCTCATTTATAGGGGTCCATTTCAGCAATGCTCTTGATGCTTCTTTTGTTATAATCAATGCTAATCCTCCTTCATGATTATCTTCTTTACCTGACCATATTATTTTATCTTCTGTGTGCTGTGTTGTTAATTTCCTTCTGCCTTGTCCTGTCCAAGTTGCTTCTTGTATTCCTAGTATGTCAAGTTTGTATCTGTGCATTTCCTTGATGGTTTGTACTAGTTTTCCAGTCTGATTAAGTGTTCTTACATTCCAGCTGCCTATTTGCATCTTGTGTTTAGCTTCCAGGAGGTCTGCAGTTGGGCTAGGGACTTCCAGTGGCTGGCTTTCATCCACAACCATCATATGCTCAGTTTCCTGATAAGCATTTCTCCTTCCACCTGCATTTGTTTTTTTCACTTGCTTCTGTTTCTGTAGCAGTCTGATAGTTTTTTTACCAGATAGGGTTGCTGGCCCTATGCCGTATCCTCTTTAGTCGCCTTTTATGATCATGCTTGGTAGGGTACAGTGGTCCTATTCTTTGCTGATCCTGGGTACCACACGGGGGGGGGGGGGGGGGGGGGGGTTGACATATTGCAGAAAAAAAAAAAAGACTGGTCATCACTAATTTATGCAAGTAACAGATAAAAACATGAACAGTAGCCAGGAAAGATTCTGACAAAACTACAATCAGTATAAAAATAGTTAAGCAGAATATGATAAGACAGATGAAAACATTAGTTACAAAGATTCTGATAAGACTAAAGAGAAAAAAGACAAAATTACATTTTATGTGCAGAAAAAAAAATCCTACTGCAGAAAAGTACGGTAATAAAGTTTGGAGAAATAAATTGGTAACAAACTGGTTTGGAAAAAGCATTGAATATTGTTTGGAGCCTGGTTAATCGTAGGGTACTAAAATTGCTGATTTAGAAAAAGCTTTGGATATTGTTTGGAGCCTGGGTAATTGTAGGGTACTAAAATTGTTGATTTAGAAAAAGCTTTGGGTACTGTTTGGAGTGTGAATAATCTCAACAACATGGCTAAAGTTGTTAGATCTGGAAAGATGTACGGTGTCAGGGATTTCTCAACATGTGCATGGAGCAGACTGACAAGTTACAGCAAGTCTCACAAGTAAATGATGGCCATGACAAAAATATAAACATTTAGAAACCTGTGTACACACAGATCTCAAACAAAGCTGGTTACTCACTACAGAAACAGGCAAGAGTTACTTGACCTGACATTCATCTTTAGTGTACCAAAAACTTGATCGCGTAAATGAGTTACTTACCCTGACCATAGCATATCATCATCATATGCCATGATGACTGGCACTGGTTATTAAGTTTCTCCTCAATACCCAATCCTTCATGTAATCCATCAGCTCAGTTGCTGATCTCCTCTCACACCATCCCATCAGACTGTCCAGTATCATTTCTCTTGGTCTTCCCCTGGCTCTTCTTCCCTCTATTTTTCCTGTTACAATATTTTCAATGCCCCCTCTTCTCATTGCATGTCCTATGAAAGTACATTGTTTCTCTCGTATTTTTTTGACAAGATTTTTTTTGTCTTTCCCATTCTTCTCCTACATTCTTCATCAGTTATCTTTGCTGTCCAGAGAATTCGCAACATTCTTCTAATAAACCACATTTCTGCAACTAATGATCTTTGTACAACCATAGCAAAAGCTTATCCATAATTAAATGAGTTACATTAACATTTGACCACAGAAATGAGTTTATGAAAACATTAAAACTGTGACAAGAATTCTAAGTACCATTTCAGCATCATGTAAGCTGACAGCATAATACTACAACATAAGGAGCATCTTGTTGTGGCAGCAAATGCCAACATGCTACCAGATGTCATAGTTGCAGTGTAAAGATGGCCACATCTCTAGAGACATACATGAATGGGGAAGGCTGTTTTGTCATCGGCTTTTCAGTGATGAAACTATCAAAACGCATCAGTAAATGGAGGCTCAGTAGAGTGCTGCAATTTATGAGTGCAGCAGGAAGTTCAGAAATGTGCTGACTCTCCTTGTCTAGGTCTGGCACACTGAGTAATGATAGCAGAGTTCACTGCAGAAGTTGGACACACTGTGATGGAAAATTGCTGAGTCACGGTTGAGCATGTCTGCTCAAAAAATGTTGGTGACAGAATGCTTTACAGTAGTCTATGAAGCATAAGTATAGGTCCCTCTTTACTTCTGTTGATCTTTCCATATCTTTCCATCAATGTTCTCAATATATATATGGCATTACTTGTGCCTTTGTGCATTTGATAAAGTGAGACACACAGAAATTATAAGAATGCTGGAAGACATCAACATAGATGGGAAAAATCTGAAACTCATCAAAAACATATACTGGCAGCAATCGGCAGCAATGAAGGTTGAGAACCAAACAGGAGCATTTCAAGACATAAAATTGGGAGTGAGACAAGGATGTCTTCTATCTCCTGACCTCTTCTCCTTGTACAGCGAAAACATAATGAGAAATATAGAGAGCTTGCCAGGAATATCAATTGGCGGGTACAACCTTCACAACTTAAGATATGCAGACAACACAGTTCTGACTGTTAAAAGTGAAGGGGGAAGCTACAGGCTCTTCTGGACATCGTGGTTCGTGAAAGTAAAAGTCTCAGACTGAATAAAAAGAAGACTGAAGTGATGGGCATCTCAAAGAAAAGAATACCACCAAAGTGTAACATTACCATCAATGGCACAAATCTGAAACAAGTTGATAGATTAAAGTACTTAGGAATGATTATAACAACTGATGGGAAATGTCACAATGAAATAAAAAGCAGACATGCTCAGGCCAAGTCAGCATTTCAGACAATGAGACACATCTTGTGCAACAGATCTGTATCAATGGAAACAAGATTCCGAGTACTTAAATGTTACATTGAGCCAATTTTGTTTTATGGGTGTGAAGCATGGTCCATGAATAAGAGAGTACAGTGAGAAATGGAGGCCATGGAGATGTGTTTTATAAGAAGAATGTTGAAGGTACCATGGACAGCCAAGAAAACCAATGAAGAAGTCTTAAGAGAGGCTGGAGTTAAAAAGCAAATTATAGCAAAGATAAGAAGCAGACAAGCGAGATTTATAGGACATTTCCTGAGAAAAAGAAAATTGGAACACACTGTGGCAAAATTGAGGGAAGAAGAGACAGAGGAAGACAGAGAGAGAAGTTATTGGATGAGTTGTCAGTGTGGCTAGGAAGAAAGTCACCGGCCGATCTCATAATCAAGTCTAAAGACAGGGAATTGTGGAGAGAAATGATCGCCTATGACATGCGGCATGGCACTTGAATGACAGAAAGCTGTTCCACTTTTGCATGTTTTGAGATGAGCTGCCATCCTTACACTGCTACTATGACATCATGTACGTTGTTGGCATTGTATTGATACTGTGACATGTGGCATTGTATTGCTACTATGACATCATGTACCTTGTTGGCACTGTGCTGCTACTATGACATCACTTGGCATGTTGGCATTGTGCTGCTACTATGACATTATGTAGGTTGTTGGCATTGTGCTGCTACTATGACATCACTTGGCATGTTGGCATTGTGCTGCTACTATGACATTATGTCCCCCGTGTGGTACCCGGGATCTGCAAAGAATAGGACCACTGTACCCTACCATGCATGATTGTAAAAGGCGACTAAGGAGGGTTCAGCATAGGGCCAGCAACCCTATCTGGTAAAAAACTATCAGACTGCTACAGAAACAGAAGCAAGGGAAAAAGCAAATGCAGGTGGAAGGAGAAATGCTTATCAGGAAACTGAGCCCATGAAGGTTGTGGATGAAAGCCAGCCACTGGAAGTCCCCAGCCCGACTGCAGACCTCCTGGAACCTAAACAAAAGATGCAAATAGGCAGCTGGAATGTAAGAACACTAAACCAGACTGGAAAACTAGCACAAACCATCAAGGAAATGCACAGATACAAACTAGACATACTAGGAATACAAGAAGCAAGATGGACAGGACAAGGCAGAAGGAAATTAACAACACAGCACACAGAAGATACAATAATATGGTCAGGTAAAGAAGATCTTCATGAAGGAGGAGTAGCATTGATTATAACAAAAGAAGCATCAAGAGCATTGCTGAAATGGACCCCAATAAATGAGAGATTATTATATGCACGGTTCAACTCAAGATTCACGAAGCTGTCTATTATAGTTTGTTATGCACCAACAGAAGCACTGAAGAGGAATTAAAAGAAGATTTTTACAACAGCCTCCAAGCCACAGTAGAAACAATACCCAAGCATGATATGCTACTCATCTTGGGCGACTTCAATGCAAAAGTAGGTGAAGGAAATGAAGATAGAAGAAGAATCATGGGAAGAGAAGGAATCGGAGAAATAAATGAAAATGGAGAAAGACTGTGCAGTTTCTGTGAAGAAAACATGATGACCATCGGAGGGACAATTTTCCAACACAAAAACATCCATAAGGTGACTTGGAGGTCACCAGATAAAACCACAGAAAACCAAATCGATCACATACTAATAAACAACAAGTGGAAACGGTCACTACAAGATGTGCGAGCAAGGAAAGGAGCAGATATAGGAAGTGATCACAACCTTCTGGTAGCAAAAATAAAACTAAAATTAAGGAAAGCCAGAATCGGAGAACACAGAAAGATACATTTTGATACAAGAAAACTGATAGACCAGCAAACAAGAAATGAATTCTCAATAATACTTAAGAACCGCTTCAGTGTCCTACAAGACGAAGCAGAAATGTCCATATTAGAGTTCAATAAAACACTACAGGAAACAGCAAAAGAGGTGCTGGGATATCGGAAAAGGAGAAAAGAGGAATGGATAAGTGAGACCACATGGGAAAAATAGAGCAAAGAAAAGAAATCAAGAAAAAATTACTGAACACCAAATCACAACGGCTTAAAGAACGAGTTTTAAGTAATTATGCACAAAAAGACAAAGAAGTGAAGGAATCATGCCGTCAAGATAAACGTCAATATTATGACAACTTAGCAGAAACAGCAGAGAAAGCAGCATATACAAATGACATGAAAACCATATATAAAATCACAAAGCAGATGACAGGTAACTTCAATACAAGATGTGAAAGTGCAGTAAGAACACAAAATGGACAACTGGTCAGTGGAGAAAGAGAAAAAATTGAAAGATGGAGGGAACACTTTAACACCCTACTAAACAGAACACAAGCAGCACAAGCAATAGATATACCTGAAGCAAAAGTGGAACTAAACATCAATACAGGACCAATAACAATAAATGAAGTAAAAGAGGCGATAAAGATGCTAAAATCAGACAGGGCACCAGGTGAAGATGAAGTGACTGCTGAGATGTTGAAAGCAGAAGAAACAGAAACACCAAAACAACTTTGCCGGATATTACAACAAATTTGGGATTTAGAAAAAGCCCCAGAGGAGTGGAAAACTGGTCTTATAGTAAAACTACCAAAGAAGGGTGACCTCAGAGATTGCGGGAACTGGAGAGGCATTACCCTACTGCCACTCACTAGTAAAGTATTTTGCAGAATAATCATCAACAGAATTGTACCAACACTTGAGGAAAAACTTCGGAAAGAGCAGGCAGGATTTAGGAAAGGAAGATCATGCATAGACCATATATTTGTACTTAGACAAATATTAGAACAGGCAAATGAGTGGCATAGCACAACATATGCATTATTCATAGATTTTGAGAAAGCCTTTGACAGTGTCAACAGAGATGCACTGTGGAAAATCCTAAGATGGCATGGCCTCCCCCATAAAATAGTTAATGTAATCAAAGCCCTATACGAGGGTTTTCAGTGCAAAGTTATCTGTGGAGAACATACCTCCAGCAGCTTTAGGGTACAAACAGGAGTGAAACAGGGATGTGTACTATCACCAACATTATTTATCTTGGCAGTAGACTGGTTAATGAAGGAGGCAACATCAGACAAACGCAGAGGATTACAATGGACCCTTGACACAGTGCTGGAGGACCTTGACTTTGCGGACGACATTTGTCTATAATAGCACTAAGATGGACACCACAGGGGAGCAGAAGTAAGGGTAGACCAAAAGAGACATGGAGAAGAACAACAGAAAGGATGTTGAGCAATAGAGGGCTCACCTGGGCAAGAGCAGAAAAAAAGGCGAAAGACAGGCATTTGTGGAAAACCCTTGCGGAAGCCCCATGTGCCCTGGGCACTTAAGGTTCAGAGAGAGAGAGAGATGACATTATGTAGGTTGTTGGCACTGTGCTGCTACTATGACATTATGTAGGTTGTTGGCATTGTGCTGCTACTATGACATTATGTAGGTTGTTGGCATTGTGCTGCTACTATGACATCACTTGGCATGTTGGCATTGTGCTGCTACTATGACATTATGTAGGTTGTTGGCATTGTGCCGCCACTGCAAGATGTTTCTTATATCATTAGTTATGATGCTGTCAACTGACATGCTGATAGGACAATGCTTAAAGTTTCTAATCTGCTTGGACCAGCCTTTTACTTACTTTGACCATATCAAACTCGGCCATGGAACTGTTCAGTAAGGCCATGGCTGGTGCCACTAGTGTGTCCCTTCTCCTGTACAACAATAAACGTGCAAACTGTAATAAATACTGTAATGACATAATATAACTATATAAGTTTATTTCACTGACACAAAAGAAACCAAGAAAAATAACACAGTTCTCACACAAAAGTTTCTATCATAACTACCAGCAGGTGATGAAAAGTTATTGGTCAATCCACGGCCAAAATCTGAGCCAATTTTGTTACTGCAGCTGGAAAGAGTGTTATTTATTATATAAAATGGCAGTTTTGCAGGATCATAGCACTAATTTTTACTTTCTTTCAGATCAATGACAGAACCATGTCAACAAAAGACAGAATTTTCATGTGTGAGATTCTGGGCTGTCATGAAGTTCTTGTTTCTGCAGAAGTAAGCCCCCCCCCCCCCACCCCCCCTCCAAAAAATCCATGAGTGTATGCTGCAAACATTGAGTGGTAAGTGCCTGCCATACTCAACTGTGAAGAAGCGTTGCGCCAACTTTCACTGTGAAAATTTCAAGACTAGAGATGCAGTAAGATCTGGAAAGTCTTCAGTGTCAATTCCAGAAATTGCTGATCACGTTCTAGACTAGATTTTGGCAGATTAACAAATTTCAGCTAAAACAATTGCTGAGACAATAGAGATACCCAAGGAATGTGTTGCACTTACAATTCATGAACATTGGGGTATGCAGAAACTGTTGGCCAAGTGGGTGTCAAAATGTCCATGCCATACTTTTGCAGGTGAAATCAGTTTACCATATGACTGAAGTACACTGCTCTAATATACATCAGTCTGGTTCTATTATTATGTTAAGCTAAAACAATAAAGCAAACAAAGTCACTGGATAAATGACTCCTTTACTGAAAAAAAATACATCGAAACTAACAAAAAGGGCACTATACAACACAATTTTTCTCCCAACTCTACACTATCAATGTCAAACATGAACACTGATAGCCAAAAACAAAAGAAAAATAATCACAACAGAATTGAGATGTTTAAGGAGAATACTAAATGTGACAAGAAGAGACCAAATAAGAAATGCCACATCAGAGCAAAAGTTGGAGTAACACTAGCATTACATTATATCCAGAAACAGCAAGTCAAATGGTCTGGCCATGTTACACGACTACCACCAGACAATACAGCACAGACAACATTCACACTAAGATTTGTAGGTAACAGAGGAAGAGGTTGCCCATGCAAGATATGGAGAGAGGAGATTACAGAAGCATTAAATATCCCATTATATGAAGCAAATCATCAAGCCTCATCAAGATGTTATTTGTCTCCTCAACACCGAAAGGTATCTGAATAAGGAGACAAGACAAGACAAGCTAAAACACAGACAGACAGGCAGGCAGACAGAGAAAAAGAGGGAGACACACACACAGAAAAAGAGGGAGACACACACACAGACAGAGAAAGAGTGGGAGACATAGAGAGAGGAGAAGCTTGTGAACTTACTCGTAGGTGGGATCCAGGTAGACACTGAGCAGAATATGGAACAATCTCTTACAATAACCTGCTTCTTTGCCGTAAGAATTCACGATGCAGTAATTTTCTGCAGCTCCAAAATCTTTGAGTTTGTGTACAAGGATACGGAGTGCTTTCTCGTGTTCCTCTAACTGAAGATCATAAACAGACAACAACAAAAATCTTGCTACATCACTTCACACAAAGAAGCATTTATGGTGTGACATTCAAGTTAGGAGACTGTTGTAAATTGTTCTGTGGTTGCTAATCTTAAGATATGCTTTCATCTTGGTTTAGTGTTCAGTTTCTGAGGTACCATAATCCTTCTGTTGTTTAGAAACATACATAGTCAAAGTTTTCAACATAATCCTGTTATTTTGCAACATCAGATCGAAGTCAATGTTTCTAACAAAATCTTGCAGTTTTACAACATTTGCAGCCAATGTTTCTAACAAAATCTTGCAGTTTTACAAGATTCTGAGCCAATGTTTCTAACAAAATCTTGCAGTTTTACAAGATTCTGAGCCAATGTTTCTAACATAATCTTGCAGTATTACAACACTCTGAGCCAATGTTTCTAACAAAATCTTGCAGTATTACAACACTCTGAGCCAATGTTTCTAACAAAATCTTTCTACTGTGTGGGAACATAAAGCTACTGTTTGCAACCCCAGTACTTCAGTATGTAAGAAAAGTGTACAAGGAAACATGCTAGTGTAAGGTAAAATGCTATTAAGTCTGTTGTTACAAAATATGTTCCATCTTTTATGTGTGCTCCATTATTTGAGTGTATTTAATCATTTCAGTACATCACATCATCAAAGTACCCAATCTTTATTGTCTTTTAACATCAATAAAGTATGTCCTATTTTTAGTGCTTTTTATGTATGTCATCATTAATGTTTTATCTTCATTTTTCATCACTGGAATGTGTCTCATCTTTAATGTATGTCTCATCATTACTGTCTTACTTTTACTGTATGTCCCATCATTATTGTCTCATCTTTACTCTATGCTCCATCATTAGCATCTCAGTTTTAGTGTTAAGTTCAAACTTTACCATATGCTCCATTATTAATATATCACACCATTAGTGTATGCTCTACTATTAGAATGTCTAAACTTTAGTGTACACACCATCATTTGAGGTCTTATCTTTAGTGTCCCATCAATTGAGTGTGCTGTGTGTCTCAACCTCAAAGAGTGTTGTCTCAACCATTTGATTGACATTCCTTTTGGGCCAACATTGGCTCATAGGGCGGAAATCATATCTTTCCATATCTGACGACTTGCCACCGCCCGCTGCAGGTCTTGGATGGACTTGAATTCCAAAGTTGTACTCTCTCTAGTATATCCATACAAGAACTTAATACTGAAGAAGGCTGGCTAGTAAAGAGGATTAAAGAGAGAAAACTTAAATATTTTGGACACATTAAATGTCATGATAATCTAGAGAAGACCGTCTTGGAAGGGTACATAATGGGAAAAAGAAAGAGAGGAAGACCAAGGTGAAGATGGCTGCAAGACATCGTTGATAATCTGCAAATGGATGCATCAGCAGCAGGCCATCTTGCTCACAACCGAGAGGCCTACAGGAGTGCTGTTAGGGAGGCAAAGTTCCGAAAGGGACATGCAAATGAATGAATGAATGAGTATGGATATATCTGTTGTGTCCATGATATTTGACGCTGTTTTGCTAAGTGTCCAGGTCTCACAGGTATATGTTGTGATGGGAAAGACGCAAGCCCTAAAAAATCTTATTTCTGTAGTTCTGTCTGTTCTTCTCCACAGATTCTTTAGTTGTTTTACTTTCTGAAGAGCGATAGATGTCCTCCTTTTAATTTCCCTCATTGTATCTCCACTATTAGTTAGTAGTGATCTAAGATATTCAAAACTCTCCACTTTTTCCAGTTTTTCCTCACTGATACATATATCAGCTGCTTTGTTACTTTTGTCAGTTGTCATCAATTTAGTTTTCTGCGCATTAAGATAGAGGTTTTGCTCTTCACTATTCTTATGGATTGACATAATTAGTTTTTCCATTCCTTTTTGTGTTGTGGACAGTAATACTGTGTCATCAGCATATCTAATCTCTGGTATTTCATAACCTCCAATTGTTATGGCATTGCAACAATCTTTGTGTACATCTTCTCTAACATTCCTCATTATATTTTCAGTATACAAGTTAAATAAGCAGGGTGACAATATGCACCCCTGACGGACCCCCTGCCCTATGTCAAACCAAGTTGTTGTTTCACCATTTATTCTTAATGCTTCTTGTTGGTCTAGATACAGCAGTGATGTTAATTGTATCAAATGTGTTGGAAATCCCATTTTTTCCCATTATTTTCAAAAGTTTCTGGTGTTGTACACAATCAAATGCCTTTAAGTAGTCTATAAAGGATAAAATAGATTGATACTGAACTCTCTGCATCTCTCTATTATCAATCCCATATTCTTGCCTGAAACCAGCTTGAACCATATTGATTTCTTCTTCTTACAAAGTCTACCCATTATGATTTTTAACAGAATTTTACTGGCATGACTAATCAGGGCAACAGTTCTGTAGTTTGTGCATAATTTCAAGTTACCCTTTTTTGGTAGTGGTATGAATACAGTTCTTTTCCATTCTTTTGGCCAAATACCTGAATGCCATATCTTTTTACATAGTGCATGATAGATTGTTGCACATTCCTTTCCTCCTGCTTTAATAAGTTCAGCTGTTATCTCATCACATCCTGGTGATCTACCATTTTTCAGATTCTCCAATGCCCATAAAACTTCTTCTATTGTCGGTTCGGGCTCTCTCTCGGCCAACAATAATTCACACTGTTGATTTCTGCTTTCACAGTCAGTTGTTTCATACATTCTTCTGCAATATTCCTTCCATCTTTCTAGAATTTCCTCTGTCTCTGTCAAGGTATTCCCCATCTCATCACAAATTACATCTAGTTTAGGTGTGACATTTCTTGTCAATGTTTTCATTTCTTTAAACATTTCACTGTCTCTTCCACACTTCTGATGTCCTTCTATTCTTTCACAACAATCTTGTGTGTATTGTTTTTTTGTCTTTTCTTATGTTTCTTTGTACTTCTTTTGTTAAAGATTTATATTCCTCTTTGTTGCTGTTTGTCACTTTCCATTGTGTCTTCATTTCTCTATGTTGTTTTATCAGTTCTAGTGTGCCTGCTGTAATCCATCCATTCTTTTTTGTTTTCTTTACTGGAATCATGTCTTTAGCTGTTGTTATTAAGATATCTCTGACCTGTGTAGCCAAATCATCTGGTGTCATCTCCTCCTGTATAGCCACCAGGATTTCGAAACGGTTCTTCACTTCTATACCGTATTGTTCTGGTATTTTTGTAAGATCACAGCGGAGTGGTCTTGATCCTGTAACTGTCTTTTTTATCTTTATCTTCATGTCTGCTATCAATAACTCATGGTCCATGTCACAATCAGCACCTGGTAAAGTTTTTGCTGATGTTATACTTGATCTTCACCTTCTTTGCACTAAAATGTAATCTATTTGATTCTTGGTTTTCCCATCAGGTGATGTCCATGTGTAAAGTCTTCTTGGATGTTGTTTAAAAAGTGTGTTAGCAATCATTAGCTTATTTTCTATGCAAAACACCATTAGATTGTCACCTGCCTCATTTCTATGTCCTATACTAAATTTCCCTACAACATGTCCTTCATCTTCTGCTCTTTCTGTACCAATCTTTGCATTAAAATCCACCATTACAATATCATTTTTCTGTACCTCTTCTTCTGCTGCTGATGTAAGTGCATATATCTGGATGACTGTTACATTTCTAGGAGTGCCCTTAAGTCTCATTGTGAGGATTCTCTCACTTACTGGATTGTAACCTAGTAATGCTTTTGATGTTGATTTGTCCAAGTAAAAAGCCACTCCATTCTTTCCTCCTACTTCTCCACCAGAGTATATAAAGATATTATCATTCTCGCTCTTAAAGTGTCCTGATCCTTTCCATTGATGTTTGCAGATTCCCAAAATGTGTATCCCTGTTCTTTTCATCTCATCAGTTATTATTTGATATTTTCCCTCATACATACTTCTTACATTCCATGTTCCTACTCTTATTTTTCTTTTTAGTTTGATGCAGAGGTTTTCCTTAGTAACACTGTCAGGGTTTTGTCCATCATCACAATTACTAGTACTGATCTCTGTCTCACACTTTTCCCCTGTATTAAAATTAGATCTATCTGGCCTGGGGGACTCACCACCAGATCTTTTTCCTATTTTACTTCCATGTTGCTGTTTGGGTTTCTTGGTATATTTCCAGAAGATAGTTTATCATTGCTTTCCTTCCGGGCAGTGACTGTACTAGTCAGCGATTGTAACCATTGTCTCTACATTGAGATCATCTGCCTGCCATCATAAAATGGTGACCATAACCAACATTATCTGTCGGTTGCTCTCCCATTCCATCCACCACCTGTTCCCATGGCTTCACATCACCCTGATCGGGGGACTATACGGGTATTCCACCTTGCCCAAGGGTGTCCCGTAGATTGATGGAGGTAAGGAGGCGTCTTACTTCTCCTGTGATAGTGGATACCACTACCCTGCTATCCATACTACAAGAACTTAATACTGAAGAAGGCTGGCTATTAAAGAGGATTAAACAGAGAAAACTTGAATACTGTGGACATATTAAATGTCATGATAATCTAGAGAAGACTGTCTTGGAAGGGTACTTAATGGGAAAAAGAAGGAGAGGAAGACCAAGGCAAAGATGGTTGCAAGACATCAATGATAATCTACAAATGGATGCATCAGGAGCAGGGAATCTTATTTACAACTGAGAGGCCTACAGAAGTGCTGTTAAGGAGGCAAAGTTCCGCAAAGGACATGCAAATGACTGATTGATTGATAGTACTAACAACCAAAAATGGAAAAAGCCTACAGTAGTAAAAGAAAGGCCTCATCTTAAATACAAGAAAACAGAAACAGTGGTTAGATCACAAAAAAAAGGAACCCAGCTAAATGAGTACAAGGAACAACTTGAGACATTTAAATATCTGAGCATGCTAGTAACATCAGATGGGAAATGCACTTCTGAAATCTGGAACAGAATATGCCAAAACAGTTTTCATGAAAATGAGAAACATCTGGTGTAATGCATATCTATCAGCAAGCATCAGAAAACAAATTCTAAAATGCTATACTGAGCCTATCCTACTCTACAGCAGTTACAGACTATCAACAGATCAATATGAAAACCACTAGAGGCAACAGAGATTAGAACAATACTGAATGTACCATGGACAGCTAAGATGACAAACAGGGAATGTAGAAAGGAACCTATTTAAATCCATAAGAAAAAGACAGTTATCACCCACTGGACATATAATGAGAACATAACATCATAACAACAGGGAAGACAAATAAGAATAAAGGCTGAGGAAGACCATGAGAGAAGATAGACAGTCTAACACAATCTCTCTCTCTCCCTCTCTTTTTCTTTCTCTTTCTCTCTCTCTCTCTGAACCTTAAGTTCTCAGGGCACATGGGGCTTCCGCAAGGGTTTTCCACAAATGCTTGTCCTTTGCCTTTTTTTCTGCTCTTGCCCAGGTGAGCCCTCTATTGCTCAACATCCTCTCTGTTGTTCTTCTCCATGTCTCTTTTGTCCTACCCTTACTTCTGTTCCCCTGTGGTGTCCATCTTAGTGCTATTTTTGGTAGTGAGTTGTCAGTCACTTGGAGCACATGTCCTAACCATCGTCAGCATCTTTCCTCAATAATTGCTGTCAGTGGCTTCACCTGCATTTCTGCCAATGCTGTCAGTGGCTTCACCTGCATTTCTGCCAATGCTGTCAATGGCTTCACCTGCATCTCTGCCAGCAGGATGTTATTGTCTATCACAATACCATGACAGAAAATCACCAAAACAGAACTGATAGAAAATATCAGAGACTGAAATCTGTGGAGAAACATGGCCGCCAAGAGGGCACTTGATAAGGATAAGAGTACAGAGAGGACATAGATTTTCATATTTTTAACTCTGTGCAATGAAGATCCCCAAAACATCTCTCTTATAGAAAACAGTCAGTACATCTCAGTTCACTAAAGAGTTTTGTCTTTTTTGAGTCAGTACATCTCAATTCACTAAAGAGTTCTATCTTACTGGAGTTAGTACATCTTAATTCACTAAAGAGTTCTATCTTCCTAGAATTAGTAAATCTCATTTTACTAAAGAGTTGTGTCTTTCTGAGATCTTCTCCTTCCATGTAATATCCATGATGTTAAGCATACAGCTTAATGGTTGTGTGGACAGTTTTTCTTTTCTCAAACTCTGACCAAACATTCCTTATATCAAATTTGAATAGATCTTTTAGATATTAAAAATATGAAAGTCATTCCAAAAGTGAAGTTTACAAGGGTTATTATTTCAAGAGCACAATTTATTTGTACAAGGTCCGACAATTAAGTAATGAGACTAATTCCATCAAAAATAAAATAAACAACAGCTGAAGATACAAGGTCCAACAACTAAGTAATGAGACTCTTATATATATCTCTTATATCCTTCCCGTGCCGTTAGACGTCACATAGGGCTCGCAAAGTAGTTCGCCAATTTTTCCTGTCTTCGGCGAGTCTTTCAACCTCAACGAAGGATTTTATGCCTGTTAACTTGTTAACTATGCCTGTTAAAAATGAGACTAATTCCATCAAAATTAAAATAAACAACAGTTGAAGATACAAGGTCCGACAATTAAGTAATGAGACTAATTCCATCAAAATTAAAATAAACAAAAGTTGAAGATACAAGGTCCAACAACTAAGTAATGAGACTAATTCCATCAAAATTAAAATAAACAACAGTTGAAAATACAAGGTCCAACAACTAAGTAATGAGACTAATTACATAAAAATTAAAATAAACAACAGCTGAAGATATAACCTGTATTTTATTCAAAGTAAGCCCCTTGTGCATTGATACAGCGAGGGGCACGATCTAACAAACGCTGGAACAACTTCTGCAGCTCTTCTGTTGGTATGGCCCTTAAACTCGATGTTACGGCCCTTTGAATGTCATCAGTAATGTCAAAGAAGCATCCTTTCAATGGTAACTTTAATTTTGGGAATAGAAAATAATCACAGGGAGACAAATCTTGGGAATAGGGTGGATAGTTGAGAACACACACTTGTTTTTGGGCCAAAAATTCCTGTACAACTACCGCCCAGTGAACCGGTGTATTATAATGAAGAAGGAAAAAGCTGCCAGGTGTTGAATACTTGGGTCGGACTCAGAGAATCCTTTTCAATAGTAAAAAAGTAAGTAAAGATAGTCCCATAGCATTTCAAATGCCGTAGGGGGTGAAGCGTTAGAGACCTCATTATGCTGGGTCATCAGCGTGTGAGGTAGGGTGACCAGTTCCTTTCCTCGCTGCCTTTACTTCCCAGATTTTCTCTGGTACCCATTTTACGAGGCTGGGTCGACCTCAGGGCCGTATTGGTCGGAAAAAAAATCCCGCTCGGCTGGGGATTCGAACCCTCGACCATTTGGTTGCTAGACGAGTGCTCTAACCACTACGCTAGCCGGCCCACAATAGGCATTTCAAAATACTTAAATAAACTTTGGCAGTGATAGTCTGTCCCCCTGGAATAAATTCTTTGTGAATAACTCCTTTGCTGTCGTAGAAGCACACCAACATTGTTTTCACTTTTGACTTTTGAAGATGAATTTTTTTGCCTTTTGGTGATGATGATGATCTTCCACTAAGCACTTTGGCGTTTAGATGTGGGATCACTGTGGAAAATCCATGTTTCATCCTCTGCAACAATCAAATTTAAGAAATGTTCATTTCTCGACATGTTTTGATGATGTCTTTTGCGTACTCAACACGCTGATGTTTTTGGCCATCAGACAATACATGTGGTACAAACCGGCAAGCAACTTTTTCTTACCCAAATCTTCCACTAAAATTGTACAAATGGTCTCTCGGTTAACACTAAATTCATCTGCCATCATTCTCACAGTTAAACAACGATCTTCTTGTATCCGTTCTCTGATTTTTGCAATGAGTTTAGATTCCATGCTTTGCTTCATAGACGGTATTTTTTGTCTTGGCCATAATAAAATTGGTCTTATTACTTAACTGTCAGACCTTGTATATATCTGTACACTGTCTTCCATGATATATAGTTAATTTTTTCTTGTAGTCACCTTGATGACTAAGACAAGTAGAATAAGTTTCTGATGCCAATTTTGTAAAATGCGATGTCCAAGACACAGAGTCATTGTGTCACCGCTGTTTCAACATTTCTGTCACTCTGAAATTTGTGACCATCAAGATGGTCCTTGGGACCTGGGAAGAGGTGTAACATCTGACACCAGACTGAAACTATATGGTGGATGGTCCAAATTCCTCCATCAATAAGTTGCAAGAATTCTTGAATCGAAGCAGCCGTGTGAGGGTGAGCACTATCACGGAGGAGCAACAATCTTTTGTCAAAAGCCCAGGACCGTGACATCTGATGGCAGCTCATAAACATTCCAGTGTTGCACTGTACACAGCTGCAGTAGTTGCTGCTCTCCTTTCCAGGACTGACAACATGCTTTTTCTGATCCCAAAACGTGGCAGCCATCATTCTGTCAAAATAAGGCACCAGAGGAAGAAACACGGACGTTCAGATGGGTGCCGGGATAAAAGCGCAGGTCCTGATCTGTATAGGGGGTATAGTTGTAAAATGAATGGAGAACAACATTTCCATGTACTTCTGTGTATTTATCATGTTACAAAGTATAACTATGAACATTTCATAAATGCAGAGTTTTTTAGGAAAAAAGAAGCAATGTGATGTTTTTAGACAATGACCGTGCCCAGCTCACCATTGGCTAGGTCTAGATATGCACTACTTACCATCTGAGATGTCTAGATCTACTTGTCGATCTCGTATTGTGATGCTCTGTTGCATTCTCGCTAAATTAATGTCTGAAATAACATCCTAACTACTTCTCCAGTTGTCTAATATGCTAAATCTACTTAGGATACATTCAAGAGCAGTGGGGTGGTCACAGGCCATGTCCATACTCCTATCTACATCATCAAAAATTGAAAATTTTCGATGTTTCGCTTCCTTTTTCTCGCTCGGCATCGCTCGTAACTAATGACTCTTTCACCATTTTGAAAAGTGTCACTGAAAACGTGGACGAAATATGTATAATCTAAATGTTACACCGGTTGTTTTATTGAAACAAACCAAGAGTTGGATTTTCGATCATGGCATGAAACGGGAGAGTCGGAAGTGTCGAAAATCTGACCAATGGCTCTGTAAGAGTGAATTTCCCGGTTTGAGGAGTGCCTGGATGCTTCCATTCCATGCTTACACACTTCGATTCTGCGGTGTGATGATGAACCCATGTCCTGTCACCAGTTACAATGCAATCCAGAAAACCTTGGCCATGAATGGCATAATGTTGAAGGAATGACATGGCATATGCCATTCTCTTTGCCTTGGGATTCTTGGCTTGTGGGAACCACTGTGCACATACCTTATGCAATTCCAACAGCACAGTCATGTTGTTGCATGTGACAGACTAAAGTCATGTGTCAGACTAAAGTCATGTGTTAGTTTGTTCACAGTCACTTGTCTGTTCTCCAGTATTGCACATCTGGCACAAATTTTGTTCACTGATATACCTGCTGTCAGGGGCCTGCCTCTCTGCACTACATCACTGGTTATCATTTGCCCTGTTCAAAATTCTGCACACCATCTTGCCACACGCTGCTGACTCATCGCACTGTTTCCATAGAGTTCCACCAATGGGCAATGAATTTGCACAGCTGGCAACTGCTTCATGTTAAGAAATCACATCACAGCACAAACCTCCTATTTGGACCACTTCTCCAGTCAGCCCTCCATCTTTAACTAATGGTTGTGGCCTAGACGGTGCTGCAGCCAGCCCTCCATAACTGATGGTTGTGGCCTAGACAGTGCTGCAGTCAGCCCTCCATCTTTAACTGATGGTTGTGACCTAGATGGTGCTGCAGTCAGCCCTCCATCTTTAACTGATGGTTGTGGCCTAGACGGTGCTGCAGTCAGCCCTCCATCTTTAACTGATGGTTGTGACCTAGATGGTGCTGCAGTCAGCCCTCCATCTTTAACTGATGGTTGTGGCCTAGACGGTGCTGCAGTCGGCCCTCCATCTTTAACTGATGGTTGTGGCCTAGACGGTGCTGCAGTCGGCCCTCCATCTTTAACTGATGGTTGTGACCTAGATGGTGCTGCAGTCAGCCCTCCATCTTTAACTGATGGTTGTGGCCTAGACGGTGCTGCACAGAGCTGCCATCTGGCATGGTGATCAATATGGAAAATTCTGCAACCATCCCCATTAGTCCAACATTACTTTTATGGAGCTGACATGCCTTGTAAACTTAATTCTAGGATGCCTCTCATGTGACAAAAAACCTCTACATTCACTCCCTTTTGGTTTGGGTTTGACAACCCCCCCCCCCCGCCCGTAACTTACAGCTGCTGATGTAAGATAACAAAAAGTTTTGCTACGAGACCTGGATACAGCTGCTGATGTAAGATAACAAAAAGTTTTGCTATGAGACCTGGATACAGCTGTTGATGTAAGATAACAAAAAGTTTTGTTATGGGACCTGGATACAGCTGCTGATGTAAGATAACAGAAATTTTTTTTTAATTGGACTTGGATACAGATGCTGATGTAAGATAACAAAAAGTTTTGTTACGGGACCTGGATACAGCTGCTGATGTAAGATAACAGAAAGTTTTGTTATGGGATCTGGATACAGCTGCTGATGGAAGATAACAGAAAGATTTGTTATGGGACCTGGATACAGCTGCTGATGTAAGATAACAAAAAGTTTTGTTACGAGACCTGGATACAGCTGCTGATGTAAGATAACAAAAAGTTTTGTTATGGGACCTGGATACAGCTGCTGATGTAAGATAACAAAAAGTTTTGTTATGGGTCCTGGATACAACTGCTGATGTAAGATAACAAAAAGTTTTCCTACGAGACCTGGATACAGCTGCTGATGTAAGATAACAAAAAGTTTTGTTATGGGACCTGGATACAGCTGTTGATGTAAGATAACAGAAAGTTTTGTTATGGGACCTGGATACAGCAGCTGATGTAAGATAACGGAAAATTTGTTTTTTTAATTGGACCTGGATACAGCTGCTGATGTAAGATAACAAAAAGTTTTGTTATGGGACATGGATACAGCTGCTGATGTAAGATAACAAAAAGTTTTGTTACGGGACATGGATACAGCTGCTGATGTAAGATAACAAGAATTATTTTTTTTAATTGGACCTGGATACAGATGCTGATGTAAGATAACAGAAAGTTCTGCTATGAGACCTGGATACAGCTGTTGACGTAAGATAACAAAAAGTTTTGTTACGGGACCTGGATACAGCTGCTGATGTAAGATAACAGAAAGTTTTGTTATGGCACCTGGATACAGCTGCTGATGTAAGATAAAAGATAGATCTGTTATGGGACCTGGATACAGCTGCTGATGTAAGATAACAAAAAGTTTTGTTATGGGACCTGGATACAGCTGCTGATGTAAGATAACAGAATTTTTTTTTTTATTGGACCTGGATACAGCTGCTGATGTAAGATAATAAAAAGTTTTGTTATGGGACCCGGATACAGCTGCTGATGTAAGATAACAAAAAGTTTTGTTACGAGACTTGGATACAGCTGCTGATGTAAGATAACAAAAAGTTTTGCTACGAGACCAGGATACAGCTGCTGATGTAAGATAACAAAAAGTTTTGTTATGGGACATGGATACAGCTGCTGATGTAAGATAACAAAAGGTTTTGTTATGGGACTTGGATACAGCTGCTGATGTAAGATAACAGAAATTTTTTTTTAATTGGACCTCGATACAGCTGCTGATGTAAGATAACAAAAAGTTTTGCTAAGAGACCTGGATACAGCTGCTGATGTAAAATAACAAAAAGTTTTGTTACGGGACCTGGATACAGCTGCTGATGTAAGATAACAGAAATTTTTTTTTTAATTGGACCTGGATGCAGCTGCTGATGTAAGATAAAAAGTTTTGCTATTAGATCCGGATATTGCTGCTGATGTAAGATAACAAAAAGTTTTGTTATGGGATCTGGATACAGCTGCTGATGTAAGATAACAAAAGGTTTTGTTACAGGACCTGGATACAGCTGCTGATGTAAGATAACAGAAAGTTTTGTTACGGGACCTGGATACAGCTGCTGATGTAAGATAACAGAAAATTTTGTTATGTGACCTGGATACAGCTGCTGATGTAAGATAACAGAAAGTTTTGTTATGGGACCTGGATACAGCTGCTGATGTAAGATAACAGAAAGTTTTATTACGGGACTTGGATACAGCTGCTGATGTAAGATAACAAAAAGTTTTGCTACGAGACCTGGATACAGCTGCTGATGTAAGATAACAAAGAGTTTTGTTATGGGACCTGGATACAGCTGCTGATGTAAGATAACAAAAAGTTTTGTTACGGGACATGGATACAGCTGCTGATGTAAGATAACAGAAATTATTTTTTTAATTGGACCTGGATACAGCTGCTGATGTAAGATAACAAAAAGTTTTGCTACGAGACCTGGATATAGCTGCTGATGTAAGATAATAAAAAGTTTTGTTATGGGACCCGGATACAGCTGCTGATGTAAGATAACAAAAAGTTTTGTTATGGGACCTGGATACATCTGCTGATGTAAGATAACAAAAAGTTTTGCTACGAGACCTGGATACAGCTGCTGATGTAAGATAACAAAAAGTTTTGTTATGGGACCTGGATACAGCTGCTGATGTAAGATAACAAAAAGTTTTGTTACGGGACATGGATACAGCTGCTGATGTAAGATAACAGAAATTTTTTTTTAATTGGACCTGGATACAGCTGCTGATGTAAGATAACAAAAAGTTTTGCTACGAGACCTGGATATAGCTGCTGATGTAAGATAACAAAAAGTTTTGTTATGGGACCTGGATACAGCTGCTGATGTAAGATAACAAAATTTTTTTTTTTATTGGACCTGGATACAGCTGCTGATGTAAGATAATAAAAAGTTTTGTTATGGGACCCGGATACAGCTGCTGATGTAAGATAACAAAAAGTTTTGTTATGGGACCTGGATACATCTGCTGATGTAAGATAACAAAAAGTTTTGCTACGAGACCTGGATACAGCTGCTGATCTAAGATAACAAAAAGTTTTGTTATGGGACCTGGATTCAGCTGCTGATGTAAGATAACAGAAATTTTTTTTTAATTGGACCTGGATACAGCTGCTGATGTAAGATAACAAAATTTTGTTATGGGACCTGGATACAGCTGCTGATGTAAGATAACAAAAAGTTTTGTTATGGGACTTGGATACAGCTGCTGATGTAAGATAACAAAAAGTTTTGCTACGAGACCTGGATACAGATGCTGATGTAAGATAACAAAAAGTTTTGTTATGGGACCTGGATTCAGCTGCTGATGTAAGATAACAGAAATTTTTTTTTAATTGGACCTGGATACAGCTGCTGATGTAAGATAACAAAAATTTTTGTTATGGGACCTGGATACAGCTGCTGATGTAAGATAACAAAAAGTTTTGTTATGGGACTTGGATACAGCTGCTGATGTAAGATAACAAAAAGTTTTGCTACGAGACCTGGATACAGATGCTGATGTAAGATAAAAAGAAGTTTTGTTACGGGACCTGGATACAGCTGCTGATGTAAGATAACAAAAAGTTTTGCTATGAGACCTGGATACAGCTGCTGATGTAAGATAACAAAAAGTTTGTTACGGGACCTGGATACAGCTGCTGATGTAAGATAACAGAAATTTTTTTTTAATTGGACCTGGATACAGATGTTGATGTAAGATAACAGAAAGCTTTGTTATGGGATCTGGATACAGCTGCTGATGTAAGATAACAAAAAGTTTTGTTACTGGACCTGGATACAGCTGCTGATGTAAGATGACAGAAAATTTTTTTTTTTAAATTGGACCTGGATACAGCTGCTGATGTAAGATAACAAAAAGTTTTGTTACGATACCTGGATACAGCTGCTGATGTAAGATAACAAAAAGTGATGTTATGGGACCTGGATACAGCTGCTGATGTAAGATAACAAAAAGTTTTGTTATGGGACTTGGATACAGCTGCTGATGTAAGATAACAGAAAGTTTTGTTACGGGACATGGATACAGCTGCTGATGTAACATAATAGAAATTTTTTTTTTAATTGGACCTGGATACAGCTGCTGATGTAAGATAACAAAAAAGTTTTGTTACGGGACTTGGATACAGCTGCTGATGTAAGATAACAAGAAGTTTTGCTACAGGACCTGGATACAGCTGCTGATGTAAGATAACAAAAAGTTTTGTTATGGGACCTGGATACAGCTGCTGATGTAAGATAACATAAGGTTTTGCTACGAGACCTGGATACAGCTGCTGATGTAAGATAACAAAAAGTTTTGTTACGGGACCTGGATACAGCTGCTGATGTAAGATAACATAAGGTTTTGCTACGAGACCTGGATACAGCTGCTGATGTAAGATAACAAAAAGTTTTGTTACGGGACCTGGATACAGCTGCTGATGTAAGATAACAGAAAGTTTTGTTATGGGACCTGGATACAGCTGCTGATGTAAGATAACAGAAAGATTTGTTATGGGACCTGGATACAGCTGCTGATGTAAGATAACAAAAAGTTTTGTTACGGGATCTGGATACAGCTGCCGATGAACTGAAAAAAAAAAGAAAAAAATGCATGACAACATGATCTTGGCATTCTTCCTTCGCTTTGGTCTGACGGATACCACATTACATGGAGAGAGTATGAGTTTGATTTATAACATCACATGTTGGTATTACCTTGCCATACAATATAGCACATTCTGCATGCATGTCTTTCTCCTTTGCTTTACCAAGAATAAGCTGTACTCTGTACAAATTCGACATCTGCAGCATGTGTCGAAGTTTAGATCTAGATGATAAACATACAAATCATTGTTAGAAGTAAACAGTTTCTAGGCATGTTCTGTGCATAAAAAACTTTACAACTTCAAACAAGTGACAACAATAAACTGTTTCTATGTATTAAAAAAAAAACAAAACTATAATTTAATACAAATGAGTGCTAACATTTTTAGATGTTTTCCATGCATAAAAACTTTATAATTTATCTTCAACAAATTTTTTAGATGTTTTCTAAGCATAAAAACTTTATATAATTTATCTTCAACATAAAATTTTTAGATGCTTTCCATGCATAAAAACTTTATAATTTATCTTCAACAATACAATTTTTATGTTTTCCATGCATAAAAACTTTATAATTTATCTTCAACATATTGATAAGATTCATTTTCTAATCACTGACTTCATTTTTAAGGATACCAATGTTTTTCGTTCTGTACTAACTTTTATGTGGGGAACTTGTGCACTGCAGAGTGTACAATTATGGCATAAACTGCAGCTTCGGGGAATCTGAAATGGCTATGAGGGCAAGAATTGTATTAAGTACATACCTAGCAATATCAAGCTCTTCTTGTCGGGCATTATTTGTTTCCATAAGTTGAAGAACTTTTTCCATGTACAAGACAGCCAAGTGTGTGTGGTATTTTTCTTTCTAAGAACAAGAAATATATTTGATTCACAACTTCTTCACGTATAGGAAAAATGTGTGAATGTGTTACTTTTCTTTCTAAGAACAGGAAATATATCAAGTACAGTTGAAACCACTTAATATCATATCACTTTATGTCACCACCTGGATATTGTCACATACATCTGTATCCCTGGCCAATTCCCATAAGTAATCAATGGGCTTGACTCTCATCAATATCATCCAGCTTACTGCCACAAATCGGTTAATGTCACGGTATTTCTGCACCTGGAGGAGCTAAAGACCCCAGTTTGTATCACAGACTAGGCAAGTACAAGCTAGAAACATCTCAAAAAGCGTTATCAGCTTCACGATTCATCAAAGAAGGGGCCGGCTGTTTGATCACTGAGTACCTGCTGCATCAACCTTTTGAACATGTGGGCGTCAAAACTCAAGTGGTGTAAATGAAAGGCTTACCACGGCTGCCCTTTCATAATTAAAATCCCTCATCTTTCAGTCATTGGCTCCTTTATCAAGATGGCAGTGTTAAGTTGGCAACGTGAGTTGATAATTGGTCAGTCTTGAATTGTATACTGTGAATCATATAGCCGGGAAGTTCTCTCTGGTTTTCGTTGTGATAGATAATAGCTAAAAAACGCAAACGTGTTGATCAGAATTTGAGCACTAAAATGGATATTCTGAATCAAGCTGATGAAAAAGTTACAAGAAAGGGCATTGCAGATAAATTTGAAATTGACATTTCAACCATACTGAAACTTGTTAAAAACTGAGACAAAATTGAACAAGACTTTCACTCGTCTTTAGTTAGGTCAAACTGTAAGTGAAGGCATGTGAGTTCCTACATGGATATTGAGTGTGCTCTGCTGAAATGGTTCAAGCAGATATGTTCTGCACAGTTGCCTGTGTGCGGTCCTATGTGGCAGAAATCGCAGAACGTTTTGTGAAAGAAATGGATATGCCTGACTGGAAGCGTTCGATCGGCTTTCTTGAGCCCTTAAAGAAACACCACAACATAACATTTAAGGTCGCTTCAGGTGAAGCGGCCCAAGTTAACACAGCTGTCATTAATGATAGGATTTCTCACTTGCCAAAATTTATGGATGCATACAGCCCAAATGACATTTTTAACATGGATGAAACGAGCATGTTTTATAAACTGCTACTGAACAGGACTTGATGCTTTCATGATGAGAAGTGCTATGGTGGCAAACATTCTAAAGATCATTTAATAGCTGTCATGTGCTGTAACAAGTCTGGCACTGAGAAGACTCCACTCCTTGTTATCGGAAAGTCACGAAATCTGCAGTGCTTCGAGAACGTAAAGAGTCTGCCCATCACTTACAAAGCCAACCAGCCTGCTTGGATGACAAGTGAACTGTTTGAGGACTGGGTCATTTCTTTCCACAACAAAATGAACCAAATGAACAGAAAAGTTTTGTTGTTCAATGACAACATCCAGCACACACTGACGTCACCAATCTGATGGCTACAAAGCTTGTTTTCCTGCCACCTAACACAACCAGCGTGCTGCAGCCATGTAACCATGGTATCATTTACACCTTCAAGCAACAGTACAGAAAGCGAATAGTGCATTGTGTGCTGTATGCTGTGGAACAAAAGCTTGTCGCCAAGATCGACATCAAGATAGCAATTAATTTTGTGCATGTGACATGGAATAATGTCAGTCAGTCAACGATTGTGAAGTACTTTCATAAACTGCAGTTTACTTTCTTGCCCAAGCCACTGATCAATACAAATGCTGTCCCCTGGACTTGATCACAGTGAAGAGTGGGCAGCAATTTCTGATGGAAGTGTCACATTTGATCAGTTCATTTCAGGTGATGATGGCTTGCTATCAACAGAAATGTATTCAGTCGAAGAGATCATCGCTAGTTGCAGTAAAAGCAAGGTAGACAGCGACGCAGAGGATAGTGCTGACAACGTCAGTGAGTCCAAGGACCAGACGCCCACCAAAACTGTTTCTTATGCTCAGTCTGTAAGTGCATTTGAGACTGTGCACTTGTTCATTTACAGTATGCCTGACACGGTGCAGGATGTTTTTAGTGGTCTATCGTGTTTAAATGACTATTAGCTGTCTATTAAAGTTTGTTATGCACCAACAGAAGCAGCTGAAGAGGAATTAAAAGAAGATTTTTACAACAGCCTCCAAGCCACAGTAGAAACAATACCCAAGCATGATATGCTACTCATCTTGGGCGACTTCAATGCAAAAGTAGGTGAGAGAAATGAAGATAGAAGAAGAATCATGGGAAGAGAAGGAATTGGAGAAATAAATGAAAATGGAGAAAGACTGTGCAGTTTCTGTGAAGAAAACATGATGACCATCAGAGAGACAATTTTCCAACATAAAAACATCCATAAAGTGACTTGGAGGTCTCCAGATAAAACCAAAGAAAATGAAATTGATCATGTATTAATAAACAACAAGTGGAAACAGTCACTACAAGATGTGAGAGCAAGGAAAGGAGCAGATGTAGGAAGTGATCACAACCTTCTGGTAGCTTCTTCTTCTTCGTTCACATTGTCTGTCTATACCTGCAGTCCTGTCTCTTGGATAAATTTCACTGTTTTTTGTAATTCATGTAGGGAACCATAGAGCTTATCTTCTTTAGTGGTTTCACTAGGCCAGTAATTATTTCTCAGTGTCTCAAAGTTGGTGTAGTTTTGGAGGATGCATTCCACAGTTTGGGCCACTTGGGCACATGTACATAGATTAGTATTACCAACCTTAAACTTTGTATACATATGACTTTGGAGTCGGCTGTGTCATGTTCGGAGATGGAAAATGCTGACTTGTTCCTTTCTGTTTAGCATGTGATAGTCATCATGTGGTTGTGTTTGTGGTTTCCTGTAGGTTTTTATCATGCTTTTCTTCTGATTATAGGTGATTGGTATGTCTGGTTGCTCCATTTCACTGCCCTCTTTGGCCAGATGGTTAGATTTCTCACTGCCTGGTATCCCACAGTGGGAGGGAATCCACTGCAAAGTGACTCCGTGTTGTAAGACAATTTTTGACAAGGCATCCTTAAGGTCTGGTAGTTTGTTGCACTGAAGAGCTTCCAGTACTGATCTTGCATCTGTGAGAATTACTATGGGGCACATATCAATTCTGGAGTCTGATAGTTTTTCAACTGCAGCAATAACTGCCCTAACTTCTGCATAAAAGTTGTTGCAGTATTTTCCAGTGGGTATGGAAATCTTGTCAGTGGTGTTGTTTCAATATGTGCTCCTTCCCCTCCATTCTTTATGGCATTGTGTGCAGATCCGCCTGTATACACATGTATCCAGGTGTCACATGGATATTAGTCACCTACCAAACTAAGTGTGGCTGTTGATCTTACAAGACTGCTTTGCATCTCACCATTCTGCACACCTTTCACTTCAGACTGAATAGTTATTTGTGTATAATCTGCTTCTTTCCATGGTGTATGCTCTGGTACAGATGATAATGGAGCGACTATGGTTGGAAGGTCAGGTATCAGCTTACGCATACGCTTGGCCTGATGAATGAAGCTGCTGGACCTCATGGCACCTGTGATAATCCATAGTGACCGATATGTACCTTGTCTAGATTATGCAGCATAGTGTTTGATGCTGTGCACCAAGATGATGAGCCATATTCTAAATGTGGTAGAATACTTTGCTGATATACATTCTTGAGGATTCTTTCACTGGCTCCCCATGTGGTTCCACTCAACTTTCTTAATATGGCTAGTTTTCTTCTGGCTTTTGCTTCTGCGTTGTTGATATGTTGCTGCCAGGTCAGTTTTGAGTCAAGAGTCACTCCTAAGTAAGTGGGTTGGTTGTTCATCTTTAAGGATATTTAATTTACAAAGATCTTACCTGCTTTCTGTTTAGATGAGAGAGTGAACAGAGTGGTACTTGATTTCTCTGTGTTGATACTTACACACTGTTTGTTTGTCCATGATGTCAGGATGCCTGCCGCTCTTTGGAGCCTCTGTGTAGCAACTGTTGCATATTCATCTGTACACCACATAACCAGATCATCTGCATACAGTGTCGCTTTGATTCCATAGGGAAGTTCCTTGACCAGGTCATTAATGAATACCAGGGACAGTGTAGGTCAGAGGACTCCTCCTTGTGGTACACCATGTCACAGCAGTACTTTCTGGCTTTTGTGTCCATCTATTACTGCTCTAGCTCTTCTATTGTGTAAATAGGACTTTATCCAGTTGTACAGTCTTCCATTCACATTGCAGTTTCTTAGTTTCCACAGCAGACCTTTTTTCCATACTATATCAAAGGCTTTCTTCAGGTCTATCCAAGCTGCTAGTGCAAGTTTTTCTCTTGGAATGCATCCTCAATCTCTTGAGAGAGATAGGTCACTTGATCTTCTGTACTATCTTATATCTTATATCCTTCCCGTGCCGTTAAACGTCACACAGGGCTCGCAAAGTAGTTTGCCAATTTTTCCTGTCCTCGGCGAGTCTTTCAACTTATCAAAGGATTTTATGCCTGTTAATTTGGCCTCTCTTAACAATGTCCTCTTCAGAGTTTCATGCGGTCTGCCTCTTTTTTCTTCTGCCTGTTGTGTTCCACTTGATAGCTTGTTTTGGGATTCTCTGATCATTTCTTCTCATCAAGTGACCAACATAAGTCCATCTCCTTTTCCTGATCACCCATAAGACTGGTTTGTTGTTCAGTCATCTGTCATATCTCTGCATTGTTCTTGAATTCATTCCACTTGATGCCGAGTATTTTCCTTAGGCATTTGTTTTCAAAAGAGTCTAATTTCCTTTCTATTTCTTTAGTTGTTTTCCAGCTTTCACATGCATGAATGAGGGTGGATATTACATTTGAATTGAATAGTCTTAACTTGGTTTTTGTGCTTATAACTTTTGAATTCCATATGTTCTCAAGATTCTTGAAGACTGATGCTGCTTTTGCAATTCTGATCCTAACTTCCTTTCTAGTGTCACCATCCTGGTCTATGTAGCTGCCAAGGTATGCAAATTGATTGACTTCTTCAATATGTGTCCCTTCTATGTGTATTTTTCCATTTTGATTGAAAGGAATTTTCATTATTTTTGTTTTGTCCTTGTTAATTTCAAGTCCTATTTTGCTAGCCAGTGAAGACAGGCTATCTGTTTTTACTTGCATGGAATTCACATTATTACTGATGAGAGTTATGTCATCAGCAAAATCAAGATCTTCTAGTTGGGTCCCATGTACCCAGTCAATACCTGTGTTACCTGTGCAGCATTTTTTCATTATGAAGTCTATTGTAATCCCAAAAAGTAAAGGAGACAGTATACATCCTTGTTTCACGCCTGTTTCAATCTGGAACCATTCACTCATTCCTTCTACTGTCTTGATTGCACAAACATATCCATTATATAAGTCTTTAATGATGTTGACAATTTTAGATGGTATTCCATATAGACATAAAATTCTCCATAATGAATCTCTGTGTATGCTATCAAATGCCATTTTTAAAATCTATGAAGTTCAGTATTAATGGTTTCTGCTTTTCAATATGTTCTTCAAGTATTATTCTGAGAGTAAAGATCTGGTCGAGACAGCTTCTCCCTTTTCGAAATCCTGCTTGTTCTTCTCTCATTGCAGTATCCACTATATCTTTAAGTCTATTCAAAATGACCTTGCAAAATACTTCTGACACAACTGATATTAAGGTTACTCCTCTCCAGTTGTTACAGTCACTAAGGTTGCCTTTTTTTGGTATTTTAACAATGATTCCTTTCTTCCAATTAGAAGGGACCTTTTCTTCTTTCCAAATCTTGTTAAACATCTCTGTAGTTGTCTCATGTTGTCACTATTGATAGCTTTCAGCATTTCAGCTGTTATTTCATCTTCACCTGCAGCTTTGTTGTTAGCCATTAAATTCACTGCTGTTTCAATTTCATGCAATTTAATTTCATCTAGGTTGACATTTAGTTGTGGGGCTGGTAAGTCAGTTTCAAGGTTTAACAATTCTTTTGGATGTGGTCGATTAAGCATTTCTTGGAAGTGTTCAGCCCATCTTTGCTTTTGGTCTTTATTTGATGTTAATATGGTTCCAGTTTTGCTAAGGATTGGTCTTTCTTTAGATGTAATAGTACCTGTTAGCCTCTTTTGAATGTTATATAAAGTTTTGCTGTCTCCTGTTTTTGCTGCTTTTTCTGCCTCTTTCACCATATTGTCTATGTATTCTCTTTTATCCCTTCTAGCTGAACTTTTTACTTTCTTGTCTATTTCTTTGTATGTTGCTTTCGCCAGATCTTTTCCAAGATCTGTTTTTGCATTCAACATGTCTAATTTGACTGCTTGTCTTTCATGTATATACTTCCATGTTTTATCTGATATCCATGCTTTTCTATTTGGTTTTTTCAGTCCAGTGCTTGCTTTTGCAGCTGTAATTATGGCTGTGCTGTAAGAATTCCTAATTCATCAATACCTATCTCCTCAACTTCACTGGGTGTTTTGGAATGATTGGAAAGTTCCTGATTGAAATTAATGTTAGTATTTTCTTCTTGTAGGTTGTGGCTGTTTATCTTTCTGTGTACTGATTTCTTGTGTTGGCTTTTCAATTTTAGTTTTATTTTCCCTACGCACAGGTTGTGATCACTGTTAACATCTGCACCCCTATAAGCCCTTACATCTATGAGAGATGTTCTGTATTGCTTTCTAATACAAAAGTGATCTATCTGGTTTCTAGTTCTATCATCTGGAGATATCCACGTTGTTTTATGTATCTCTTTGTGTGGGAATATTGTGCCTCCAATGACCATGCCCTCTGTTAGACATATTTCATTTAATCTTTCTCCGTTCTGATTAATCATGTCAATTCCTTCTTTCCCCATCACTTTTTCAACGTCGGTATTATCCTTCCCTACCTTAGCATTGAAGTCCCCCATAGCAATTAGGATGTCGTGTTTAGGGACTTTGTTGATAATTTGTTGTAGTTGGTGATAGAAGTTGCCTTTCACATCATCATCTGCATCATTCGTGGGTGCATAGCAATGTATTATTGTCACTGTATTATTCTGTACTGTAGTACTGCCTAAATCCTGGCTGTTGTGGAATGAGAAGGTTTTCACTTTCTAGGTACCATTTTAGCCTCAGGTCAATGATGCGTTCCATCGTTTTGTAGAGGCAGCTAGTGAGACTGATTGGCCTGTAGTTGGAGGCTGTATCACTATTTTTCCCTGGCTTTAGCAGTGGTACCATGCTTGCTTCCTTCCAGATTTGAGGTAACTTACCTGTGCTCCAGCATATATTGAAAATATCCAACAGCTTTCCCATTGCTGCCATTCAAGGTTCTTGATCACTTCATTGAACACAACATCTGGTTTGGTGATTTCCTTGGTTTCAGTTTACTGACTGCTAGGTCTAACTCACTGCGTGTGATTGGTGCATCCATGACCTCCACTTTTCTGCCTTGTTCCTCTTCTTTCTGTGAGTCAATGTACGCTCTTTCTCTAGATGGATATCAATGTTGCAGTCTTGTGCAAACATGCGAGCAAAGTGATCTGCTACCTGCTTACCTGTAAGAGTTTTCCCATCCTCTATTAGTGTAATCTTTGTACTTCTTCTAGTACTCTCATCGTTTAACTGTTTCATTAGGTTCCACAGTTTTCTTCCACCCTTTTCAAAGTTTAGGGATTCTGTTTTCTCTCTCCAACTTTCCCTTCTGGCTTGCAGTTTGGCAAGGATACCTGTAAGATGTCTGTACAATGTCCAATTTGCATTTTTATAGTTCCATCTGGGGAGAGGACTACTGGTGTTAAGGAGTTCATTTTCTATCAGGAAGACTGGTTGATGGTCGCTACCTCCAAGTTGTTTTCCAACTTCACGTCTAATGTTCCACTTCAAATCTGGAGAGTGGAATGCCAGATCTGGTGTTGAGGTGGTATGCCAAGCCCTGGAGTAAAATGTTGGGGGAATCCATTGGCTGGTTGATCAGGAGAAGTCCATTATCATCCTGCCAGCTCTCAACTTCTTCTCCTCTCTTGTCTATGTGGTCATAGCCCCAGCTCTGGGAATGGCTGTTAAAATCACCACATAACATCAGTCTCTCTTTGTGTGGGATTGTTTCTAGAGCAAGTGGGCAGTCATTAGGACAGTAATAGTTGAGGAGGTGGAAGTCTGTATTATTGGTTTTTAGATGGAACATCTGGTATTCAGCTCCTTCCATGTACACTCCCACCTGACATGCGCTGATGTTATTCTTAACAAGTGTGAGTACTCCTCCTTTTCTTCCGTCCTATCGGTCTGATAAAACACTGGTAGTCTCTGATTTTAAAGGTGGCATCTTTGGTTAGGTGTGTCTCCTGTATGCAGCATATACTTGCCTGCTCTGCAAAAAAGTATGTTCTCTAGTTCCACCTTTTTGCTATGGCCATCTCTAACACTGCTGACACCCTCAGCATTCCACTGCATTATTTTAAGTTCTTGCTTTTTGGCAGTTTTCTTCCGTTGTATTTTTTGGCCAGTAGCTCTACTCTCATGTCTCCTGGCTCCACAGGATGAACTGAGAGGACCTCCAGTAGCACTGGGTGGACCCTTTCGAGGCAGGGGGCCCGGCACTGCACCTGCCTGGTTAGTCTTCACAGGGCGAGCACCATGTTTGAAAACTGCAGATAGAGACATTTCATTAGCGATAATGCGTGTTACCTTGATTTTTGGCGATGAGCCTTTCGGCTGGGTACCTCCAACTTCAGCACCTTTCCTTGCTAGGGCAGACTGTGGTCTTGCTCGGACTGCCATGAAGACAGTGGTGTAGGTCAGCCTGGCCAAAACTTTGTTTTCTAGCCTCTGGTGGCTATACTTAAGTACCTTCTCCATGTCAGACGGCTTTGAGACAGTTCCACAAAGACACTCCGACTTTGAGATGAGGAATCCGATGAGTGCTTCAACGATATCCATTCCACCTATAGTCTACTGGCTCTGTTTTGTTTACATCACTCTAATAGCCACTGATGTAAAGACCCATAGGCTTGTCACATCCTGGATTCATTGGTTTCACACCAGACTTTCCTCATCCCCGCCGGAGATCTCCATGTCCCCATCTGTCCACCAACCTGACGTTACATTTTACAAAAATAACAATTACAATTAGTGTTGACTGCTACAAGTTTCTGGGCTACAGAAGTAGGTTAGAGTTTTTAAGCAAACAGATCTATGTTCCCTGTCTCACAAACACTATGTTAAGATAAATGTGCTCTTAATACAGTTGTTTCCAGAAGGCTTCTGATAGCAAAAATAAAACTAAAATTAAGGAAAGCCAAAATCAGAACACAGAAAGACACATTTTGATACAACAAAACTGAAAGACCAACAAACAAGGAATGAATTCTGAATAGTACTTAAAAACTGCTTCAGTGTTCTACAAAACAAAGCAGAAATGTCCATACTAGTGTTCAGTAAAACACTACAGGAAACAGAAAAAGAGGTGCTGGGATATCAGAAACGGAGAAAAGAGGAATGGATATGCAAGACCAAATGGGAAAAGATAGAGCAAAGAAAAGAAATCAAGAAAAAATTACTGAACACCAAATCACAAAGGCTAAAAGAACAAGTTTTGCACTAAAAGACAAAGAAGTGAAGGAATCATGCCATCAAGATAAATGTCAATACTATGACAACTTAGCACAAGCAGCAAATGACATGAAAACCAAATACAAAATCACAAAACAGATGACAGGTAACTTCAGCACAAGATGTGAGAGTGCTATAATACAAACAGGAGTGAAGAAGTATACAGAGAAGTTACAAAGCATTTGTTTTGTTCTCACAAATAAAAGTACCACATTCACATATTTCTCCCATGTGTGTGTATATGAATGCTTTGTAACTTCTCTGTGATCTGTGTAAATATGTGACTAAAACAGGCACTCAAGAAGAAAACCTCAACTACATGGATCATTAAGAAAAAGATAAAACTACAAGTTTTAGAGTCTCAGTTTATGTATCAACCAGCAAACATAAATTGCTGCCTCTATATGCAACTGTTAAACTGGACGAATACTGTCTGAGAAAGTGAAAATATTAAATGCGGAAGTGTGTGTCCACAACCTACCTCTAACCGTCTCTGGAAAACCAGGTATTCCAAGTAGGTTACTACAGCATGTGGGAACCTGTAAAGATAATCTACTACAGCTTCTGGTCGAAGTCGTTCTGAAACAGCCTCATTACTTGGTCGATCTGTAAAAATCTGGAAGAATATCAAGTTAAAGATGGAGAATATGACTGTACTAAGACAAAAACAATAAAACTAATTAAGAAGATGAGTATATTGAGACAAGAAAACTATTCTGTCATATTCCTGATGATGGTGAACAAAGAAAACACTTTATTCTGTCATATTCTTGATGATGGTGAACAAAGAAAACACTCTATTCTGTCATATTCCTGATGATGGTGAACAAAGAAAACACTCTATTCTGTCATATTCCTGATGATGGTGAACAAAGAAAACACTTTATTCTGTCATATTCCTGATGATGGTGAACAAAAAAAAACACTCTATTCTGTCATATTCCTGATGATGGTGAACAAAGAAAACACTCTATTCTCTGTCATATTCTTGATGATGGTGAACAAAGAAAACGCTCTATTCTCTGTCATATTCTTGATGATGGTGCACAAATAAACCTCACTGTCTGCCTCAGGTAACCAATCATTTCTCATAGTGATATATAAAGAAAGTTGCTTCTCCACTGTCACAGGATCCTAACAAAGGACATCAGCAACTAAGTCTGCAGTTTCAGACAGACAAAGACATCAGTAACTAAGTCTGCAGTTTCAGACAGACAAAGACATCAGAACTAAGTCTGCAGTTTCAGACAGACAGTCATACCAACATGGGGACATACATGAAGAAAGATGTTTCACAGACAGGTGACTTGTGTAAGATGGCCGACCTACCCGAACCCCCAACTCTTCATCCTTCTCCAAGATCCAGTCCACATATTTCCACAGCAACTCGTGGTCTGCTAGACTGATAACAAAACAAAACAGTTACATGATGTTAGTAGGAACAAACAAAACAGTTACATCAAGTGAGGTTAGCAGGAACAAACTATACAAATATTTCATCTTCCCATTTGTTTCCTACTCTCAATTTGAACTGTTACTATCTTATACTGATACTATTTCTCAGCTTACAACAAACATTTATAATGCACTATAAAATCAACTAAAATTTACAACTTACTGAAGAATTCTGATAAACAATAACTTAATACAAAAACTTATCCCATAATCCTACTTACAAAATGACATTTGAATAAAGTGATTCTATATATTATTTCTACAAAATCACTTCTCAAAACAATTTATTCTGCTAACCACACCACAACTGAGACCACAAGTCAGTTGTCTGTGAACTACAAAAGTAACTGTAGTCAGCTGTCTGTGAACTACAAAAGTAACTGTAGCCAGCTGTCTGTGAACTACAAAAGTAACTGTAGTCATTTGTCTGAGAATTACAAAAGTAATTGTAGTCAGATGTCTGTGAACTACAAAAGTAACTATAGTCAGATGTCTGTGAACTACAAAAGTAACTGTAATCAGATGTCTGTGAACTACAAAAGTAACTGTAGCCAGCTGTCTGTGAACTACAAAAGTAACTGTAGCCAGCTGTCTGTGAACTACAAAAGTAACTGTAGTCAGCTGTCTGTGAACTACAAAAGTAACTGTAGCCAGCTGTCTGTGAACTACAAAAGTAACTGTAGTCATTTGTCTGAGAATTACAAAAGTAATTGTAGTCAGATGTCTGTGAACTACAAAAGTAACTATAGTCAGATGTCTGTGAACTACAAAAGTAACTGTAATCAGATGTCTGTGAACTATAAAAGTAACTGTAGCCAGCTGTCTGTGAACTACAAAAGTAACTGTAGTCAGCTGTCTGTGAACTATAAAAGTAACTGTAGTCAGCTGTCTGTGAACTACAAAAGTAACTGTACAGGGTGGGGAAAAAAACTCCAAATACTCCTGTTGTTTATGTAGTGTAATTTTTTTTTAATGCTATATTTATGAATGTATCTGTCATGGATCTAGGACGTCAGCGTGAGTTCCGGCCAAGATCTCTACCGAGATGAAAACAGCACTGTGTTCTCTCATCCATTTTGTAGAGCATTTCCAGTGTCACTTTTGTGAAGGCGAGATGACGGCTACAAACATTTTCTCTGTGGAGAAGAGTCTTGTGGCTGCTGTGTGGGTTCAAAGTTGCCACATACCAGAAGAGATATGACAAACATCATGCAGGATGTCAAGGCTCATTTTGATAAGGTGCCACAGAGCAGAGATAACTTGTTGAAGTGGGAGAAAAAGAGTTTCAGCACAGGATGTGTTAAAGATGCACCACAAAGTGGGAGACCCTCCACTCAGCAAGAAACCTGTGCAGCCATCACCAAGCCAGTGGCTCGATCCCCAATGAAATCAAGAAAATGTGCTTTTAAGTTGCAAGTGCCACGATCAATGATGCATGACCATATGAAGAAAGACTTGGAGATGAAACCTTTTAGCCCTGTGACCGTCAATGAATTAACAGACAAGGATATGGACAAGCACCAGACTACAAACATTTCCAGCATGTGCTAAGAGAAAGGAAGTGTTCTTTACTGGTGAATGTGTCATTTTTTTGTTGTTCACAAGGTCAGAATATCTTCTTCTGACCTAAGGAGAATCCACACTTTTATCAAGAAACTGAACACAATCCTCCGCATATGATGATGTGGGCGGGCATGTCAGCTGACCATCTGTTTGGTTCTTACTCTTTTGAAGGATCCATAAATAAGTTGTCATATATTCACATGTTAATACCTGGCTATGTCTGCAAGTGGCAAGTATCATGAACGCTGTCTGCTTTCAATAAAATGTGTGCAGAACATTTTGCAGTTGCTGTCTGTGACTGGCTGGAGAGACATTTCCACATGATTGGACTAGAAGTGGAACTGAACAGTCACCTACACCGTTGCCTTGGCCACCATGTACCCCAGACCTCACCATGCCAGATAATGTGTTGTGGGGTTTCATTAACAAGATGGTGTTGCAGTACCAATATCTTCTGGCGATGATTTAAAGGCTGCTGTTCTTGCTGTCTTCAGAGAAGTGACACTGGCAATACTCCACAAAACGAATGAGAGAATGTGGTGTCATACTCGTCTCAACAGAGATCATGGTGAACTCACTCTGATGTCCTAGATCCGTAACAGGACAATTCATAAATATAGCATTTTTTTAAAAAAATCACACAACACATAACAACAGGTGTAGTGGGACTTTTCACCCACCTATATACCACTAATATTAAAATATACGAGGGTAATTGATAAGTTCTCAGCATAAGGTACAATGGATTATTTGTGGACAACTTTTTGGGGTTATTTCTCAACATAGTCCCCTTGCAAGTTTATGCTCTTAGTCCAGAGATCCTGGAGGATACGGATCCCTTCTTTGTAAAAGTCAGCATCTTGTGCCAGTAGAAAGCGGTCTACAGCATGAATGACATCATCATCTGAAGCAAATTTGCAACCACTGATAGTCTGAGTTTGGTAAACAGGTAATAGTCCAAAGGGGCCAAATCTGGGGAATAAGAAAGATGTTCAAGAAGCTGGAAGCCGCATTCATGAATGGCAGCCATTGCTACCACTGACTTGTGAACTGAAGCATTGTCTTGCTGAAAGATGACTCCTCGCCAATTTCCCTCAATGCTTTTCCTTCAATTTGACCCACAGTTGCTTCACAAGATTAGCGTAATAGGCCCCGGTGACCGTTCTGCCCTTTTGAAGATAGTCTACCAATAGTACACCTTCTGAATCCCAAAAGATGGAATCCATCACTTTGCCTGCAGACAGAACCACTCTTGATTTCTTTGGAGGTGGGGATCTATGATGTTTCCACTACTTTGACTGTTCTCTGGTTTCTGGTTGAAAATGATGAACCCAAGTCTCATCCATAGTCACAAATTGCTGAAGAAACTTTTCAGGATCTGCAGAAAAATGGCCAAGATTGTTTCTTGACATGTTGAGATGGTGTCGTTTGTGATCAGCTCCAAGAAGTTTCAGGACCCATTGAGCAGAGACCTTTGTCATTTGAAGATCATTGTGAATAATTGCAACACGTTCCTGGGAGATGCTCAACTCAGTAGCAATGTACCCCTGGGAATAAATGTGTTAAGAACACACTTATCTTAACATGGTCTTTATGAGTCAGGGAACATAGATCTGTTTGCTTAAAAACTCCGATCTACTTCTGTTGCCCAGAAACTTGTAGCAGTCAACACTAATTGTACTTATTTTTGTAAAATGTAACGTCAGGTTGGTGGACAGATGGGGACATGGAGTTTGCCAGCAGGGATGAGGAAAGTCTGGTGTGAAACCAATGAATCCAGGACGTGACAAGCATACGGGTCTTTACAAAAATGGCTATCAGAATGATGTAAACAAAACAGAGCCAGCAGATTACAGGTTGCAGGGAATGGATATCGTTGAAGCACTCATCGGATTCCTCATCCCAAAGTCAGAACGTCTTTGTAGAACTGTCTTAAAACCATATGACATGCAGAAAGTTCTTAAGTACAGCCTCCACAGGCTGGAAAACAAAGTTTTGGCCATGCCGACCTACACCACTGTCTTCAGTCTGAGCAAGACCACAGTCTGTCCTAGCAGGTACCCAGACAAAAGGCACATCACAAAAATCAGGGTACCACATATTATCGCTAATGAAATGTCTCTGTCTGCAGTTTTCAAACATGGCGCTCACCCTGTGAAGACTAACCAGGCAGGTGCAGTGCCGGGCCCCCTGCCTCGAAAGGGTCCACCCAATGCTACTGGAGGTCCTCTCAGTTAGTTTTGTGGAGCCAGGAGACATGAGAGTAGAGCTACTGGCCAAAAAATACAACGGAAGAAAACTTCTAAAAAGCAAGAACTTAAAATAATGCAGTAGAATGCTGAGAGTGTCAGCAGTGTTGGAGATGGCTACAGCAAAAAGGTGGAATTAGAGAACATACTTTTTGCAGAGCAGGTAAGTATATGCTGCATACAGGAGCAATTTTTTATAAATAGGAAACTACGAGGTTTTGGTACGGTAAAGTAAGATAACAAATATTGTAGGATTAAACCTCGAAAAAATCGTAGACAAAGCACTTTAGTGAGACGTGAGAGAAAGAAAAATCACAAGAGAATTACTTGGGATTCGAACACGGACTCCGGTAGGACGAGCAGCCGTCTAGCCACGAGAGAACAGCGTACTATCGACTACTACCAGAGTCCGTGTTCGAATCCCAGGTAATTCTCTTGTGATTTTTCTTTCTCTCACGTCTCACTAAAGTGCTTTGTCTAGGATTTTTTCGAGGTTTAATCCTACAATATTTGTTATCTTACTTTACTGCATACAGGAGACACACCTAACCAAAGATGCCGCCTTTAAAATCAGAGGCTACCAGTGCTTTAGATCAGACTGACAGGACAGAAGAAAAAAAGGAGTACTCACACTTGTTAAGAATAACATCAGCGCATGTCAGGTGGGAGCGTACATGGAAGGAGCCGAATACCAGATGATCCATCTAAAATGCAGTAATACAGATTTCCACCTCCTTAACTGTTACTGTCCTAATGACCATCCACTTGCTCTAGAAACAATCCCACACAAAGAGAGACTGATGTTATGTGGTGATTTTAACAGCCATTCCCACCCAGAGCTGGGGCTATGGCCACATAGACAAGAGAGGAGAGTAAGTTGAGAGCTGGGAGGATGATAATGGACTTCTCCTGATCAACCAGCCAATGGATCCCCCAGCATTTTACTCCAGGGCTTGGCATACAACCTCAACACCAGATCTGGCATTCTACTCTCCAGATCTGAAGTGGAACATTAGACGTGAAGTTGGAAAACAACTTGGAGGTAGCGACCATCAACCAGTCTTCCTGATAGAAAATGAACTCCTTAACACCAGTAGCCCTCTCCCCAGATGGAACTATAAAAAAGCAAACTGGACAAAGTACAGACATTGTACATGTATCCTGGTGGGACAGCTGTCCCCATAGAAGGTAAGGATATTAACAGCATAGTGAAGAAATTCAATGCTTGTATCCTTTAGTCCACCCGTGAAACCATTCCCAGAGGAGCTCGTAGGGACTATAAACCATACTGGTTTAGTGAACTGGGAAAACTCCATGATGACGTGGAAACAGCTCAAAAGCAAGCAGAAAATAGACCATGCCAAGAACATAACAACAACAACCAACATGCTAAGACCAAATTTCAGAGAGCCAAGATGCAAGCCAGATGGGAAAGTTGGAGAGAGAAAACAGAGTCCCTAAACTTTTAAAAGGATGGAAGAAAATTTTGGAAATTAATCAAACAGTTAAATGATGAAAGCACTGGAAGAAGTACAAAGATTACACTAATAGAGGATGGGAAAACTCTTACAGGTGAGCAGGTAGCAGATCACTTTGCTCGTATGTTTACACAAGACTGCAACATCGATACTCATCTAGAGAAAGAGTGTACATTGACTCACAGAAAGAAGAGGAACAAGGCAGAAAAGTGAAGGTCATGGATGCACCAATCACACGCAGTGAGTTAGACCTAGCAGTCTGTAAACTGAAACCAAGGAAATCACCAGGACCAGATGGAGTGTCCAATGAAATGATCAAGAACCTTGAATGGCAGCAATGGGAAAGCTGTTGGATATTTTCAATATGTGCTGGAGCACAGGTAAGTTACCTCAAATCTGGAAGGAAGCATGCATAGTACCACTGCTAAAGCCAGGGAAAAACAGTGATACAGCCTCCAACTACAGGCCAATCAGTCTCACTAGCTGCCTCTGCAAAACGATGGAACGCATCACTGACCTGAGGCTAAAATGGTACCTAGAAAGTGAAAACCTTCTCATTCCACAAACAACCAGTATTTAGGCAGTACTACAGTACATAAGATCAAGTCACCTATCTCTCTCAAGAGATTGAGGACGCATTCCAAGAGAAAAACCTTGCACTAGCAGCATGGATAGACCTGAAGAAAGCCTTTGATAAAGTATGGAAAAAAGGTCTGCTGTGGAATCTAAGAAACTGCAATGTGAATGGAAGACTGTACAACTGGATAAAGTCCTATTTACACAACAGAAGAGCTAGAGCAGTAATGGATGGACACAAAAGCCAGAAAGTACTGCTGTGACATGGTGTACCACATGGAGGAGTCCTCTGACCTACACTGTTCCTGGTATTCATTAATGACCTGGTCAAGGAACTTCCCTATGGAATCAAAGCGACACTGTATGCGGATGATCTGGTTATGTGGTGTACAGATGAATATGCAAAAGTTGCTACACAGAGACTCCAAAAAGCAGCAGACATCCTGACATCATGGACAAACAAATGGTGTGTAAGTATCAACACAGAGAAATCAAGTACCGCTCTGTTCACTCTTTCATCTAAACAAAAAGCAGGTAAGATCTTTGTAAATTAAATATTCTTAAAGATGAACAACCAACCCACTTACTTAGGAGTGACTCTTGACTCAAAACTGACCTGGAAGCAACACATCAGCAGTGCAGAAGCAAAAGCCAGAAGAAAACTAGCCATATTAACTCTTCCCTTGCCACTGTCGATATCGTGATAACTTCCAATTAGTCTAGTGACTGCCAATTGCCGTTATAGCAATTTTGTTTTATTGCAACGTAAAACTATTGTAAAACTTTTTATTGTACATGATTTATCTGCGCATGTCTGGTGACCTTTCATAGTTCAATCAAAAAGCATGGCTAACAACCGAGAGAAAGCGATGAATTAACGGAGAAATTTTGGTATTTACTGTGATTTCAGAGGCTTAAGGACAGGTCCTATGACCCGACCACTGTTCCTGAATGTACCCCAAGTACATCTAGACCTATTAAATGGACTGTAGAAGTAATTAGAAGGTTATTTCAGACATTATTTTAGTGAGAATGCCACCACATGACGAGATTGGACGAAAATTTAAGTAGATATGAAAATCACCGATGGCAAACATTGTACATCTAGGCATCGCCAATGGTAAGCACTACACAATTATCAGCTAAAATCATCACATTACTTATTTTTTCCTAAAAAAACTCCTCATTTATGAAATCTTCTTACATTTACAACTATTTTCATGCATATTATGTATACTTTTAATAAAAAAAGTTTTACAACTATACCCGCTATACATATCAAGACCCACACTTTTTGTGTGGCATAGACAGGAACGTCCGCGTTTTTTTTCTGGGCCCAGGAAGAGTTAAGAAAATTGAGTGGAACCACATGGGGAGCCAGTGAAAGAATCCTCAAGAATGTATATCAGCAAAGTATTCTACCACATTTATGACTCAACATCTTGGTGCACAGCATCAAGCACTACACTGCATAATCTAGACAAGGTACATATCGGTCACTATGGATTATCACAGGTGCCATGAGATCCACACCAGTAGTAGAAATGCAGAAAACAGTTGGTGTTTAAGCGCTAAAGGAACGTAGAGACACAAAGGTCATGACCTTGGGAGAGAAATTCCTCAGCTCTGTAAGCCATCCCCTGAAGGAGAGATTCAATAACTTGGCACTAAGACGGCTTAAAAGAAGCAGCTTCATTCATCAAGCCAAGCGTATGCATAAGCTGATACCTGACCTTCCAACTGTAGTTGCTCCATTATCATCTGTACCAGAGAATACACCATGGAAAGAAGCAGATTGTATGCAAATAACTATTCAGACTTAAGTGAAAAGTGTGCAGCATGGTGAGATGCAAAGCATTCTTATAAGATCAACAGCCACACTTAGTGTGCTAGATGGCAAATATCCATGTGACACCTGGATACATGTGTATACAGATGGATCTGCACACAATGCCATAAAGAATGGAGGGGAAGGAGCACATATTGAAACAACACCACTGACAAGATTTCCATACCCACTGGAAAATACTGCAACAACTTTTATGCAGAAGTTAGGGCAATTATTGCTGCAGTTGAAAAACTATCAGACTCCAGAATTGATACATGTCCCGTAGTAATTCTCACAGATGCAAGATCAGTACTGGAAGCTCTTCAGTGCAACAAACTACCAGACCTTAAGGATGCCTTGTCAAAAATTGTCTTACAATGCGGAGTCACCTTGCAGTGGATTCCCTCCCACTGTGGGATACCAGGCAATGTGAAAGTTGACCGTCTGGCCAAAGAGGGCACTGAAATGGAGCAACCAGACATACCAATCAGCTATAATCAGAAGAAAAGCATGATAAAAACCTACAGGAAGCAACAAACACTACCACATGATGACTATCACATGCTAAACAGAAAGGAACAAGTCACCATTTTCCATCTCCAACATGACATGGCCGGTTCCGAAGTCATATGTATACAAAGTTTAAGGTTGGTACTACTACTCTTTGTACATGTGCCCAAGTGCCCCAAACTGTGGAACATATCCTCCAGAACTGCATCAACTACGTGACACTGAGAAATAATTACTGGCCCAGTGAAAGCACTAAAGAAGATAAGCTTTATGGTTCCATACATGAGTTACAAAAAACAGTGAAATTTATCCAAGAGACAAGACTGCAGATATAGACAGACAATGTGTACGAAGAAGAAGTAGCAATGTACTGTGCAGTTAGTCGCCGATCCTCCATTATCTTGTAGAGATGCCCAACTCAGTAGCAATGTACCACTCAGTTAGTCATCAATCCAACATTATTATGTCATGGATTCTGCTGGTGGTTTCATTGGTGGTTATCGTTCTTGGTCTTTCTGGACAGGGATCATCTTCCAGACTCTCCCTTCCATGTTTGATTTGAGCTGCCCATTTCTTCACTGTGCTGTAAGAAGGGGCACTCTCCCCTAGAGTATCTACCATATCCTCATGGATCTCCTTTGATGAGGAGCTCTTGATGCAGAGGTAGCGAATGACTGCTTGATGAGAAATTTTATCCATTTTTTTCAATTTCTGCCACCCCTTACCACTTCAGTATTCTGTAAAAAAAATTAGTTGCAGTTAATTTCTTGAAAATTGGTGTTTAATCTTACATTAATCTGATCTACAAATGCACCTAATATTAACTGTGTGTTTCAAGTATTTATACCTTATGCCGAGAACTTATCAATCACCCCTCATATTTAAACATGAAATTATTTCATTATGCTTATTCAACGTAAATTAAAAAACACAGTAAGATTTTTGTCCAAAAAAATGTCGTAGAATTTCTGTCAGAAAAAAATGCAATAAGATTTGTGTCAAATTGCAGGAAGATTTGTCAGAAAAAGATGCAAGAAGATTTGTGTCAAACTGCAGGAAGATTTGTCAGAAAAAGATGCAAGAAGATTTGTGTCAAACTGCAGGAAGATTTCTGTTAAAAAAAATATAGTAAGATTTCTATGAGAAAAAAAACAAGAAGAACAACAAAAACTGTATAAAAACAGGTGGTTGTGTCACATATTTCTCTTGTCTGAAGATGTGTAATATGTCGCATCAGAAAATATGATGTGACAAAACTGAAACAAAAAAATTAGTTTAGACTGTCTGCACTAAATTAACACTGCCAGGATAGAACAACTGGAAACACAAAGTAAGATGTCACTACATTATCTTACAGTTACATAAGAAAATTGGATAGAATAACTGGAAATACAAAGTAAGCTGTCACTAAATTATCTTACAGTTACATAAGAAAATTGGACAGAATAAATGGAAATACAAAGTAAGATGTCACTACATTATCTTACAGTTACATAAGAAAATTGGATAGAATAACTGGAAATACAAAGTAAGTTGTCACTACAATATCTTACAGTTACCTAAGAAAACGTGACAACTATGTAAGGTCTAACTAGAAGTGAAGGTATGCTTGGTTCTATCAGTACATACCTGGCCAGGAACTCAACCACAAACTCCAGACCAGGAAATGATGGCTCATTTATGCTGCTATCAACAAGTCTGGGAAAATGAAAATGGTCAAATCAATTCAAAACAGTAAAGATAAAACTAAACACACAGGGTAAACAAATAAACAAGGTAAACAAACACTTTGAATAAACAAATACATGATATAAAGAGTACCTGTGTACCAAGTAAAAAAAAAACACTGAAATAACTAGGAATATAAATAAAAGGTCATTTTGGATATTTTAGCAGAGAAACTTTCAGTTCAGATTTGGAGTCACATACAGCAATGTATGAGACCAACATAAGTTCAATAAAACTGGCACATGATTACTGGAATCTGAAAGAAAAATATTCTCCTTATAAATGATGTTATCAGTGAGAAGCTCTATTCTGTTGTAGAATGCTGGGAGCTGAGAATACTACATGAAAATAGTATTATGACTGTTGATAGCCTACTACATGAAGGTTATAACTGTTCATAGCCTGCCTCATGAAGGTGGTATTATAACAGTTGATAACCTGCTATATGCAGGTATTATTATGACTGCTGACAGCCTACTATATGAAAGTAATATTATAACTATTGATAGGATATTATATGAAGGTAATATTATGACTAGGTAATGTCACAATGAAATAAAAAGCAGATGTGCTCAGGCCATGTCAGCATTCCACACAATGAGAAACATCTTGAGCAAAAGATCTACATCAATGGAAGCAAGATTTCAAGTACTTAAATGTTACATCGAGCCAATTTTGTTTTATGGATGTGAAGCATGGTCCATGAATAAGAGAGTACAGTGAGAAATGGAGGCCATGGAAATGTGGTTTATAAGAAGGATGTTGAAGGTACCATGGACAGCCAAGAAAACCAATAAAGAAGTCTTAAGAGAGGCTGGAGTTAAAAAGTAGATTATAGTAAAAATCAGAGGCAGACAAGCGAGATTTATAGGACATTTCCTGAGAAGAGGAAAACTGGAACAAACTGTGACAACTGGAAATACTGAGGGAAAAAGAGACAGAGGAACACAGAGAAAGAAGTGTGGCTAGGAAGAAAGTCACCAGCGGATCTCATAATCAAGTCTAAAGACAGGGAATTGTGGAGAGAAATGATCGCCTATGCCATATGGCATGGCACTTAGAATAGAATATTATGACTGTTGATAGCCTGCTATCTTACACCTATACACCCATACCGTTAAAACATCATATAGGGCTCATATATTTGTTCACCAAGTTTTCCTGTCCTCGGCAAGTTTTTCAATCTCAAAAAGGGATGCTATGCCCACAAAACTGGCCTCTCTTAACAATCTCCTCTTTAGAGTTTCACGTGGTTGACCTCTTTTTCTTTTGCCTGTTCTGCTCCATTTGATAGCTTGTTTGGGGATTCTTTGATTGTTTCTTCTCATCGCACGCCCAACATATGTCCATCTTATTTTTCTGATCACCCATGAGACAGGTTGTTGTTTGCTCAAATATCTTATATCTGCGTTGTTCTTAAATTCATTCCACTTTATGCAAGCATTTTCCTGAGCCATCTGTTTTCAAAAGAGACTAATTTCTTGTTTATTTCTTTAGTTGATTTCCAGCTTTCGCATGCATAAATGAGGGTGGATATTACATTTGAATCAAATAATCTTAACCTGGTTTATGTGCTTATAACTTTTGAATGCCATATGTTCTCAAGATTCTTGAAGGTCAATGTTGCTTTTGCAATTTGAAGTCTAAACTTCCCTCCTGGTGTCACCATCCTGGTCTATCTATGTAGCTGCCGAGATATGCAAAATGGTTTACTTCATCAACAGCTGTTCCTTCTACATATATTTTTCCCTCATGATTACTGAGAAATTTCATAATTTTTGTTTTGTCTTTGTTAATTTTAAGTCCTATTTTACTAGTCATTGAAGACAGGGATTCTGCTTTTTTCCTGCACTGATTTCACATTGTCACTGATAAGAGTTATGTCATTTGCAAAATCAAGATTTTCTATTTGGGTCTCATGTACCCAGTCAATGCCTGTTTTACCTGTACAGCATCTTTTCATTATAAAGTCTATGGCAATTCTAAAAAGCAAGGGAGATAATATACATCCCTGTTTCATGCCCGTTTCAATCTGGACCTATTCACTCATTCCTTTGATAGCCTACTATATGAAGGTAATATTATGACTGTTGATAGCCTATTATATGCAGGTAATATTATGATTGTTGATAGCCTATTATATACTGTTAAAAAAAAAGAAATGCAACAAATACGACACTGCAACTTAAACTGAAGTCTGAAGATCAGACTAGGCTCCTCCGCATGGTGGTGGAGGTATACTGGTATGGGGGATGATCAACTTCATGGGAAGAAGTTATCTGGTGTAAACTGAAGAATGCCTGAAAGTCCAATGATAGGTAGCTAAAGTTCTTTGTCCTCACGTCCTTCCACTTCTGGCTGCACCTGGGTCGATTTTTCAGCAAGATAACGCTTGACCTCATGTGGCACAACTCACCACCCAGTTCTTCGCTGACAACAATGCCCAGACCATTCCGTGGCCATCCATGTCATCAGATATGAACCCAACAGAACACTTACGGAATGAACTCAACAGACAAGTCCGCCAGCGAGATGTGGCACCAACCAATCCCCGACAGTTGTCTCTTGCACTGTGGGAAGAGTGGGTAGCCATCCCGCAACAAAAGATCCAACGGCTAGTCAGATCCATGTCAAGGAGATGTCGTTTTCTGATATAGGCCAGAGGAGGCCATACACCTTACTGAAATGGAGGCCTCAGTCACAAAGAATAAAAGTCCAAACCAAAGTTAATGAACATCATTTCATTGTTAAAGTCTTAAAGTTTCTTCATGCCAAGATTGAAACATTAATTCAGTAAAATAAAATTTTGATACAAGTTTGAAATTTGGTGTACATTATGACTACGGTAGTGTTGCATTTCTTTTTTTGAACAGTATATGAAGGTAATATTATGACTTTTGATAGCCTATTATATGCAGGTAATATTATGACTGTTGACAGCCTATTATATGCAGGTAATATTATGATTGTTGATAGCTTTCTATATGAAGGTAATATTATGACTGCTGATAGCCTACTATATGAAGGTAATATGACCATGTATAACCTATTATATGCAGGTAATACTGTTCTGTGACTGTTGATAGCCTGCTATATGAAGGTAATATTATGATTTAGAATGTTGATAGCCTATTACATGAAGGTAGTATTATGACTAAATGGACAACTGGTCAGTGGAGAAAGAGAAAAAATTGAAAGACGGAGGGAACACTTTAACACCCTACTAAACAGAACACAAGCAGCACAAGCAATAGACATACCTGAAGCAAAAACGGAACTAAACATCAATACAGGACCAATAACAATAAATGAAGTAAAGGATGTGATAAAGATGTTAAAATCAGACAGGGCACCAGGTGAAGATGAAGTGACTGCTGAGATGTTGAAAGCAGAAGAAACAGAAACACCAAAACAACTTTGCCTGATATTACAACAAATTTGGGATTTAGAAAAAGCCCCAGAGGAGTGGAAAACTGGTCTTATAGTAAAACTACCAAAGAAGGGTGACCTCAGAGATTGCGGGAACTGGAGAGGCATTACCCTACTACCACTCACCAGTAAAGTATTTTGCAGAATAATCATCAACAGAATTGTACCAACACTTGAGGAAAAACTTCGGAAAGAGCAGGCAGGATTTAGGAAAGGAAGATCATGCATAGACCACATATTTGTACTTTGACAAATATTAGAACAGGCAAATGAGTGGCATAGCACAACATATGCATTATTCATAGATTTTGAGAAAGCCTTTGACAGTGTCAACAGAGATGCACTGTGGAAAATCCTAAGATGGCATGGCCTCCCCCATAAAACAGTTAATGTAATCAAAGCCCTATATGAGGGTTTTCAGTGCAAAGTTATCTGTGGAGAACATACCTCCAGCAGCTTTAGGGTACAAACAGGAGTGAAACAGGGATGTGTACTATCACCAACATTATTTATCTTGGCAGTAGACTGGTTAATGAAGGAGGCAACATCAGACAAATGCAGAGGATTACAATGGACCCTTGACACAGTGCTGGAGGACCTTGACTTTGCGGACGACATTTGTCTATTATCAAGCAGTCACAAAGATATGCAAGATAAAATAAACAAGCTAACTCAGAATGCAAACAACATAGGACTAAAGATCAACGTAGGAAAGACAAAGTTAATGAAGCAAAATGTGAACAACAGAAATGTACTCAGAGCAGATAACAAGTTAGTGGAGGAGGTCAACGAATTTGTATACCTTGGCAGCAGAGTAGTAGAAAATGGAGACAGCACAGAGGACATCAACAGCAGACTTACTAGAGCAAACCAGGCTTTTGCAATGCTGCAGAATATATGGAAATAAAAAAAACTAAGCATAAATATGAAAATCAGGATATTTAAGAGTAATGTTCTAAGTGTACTACTCTATGGAAGTGAATGCTGGAAAATCACCAAAACCATAGAAAACAAGTTGAATTCTTTCCAGACTAAATGTTTATGAAGAATTAGAAAAATATTTTGGCCAAACACCATAAGAAATAACATCTTATTAGCAGAGATGCAGATGAAACCACTGACAACAATTACTGAGGAAAGATGCTGGTGATGGTTGGGACATGTGCTCCGAATGACTGACAACTCACTACCAAAAATAGAACTAAGATGGACACCACAGGGGAACAGAAGTAAGGGTAGACCAAAAGAGACATGGAGAAGAACAACAGAAAGGATGTTGAGCAATAGAGGGCTCACCTGGGCAAGAGCAGAAAAAAAGGCAAAGGACAGGCATTTGTGGAAAACCCTTGCGGAAGCCCCATGTGCCTTGGGCACTTAAGGTTCAGAGAGAGAGAGAGACTCACAAACCTATTTTGTGAAAAATACAGAGAGATGGTATCCAATTGTGTCTATGCCTATTTGCAAGTGTTTCTGGAAATAACTGTACACACACCTCCATAGGTCTTCACCATTGACAGCAACTTTGTATTTGCAAGTGTTTCTGGAAATAACTGTACACACATCTCCATAGGTCTTCACCACTGACAGCAACTTTGTATTTGCAAGTGTTTCTGGAAATAACTGTACACACATCTCCATAGGTCTTCACCACTGACAGCAACTTTGTATTTGCAAGTGTTTCTGGAAATAACTGTACACATTCATCACTGGCAACAACCTTGTCAACAATGGCTTGCCCAAGTTCTTGAATTGTTGCTATATGTCACCACCAAACACAGAAGTTCTTGAATTGTTGCTATATGTCACCACCACACACAGAAGTTCTTTCAAGTTTCCCGAGGAAAAATGTCAGGTCACTAAGGTCAGGAGACCAAGTAGGTCATGTGATGCCACCAAAATAAAAGATAATACAATACATACAAAATGAAAGATAACACATATGAATAACTCTCAAACTACATTCATTCATTCATTCATTCATTTGCATGTCCGTTGTTGAACTTTGCCTCCCTAACAGCACTCCTGTAGGCCTCTTGGCTGTGAGCAAGATGGCCTGCTGCTGATGCATCCATTTGCAGATCATCAACGATGTCTTGCACCCATCTTCGCCTTGGTCTTCCTCTCTTTCCCATTATATACCTTTCCAAGTCGGTCTTCTCTAGATTATCATGGCATTTAATGTGTCAAAAATATGTAAGTTTTCTCTCTTTAATCCTCTTTACTATCTCTCAAACGACAGCCATACTAGTTCGAGTGGTGCGGACTGTTGCTGTATAATCTTCAAAATGAAAGGTCATGGAGTCACTTCCAAGGTATCTTTGCTGCGGTACAACAAAAGAACTGAATTTTAACATGCTGATGTAATGATCTGAACTTACAATCACAGTTTTTCCTTTGCTGAGCACAAAGAAATACAGCCCCACAATCCCAGAGGCCATGATTCCACATCGTCACTTTCAGACAGCATAACAGCTTTTTCTGCAGTTCTTGCCAGTTCACAGATGATCAGTATCTCATAATTTGTTTACTGACTAACTTGACACATGAAAGTGAGCTTTGTTGGTCATCAACAAATTGTACAAGACCTCTGCTTCTTAGCAGGTCAAGCATGGAGATACAGGATTAAACCCACGATTTCTTGTTTCTGCAAAAGTTGTTGAGCAGTTTGGATCTTGTATGAATGAAATTTAATATCCCTCAATATAAGGCCTAAACTTTTTCTGTTCACACTTAAAATGTGAAGCTGGTGGCCCACTGAACATTGTGGACTGGGCTGCAGAGATTTTCTTACTCTCTGTTGGTCTTCAGTTTGTGGAGCTCCATGAGTCTCATCTAACATACTACCCACTCATTCATTTGCATGTCCCTTGCGGAACTTTGCCTCCTTAACAGCACTCCTGTAGGACTCACGGTTGTGAGCAAGATGGCCTGCCGCTGATGCATCCATTTGCAGATCCTCAACGATGTCTTGCAGCCATCTTCACCTTGGTCTTCCTCTCTTTCTTTTTCCCATTATGTACCCTTCCAAGACGGTCTTCTCTAGATTATCATGACGTTTAATGTGTCCAAAATATTTCAGTTTTCTCTGTTTAATCCTTATTACTAGCCAGCCTTCTTCAATATTAAGTTCTTGTAGTATGGATATATTTGTTCTTTTTTGTGTCCATGATATTTGAAGAACTCTTCTGTAGCATTTACATTCAAAGGCATTTATGTGTTTCTCAGCTGTTTTGTTACGTGTCCAGGTCTCACAGGCATATGTTGCGATGGGAAAGATGCATGCCCTTAAAAATATTATTTTTGTAGTTCTGTCTGTTCCTCTCCACAGATTCTTTAGTTGTTTTACTTTCTGAAGAACAATAGATATCCTCCTTTTAATTTCCCTCATTGTATCTCCATTATTAGTTAGCAGTGATCTAAGATATTCAAAACTCTCTACTTCTTCCAGTTTTTCCTCATTGATACATATATCAGCTGCCTTGTTTGTTTTGTCAGTTGTCATCAAATTAGTTTTCTTTGCATTAAGATAGAGGTTCTGCTCTTCACTATTCTTATGGACTGACATAATTAGTTTTTCCATTCCTTTTTGTGTTGTGGACAGTAATACTGTGTCATCAGCATATCTAATCTCTGGTATTTCATAACCTCCAATTGTTATGGCATCGTAATATTCTTTGTATACATCTTCTCTAACATTCCTCATTATATTTTCAGTATACAAGTTAAATAAGTCATTCATTCATTCCTTTGCATGTCCCTTGCGGAACTTTGCCTCCCAAAAAGCACTCCTGTAGGCCTCTCGGTTGTGAGCAAGATGGCCTGCTGCTGCTGCATCCATTTCCAGATCATCAACGATGTCTTGCAGCCATCTTCGTTTCGGTCTTCCTCTTTTTCTTTTTCCCATTATGTATCCTTCCAATACGGTCTTCTCTAAATTATCATGACGTTTAATGTGGCCAAAATATTTAAGTTTTCTCTCTTTAATCCTCTTTACTAGCCAGCCTTCTTCAATATTAAGCTCTTGTAGTATAGATATATTTGTTCTTTTTTGTGTCCATGATATCTGAAGAACTCTTCTATAGCATTTACATTCAAAGGCATTTATGTGCTTCTCAGCTGTTTTGTTAAGTGTCCAGGTCTCACAGGCATATGTTGCGATGGGAAAGATGCATGCCCTTAAAAATCTTATTTTTGTGGTTCTGTCTGCTCCTCTCCAGAGATTCTTTATTTGTTTTACTTTCTGAAGAGCAATAGATGTCCTCCTTTTAATTTCCCGCATTGTATCTCCATTATTAGTTAGTAGTGATCCAAGATATTCAAATAAGTAGGATGACAATATGCACCCCTGACGGACCCCTTGTTTTATGTCAAACTAAGTTGTTGTTTCACCATTTATTCTTACTGCTGCTTGTTGGTCTAGATACAGCAGTGATGTTAATTGTATCAAATGTGTTGGAAATCCCATTTTTTCCAGTATTTCCCAAAGTTTCTGGTGTTGTACACAATCAAATGCCTTTGAGTAGTCTATAAAGGCTAAATATAGATTCACATTAAACTCTCTGCATCATCATCATCATCATCATAATGTGCCGTGCCGACTGGCGTTGGCTATTATGCTTCTCTAGAGTATCCGATCCTTCATGCAGGCCATCAGTTCAGTTGGTGATCTCCTCTCACACCATCCCGTCAGACTGTCCAGTATCATTTCTCTTGGTCTTCCTCTTGATCTTCTTCCTTCTATTTTTCCTGTTGTTATAATATTTTCAATGCCCCTTCTTCTCATTGCATGCCCTATGAAAGTACATTGTCTCTCTCTTATCTTTTTGACAAGGTTTTTTGTCTCTCCAGCTCTTCTCATACATTCTTCATTAGTTATTTTTGCTGTCTAGGGGATTTGCAACATTCTTCTAATAAACCACATTTCTGCTGCTTCCAATGATTTTTGTGCAGACTTGCCTATTGTCCATGATTCACTTCCATATAACAAGATAGGTTCAATATAGCATTTTAGAACTCGTTTTCTAACATTCATTGATAAGGATGTGTTGGTTAATATGTTTCTCATTCTCTGAAATGCAGTCTTTGCTTGGCCTATTCTGTTCCTAATTTCTGTTCTGCATTTCCCATCTGAAGTTATTACTGCTCCAAGGTATTTGAATTTCTGCACCTGCTTTAGAATAGTTCCGTTTAATTTAATACTGCATGCTGGTGGATTCTGTTTCTTAGATATAACCATAGTCTCTGTCTTTTTGATGTTCAAAGTAAGGCCTTTCTTTTCACTTTCTTTGGTGACTTTATCCAAGAGATTTTGCAAGTCTTGTTGGTTCTCAGCTATCAGTAGTGTGTCGTCAGCATACCGAAGATTGTTAATATTGTATCCTCCAATTTTTATGCCTGGTTCTGTGATGATTGTTCTTAGAATATTCTCGCTGTACAGAGAAAAAAGGTCTGGAGATAGTACACATCCTTGTCGCACCGCTTGTTTTATAGGTTGATATTTTCCAGTTCTATTTTCAACTCGAACTGCTGCTTCTTGCTGCCAGTATAGATGTTTTATAATCCTCAGGTCTTTGCCATCTATACTGATGTCTTCCAGCATTTTAATAATTTCATTATGTTTCATCTTGTCAAATGCCTTGGTGTAATCAATGAAGCATAAGTAGAGATCTTTCTGTACTTCTAAAGCTCTTTCTGTTAGTGTTCGTAAAGCATAAATGGCATTGTGTGTTCTCTTTCCTTCAATAAATCCAAACTGTTCATCTGCTATTTCCATTTTTATCTTTTTCCTTGTTCTTCTCATAATTATTCTCAGAAGTAGCTTCATTATGTGACATGAGAGGCTGATAGTCCAGTGGTCGTCACATTCCTTTGCACCTGGTTTCTTTGGTAGTGCTATAAATGTGGATTTAATCAGGTCACTAGGAATATAACCACTGTTGTAAATGTCATTCAGTAACTTGGTTATTATTTTTATTCCTGTCTCCTCTAGTGCCTCTATTTCTTCTATTGTTATATTATCAGGACCAGTCGCTTTTCCTTTCTTCATGTGTTTGATGGCATCTATGATTTCATCTTCAAGTATTGGTGGTCCCTCACAGTTTTCAGTATCTGGTGTTAATTCTGGTCTTTCTCCTCCATATAGCTCACCGATATACTCTGTCCACCTGTCCACAATGTCTTCTTTTCCCATTAACATTTTACCTTCTTTCGATTTCAGGCATCCTGTGGTATATTTTGTTTTCCTGCCTGTGAGTTCATTAATTCATTTGTGCATGTTTTTGCTGTCTTTAATATGAGAGTCCTCTATCTGCCTGCACTGCTCATTTAACCACACTTCTTTTGTTTCTCTGCATTTGCGTCTTACTTCTTTATTGATCTTGTTATATTTTTCCTCGTTATTTTTACTCCTCCTCCTCTTGTCCATCAGTCCTAAGATGTCGTCTGTCATCCATTTATTTTTAGGGGCTTCTTTTTTTGGTGGTATTATCTCCTTAACAGTTTGGTGGATAGAATCTCTTAACATTTCCCATTGTTCAACTATACTATTTATCTCTGCTATTGCATTGTATCTATTTGTTATAATAACTTTGTATTGTTGTCGCAGTTCTTGGTCATTTTTAAGAAGTTCTGTATTCAGTTTGATGTTTCTCACTTTTCTGCCTGCTTTCTTTAGTTTTATTCTAACTTTTCCACAGAGTGGATCATGAAACTCTCTGCATTTCTCTATTATTAATCTTATATTGAATATATGATCTCTTGATCCTCTTCCTTGCCTGAAACCAGCTTGGACCATATTGACTTCTTCTTCTATTTTCTTTCGAAGTCTCCCAATTATGATTTTTAACAGAATTTTACTAGCATGACTAATCAGGGCAACAGTTCTGTAGTTTGTGCATAATGTCAGGTTACCCTTTGTTGGCAGTGGTATGAAACATACTACCCATTTCCTAGAATTTACTCACCCTTGCTAGTTCTGTATTATGAGATGGAGCTTGATCATGCCAATGTTACAATGACATCTAAAGTGATGCTTTACTTCTGCTATGGATCTTGTTTCGCAGTAAACACCAACAGCGCTGGTGTGAAGTGACATGGTCAACTAAGTCAGCTAAAATCAATCATTTCCTCCTTCTGGCACCACCCTGATGACTGCTTTATGTCATCAGCAGTCAAGCCAATTCAAATTTAAAATATGTCAGTTGGCTTGGCATTACCCTGTCAAGCAACTAAAGTGTCAAGTACAAACATACACATTAATGTATGTGTCAAGCAACGAGTTACACATAAATGAGAGCTTTGCCACAGTTTGCTCAATAAAAAGTTATTGATTCATAATTTAATTTCCTTCAAAGAAAATATTCATCATGATTTCTAGAGTGATGTAGCTGGACAGAATGACAAGTCTATCACACAAACAATCAGTATACTGCATTTAATCTCATAAAATCTTGGAACAGACAATTTCAAAAATTGATCCTTACAAACTGAACCTACTTGTTTATTCACTATGTATAGTTTCTGGAACTTGTCCCTTCTACAGTTTTGTGCTCATTCTACATCCTGTCCACTATCAGATCTAGTCATACACTCTTCATATCTCACATGTCCAGTTGGTTAACTCTGTGATCTGGTCACACACTCCTTGCCTCTCATATGTGTGTTAACTCTATGATCTGGACACACATTCTTTGTCTCTCATATGTGTGTTAACTCTGTAATCTGGCCACACACTCTTTGTCTCTCATATGTGTGTTAACTCTGTGATCTGGTCACACACTCTTTGTCTCTCATATGTGTGTTACTCTGTGATCTGGTCACACAATCTTTGTCTCTCATATGTGTGTTAACTCTGTAATCTGGCCACACACTCTTTGCCCCTCATATGTTTAGTGTGTTAACTCTGAGATCTGGCCACACACTCTTTGTCTCTCATATGTCTAGTGTTGTTAACTCAGAGATCTGGCGCCACACTCTTTGTCTCTCATATGTCTAGTGTTGTTAACTCAGAGATCTAGCCACACACTCTTTGCCTCTCATATGTCTAGTGTTGTTAATCAGAGATCTAGCCACACACTCTTTGTCTCTCATATGTCTAGTGTTGTTAACTCAGAGATCTAGCCACACACTCTTTGCCTCTCATATGTCTAGTGTTGTTAATCAGAGATCTAGCCACACACTCTTTGTCTCTCATATGTCTAGTGTTGTTAACTCAGAGATCTAGCCACACACTCTTTGTCTCTCATATGTCTAGTGTTGTTAACTCTGAGATCTGGCCACACACTCTTTGTTACTGATATGTCCAATTTGTTAACTCTGTGATCTGGCCACACACTTTGTCTCTCATATGTCCAATCTGTTAATTCTGTGATCTGGTCACACACTCTTTGTCTCTCATATGTGTGTTAACTCTGTAATCTTGTCAGATACTCTTTGTCACTCATACATCTAATTTGTTAACTCTGTAATCTGGCCACACACTCTTTGTCACTCATATATTTAATTTGTTAACTCTTGAGATCTGGTCACACACTCTTTGTCACTCATACGTCTAATCTGTTAACTCTGTAATCTGGCCACACACTCTTTGTCACTCATACTTCTAATTTATTAACTCTGTAATCTGGCCACACACTCTTTGTAACTCATATGTATGTTAACTCTGTGATCTGGTCACACACTCTTTGTCACTCATATGTGTGTTAACTCTGTGATCTGGTCACACACTCTTTGTCTCTCATATGTGTGTTAACTCTGTGATTTGGTCACACACTCTTTGTCACTCATATGTGTGTTAACTCTGTGATCTGGCCACACACTTTTTGTCTCTCATATGTGTGTTAACTCTGTAATCTGGTCACACACTCTTTGTCTCTCATATGTGTGTTAACTCTGTGATCTGGTCACACACTCTTTGTCTCTCATATGTGTGTTAACTCTGTGATCTGGTCACACACTCTAACCTCTCTCATATGTGTGTTAACTCTGTGATCTGGCCACACACTCTTTGTCTCTCATATGTCCAATGTTGTTAACTCAGAGATCTGGCGCCACACTCTTTGTCTCTCATATGTCTAGTGTTGTTAACTCAGAGATCTAGCCACACACTCTTTGCCTCTCATATGTCTAGTGTTGTTAATCAGAGATCTAGCCACACACTCTTTGTCTCTCATATGTCTAGTGTTGTTAACTCAGAGATCTAGCCACACACTCTTTGCCTCTCATATGTCTAGTGTTGTTAATCAGAGATCTAGCCACACACTCTTTGTCTCTCATATGTCTAGTGTTGTTAACTCAGAGATCTAGCCACACACTCTTTGTCTCTCATATGTCTAGTGTTGTTAACTCTGAGATCTGGCCACACACTCTTTGTTACTGATATGTCCAATTTGTTAACTCTGTGATCTGGCCACACACTTTGTCTCTCATATGTCCAATCTGTTAATTCTGTGATCTGGTCACACACTCTTTGTCTCTCATATGTGTGTTAACTCTGTAATCTTGTCAGATACTCTTTGTCACTCATACATCTAATTTGTTAACTCTGTAATCTGGCCACACACTCTTTGTCACTCATATATTTAATTTGTTAACTCTTGAGATCTGGTCACACACTCTTTGTCACTCATACGTCTAATCTGTTAACTCTGTAATCTGGCCACACACTCTTTGTCACTCATACTTCTAATTTATTAACTCTGTAATCTGGCCACACACTCTTTGTAACTCATATGTATGTTAACTCTGTGATCTGGTCACACACTCTTTGTCACTCATATGTGTGTTAACTCTGTGATCTGGTCACACACTCTTTGTCTCTCATATGTGTGTTAACTCTGTGATTTGGTCACACACTCTTTGTCACTCATATGTGTGTTAACTCTGTGATCTGGCCACACACTTTTTGTCTCTCATATGTGTGTTAACTCTGTAATCTGGTCACACACTCTTTGTCTCTCATATGTGTGTTAACTCTGTGATCTGGTCACACACTCTTTGTCTCTCATATGTGTGTTAACTCTGTGATCTGGTCACACACTCTAACCTCTCTCATATGTGTGTTAACTCTGTGATCTGGCCACACACTCTTTGTCTCTCATATGTCCAATCTGTTAACTCTGTGATCTGGTCACACACTCTTTGTCTCTCATATGTCCAGTTTGTTAACTCTATGATCTGGCCACACACTCTTTGTCTCTCGTATGTCCAGTTTGTTAACTCTGTGATCTGGCCACACACTCTTTGTCACTCATATGTATGTTAACTCTGTGATCTGGCCACACATCCCATTTTGTGCAGGTAAAACTTGTTTTGTTCTACCATAGAGTACCATCACACATTTCCAGGTCTTGACTAGCTCAATTTTTTCTAATTCTAGCTGCTGGTCAAGTGTAAATCATGTTTTAGCCTGAATGAGCTCCCTACTGAAACAGCATGACTTACTTATCACTAGCATGACTTACTTATCACAAGCATGACTTACTTATCACCAGCATGACTTACTTATCACTAGCATGACTTACTTATCACTAGCATGACTTACTTTTCACTAGCATGACTTACTTATCATCAGCATGACTTACTTATCACCAGCATGACTTACTTATCACCAGCATGACTTACTTATCACCAGCATGACTTACTTATCACCAGCATGACTTACTTATCACCAGCATGACTTACTTATCACTAGCATGACTTACTTATCACTAGCATGACTTACTTATCACTAGCATGATTACACCTGTCACAGTCCCAATAAAGTGGTAAGCTGGGCCAATTAAGCAGAGAAAACTCAGAAGAAATAACCAATCTGTTTCCGTTGTTCATATTCTGTCATAAATAAACAGCTGTCATGATAGAGATGTATTCAAGTCCTTCAAGTCAAGTTTCAAGTTTCACTTTTAAGTCTGAAGTCCTTGCAAGCAGCTTCAAGTCTCCCTTTTAAGTCTGAAGTCCTTGCAAGCAGCTTCAAGTCAAGTCTCAAGTCTATGAGCCAAAATGCAGATTTACTGCTGGCTCTGGTTACTAGATCACCAGAGATTTATTACAGCTTACACAACAGGTCATTAGTTGTAAAATTAGAGTGTGATAATAAAGCATATTAGGAATATAGTATTAATGTTTAGTATTCTGTCAGTGTCCACAAAACTAAATTTTAGTTTCTAAGTTCTTCTTCATGTAAGGACAGAAGCATGAAAGCATCTTTCTTGCATTTTGAAAGTGGTCACATGAACCCAACTTAAATTACTGCTCCAAGCCTCAAATTATCTTTCTCTTGCTACAAAATGTTTGTGATAATCTGGACACGGCAGTGACATGTTAGGGGCTAGTGTTACACATTTTTAGGTTTGCTAGCACCCATCTACATTACATCATGTGCTGTTTGCTGCTACTCTATCTAGAGTAAACATATTATGTGCTGTTTGCTGCTACTCTATCTAGAGTAAACATATTATGTGCTGTTTGCTGCTACTCTATCTAAACATATTATGTGCTGTTTGCAGCTACTCTATCTAGAGTAAACATATTATGTGCTGTTTGCAGGTACTCTATCTAGAGTAAACATATTATGTGCTGTTTGCATCTACTCTATCTAGAGTAAATCATGTTTTAGCCTGAATGAGCTCCCTACTGAAACAGCATGACTTACTTATCACTAGCATGACTTACTTATCACAAGCATGACTTACTTATCACCAGCATGACTTACTTATCACTAGCATGACTTACTTATCACTAGCATGACTTACTTTTCACTAGCATGACTTACTTATCATCAGCATGACTTACTTATCACCAGCATGACTTACTTATCACCAGCATGACTTACTTATCACCAGCATGACTTACTTATCACCAGCATGACTTACTTATCACCAGCATGACTTACTTATCACTAGCATGACTTACTTATCACTAGCATGACTTACTTATCACTAGCATGATTACACCTGTCACAGTCCCAATAAAGTGGTAAGCTGGGCCAATTAAGCAGAGAAAACTCAGAAGAAATAACCAATCTGTTTCCGTTGTTCATATTCTGTCATAAATAAACAGCTGTCATGATAGAGATGTATTCAAGTCCTTCAAGTCAAGTTTCAAGTTTCACTTTTAAGTCTGAAGTCCTTGCAAGCAGCTTCAAGTCTCCCTTTTAAGTCTGAAGTCCTTGCAAGCAGCTTCAAGTCAAGTCTCAAGTCTATGAGCCAAAATGCAGATTTACTGCTGGCTCTGGTTACTAGATCACCAGAGATTTATTACAGCTTACACAACAGGTCATTAGTTGTAAAATTAGAGTGTGATAATAAAGCATATTAGGAATATAGTATTAATGTTTAGTATTCTGTCAGTGTCCACAAAACTAAATTTTAGTTTCTAAGTTCTTCTTCATGTAAGGACAGAAGCATGAAAGCATCTTTCTTGCATTTTGAAAGTGGTCACATGAACCCAACTTAAATTACTGCTCCAAGCCTCAAATTATCTTTCTCTTGCTACAAAATGTTTGTGATAATCTGGACACGGCAGTGACATGTTAGGGGCTAGTGTTACACATTTTTAGGTTTGCTAGCACCCATCTACATTACATCATGTGCTGTTTGCTGCTACTCTATCTAGAGTAAACATATTATGTGCTGTTTGCTGCTACTCTATCTAGAGTAAACATATTATGTGCTGTTTGCTGCTACTCTATCTAAACATATTATGTGCTGTTTGCAGCTACTCTATCTAGAGTAAACATATTATGTGCTGTTTGCAGGTACTCTATCTAGAGTAAACATATTATGTGCTGTTTGCATCTACTCTATCTAGAGTAAACATATTATGTGCTGTTTGCAGCTACTCTATCTAGAGTAAACATATTATGTGCTGTTTGCAGTTACTCTATCTAGAGTAAACATATCATGTGCTGTTTGCATCTACTCTATCTAAACATATTATGTGCTGTTTGTAGTTACTCTATCTAGAGTAAACTTATTATGTGCTGTTTGCAGTTACTCTATCTAGAGTAAACATATTATGTGGTGTTTGCAGTTACTCTATCTAGAGTAAACATATTATGTGCTGTTTGCAGCTATTCTATCTAAACATATTATGTGGTGTTTGCAGTTACTCTATCTAGAGTAAACATATTATGTGGTGTTTGCAGCTACTCTATCTATTACATATTATGTAATATTATATAATGATTGAACTGCATGAGGCAAAATTTACCAGATCATACATGAATATTAAATATATATTCTTATAATAAGCAATATTATAGTCTCTAAGTTTACAAGCTTTATTCAAGACAAAAGATCTGAAGATATGAAAGAACATCAATGAGAAAAGCTGAAGGTATGAAAGAGCATTAATGAGAAAAGCTGAAGGTATGAAAGAACATCAATGAGAAGGCTGAGGGGATGAAAGAACATCAATGAGAAAAACTGAAGGTATGAAAGAACTTATATAAATGAGAAAAACTGAAGGATGAAAGAACATCAATGAGAAAGGCTGAAGGAATGAAAGAACATCAATGAGATAAGCTGAAGGTATGAAAGAACATCAATGAGAAAAGCTGAAGGTATGAAAGAACAACAATGAGAAAGGCTGAAGGTATGAAAGAACATCAATGAGAAAAGCTGAAGTATGAAAGAATATCAATGAGAAAAAATGAAGGTATGAAAGAGCATTAATGAGAAAAGCTGAAGGTATGAAAGAACATCAATGAGAAAGGCTGAAGGTATGAAAGAACATCAATGAGAAAAGCTGAAGGTATGAAAGAATATCAATGAGAAAAAAATGAAGGTATGAAAGAGCATTAATGAGAAAAGCTGAAGGTATGAAAGAACATCACTAAGAAAAGCTGAAAACATGAAAAGTGTCAATGAGAAAGGCTGAAGGTATAAAACATAAGAGTAGATGATGCTGACCTTGTCCAAACATTTAGAGCTTTATCATTCTCTCCATGTTGCTGATACAATAAACCTAAGGCATGCAAACGTCCATGCTTCTCAAGCCACTCAACACAGTCATTCAAATCACAGCCTGTGTCCACAGAGATCAGCTCTGATAACTTTTCTGGTCTGGATTCAGCATAGAGTTTCAGCAAAGCCACATCAATTTCCTGAGGAGTATGTGGACAAGAGATGATATCCTAATGCAGACTCAACGGATGTATTTAATGTACAAAACATATATACAACACATACAGCTGCTATGCAAGCTACATACAATACATACAGCTGCTGCGCCAGTTATATATGACACATGCAACTATTGCGGTATATATACAACAGATACAGGGTTCAAAATTCAGAATCCAGTTTCACCACGTTCAGAACGCCCCCATATAGCTGCACCGTATATTGCAGCATCAATCCAAGAGTGTGTTTGCTAATAGTTCCCATCAAGTGTTGATTGTTTATGATGGGTTTTCTGCCACACAGTTGGGATTTCCTGCCAGCACCCTTATTCTGTCCTAGCTCCAGTAGTCTCTTCACAGCCACATTGTTATCCATTTCTGTTCTTCATTTTCTTGCAGTCTTTCCTGAATGGCTTTAGCAATGTTACCCTTGTCCATTCTCAGTCTGCTATTTATTTTAGCCTGTCCACCAAGTCTATCTGCCACATCATTATGGGTACTAACACATGCCCTAGACAGTAAAGCCACATTAGGCTTGTCACAGCTGACTGGTTTAACAGATGAACCCATTCTTTTCAAACCAATTTCTTTTCAGTCTTACGAAGCATGCTCTGTGAATCCGTCACAATGACACCACTGACCTCATCATGAGCAACTAGCCATTCCACTGCTGCCAAACAGCTCACTTTCTACTCACATGCTTGAAGTAGTGACTTCAAACCCTCCCAAAACCTGTGCCACTACTCTCCATTTCAGTAGACAACAAAACCCCAACCACTCTGCTGTTCGGGGTCACTGAGCAATCTGTATATATTACTGTGTGAAAAGACCCACAGTGATGCTGGATGAGATCTTGAACCCAAAGTTCAAATGTCCCTTGTGCTGAATCTCAACATTCACAACAATACTACCTTTGTTACCTGAGGTCAGTCCTGTACCCGTAACCGATCACTGCCTTTAGGCACCTCATCTAGATCACAAACTGACTTTATTGTGTTCTCAGCCACAGCCATCCAAGATCTGCCTCATTTGATGCATCTTCCCTTTATCAACCCCAGCTTCTTATGAAGATGTTGGCCTTTTATGCCAGCAACCTTGATGTATGCCTTGGTCTGAGCATACTTGTATTTAGATCTCATACTCAGTATATCAAGCTGAGAGTGCATTGCCAGCACTGGAATATCCCTTGTGCAATAATAAAAAATATGCAAAGAAACTTTTTGGAATCGATCTCCTAATCATAAGCCAGTCTCTCCAAGATACATCATGTTGCAACACTTGCATATATGACATTACCAGATATGCAAGTGAAGCCTTTGTGAGTGGATAGCATGGATGTGAGAAATTCTACCTGGCTAGTTTCAATAACAAAGGGGAAAGTGTTGTACCTGCGCTGACCACACAACCTGGTGCTGGAAAAGGATGTGTTGGCCAGTCTGAGCTGGCTTCTGACAAGCAAGTTCTTGCCCCATCTGTATACCGCTAGAGGTTCAAGAAAGATTTTTCACATGTCAGATTCTGACTGCCCTAATACCAGTTTGACAGCAGTTACCGTCACATTTATGCTCAGAGAGAAACTGAAACCAGCACTTCATAGCAAAACAACAGCGTCACCAGCGGAAGCAAAGCAACAGTTGTGGTCTGAATGTCTTCCTCATCCTATTTATAGCTCTGATATATCATGACTTTGATCTACTTAAAGGGGCTCCATGTGGTAGCAGAGAAAGAATGCTGAGCAATAGAAGGCTCACCTGGGCAAGAGCAGAAAAAAAAGGCAAAGGACAGGCATTTGTGGAAAACCCTTGCGGAAGCCCCGTGTGCCCTGGGCACTTAAGGAACAGAGAGAGAGAAATGTGGTAGCAGGTTCACCTGTGATGATGTGACTGAGGAAGTAAAGTAGACCTGACTCTATGTTGTGGCAGGTTCACCTGTGATGATGTGACTGAGGAAGCAAAGTAGATCTGACTCTATGTTGTGGCAGGTTCACCTGTGATGATGTGACTGAGGAAGCAAAGTAGATCTGACTCTATGTTGTGGCAGGTTCACCTGTGATGATGTGACTGAGGAAGCAAAGTAGACCTGACTCTAGAGCAACCAAAATGCTTCTTTGACCATGGAATTAAGAAAACAATGTGTCTCACGTGAAGTGAGTTTCATCAGACAGAAATTTCAGGAAAGCTCAAGTAGAAAATGCGAGTTATATAAAAGAAGTAGAATGGAGAGATTATAAAAAATTAGGAGATTACATTACTATTACGATAGATTGATGTTTCAGCAATGGAGTGAACTGTTCTATGACAGTTAAAATGTAGTCAGTTAATCTTGTGTTTTGGAGATTCAGGTTGGATGTGAGTTCAGTTGTGTTTGAATTCATACAATTGTAAGCATGAAGAATTTAATTAGGATCGTTTCTTCTATTGCTATGTATTAGGTTGATTTCCCACATGGCAAACCAAGGTCTTACCGAGGAGTCAGTTGTTGGTTGTGTATAGTCAATTGTTGGTTTTGTAAAGTTACCCTGCCATGTTGGCAGCACATCTTTTTCTCATCTTCATCATTCACTGTCCATCTCCTCATCCAATAAATCCATGTATATGTGAACATAACCACATTCTTGGTTATTCCTCGCGCTGTGAGATGTTGTCACTTGCAGACTTTAGTCCAGTTGTGCTGTCGTCTAGTGGCGGCAGGAAAGTACCTGTGTTGTTATGCGTTTCTAAGAGTATATCACAGAAACAAAACTTGAAGATTCATAATTACTAACTATCAATTAGTTATCCCACTAGACAGCTTGTTAAGAAACAGTAATTCACACAGTACATATTCCTGTGAGCGCAGGCAGTTTTCAGTCACACATTCTTCTCCTTTACCCACATATTTGTTCCTGTGTGCACATATAATAAATCATCATCATGTGCCGTGCCGACTGGCGTTGGCTATTATGCTTCTCCAGAGTATCCGATCCTTCATGCAGGCCATCAGTTCAGTTGGTGATCTCCTCTCACACCATCCCGTCAGACTGTCCAGTATCATTTCTCTTGGTCTTCCTCTTGATCTTCTTCCTTCTATTTTTCCTGTTATAATATTTTCAATGCCCCCTCTTCTCATTGCATGTCCTATGAAAGTACATTGTCTCTCTCTTATCTTTTTGACAAGGTTTTTTTTTTGTCTCTCCAGCTCTTTTCATACATTCTTCATTAGTTATTTTTGCTGTCCAGGGGATTCGCAACATTCTTCTAATAAACCACATTTCTGCTGCTTCCAATGATTTTTGTGCAGACTTGCCTATTGTCCATGATTCACTTCCATATAACAAGATAGGTTCAATATAGTATTTTAGGACTCGTTTTCTAACATTCATTGATAAAGATGTGTTAGCTAATATGTTTCTCATTCTCTGAAGTGCAGTCTTTGCTTGGGCTGTTCTGTTTTCTAATTTCTGTTCTGCATTTCCCATCTGAAGTTATTACTGCTCCAAGGTATTTGAATTTCTGCACCTGCTTAAGAATAGTTCTGTTTAATTTAATACTGTATGCTGGTGGATTCTGTTTTTTTAGATATAACCATAGTCTCTGTCTTTTTGATGTTCAAAGTAAGGCCTTTCTGTTCACTTTCTTTGGCGACTTTATCCAAGAGATTTTGCAGGTCTTGTTGGTTCTCAGCTATCAGTAGTGTGTCGTCAGCATACCGAAGGTTGTTAATATTGTATCCTCCAATTTTTATGCCTGGTTCTGTGATGATTGTTCTTAGAATATTCTCGCTATACAGAGAAAAAAGGTCTGGAGATAGTACACATCCTTGTCACACCCCTTGTTTTATAGGTTGATATTTTCCAGTTCTATTTTCAAATCGAACTGCTGCTTCTTGCTGCCAGTATAGATGTTTTACAATCCTCAGGTCTTTGCCATCTATATTGATGTCTTCAAGCATTTTAATAATTTCATTATGTTTCACCTTGTCAAATGCCTTGGTGTAATCAATGAAGCATAAGTAGAGGTCTTTCTGTACTTCTAAAGCTCTTTCTGTTAGTGTTCGTAAAGCATAAATGGCATTGTGTGTTCCCTTCAACAAATCCAAACTGTTCATCTGCTATTTCCATTTTTATCTTTTTCCTTGTTCTTCTCATAATTATTCTCAGAAGTAGCTTCGTTATGTGACATGAGAGGCTGATAGTCCAGTGGTCGTCACATTCCTTTGCACCTGGTTTCTTTGGTAGTGCTATAAACGTGGATTTAATCAGGTCACTAGGAATATAACCCCTGTTGTAAATGTCATTCAGTAACTTGGTTATTATTTTTATTCCTGTCTCCTCTAGTGCCTCTATTTCTTCTATTGTTATATTATCAGGCCCAGTCGCTTTTCCTTTCTTCATGTGTTTGATGGCATCTATGATATCATCTTCAAGTATTGGTGGTCCCTCACAGTTTTCAGTGTCTGGTGTTAATTCTGGTCTGTCTACTCCATATAGCTCACCGATATACTCTGTCCACAATGTCTTCTTTTCCCATTACCATTTTACCTTCTTTCGATTTCAGGCATCCTGTGGTATATTTTGTTTTCCTGCCTGTGAGTTCTTTAATTCGTTTGTGCATGTTTTTGCTGTCTTTAATATGAGAGTCCTCTATCTGTCTGCACTGCTCATTTAACCACACTTCTTTTGCTTCTCTGCATTTGCGTCTTATTTCTTTATTTTTCTTGTTATATTTTTCCTCGTTATTTTTACTCCTCCTCCTCTTGTCCATCAGTCCTAAGATGTCGTCTGTCATCCATTTATTTTTAGAGGCTTTTTTTTTTAGTGGTATTATCTCCTTAACAGTTTGGTGGATAGAATCTCTTAACATTTCCCATTGTTCATCTATACTATTTATCTTTGCTATTGCATTGTATCTATTTGTTATAATAACTTTGTATTGTTCTCGCAGGTCTTGGTTATTTTTAAGTTCTGTATTCAGTTTGATGTTTCTCACTTTTCTGCCTGCTTTCTTTAGTTTTATTCTAATTTTTGCACAGAGTGGATCATGGTCACTATTGCAGTCAGCTCCTGGCATGGTTTTTGTTGTCAGTAATGCATTGCGGAATCGTTTGTTGATTAACATGTAGTCTATCTGGTTAAACGTCTTTTTGTCTGGGCTGCACCACGTTGCCAGTCTTCGAGGATGTTGTGTAAACCAGGTGTTTCCTACAACCATGCTGTGTATTCTTGCCCATTCAATTAATGTATAACCTCTGTCATTCCTCTCCCCCAGTCCATAGTCACCAACGATGTCTGAAGTTTTTCCTTTACCAACTTTGGCATTAAAATCTCCCATGACTATGGTAACTTCATGTGACTTTGTGTGTTTTAGTGCTGTCTCTATGTCATTATAAAATAGCTGTACATCTTCTTCAGAGCTTTCAGATGTTGGAGCGTACACTTGTATAATATTTATGTTTATTGGTTGTCCTTTCAGTTGGGCTAGCAGGACTCGGTCCGAGATGTTCAAATATCCTAAAATTGTCCTTGCTGTTTGTTCATCAAATATAATTCCTACTCCTCGTTCATGTTTCTCACATATGCCACACACAAATAATGGAACAAAAAGTTCAAATCAGCAACTATTGACATATAACATAAAATTTGGTCTCACAAACATACTCTTTTATAACCATATGCCATGTTTGTTCCTCGAATGTCTTCTAGAAATGTCCGAAGGAAATCCTTGTATGCAACTTTCAGCATCTCATCAGACTTGGACAGTTGGTTGATGTCTGCAATCTCATGAAGGGGTGGGACTGATCGTGTGAAGCTGGCGTTGCTTGGCAGGTAGTGAGGATATAGGCTAATTATCTGAACAAGAGATTATAAAACACAGGTCAGTATGCACCACCAACTTGGAAAGATGCTGTCAAGAAATGTGTTTCTGTTCTTTTGACAGCCAAAATATAACAATTTCAAAATATGGCACATACAAGCATACATACAAAATGAAAAGATCTACACAGTATGTACATGTATGTACATACAATATGTTCAAAATAATTAAATAAAAAAAAAAGCATTTTTTTTTATTTTAAGAAAAAGTGTTTATGTGCATAATGATGTTGAAAGAGTGGCATATGATCAGTAATTCTATAAAATCTTCAGTGGAGAATGTTTTAATAATTTGCCTATAAATAATTGTCCTAGTTACACAGTAAGCAACTAGTTTTCTATATTCACGGAAAAAAGTCAGTGTGCAATGCTTTAAAAAGCACATGAACATGCTCAGGTGATGACTGAAATAAAATTTGGCACACATTATGTTTGATTATCCAATAACAGATAAAATGATAACTTTCAGGCTGTCATATGTCACAAAAAAGTGAAAAAAACTCACCTAATGTGGCTTACCACCCAAGAAAAGAAAACCAGGGCTTCAATATCGTGTGTGTCCTCCTTGGGCAGTTATCACTGCTTGACATCGTCTTCTCATCGAACCAGTGACACGATGTATCACTTGTTGAGGCACGTTATTCCACTCTTCTTGCAACGCTTGGGCTAATTCTTGGCGGTTTCCAGGACTATTGAGTCGTCTTCACAACCTGCATTTCAGTACATCCCAAATGTTATCGATAGGTGACAGGTCCGGTGAAACTGCTGGCCATGGCAAGACAGTAATCTGATGCTGTTGAAAGTGGTCCCTGATCACACATGCACCATGTGGATGAGCGGTATCCTGCTGCAGTATCACGCCTTGTCCACTAGCATCCAGAAAAGGCATTACATGGCGTGCAATGATGTTGTCCCTATATCGTGAACCTGAAAGGCTGCCACTGAGGAAGACTAGGTTTGTTCGGCCAGCATAGGAAATTCCTCCCCAAACCATTACACTGCCTCCTCTCCTCCTAATCCACACAGTTATTCACAAAGTGTTCTCCTCTTCGTCTGTACACTAAAGCACGGCCATCCAGACAGAATCTGGATTCATCAGTGAACAGGATCTGTCTCCATTGATGATAGGGCTATGCCACGTGGTGCCTGGCCCAGGTCAAACGGGTTTGTCTGTAGCGAACTGTCAGTACTAGTCTAACTGCAGGCCTATGAGGTAAGAGATTTACCTCTCTGAGTCTGTTCTGCGCTGTCCTGCCTGACACACGTCTTAAACCTGGAATGTTGCTGGCAGTCCATGTTGCCTGGAGAAACCTGTTACGAAGGTGCATGATGTGGATGTAGCGGTCTTGTGCACAGGTGGTAACTCGTGGTCTACAGCTTCTATGGCGGTCAGCAACGGAACCATTTTGGTTAAAATGACTTTGAAGCCATGATATTATGTTAGTGTGAGCATTAAAATGTTGAGATACTGCTGCTACTGCTGATCCAGCAATTAACATCCCAACAGCTATTTCTCACTTATGTTCGTTCAATCTTGGCATGATGAAACAGATGTTTATGTTGGAATTCCACTAATCCTTTCTTCAATGATCACGTGAAGAGATCTCTGAGAACAGAATTACACACTTACCCTCATTTTATCTGTGGTCAGTAACCAATCATGGATCACTGTGATTTCACTGGAGCTGTGGTTATCTCCCCATGAATAGTGCGATCAACTTCGTGCAGCATGGGGAAGTAGACAACACTCAGATAAAACTTCGTGCCAAATCTAATTTCATTTCACTCATGACAATGTGATTGGTGCGCTTAACAACACTGCACATTTACTGTTTTCCATGTATCTGTCATTATATCAGACACTTTATACTTTCATTCTTTAAGGTTGTATTTTTTCAATGCACTGCTTTTTATTGGCAGCAGTTTTGTATTGTTTATTACAAAGAAATTATTTACAAAATGTGTTTCTCTTTTATCTTTAGTTTGATATATCTTACGTCTTACATCCTTCCTGTGCCGTTAAACATCACATAGGGCTCATATAGAAGTTTGCCAAGATTTCCTGTTTTCAGTGAGCTTTTCAACTTCATCAAGGGATGTTATTCCCACTAAACTGGTCTCTCTTAACAATGTTCTCTTTAGAGTCTCATGTGGTCGACCTCTTTTTCTTTGGCCGCTTGTGTTCCACTGGATAGCTTGTTTTGGGATTCTCTGGTTGTTTCTTCTCAGCACATGACAGACATATGTCCATCTTCTTTTTATGATCACCCATGAGACAGGTTTTTATTTGCTCATCTGTTGTACCTCTGCGTTGTTCTTGAATTTGTTCCACTTTATAAAGAGAATTTCCTTAGGCATTTGTTTTCAAAAGAGTCTAATTTGTTGTCTATTTCTTTAGTTGTTTTCCAGTTTTCGCATGCATAAATGAGGGTGGATATTACATCTGAATTGAACAATCTTAATTTGGTTTTTGTGCTTAGAACTTTTGAATGTCATATGTTCTCAAGATTCTCGAAGATCAATGCTGCTTTTGCAAATCGAATTCTAATTTACTTTCTGGCGTTTCTAAAGTTTGATATATGTTTATGTTTAATTATATTAGTTACAAACTTTCACGTGAATCTGACAACTCCCTGCTTCAGATAATTCTGAATAAAATTTAATTTGGCATTTTGCGGAAGATGATTCAGGCATGAAAGAGCTATCAGGTAATTGTTTGGTCTTGGGAGTTAAAATAAGGTTTTAATAGATATTGATAAGATTGTGAAAGCTAAAAGAAGGTTTCAACAGATCATGGTATTGTTGTGAAAGAAAAAAAAAAGGCATGCTTTATGTTTTGTTTGCTCAGGCAAAAGGCCTGACTGGGACACTTTTTTCTAAGTCTATGAGATACTACAGTGAGAACTTTATTACAATTTATCACAATCCTTTAGAAACACTGATATATATGATAAGGTGTTATTCTCAGATAATACAGTGAGAACTTTATTACAATTTATCACAATTCTTTAGAAACACTGATACATATGATAAGGTGTTATTCTCAGACAATACAGTGAGAACTTTATTACGATTTATCACAATTCTTTAGAAACACTGATACATAGGATAAGGTGTTATTCTGAGATTTTGTACAAATGTTTGGGTGTGCTTCTTTTTTCCCAGTGAAATCATTTTCTGGTAGATTCTGTGGTCTTCAACTGCTTTCCTGATGTGCTGGTGAGGTGTAAGAGAAATATTTGCCAATTCTTCAGCATGTCATATTCCTCATACATGCATTCTCATAACCTGTTTTTTAGTTTCTTAACAATATCAACACTTTCACAGACCATGATTTTAGTGAAAAAAAATATGACAAATACAGATCAAGGAAATACTGTAACTAGGAGCCACTTATGAAGCACAGAATGATAGTCAGTTATGAAACACAGAGTGGGAGTCAGTTATGATAGTGAGATTCAATTATGACATGATAAGAGTCAGTTAAAACACAGTGAGATTCAGCTATGACAAAGTTAGATTCAGCTATGATAGAGAGTGAGAGTTATGACAATGAGAGTCAGTTATGACACAGAGTGAGAGTTGTGACTGTAAGTGTCAGTTATGACACAAAGTAAGAGTCTATTATGACAGTGAGATTCACCCATGACAGAGTGAGTCAGTTATGACATATAGTGAAAGACAGGCATGAAACATGGAGTGATATTGCAACACAGAATGGTTGTCAGTGAGTCAGTTAAGTAACACAGGATGGGAATCAGTTATACAACATAAAGTGAGTCTGTTATGCAACACATAGTGAGACTCAGTCTTTCTGACTCTGTGTCATAACTGTTTTTCACAGAATAAGTGACAGTATCAAACACAGAATAAGTCAGTTATGCAATACAAAGTGAGAGATGTGACCCTACAACAAAACAATGTGCTGACAAAATACTCAAAAACCAGACAAAGCTTTCTGTACCAGTATGAAACTGAAATTATATGCACTATGTTCAATGTAACTATCCGTGGCCCTTTGTTAGATATGTGTACACAGAATAGCTTGGGGTTAGTAGAGAATGATTTTCATTGTTAGATATGTGTACACAGAATAGCTTGGGGTTAGTAGAGAATGCTTTTCATTGTTAGATATGTGTACACAGAATAGCTTGGGGTTAGTAGAGAATGCTTTTCATTGTTTGATATGTGTATGCAGATTAGCTTGAGGACATATTTTTATTTTTCATGGACTGAACAGGACTATCATGAACTTCTTCTTTGCGTGTTTGCACTGGTTATCATCATCATCAGAAAAAAAAAATTCAAATATTTCAGATGTCTTAAAACTTTAGTTGATGGATATGAAAACATATCATCTCAAAATTCAGACTCTGGCTTCACTGTATTTGGGACAACCCCATATATGCTCTGTTGCATGCCGCAGCATCCATCCAAGAGTATGTTTCTAATAGTTCCTGTCAAATGTTGGTTGTTTACAAAGTGTTTTCTGCCACAGTGTTTGGATTTCCTGCCAGCACCTTTAATCTGTCCTAGCTCCAGCAGTCTCCTCACATCTACATTGTTCGTCCATTCCCGTTCTTCATTTTCCCGCAGTCCGTCCAGTACAGCCCTAGCAATGCCCCCCTTGTCCACCAAAAGTCTGGTGTTTATCTTAGCCTGTCCAGCAAGTCTGTCTGCCACAACACTGCCATGTACTCCCACATGCTATGGACAGTAAAGCCACGTTAGGTTTATCATGGCTGACTGCCTTAACCACTGAATCCTTTCTCTGTGAAGCAAATTCTTCTCAAAACCTCTCAAATTCTTCTCAAAACCTCTTCTCTGGTATGAGGGCTCTGCCAGAGTGACTGCTTGGTTCCCTTTCTATAGTACAATAATGCCATGGATTTATCTCTTAATCTACAGAACCACTGTCGGTACAACGGAGCTGGTGCACTGAGGTCGATGCTGCTGCAGCATCTAAATACAGTGTCAGATCGACCAGAGTAGAGGAGAAAAAGGAATAATTGTGGGGGAATCAAGAGGAAATGGAAAGCATGGAAACGTAAGAATAGGACTAAATCTGAGAGAATAAGGCTGAAACGCATAAGCACACCAACTTAAGGATGTGAAAACACACCAGCTGAAGGATGTGAAAACACACCAACTTAAGGATGTGAAAACACACCAACTTAAGGATGTGAAAACACACCAGCTGAAGGATGTGAAAACACACCAACTTAAGGATGTGAAAACACACCAACTTAAGGATGTGAAAACACACCAGCTGAAGGATGTGAAAACACACCAACTTAAGGATGTGAAAACACACCAACTTAAGGATGTGAAAACACACCAGCTGAAGGATGTGAAAACATACCAGCTGAATGATGTGAAAACACACCAGCTGAATGATGTGAAAACACACCAGCTGAAGGATGTGAAAACACACCAGCTATTGACTGACTTTTTATCTGGCAATCTTCAAATCTAATCATGCTACGTAACCCAGTATGAGTGTGAAATGTAGATACATTTGTCTGTATTTCTGTCTAACGGTGAGTTTTCTCCCAAACATAAAATAATATTTTCGCTTCTTTTTTTTTTATCTTCAGGACAATTTATGGTGCATGTTGGACAGCATATTTTAGATTTTATACACCACTGTTTTGTTAGTACACTGTTTTGTCAGTACATTATTTTGTTATGCTTTGTTAGTACATTGTTTTGTTAGTACATTGTTTTCTTATGTTAGTACACTGTTTTGTTAGTACATTGTTTTGTTATGTTAGTACATTGTTTTGTTGGTACATTGTTTTAATATGTTAGTACACTGTTTTGTTAGAAGTGTTTTGTTATGTTTTGTTGGTACAATGTTTTGTTAGTACACTGTTTTGTTTTGTTAGTACACTGTTATGTTTTGTTAGTACACTGTTTTGTTATGTACTATTTTGTCAGTACACTGTTTTGTTATGTTTTGTTTGTACACTGTTTGTTATGTACTATTTTGTCAGTACACTGTTATGTTTTGTTAGTACACTGTTTTGTTATGTTTTGTTAGTACACTGTTTTGTTATGTTATGTTACTACACTGTTTGTTACGTAATATTTTGTCCGTACACTGTTTTGTTATGTTTTGTTAGTAAACTGTTTGTTATGTAATATTTTGTCAGTACACTGTTTTATTATGTACTATTTTGTCAGTACACTGTTTTGTTATTACACTGTTTGTTATGTAACATTTTGTCAGTACACTGTTTTGTTATGTTTTGTTAGTACACTGTTTGTTATGTAATATTTTGTCAGTACACTGTTTTGTTATGTTTTGTTAGTACACTGTTTTGTTATGTGTTATTTTGTCAGTGCACTGTTTTGTAAATATGTTGCTTTGTCTGTGGTATTTTGTCATGTGCCATTTTATTATGATGTCATCTGAAATGCCATATTTCCTTGACTCAACAACCAGTCTGAAATAGCTGCCTGTCTCAATTAAAAGCTGGGGATGGGGTGTACAAAATCATGTTCCAAATAATCACATGCCTCAAATAGGGGTGGAGGGGTGTACAAAATCATGTTCCAAATAATCACATGCCTCAAATAGGGGTGGAGGGGTGTACAAAATCATGTTCCAAATAATCACATGCCTCAAATAAACACCGGGTCAGTACATCATCTCAGGCTGTCAATGGAAAGATGTATGCACGTATGGTATAAGCTAATACCGATGATGCAGAACTAAAAGGGACATTTTGCAAATAAACAGTTGCCTTAAACAGAAGCTGCCTCTAATAAACGCAGAATCATGACAACAGTTTTGTGAATATAAAGTAGTTACGAAAGAGTGTAAGAGTCAAGTAGAAACGCACAATATGAGAAAGTTACATAGCAGAGAATGAGTCAGTCAGAAACACAGACTGAGGGTCAGTATGAAACAGAATGAAAGTCAGCTGTGACACAGAACACTGAGTGAGAGTCAGTTTTAACACAAAGTAGGCTGGAAGTTAGTTATGAAACACAGTGAGAGTCATTTATGAAACAGAATAAGAGTCAGCTATGCAACACAGAGTGAGTCAATTATGAAACACAGAATGAGAGTCAGTCATTACAGAAATAGTGAGAGTAGTTATGGAACACAAAACTGAAAACCATTTATGAAACACAGAATGAGACCTATTACACACAGAGTGTGAGTCAGCTGTGACAGCGACACAGTGTGAGTAGTTATGAAACAGAATGTGACCCAGTTATGAAACACAACTGACTTGCCAAGTAAGAAAATTAATCAAGTACAATAACAACAGGCAGACAAAAGTATGATATTAAGATAACTATGTTACCTCTCTGACATCTACCCCACTCTCTCTGAACAGCTGGCCAGCCTCATCAAAATGCTGTTGTGAAAACTCGATGAATGCTGCCTGCTGCTGTATTCTCTTGAACATCTGAAATACAAAATTTGCCAAATCCAGGCAACCTATTACACAGACTATTGTACACAACAATAACACAACACTGGCCCAGGTAATCTACTACTACAGATTATCATACATAACAATAACACAACACTTCCTTCTGAAGACCTTGCTGGGTATTGAGAGCAGGGAGATGCTTCTATAGCTCTTACATTCTAATAGATCTCCTTTCTTAGGGAGTTTTGTAAGATGGGCCTCCTTCCAGTCCTCTGGGGCCTTCTCTTCTTCCCAAATTCTGTTAAATAGCAAGAGTAATATTTCTGTTATTTCTTTGTTCGCTAAGAGCACTTCTGCTACAATTTCATCTAGACCCGGTGCCTTATTTCTCTTCAACTCTGAGATAGCGTGTTCAATTTTGGCCTTGCAGGGTGGTTCTACATTGATGTCTAGAGTATTCTCTGCTGCTGGTATCTCCTCTGTTTCTGTTGGTGCTGGCCTATTTAGAATTCCGGTGAAGTATTCCACCCATGCTCTTCTTCTGTTGTACCTTACCCTCCTTGTTTTTGATGGGCTTTTCTATCCTACATGGTCTATTTGCCAACTTCTTGGAGATTTCATACAGGGCTCTCATATTGTTTTTACCAGCTGCCTCTTCTGCCTGTCCTGCCATATGATCAAAATAAGCCTGTCTGACTTTCTTTATGCTTTTCCTAACCTCTTTATGGGCCAAATTGTATTCTATCTGAGCAGAGGCCTTTGCTGCTCTTGTTTTACTGTCATTTATTTTTGCTTTCATTTCTGTCTTTCTGTCTAACTTCTTCAATGTTTCCAATGTAACCCACTCCTTATGCTGAGGTTTCTTAAATCCCACTGTCTCTCTTCACATGATTTGCTCCACATTTCTTTAGCATTACTCCAAACAGTGTTCACATCTGGTGTATCTTCTTCATATAACTCTTGTAGAACCTGAAATCTGTTGCTCGGTTTCAGTTTAAAGTTCTTTGCAATTTCTGGGTCTTCCAACAGTACCATATTATATCTTTTCCTTGCCATGTCTATTTTGTGATGCTTCTTCAGTTTCATTCTCAGTTTAGCTATCAGTAGGTGGTGGTCAGAAGCTACATCTGCATCTCGTTTCACTCTGACATCTTGCAATGTTCTGCGAAAGCTTCTACTGATACAAATTTGGTCTATCTGGTTCTCAGTGACATGATCCAGTGATACCCACATGGCTCTATGTATAGTTTTATGTGGAAATATACTTCCTCCAATGACAAGGTTGTTGAGCATGCATAGATCTGCTAGCCTTTCTCCATTTTCATTCATTACTCCTAATCCATTCTGACTCATTACTTTCTCATAACCTGTGTTACTTACCTCCGCATTGATGTCCCCCATTAGAACTGTTATGTGTTTGTTGCCTTGTTGATATAGTTTTCTGCAATGTGTTGTAGAATTCATCCTTTATTACCTCTTCTGCATCATTTGTTGGCGTGTATACCTGGATGATATTCAACTTAATATCCTTCTCCATTGATTTTCATAGCCATCTATCCCTTGCTTTTTCTATAAAAATTCTATTCTATTTCTATATTTGGACCATGCTCTATGCCACTCTTTTAGTCCATCAAGTATCTTGTTTCTTGGTCTTCCTCTGTCCCTTTTTTTCCTGCTGTCACTATGTGTTCCAGTCTGCTTCTCAAAACATATCCTACACATGTGGACTGTCATAATCTGAATTTTTGCCATAATTTCTCTATTTTTCCCAGCCTCCATAAGAATGTTCTCATTTGTTTTCTTGGCTGTTCATGGTATTCTCATCATTTTTCTTAGGAACATATCTTCGCTACTTCCAGTAGATTCTGAGTGCTTCTGTTACCATCCATATAAGGGTTGGAAGTAACACTGAATAACTCTCTTTCCGGTGTACATTGACAGAGCTTTGTTGCACAGTATGTTCTTCATTGTCATAAATTCTGACTTGGCCTGGGCTACTCTGCTCCTTATTTCAGTTTCCCATCTTCCGTCTTGTGTTATTATTGTTCCTAAGTACTTTAATTTGTGCATTTGCTTTAATTCTGTGCCCTTTACTTTGATGCTACATTTTGCTGGTGCATCTGTTAAGGATATAACCATGACCTCTTTCCTCTTTTTATTTAAACCAAGTCCTTTCTCCTTGCCTTTTTCTATGATTTTTTCTAACAATGCTTGTAGCTCTTCTTCGCTTTGGGCTATCAGTACTGTATTGCCTGCATATCTTAAGACTGTTTAAGTCGCATCCCTCCATTGCTATTTCAGGCATGTTTTCAATGTGTCTCATAATCCTTTCTATCTATAGAGAGGGAGAAGAAGTCAGGAGATAAAATGCATCCCTGCCATACTCCTACTTCTATGTTCTGATACTCTCCTGTTTGACTGTCAATCCTGACTGCTGCTATTTATTTCCAATATAACTGTTTTATAGTTCTTGGGAAGCTACACGGCTGGTTTCTCCTTGCCTTCCAAAAGATTTGTCTTTGGTTTACTCCATTAGCCTGTGGCTCTGTCAAGTGTCTAACCCACGAGGCAGCAGGTGGTCTGAAATCAGTTTTCCTAGATGAGCTGCCATCCTAGGCTTATAAACCTCATCTGCCCACTGTTCACATATGAAGCTATAGACCATCATATGTGAATTATCTAGCTCTCAACACCATCACAACCAGTGTTCTCTGTGTGGCCACCTTCTATTATGTCAGTGTATGCTCATGTAACATACATGAAACCAAAAAATAACTGGAAAACACTTGAAGATATCACAGCTTGGCTTTAATCTTAGACAAGAATCCAGAGACAACTGAATCCATAACAAGTCCAAGTATATTACACATAATTAACACGTATACATACTTTAAGGAACCTGTCCCGAGTCATTCCAGTTTTATTAGCATTTCTGGCCAAATCTAAAGCTTCACTCACACGTTTGTCTGCCAGCAATGCCTGAATCTGAAAAAAAAAAAAATTGGAGACCAAATATCTTGTGGACAGTCCATGCAGTCTGTGGGAAATAACAGTATGATATAGTCTAGTAAATTCTGTGGGAAATAATAGTATGGCTCTAGTATAGTAAATTCTGTGGAAAATAATAGTATGATCTAGTCTAGTAAATTCTGTGGGAAATAATAGTATGGCTCTAGTATAGTAAATTCTGTGGAAAATAATAGTATGATCTAGTCTAGTAAATTCTGTGGGAAATAATTGTATGATCTAGTCTAGTAAATTCTGTGGGAAACAATTGTATGATCTAGTCTAGTAAATTCTGTGGGAAATAATTGTATGATCTAGTCTAGTAAATTCTGTGGGAAATAATAGTATGGCTCTAGTATAGTAAATTCTGTGGGAAATAATTGTATGATCTAGTCTAGTAAATTCTGTGGGAAATAACTGTATGATCTAGTCTAGTAAATTCTGTGGGAAATAATAGTATGGATCTAGTCTAGTAAATTCTGTGGGAAATAATAATATGGATCTAGTCTAGTAAATCAAACTTGATCATGGGGTCTTGATGTGAAGTAGAATTGTTAAGCTGCCAGTAGAACCAGAAAAAATATAAAACAAACATCTTCTAGACAGTCCATACAAAATGTAGAAAATATCAGCATGACAGAGGTCCATATAAGCAGATCTGACACAGAAAGTTATGGTGGTGGAAAAAAATGCAGAATTTGTTATCCAGATTTATAATGTGACCTAAACTTTGAACGCTGAAAGAGAAAACGAAGAAAAAGAAGAAGTGTAGAAGCTTCTAGTCATCAAAACAACTGGTGTATGATCAAGATACGAAGGACAGTTGTGACAAGGATAATGGACAACCAAGCCACAAGAAAAAAAGAAGGTAACATTTAACTAAATACAATAAACTAAAATGTTGTTAACAATTTAAAGAAAGCTTCTATAAAGAGTTTCCAAAATGTAACAACGAACACAGTTTTGAATCATTCTTTCAATTATGGTTTGAAAAATTACAAATCTTGAGTCTGAACTCTGTGATATAACAAGTTTAAACCACAGATACTAAAAAACTGAAATTTATGACATAACCACTTTCAACCATGCATATTACAAACATGAAATTTATGATGTAACAACTTTAAACCATGCATATTACAAACATGAACTCTCTGATACAAGGGGGTGTTGAAAAATTATCAGCCCAATCAAGAACTATGAAACCGACATGTTATTCCACATATTCACCCCAATGTTCAACACATTTGGCATATTGTTTCTCAAGATTCCTTAACCCTTTCAAAAAAAACAAATTCAACATCCGGTCACTGAAATACAGGTCTGCTGTTGCTATCACAGATAACGGTGTGAATGATTTGAAAATATTCTCCCTTTCAAACAATATTTTAAGGCTGGGGAACAGGAAATAGTTAGATAGAGTAAGATCTAGTGAGTAGTTTTTCTTCATAACATCCAATGTCTTGTGAGCAGTCACATTGTTCTGCAATGATAGAACATCTTTTCACAGTTTTCCTTGTTATTTTTCTTTCATCTTTTAATCCGCACAGCAAGTTTGAGTTGTATTTTGTATTAACTGTTTGACCCATTCAGAAGATAGTCAATTACCTTTATTATTTTGAAAAACAGTGACCATGACCTTTCCCACTGACTTCTGGTCTTGAGTTTTTTTTTTTAGCCACTGAGAACCCAAGTTCTGCCATTTAAACAGAATATGTGATGGACTGGGTGGAGAACTCTACACATGTTAACTATGGACAGGGTGGAGAACTCTACACATGTTAACTATGGACAGGGTGGAGAACTCTACACATGTTAACTATGGACTGGGTGGAGAACTCTACACATGTTAACTATGGACAGGGTGGAGAACTCTACACATGTTAACTATGGATAGGGTGTACAACTCTACACATGTTAACTATGGACAGGGTGGAGAACTCTACACATGTTAACTATGGACAGGGTGGAGAACTCTACACATGTTAACTATGGACAGGGTGGGGAACTCTACACATGTTAACTACAGACAGGGTGGGGAACTCTACACATGTTAACTATGGACAGGGTGGAGAACTCTACACATGTTAACTATGGACAGGGTGGAGAACTCTACACATGTTAACTATGGACAGGGTGGAGAACTCTACACATGTTAACTATGGACAGGGTGGAGAACTCTACACATGTTAACTATGGACAGGGTGGAGAACTCTACACATGTTAACTATGGACAGGGTGGAGAACTCTACACATGTTAACTATGGACAGGGTGGAGAACTCTACACATGTTAACTATGGACAGGGTGGAGAACTCTACACATGTTAACTATGGACAGGGTGGGGAACTCTACACATGTTAACTACAGACAGGGTGGAGAACTCTACACATGTTAACTATGGACAGGGTGGAGAACTCTACACATGTTAACTACAGACAGGGTGGAGAACTCTACACATGTTAACTATGGACAGGGTGGAGAACTCTACACATGTTAACTATGGACAGGGTGGAGAACTCTACACATGTTAACTATGGACAGGGTGTACAATTTTACACATGTTAACTATGGACAGGGTGGAGAACTCTACACATGTTAACTATGGACAGGGTGGAGAACTCTACACATGTTAACTATGGACAGGGTGGAGAACTCTACACATGTTAACTATGGACAGGGTGGAGAACTCTACACATGTTAACTATGGACAGGGTGGAGAACTCTACACATGTTAACTATGGACAGGGTGTACAATTTTACACATGTTAACTATGGACAGGGTGGAGAACTCTACACATGTTAACTATGGACAGGGTGGAGAACTCTACACATGTTAACTATGGACAGGGTGGAGAACTCTACACATGTTAACTACAGACAAGGTGGAGAACTCTACACATGTTAACTATGGATAGGGTGTACAACTCTACACATGTTAACTACGGACAGGGTGGAGAACTCTACACATTTTAACTATGGACAGGGTATACAACTCTAAACATGTTAACTATAGACAGGGTGTACAACTCTACAAACTATGGACAGGGTGTACAACTCTACATGTGTTAACTATGGACAGGGTGTACAACTCTACACGTTAACTATGAACAGGGTGTACAACTCTACATGTGTTAACTATGGACAGGGTGTACAACTCTACATGTGTTAACTATGGACAGGGTGTACAACTCTACACGTTAACTATGGATAGGGTGTACAACTCTACATGTGTTAACTATGTAATGCTCTTGAGTGATTGTTGAAATTTGTGGCCATGCTTGGTGATGGCCCTTGAGCCAATATCCTCAGACATTTTGTGCAGGAATGTTTCACATGACAATTGGAAAGATATGAATGGGTGTTTCGAAAGTGGGTGGCTAGACTCAGTCAGTCTGTAACTTGTCAGTAGAGTCTTAGTTTTTGTACTGTGAGAATGCGGTCTTGTATGTAAGTTATTCCTGTTGTCAAAATGAAAGGAAATGGATCGTCATTGTTCAGTTTACATTTCATGTGGTGGCTTAATAGTTTGATATATATCTCGATGCTCCTCATCACAACTGACTCATCATCATCCTGAGCTATTCAATAGATGTACTGATGTTGTTCGATGACTGGCCTTGGTGAATCACAATATGTTCTGATTGTACACCATGAGATGTCCTACCTGGGCATCTGACAAGAGACCATCTTTCATGACATGTTGTTGTTGTGGTCAACCACTGTGTTACGCTGTAAATCATCAGTGTCATCCCCTAGACAGAGAAGGGGAACACTTGTTTTGACTGAGGCTGTGATACTGCCTCAGATGATGTCATCATTATTGTTACTGTCTGTAATAACACTAGGTCACCAATGTAACCACGTTTCATCAACAGTGACAAGTCGTTTAAAAAATCACTCAAAATGCTGTAAAATCAACTTGGAGACATCCTCTTGATTTTTTTTCTCACCGGCACTCAGATATTTTGGCACCTACTTAGCCAACAGTTTCTGCATACCCAAATGCGCATGATTTACAAACTCAGTACGTTCCCTGGATATCTCTACTGTCTTAGCAATTGTTTTAGCCAAAATTTGTCACTCTGCCAAAATAAGGTCATGAACATATCAACAATTTCTGGTGTTGAGACCGTTGAAGGCTTTCCAGATATTACTGCTTTTGAGATTTTGAAACTTCCATGAAGGAAGCTAGGACACCAGCTCTTCACAGCTGTGTATTATGGACACCTGTCACTCAATGTTTGCTGCAGACACTCAGGGATTTCCTCTGGAGTTTTCTCCTGCAGCAAAAAGGAACTTCCTGACAGCCCAGAGTTCCACATGTTTCACTGACATAGTTCTGTCATTAATCTGAAAAAGAAAGTTAAAAATTAGTGCTATAATCCTGCAAAATGGCACTCTACATTATAATGTAGAGGTCTTTCCAGCTACAGTGACAAAATTACTCTCAGATTTTGAGATGTGGGCTGGGCTGATATAACTTTTAGGCACTTCCTCAAATAACCAGCAGTCTCTCATGGCAAAGGTCAGGAGTTTGGATCTGGCTGGAGGTGTCCCAGTTGCTCAATTGTAGAAATGGGTACCCGACTTTTTCTGGAGTTCAGGCTTTTCCTGCTGATGCTGACCACATCAGCCTCTAGTGTGCTGACAGGTCAAGGAAACTATGGGCATTGACACCATATGCATGTGTGCCTTTAAGTCATGACAGGGTTACCTTTACCCTTCATATATAACCAGGTTAGACCATGAATACAACAATCCTAAACTCCCTGACATAACCAGTTTAAACCATGGATACAACAAACCTGAATTATCTGAGAAATCTACTGTTGTTTAAAGAAACAATACAATAAATTGAATTCTCTAATATAACCAGATTAAAATATGGACAAAGCAAACCTGTTTCTCAAAAGGTATTGGAACAAGAGCATAGATCTCACGACTTGAAGCAACAAATATTCGACCATCAAAGTCACCCAGAAAAACTCCTCCTTGGAACGGAATGGCTTGTTTCTGTTGTTGATCCAGGATGCTGTTGACAAGAAAAACAAGAAGAGGCCTGAGCTGTGGAAAAACCAGACTTCGATGTTGCACCAGACAATGATCTGACTGACATACAGCTCTTCATCTGTTGTGCCCGGTTCTAAGGACTGTTATAGTCAGAAGTGGGGTGGGGGATACACTCTCCACTCCAATTAAATGTCTCCAAGGCGTGCGTCTCAAATAGCCTCTGACAGTTAAAATGGCCTTCTCATGGCAGAACTGTTCAAACTGACAGGAGAAGGGGTGAAGGTGAATATTAGTGCTATAATCCTGCAAAATGGCACTCTACATTATAATGTAGAGGTCTTTCCAGCTACAGTGACAAAATTACTCTCAGATTTTGAGATGTGGGCTGGGCTGATATAACTTTTAGGCACTTCCTCAAATAACCAGCAGTCTCTCATGGCAAAGGTCAGGAGTTTGGATCTGGCTGGAGGTGTCCCAGTTGCTCAATTGTAGAAATGGGTACCCGACTTTTTCTGGAGTTCAGGCTTTTCCTGCTGATGCTGACCACATCAGCCTCTAGTGTGCTGACAGGTCAAGGAAACTATGGGCATTGACACCATATGCATGTGTGCCTTTAAGTCATGACAGGGTTACCTTTACCCTTCATATATAACCAGGTTAGACCATGAATACAACAATCCTAAACTCCCTGACATAACCAGTTTAAACCATGGATACAACAAACCTGAATTATCTGAGAAATCTACTGTTGTTTAAAGAAACAATACAATAAATTGAATTCTCTAATATAACCAGATTAAAATATGGACAAAGCAAACCTGTTTCTCAAAAGGTATTGGAACAAGAGCATAGATCTCACGACTTGAAGCAACAAATATTCGACCATCAAAGTCACCCAGAAAAACTCCTCCTTGGAACGGAATGGCTTGTTTCTGTTGTTGATCCAGGATGCTGTTGACAAGAAAAACAAGAAGAGGCCTGAGCTGTGGAAAAACCAGACTTCGATGTTGCACCAGACAATGATCTGACTGACATACAGCTCTTCATCTGTTGTGCCCGGTTCTAAGGACTGTTATAGTCAGAAGTGGGGTGGGGGATACACTCTCCACTCCAATTAAATGTCTCCAAGGCGTGCGTCTCAAATAGCCTCTGACAGTTAAAATGGCCTTCTCATGGCAGAACTGTTCAAACTGACAGGAGAAGGGGTGAAGGTGAATATCTGGTGGCTGAAAACCAGATGCTTCGGGTAGATGAGAGTCTTGTTTGGTAGCTCATCTGAGAGAGGTAAAACTCTGATTTAAAACCTGTTGCTGGCAAGATTCTTCAGCTGCAGTGCATGGGGTGGGGCTCCTCCCGGCCAGTGAAGAAAGGTGTGATTGGGGTTGCCACGCGGCACCACCGTGGAAAAGGTGAAAGAAAGGATTAACTCTTCCCGGGCCGACTGACAAAATTTTACCACTTCCGGTTTGTCCGTCAAGTGTAGTTTGGTAAAATTTTACCACTTGTTTCATGTTAAAAAAGATGGTGTAATTTTTTTAATTGTACATGTTTTATTTGCGCAAGCCCGGTGATCTTTCATAGTTCCATCTGAAGCGTGCCTAACAACCAAGTGAAAATGGGTCTTTCTTTGGAGAAATTTCAGTATTTTGTGTGATTTCTGAGGCATACGGACAAGTCCTACAACCAGACCACTGTTTTGAGTTGTGAATGTGCCCCAAGTATATTTTGACCTATAAAATGGACTGAAGAAGTAGTTAGAAGGTTATTTCAGACATTATTGTACTGAGTCTGCTAAATACTATCACACGACGAGATCAGATGAAGCTACATATCAATCTAGACATCGCTGATGGTAGATCTATACCTACCCGATGGTAAGTAGGACAAAGTTATCAGCTAAAATCATCACACTACTTCTTTTTTTCCTAAAAAACTCTTCATTCTTACATTTACAGATATTTTGATGCATAATACATATACTTTTATCATGGAAATACATGGAAATACTTTTTTATTTCAATTTTACAACTATACCCCCTATACAGATCAAGACCTGTGCTTTTAATATGGCACCCAACTAAATGTCCGCGTTTCTTCCTGTGGCACAGAAAGAGTTAAATGAAGAAAGGATTAAGTGAAGTAACCAGTAGTCTTGAAGTCAGGACTGCTCAAATCACGGCACCTCTGTTCTGTAGACTGACCACGTCCTATGTGCACCCGTACTGGGGCAGAGTGCCTGAACCAGCTTAACCCAGGGGTTAAACTAAGACACTGCTGGCGAGATTCTTTGGCTGCCACATGTGGGGTGAAACTCCTACCGGCCAATGAACAAAATGTGATTAGGGTTGCCATGCGGCGCCACTGTGAAAAGGTGATGGAAAGGATAAGTGAAGATTAAATGGTATGTCCAGTAGTCTCGCGACAAGAGCTACTCATACCGTGGCAGTTCTGCTCCAGAGGTCGGCCACATTCTATATACACCCTTACTGGTGAAATATGTCTAAACTGGTTTAACCCAGGGGTGAAACTTGATGACTACTCATGTCACATGTCACGATACCTCCACTCTAGAGGTCAGTCATGTCCTAAATGCACCATACTGGGATAATATGCCTAAACCGGCTTAACCCTGGGGTGAAACCTAAAAATGGCAAGGATTCACCTTCCTGGACAAAACCTCCATCCTGGTCACAACTAGGAAGGGTAGCAGCCACGACCACAAAATGCTGAAGTTGGAGACACTGGACCAGTGCAGTCTAGATAGGCAATCACCTCTCACCTGATGGGGATATATGCGTATCCTAATCACGCTGAGGTTTTCCAGTGAGAAAGTCCAATGGTGGACTGGATGGGCAACCACCTCTCACCCAGCGGGGATATATGGATATCCAAAACACGTCGAAATTTTCCGGTGAGAAAGTCCAACTCTAGATTAAACTGGTGCAATGAAAACCACAGCATCACGCAATCCTGCTTCTGCAACCCGCCAAGACTACAGGCCCAAGCCCTGCAATACTCTGAACCTCATGTGGTTCTCTCGGGGATCTCTTGTGGCCCTCATGGGGACCATAGGACCAATCAAGGACCACAGGAGTAAATTCAGCAGGATCATGGGGCGATCTTGGCAGTAGAAGTGAACAAAGAAGAAGGTCTGTTGTGCCCCATCCACCCTATTTTCTGATCTTAGCCCCAAAATACTTTTTCCTGTTTTCCAAAATGAAAGGATATCATTTCCTAACCATAAAGGAGATTGAGGAAAATGAGATAAGAGACCTGCATGCCATCACAGTGCATTCCAGGAAGCATTCCAACAGTGGAAGAAATCTTGGAAAAAGTGTATCACCAGTAGAGGGAATCACCCTGAAGGGGACAATGCTGTCAGATGTGACTTATCTCTTCATAGCAAAAATTTGCAATATGTACTACATACTTTTCAGTGCATTCTATTAATTAGACAATGATTTGGACTCTAGAAAATTGGACAATGATGATTTGGACTCTAGAAAAAAAAGTTCAGTCCTAAGTTCCTCATATACTCTTACCTAATTAACATCTGAGGTTCAGCAATAAAATAAAAATTTTTACTTGGCCTTTATGCATAAAAAATTATTTTCTTAAACAAATTTAGTTATAACCATGCAAAAAAATTAATTTTACACTCCTGTATGAAATGTTCTGTTGAAGCTGCTCCCATAATTCTACCACATTCATTTTCATTTATTTTTTTTTATCTGATACAATCTGGTGGTGCAGGACAAAACTCCACACGCACAGCTACATGCAGCACATTTCACACAAACAGAAATTCACATACTTACCCAAGCATGTACTCACTCTCTCATAAACAGGCCCAGTGATCATTTCATGATATAAGAAATGTCCTCGTAACCAATTTCATACTAAACTTGCTTATTTTATTTCTTCAGTGAGTCATTACAGACATTTTGTGACTATTTTTCACATGACACAATCAACTTTCATTTTTTAGTGCTAAATGTTTATCAACTCACCATAAACCTCTCCTCTGTTCACAATCTACAAGCAGTCACACTAGACAACAATTAAAAAATGACTATAACTTACACTAGACAATGATTAAATAATGGCTACAACAAAACTTTACATTCTAGTATTATGACATACAAAACCAACTGTTAAAGCAATCCCCTACTACCAGAACACACACAACAGTTATAACAATCTCTTACTACCAGCACACACAAAACTGTTATAACAATCTCTTACTACCAGCACATATAAAACTGTTATAACAATCTCTTACTACCAGAACACATAAAACTGTTATAACAATCTCTTACTACCAGCACATATAAAACTGTTATAACAATCTCTTACTACCAGCACACATAAAACTGTTATAACAATCTCTTACTACCAGCACACATAACACTGTTATAACAATCTCTTACTACCAGCACACATAACACTGTTATAACAATCTCTTACTACCAGCACACATAACACTGTTATAACAATCTCTTACTACCAGAACATATAAAACTGTTATAACAATCTCTTACTACCAGAACATATAAAACTGTTATAACAATCTCTTACTACCAGAACATATAAAACTGTTATAACAATCTCTTACTACCAGCACACATAAAACTGTTATAACAATCTCTTACTACCAGCACACATAACACTGTTATAACAATCTCTTACTACCAGCACACATAAAACTGTTATAACAATCTCTTACTACCAGCACATATAAAACTGTTATAACAATCTCTTACTACCAGAACATATAAAACTGTTATAACAATCTCTTACTACCAGCACACATAAAACTGTTACAACAATCTCTTACTACCAGAACATATAAAACTGTTATAACAATCTCTTACTACCAGAACATATAAAACTGTTATAACAATCTCTTACTACCAGCACACATAACACTTTTATAACAATCTCTTACTACCAGAACATATAAAACTGTTATAACAATCTCTCACTACCAGCACACATAAAACTGTTATAACAATCTCTTACTACCAGCACACATAAAACTGTTATAACAATCTCTTACTACCAGCACACATAAAACTGTTTTAACAAATGTCCTCGTAACCAATTTCATACTAAACTTGCTTATTTTATTTCTTCAGTGAGTCATTACAGACATTTTGTGACTATTTTTCACATGACACAATCAACTTTCATTTTTTAGTGCTAAATGTTTATCAACTCACCATAAACCTCTCCTCTGTTCACAATCTACAAGCAGTCACACTAGACAACAATTAAAAAATGACTATAACTTACACTAGACAATGATTAAATAATGGCTACAACAAAACTTTACATTCTAGTATTATGACATACAAAACCAACTGTTAAAGCAATCCCCTACTACCAGAACACACACAACAGTTATAACAATCTCTTACTACCAGCACACACAAAACTGTTATAACAATCTCTTACTACCAGCACATATAAAACTGTTATAACAATCTCTTACTACCAGAACACATAAAACTGTTATAACAATCTCTTACTACCAGCACATATAAAACTGTTATAACAATCTCTTACTACCAGCACACATAAAACTGTTATAACAATCTCTTACTACCAGCACACATAACACTGTTATAACAATCTCTTACTACCAGCACACATAACACTGTTATAACAATCTCTTACTACCAGCACACATAACACTGTTATAACAATCTCTTACTACCAGAACATATAAAACTGTTATAACAATCTCTTACTACCAGAACATATAAAACTGTTATAACAATCTCTTACTACCAGAACATATAAAACTGTTATAACAATCTCTTACTACCAGCACACATAAAACTGTTATAACAATCTCTTACTACCAGCACACATAACACTGTTATAACAATCTCTTACTACCAGCACACATAAAACTGTTATAACAATCTCTTACTACCAGCACATATAAAACTGTTATAACAATCTCTTACTACCAGAACATATAAAACTGTTATAACAATCTCTTACTACCAGCACACATAAAACTGTTACAACAATCTCTTACTACCAGAACATATAAAACTGTTATAACAATCTCTTACTACCAGAACATATAAAACTGTTATAACAATCTCTTACTACCAGCACACATAACACTTTTATAACAATCTCTTACTACCAGAACATATAAAACTGTTATAACAATCTCTTACTACCAGCACACATAAAACTGTTATAACAATCTCTTACTACCAGCACACATAAAACTGTTATAACAATCTCTTACTACCAGCACACATAAAACTGTTTTAACAAAATCTTCTACTACCAAGACACACTAAACTGTTATAACAATCTCTTACTACCAGCACATATAAAACTGTTTTAACAAAATCTTCTACTACCAGAACACACACAACAGTTATAACAATCTCTTACTACCAGCACATATAAAACTGTTATAACAATCTCTTACTACCAGCACACATAACACTGTTATAACAATCTCTTACTACCAGCACACATAAAACTGTTATAACAATCTCTTACTACCAGCACACATAAAACTGTTATAACAATCTCTTACTACCAGCACACATAAAACTGTTTTAACAAAATCTTCTACTACCAAGACACACTAAACTGTTATAACAATCTCTTACTACCAGCACATATAAAACTGTTTTAACAAAATCTTCTACTACCAGAACACACACAACAGTTATAACAATCTCTTACTACCAGCACACATAAAACTGTTTTAACAAAATCTTCTACTACCAGGACACACTAAACTGTTATAACAATCTCTTACTACCAGCACACATAAAACTGTTATAACAATCTCTTACTACCAGCACACATAAAACTGTTATAACAATCTTACTACCAGCACACATAAAACTGTTATAACAATCTCTCACTACCAGCACACATAAAACTGTTATAACAATCTCTTACTACCAGCACACATAAAACTGTTATAACAATCTCTTACTACCAGCACACATAACACTGTTATAACAATCTCTTACTACCAGCACACATAAAACTGTTATAACAATCTCTTACTACCAGAACATATAAAACTGTTATAACAATCTCTTACTACCAGAACATATAAAACTGTTATAACAATCTCTTACTACCAGCACACATAAAACTGTTATAACAATCTCTTACTACCAGCACACATAACACTGTTATAACAATCTCTTACTACCAGCACACATAAAACTGTTATAACAATCTCTTACTACCAGCACATATAAAACTGTTATAACAATCTCTTACTACCAGAACATATAAAACTGTTATAACAATCTCTTACTACCAGCACACATAAAACTGTTACAACAATCTCTTACTACCAGAACATATAAAACTGTTATAACAATCTCTTACTACCAGAACATATAAAACTGTTATAACAATCTCTTACTACCAGCACACATAACACTTTTATAACAATCTCTTACTACCAGAACATATAAAACTGTTATAACAATCTCTTACTACCAGCACACATAAAACTGTTATAACAATCTCTTACTACCAGCACACATAAAACTGTTATAACAATCTTACTACCAGCACACATAAAACTGTTTTAACAAAATCTTCTACTACCAAGACACACTAAACTGTTATAACAATCTCTTACTACCAGCACATATAAAACTGTTTTAACAAAATCTTCTACTACCAGAACACACACAACAGTTATAACAATCTCTTACTACCAGCACATATAAAACTGTTATAACAATCTCTTACTACCAGCACACATAACACTGTTATAACAATCTCTTACTACCAGCACACATAAAACTGTTATAACAATCTCTTACTACCAGCACACATAAAACTGTTATAACAATCTCTTACTACCAGCACACATAAAACTGTTTTAACAAAATCTTCTACTACCAAGACACACTAAACTGTTATAACAATCTCTTACTACCAGCACATATAAAACTGTTTTAACAAAATCTTCTACTACCAGAACACACACAACAGTTATAACAATCTCTTACTACCAGCACACATAAAACTGTTTTAACAAAATCTTCTACTACCAAGACACACTAAACTGTTATAACAATCTCTTACTACCAGCACACATAAAACTGTTATAACAATCTCTCACTACCAGCACACATAAAACTGTTATAACAATCTCTTACTACCAGCACACATAAAACTGTTATAACAATCTCTCACTACCAGCACACATAAAACTGTTATAACAATCTCTTACTACCAGCACACATAAAACTGTTATAACAATCTCTTACTACCAGCACACATAACACTGTTATAACAATCTCTTACTACCAGCACACATAAAACTGTTATAACAATCTCTTACTACCAGCATACATAAAACTGTTATAACAATCTCTTACTACCAGCACACATAAAATTGTTATAACAATCTCTTACTACCAGAACACATAAAACTGTTATAACAATCTCTTACTACCAGCACACATAAAACTGTTATAACAATCTCTTACTACCAGCACACATAAAACTGTTATAACAATCTCTTACTACCAGCACACATAAAACTGTTATAACAATCTCTTACTACCAGCACACATAAAACTGTTATAACAATCTCTTACTACCAGCACACATAAAACTGTTATAACAATCTCTTACTACCAGCACCTGACTGCAGACCTACTGGAACCTAAACACAAGATGCAAATAGGCAGCTGGAATGTAAGAACACTAAACCAGACTGGAAAACTAGCACAAACCATCAAGGAAATGCACAGATACAAACTAGACATACCAGGAATACAAGAAGCAAGATGGATAGGACAAGGCAGAAGGAAATTAACAACACAGCACACAGAAGATACAATAATATGGTCAGGTAAAGAAGATCTTCATGAAGGAGGAGTAGCATTGATTATAACAAAAGAAGCATCAAGAGCATTGCTGAAATGGACCCCAATAAATGAGAGATTACTATATGCACGGTTCAACTCAAGATTCACGAAGCTGTCTATTATAGTTTGTTATGCACCAACGGAAGCAGCTGAAGAGGAATTAAAAGAAGATTTTTACAACAGCCTCCAAGCAACAGTAGAAACAATACCCAAGCATGATATGCTACTCATCTTGGGCGACTTCAATGCAAAAGTAGGTGAAGGAAATGAAGATAGAAGAAGAATCATGGGAAGAGAAGGAATTGGAGAAATAAATGAAAATGGAGAAAGACTGTGCAGTTTCTGTGAAGAAAACATGATGACCATAGGAGCGACAATTTTCCAACACAAAAACATCCATAAGGTGACTTGGAGGTCACCAGATAAAACCACAGAAAACCAAATCGATCACATACTAATAAACAACAAGTGGAAATGGTCACTACAAGATGTGCGAGCAAGGAAAGGAGCAGACGTAGGAAGTGATCACAACCTTCTGGTAGCAAAAATAAAACTAAAATTAAGGAAAGCCAAAATCGGAGAACACAGAAAGATACATTTTGATATAAGAAAACTGATAGACCAGCAAACAAGAAATGAATTCTCAATAGTACTTAAGAACAGCTTCAGTGTCCTACAAGACGAAGCAGAAATGTCTATATTAGAGTTCAATAAAACACTACAGGAAACAGCAAAAGAGGTGCTGGGATATCGGAAAAGGAGAAAAGAGAAATGGATAAGCGAGACCACATGGGAAAAGACAGAGCAAAGAAAAGAAATCAAGAAAAAATTACTGAACACCAAATCACAACGGCTTAAAGAACGTGTTTTAAGTAATTATGCACAAAAAGACAAAGAAGTGAAGGAATCATGCCGTCAAGATAAACGTCAATATTATGACAACTTAGCAGAAACAGCAGAGAAAGCAGCATATACAAATGACATGAAAACCATATATAAAATCACAAAGCAGATGACAGGTAACTTCAACACAAGATGTGAAAGTGCAGTAAGGACACAAAATGGACAACTGGTCAGTGGAGAAAGAGAAAAAATTGAAAGATGGAGGGAATACTTTAACACCCTACTAAACTGAACACAAGCAGCACAAACAATAGACATACCTGAAGCAAAAACGGAACTAAACATCAATACAGGACCAATAACAATAAATGAAGTAAAAGAGGCGATAAAGATGCTAAAATCAGACAGGGCACCAGGTGAAGATGAAGTGACTGCTGAGATGTTGAAAGCAGAAGAAACAGAAACACCAAAACAACTTTGCCGGATATTACAACAAATTTGGGATTTAGAAAAAGCCCCAGAGGAGTGGAAAACTGGTCTTATAGTAAAACTACCAAAGAAGGGTGACCTCAGAGATTGCGGGAACTGGAGAGGCATTACCCTACTGCCACTCACTAGTAAAGTATTTTGCAGAATAATCATCAACAGAATTGTACCAACACTTGAGGAAAAACTTCGGAAAGAGCAGGCAGGATTTAGGAAAGGAAGATCATGCATAGACCATATATTTGTACTTAGACAAATATTAGAACAGGCAAATGAGTGGCATAGCACAACATATGCATTATTCATAGATTTTGAGAAAGCCTTTGACAGTGTCAACAGAGATGCACTGTGGAAAATCCTAAGATGGCATGGCCTCCCCCATAAAATAGTTAATGTAATCAAAGCCCTATACGAGGGTTTTCAGTGCAAAGTTATCTGTGGAGAACATACCTCCAGCAGCTTTAGGGTACAAACAGGAGTGAAACAGGGATGTGTACTATCACCAACATTATTTATCTTGGCAGTAGACTGGTTAATGAAGGAGGCAACATCAGACAAACGCAGAGGATTACAATGGACCCTTAACACAGTGCTGGAGGACCTTGACTTTGCGGACGACATTTGTCTATTATCAAGCAGTCACAAAGATATGCAAGATAAAATAAACAAGTTAACCCAGAATGCAAACAGCATAGGACTAAAGATCAACGTAGGAAAGACAAAGTTAATGAAGCAAAATGTGAACAACAGAAATGTACTCAGAGTAGATAACAAGTTAGTGGAGGAGGTCAACGAATTTGTATACCTTGGCAGCAGAGTAGTAGAAAATGGAGACAGCACAGAGGACATCAACAGCAGACTTACTAGAGCAAACCAGGCTTTTGCAATGCTACAGAATATATGGAAATCAAATAAACTAAGCATAAATATGAAAATCAGGATATTTAAGAGTAATGTTCTAAGTGTACTACTCTATGGAAGTGAATGCTGGAAAATCACCAAAACCATAGAAAACAAGTTGAATTCTTTCCAGACTAAATGTTTACGTAGAATTAAAAAATATTTTGGCCAAACACCATAAGAAATAACATTTTATTAGCAGAAATGCAGATGAAACCACTGACAACAATTATTGAGGAAAGACGCTGGCGATGGTTGGGACATGTGCTCCGAATGACTGACAACTCACTACCAAAAATAGCACTAAGATGGACACCACAGGGGAGCAGAAGTAAGGGTAGACCAAAAGAGACATGGAGAAGAACAACAGAAAGGATGTTGAGCAATAGAGGGCTCACCTGGGCAAGAGCAGAAAAAAAGGCGAAAGACAGGCATTTGTGGAAAACCCTTGCAGAAGCCCCATGTGCCCTGGGCACTTAAGGTTCAGAGAGAGAGAGAGAGAGAAAAATATTTTGGCCAAACACCATAACAACTTTGCCGGATATTACAACAAATTTGGGATTTAGAAAAAGCCCCAGAGGAGTGGAAAACTGGTCTTATAGTAAAACTACCAAAGAAGGGTGACCTCAGAGATTGCGGGAACTGGAGAGGCATTACCCTACTGCCACTCACTAGTAAAGTATTTTGCAGAATAATCATCAACAGAATTGTACCAACACTTGAGGAAAAACTTCGGAAAGAGCAGGCAGGATTTAGGAAAGGAAGATCATGCATAGACCATATATTTGTACTTAGACAAATATTAGAACAGGCAAATGAGTGGCATAGCACAACATATGCATTATTCATAGATTTTGAGAAAGCCTTTGACAGTGTCAACAGAGATGCACTGTGGAAAATCCTAAGATGGCATGGCCTCCCCCATAAAATAGTTAATGTAATCAAAGCCCTATACGAGGGTTTTCAGTGCAAAGTTATCTGTGGAGAACATACCTCCAGCAGCTTTAGGGTACAAACAGGAGTGAAACAGGGATGTGTACTATCACCAACATTATTTATCTTGGCAGTAGACTGGTTAATGAAGGAGGCAACATCAGACAAACGCAGAGGATTACAATGGACCCTTAACACAGTGCTGGAGGACCTTGACTTTGCGGACGACATTTGTCTATTATCAAGCAGTCACAAAGATATGCAAGATAAAATAAACAAGTTAACCCAGAATGCAAACAGCATAGGACTAAAGATCAACGTAGGAAAGACAAAGTTAATGAAGCAAAATGTGAACAACAGAAATGTACTCAGAGTAGATAACAAGTTAGTGGAGGAGGTCAACGAATTTGTATACCTTGGCAGCAGAGTAGTAGAAAATGGAGACAGCACAGAGGACATCAACAGCAGACTTACTAGAGCAAACCAGGCTTTTGCAATGCTACAGAATATATGGAAATCAAATAAACTAAGCATAAATATGAAAATCAGGATATTTAAGAGTAATGTTCTAAGTGTACTACTCTATGGAAGTGAATGCTGGAAAATCACCAAAACCATAGAAAACAAGTTGAATTCTTTCCAGACTAAATGTTTACGTAGAATTAAAAAAATATTTTGGCCAAACACCATAAGAAATAACATTTTATTAGCAGAAATGCAGATGAAACCACTGACAACAATTATTGAGGAAAGACGCTGGCGATGGTTGGGACATGTGCTCCGAATGACTGACAACTCACTACCAAAAATAGCACTAAGATGGACACCACAGGGGAGCAGAAGTAAGGGTAGACCAAAAGAGACATGGAGAAGAACAACAGAAAGGATGTTGAGCAATAGAGGGCTCACCTGGGCAAGAGCAGAAAAAAAGGCGAAAGACAGGCATTTGTGGAAAACCCTTGCAGAAGCCCCATGTGCCCTGGGCACTTAAGGTTCAGAGAGAGAGAGAGAGAGAAAAATATTTTGGCCAAACACCATAAGAAATAACATCTTATTAGCAGAAATGCAGATGAAACAACTGACAACAATTATTGAGGAAAGACGCTGGCGATGGTTGGGACATGTGCTCCGAATGACTGACAACTCACTACCAAAAATAGCACTAAGATGGACACCACAAGGGAGCAGAAGTAAGGGACATGGAGAAGAACAACAGAAAGGATGTTGAGCAATAGAGGGCTCACCTGGGCAAGAGCAGAAAAAAAGGCGAAGGACAGGCATTTGTGGAAAACCCTTGCGGAAGCAACATGTGCCCTGGGCACTTAAGGTTCAGAGAGAGAGAGAGACTACCAGCACACATAAAACTGTTATAACAATCTCTTACTACCAGAACATATAAAACTGTTATAACAATCTCTTACTACCAGAACACATAAAACTGTTATAACAATCTCTTACTACCAGCACACATAAAACTGTTATAACAATCTCTTACTACCAGCACACATAAAACTGTTATAACAATCTCTTACTACCAGCACACATAAAACTGTTATAACAATCTCTTACTACCAGCACACATAAAACTGTTTTAACAATCTCTTACTACCAGCACAGATAAAACTGTTATAACAATCTCTTACTACCAGAACACATAAAACTGTTATAACAATCTCTTACTACCAGCACACATAAAACTGTTATAACAATCTCTTACTACCAGCACACATAAAACTGTTATAACAATCTCTTACTACCAGCACACATAAAATTGTTTTAACAAAATCTTCTACTACCAGGACACACTAAACTGTTATAACAATCTCTTACTACCAGCATACATAAAACTGTTATAACAATCTCTTACTACCAGCACACATAAAACTGTTATAACAATCTCTTACTACCAGCACACATAAAACTGTTATAACAATCTCTTACTACCAGCACACATAAAACTGTTATAACAATCTCTTACTACCAGCACACATAAAACTGTTATAACAATCTCTTACTACCAGCACACATAACACTGTTATAACAATCTCTTACTACCAGCACACATAAAACTGTTATAACAATCTCTTACTACCAGCACACATAAAACTGTAATAACAATCTGTTACTAGCAGAACACACAAAACTGTTATAACAATCTCTTACTACCAGCACACATAAAACTGTTATAACAATCTCTTACTACCAGCACACATAAAACTGTTATAACAATCTCTTACTACCAGCACACATAACACTGTTATAACAACCTCTTACTACCAGCACACACAAAACTGTTTTAACAAAATCTTCTACTACCAGAACACACAAAACTGTTTTAACAAAATCTTCTACTACCAGAACACACAAAACTGTTTTAACAAAATCTTCTACTACCAGAACACACAAAACTGTTTTAACAAAATCTTCTACTACTAGAACACACAAAACTGTTTTAACAAAATCTTCTACTACCAGAACACACAAAACTGTTTTAACAAAATCTTCTACTACCAGAACACACAAAACTGTTATAACAATCTTCTACTACCAGAACACACAAAACTTTTAACAAAATCTCCTACTACTTACATCTTACGTAGTTCCCATGCTGTTAAATGTCGCATATGGCTCCCATGGTAGTTAGCCAAGTTTTCCGGTTTTTGGCAAGCTTTTCAACCTCATCATGGGATGTTATGCTCACTAAACTGGCCTTTCTTAACAATGTCTGCTTTAGAGCTTAATGTGGTCGACCTCTTTTTCTTAGGCCTATTGTATTCCACTTGATAGCTTGTTTTGGGATCTTCTATTTCTTCTCATCACATGATCGACACATGTCCATATCCTTTTTCTGATCACCCATGAGACAGGTTGTTGTTTGCTCATCTGTCTTATCTCTGTGTTGTTCTTGAATTCGTTCCATTTTATACCAAGTATTTGCCTTAGGCATTTGTTTTCAAAAGAGTCTAATTTCTTGTCTATTTCTTTAGTTGTTTTCCAGCATTTGCATGCATAAATGAGGGTGGATATTACATTTGAATTGAATAATCTTAGCTTGGTTTTTGTGCTTATAACTTTTGAGTACCATATGTTCTCAAGGTTCTTGAAGGTCAATGCTGCTTTTGCATTTGTAATTCTAAATCCTTTCTGGTGTCACCATCCTGATCTATGTAGCTTCTGAGGTATGCAAATTGGTTTACTTCATCAATAGCTGTTCCTTCTATGTTTAATTTTTCTTATTGATTAGTGAGACGTTTCATTATTTTTGTTTTATCCTGGTTAATTTCAAGTCCTATTTTACTAGCCAGTGAAGACAGGATATCTGTTTTTTTCTTGCATAGAATTCACATTGTTACTGATAAGAGTTATGTCATCTGCAAAATCAAGATCTTATAGTTGGGTCCCATGTACCCAGTCAATACCTGTGTTACCTGTGCAGCATTTTTTTCATTATGAAGTCTATTGCAATTCCAAAAAAAGCAAAGGAGACAGTATACATCCTTGTTTCACGCCCATTTCAATCTGGAACCATTCACTCATACCTTCTTCTGTTTTGACTGCACAAACATATCCATTGTAGAGGTACTTAATGATGTTGACAGTTTTAGATGGTATTCCATATAGACTTAAAATTCTCCACAATGAATCTCTGTGTATGCTATCGAATGCTTTTTTAAAGTCTATGAAAATGAATGGTGTTTGCTTTTCAATATGTTCTTTAAGTATTATTCTTGGAGTAAAGATCTGGTCGAGAAAGCTTCTCCTTTTTTGAAATCCTGCTTGTTCCTCTCTCATTGCTGTATCCACTATATCTTTAAGTCTATTCAGAATAACTTTACGAAATACTTTTGACACAATTGATAGTAAGGTTAATCCTCTCCAGTTGTTGCAGTTGGTAAGGTTGTTTCTTTTTTGGTATTTTAACAATGATTCCTTTTTTCCTTTTAGAAGGGACCTTTCCTTCTTTCCAAACTTTATTAAACATTCTCTGTAGTTGGCTCATGTTGTCACTGTTAATGGCTTTTAATATTTCGGCTGTTGATTCATCTTCACCTGCAACAAAATCTTCTACTACCAGAACACACAAAACTGTTATAACAATCTTCTACTACCAGAACACACAAAACTTTTAACAAAATCTCCTACTACTTACATCTTACGTAGTTCCCATGCTGTTAAATGTCGCATATGGCTCCCATGGTAGTTAGCCAAGTTTTCCGGTTTTTGGCAAGCTTTTCAACCTCATCATGGGATGTTATGCTCACTAAACTGGCCTTTCTTAACAATGTCTGCTTTAGAGCTTAATGTGGTCGACCTCTTTTTCTTAGGCCTATTGTATTCCACTTGATAGCTTGTTTTGGGATCTTCTATTTCTTCTCATCACATGATCGACACATGTCCATATCCTTTTTCTGATCACCCATGAGACAGGTTGTTGTTTGCTCATCTGTCTTATCTCTGTGTTGTTCTTGAATTCGTTCCATTTTATACCAAGTATTTGCCTTAGGCATTTGTTTTCAAAAGAGTCTAATTTCTTGTCTATTTCTTTAGTTGTTTTCCAGCATTTGCATGCATAAATGAGGGTGGATATTACATTTGAATTGAATAATCTTAGCTTGGTTTTTGTGCTTATAACTTTTGAGTACCATATGTTCTCAAGGTTCTTGAAGGTCAATGCTGCTTTTGCATTTGTAATTCTAAATCCTTTCTGGTGTCACCATCCTGATCTATGTAGCTTCTGAGGTATGCAAATTGGTTTACTTCATCAATAGCTGTTCCTTCTATGTTTAATTTTTCTTATTGATTAGTGAGACGTTTCATTATTTTTGTTTTATCCTGGTTAATTTCAAGTCCTATTTTACTAGCCAGTGAAGACAGGATATCTGTTTTTTTCTTGCATAGAATTCACATTGTTACTGATAAGAGTTATGTCATCTGCAAAATCAAGATCTTATAGTTGGGTCCCATGTACCCAGTCAATACCTGTGTTACCTGTGCAGCATTTTTTTCATTATGAAGTCTATTGCAATTCCAAAAAAAGCAAAGGAGACAGTATACATCCTTGTTTCACGCCCATTTCAATCTGGAACCATTCACTCATACCTTCTTCTGTTTTGACTGCACAAACATATCCATTGTAGAGGTACTTAATGATGTTGACAGTTTTAGATGGTATTCCATATAGACTTAAAATTCTCCACAATGAATCTCTGTGTATGCTATCGAATGCTTTTTTAAAGTCTATGAAAATGAATGGTGTTTGCTTTTCAATATGTTCTTTAAGTATTATTCTTGGAGTAAAGATCTGGTCGAGAAAGCTTCTCCTTTTTTGAAATCCTGCTTGTTCCTCTCTCATTGCTGTATCCACTATATCTTTAAGTCTATTCAGAATAACTTTACGAAATACTTTTGACACAATTGATAGTAAGGTTAATCCTCTCCAGTTGTTGCAGTTGGTAAGGTTGTTTCTTTTTTGGTATTTTAACAATGATTCCTTTTTTCCTTTTAGAAGGGACCTTTCCTTCTTTCCAAACTTTATTAAACATTCTCTGTAGTTGGCTCATGTTGTCACTGTTAATGGCTTTTAATATTTCGGCTGTTGATTCATCTTCACCTGCAGCTTTGTTGTTAGCCATTAGATTCACTGCTGTTTCAATTTCATTCAATGTTAATTTCATCAAGATTGACATTTAGTTGTGGGATTGGTAAATTGGTTTCAAGATTTATTAATTCAGTTTGGGTGTGGTCAATTAAGCATTTCTTGGAAGTGTTCTTTGCATCTGGTTTTTACTTCATGTTAATTGGTGCTAGTTTTGCTAAAGATCTGTCTTTCTTTGGATGTAATAGCCTCTTCAGTATATTATATAGAATATTGCTATCTCCTGTTTTTGCTACTATCAGAACACATAAAAAACTGTTATAACAAAACCTCGTACTACTAGGACACACAAAACTGTTATAACAAAACCTCCTACCAATAGAACACACAAAACTGTTATAACAAAACCTCCTACTACTAGAACACACAAAACTAACTGTTTTAACAAAACCTCCTACTACTAGAACACACAAAACTGTTATAACAAAACCTCCTACTACTACAACACACAAAACTGCTATATAACAAAACCTACAACTATTAGAACACACAAAACTATCATAAAAAAACCTCCTACTACTAGAACACACAAAACTGTTATAACAAAATCTCCTACTACTAGAACACACAAAACTGTTATAACAAAACCTCCTACTACTAGAACACACAAAACTGCTATAACAAAACCTCCTACTACTAGAACACACAAAACTGCTATAACAAAACCTACAACTATTAGAACACACAAAACAATCATAACAAAACCTCCTACTACTAGAACACACAAAACTGATATAAAAAACCTCCTACTATTTGTTTTCAAAAGAGTCTAATTTCTTGTCTATTTCTTTAGTTGTTTTCCAGCATTTGCATGCATAAATGAGGGTGGATATTACATTTGAATTGAATAATCTTAGCTTGGTTTTTGTGCTTATAACTTTTGAGTACCATATGTTCTCAAGGTTCTTGAAGGTCAATGCTGCTTTTGCATTTGTAATTCTAAATCCTTTCTGGTGTCACCATCCTGATCTATGTAGCTTCTGAGGTATGCAAATTGGTTTACTTCATCAATAGCTGTTCCTTCTATGTTTAATTTTTCTTATTGATTAGTGAGACGTTTCATTATTTTTGTTTTATCCTGGTTAATTTCAAGTCCTATTTTACTAGCCAGTGAAGACAGGATATCTGTTTTTTTCTTGCATAGAATTCACATTGTTACTGATAAGAGTTATGTCATCTGCAAAATCAAGATCTTATAGTTGGGTCCCATGTACCCAGTCAATACCTGTGTTACCTGTGCAGCATTTTTTTCATTATGAAGTCTATTGCAATTCCAAAAAAAGCAAAGGAGACAGTATACATCCTTGTTTCACGCCCATTTCAATCTGGAACCATTCACTCATACCTTCTTCTGTTTTGACTGCACAAACATATCCATTGTAGAGGTACTTAATGATGTTGACAGTTTTAGATGGTATTCCATATAGACTTAAAATTCTCCACAATGAATCTCTGTGTATGCTATCGAATGCTTTTTTAAAGTCTATGAAAATGAATGGTGTTTGCTTTTCAATATGTTCTTTAAGTATTATTCTTGGAGTAAAGATCTGGTCGAGAAAGCTTCTCCTTTTTTGAAATCCTGCTTGTTCCTCTCTCATTGCTGTATCCACTATATCTTTAAGTCTATTCAGAATAACTTTACGAAATACTTTTGACACAATTGATAGTAAGGTTAATCCTCTCCAGTTGTTGCAGTTGGTAAGGTTGTTTCTTTTTTGGTATTTTAACAATGATTCCTTTTTTCCTTTTAGAAGGGACCTTTCCTTCTTTCCAAACTTTATTAAACATTCTCTGTAGTTGGCTCATGTTGTCACTGTTAATGGCTTTTAATATTTCGGCTGTTGATTCATCTTCACCTGCAGCTTTGTTGTTAGCCATTAGATTCACTGCTGTTTCAATTTCATTCAATGTTAATTTCATCAAGATTGACATTTAGTTGTGGGATTGGTAAATTGGTTTCAAGATTTATTAATTCAGTTTGGGTGTGGTCAATTAAGCATTTCTTGGAAGTGTTCTTTGCATCTGGTTTTTACTTCATGTTAATTGGTGCTAGTTTTGCTAAAGATCTGTCTTTCTTTGGATGTAATAGCCTCTTCAGTATATTATATAGAATATTGCTATCTCCTGTTTTTGCTACTATCAGAACACATAAAAAACTGTTATAACAAAACCTCGTACTACTAGGACACACAAAACTGTTATAACAAAACCTCCTACCAATAGAACACACAAAACTGTTATAACAAAACCTCCTACTACTAGAACACACAAAACTAACTGTTTTAACAAAACCTCCTACTACTAGAACACACAAAACTGTTATAACAAAACCTCCTACTACTACAACACACAAAACTGCTATATAACAAAACCTACAACTATTAGAACACACAAAACTATCATAAAAAAACCTCCTACTACTAGAACACACAAAACTGTTATAACAAAATCTCCTACTACTAGAACACACAAAACTGTTATAACAAAACCTCCTACTACTAGAACACACAAAACTGTTATAACAAAACCTCCTACTACTAGAACACACAAAACTGCTATAACAAAACCTACAACTATTAGAACACACAAAACAATCATAACAAAACCTCCTACTACTAGAACACACAAAACTGATATAAAAAAACCTCCTACTACTAGAACACACAAAACTGTTATAACAAAACCTCGTACTACTAGAACACACAAAACTGTTATAACAAAATCTCCTACTACTAGAACACACAAAACTGTTATAACAAAACCTCCTACTACTAGAACACACAAAACTGATATAACAAAACCTCCTACTACTTGGACACACAAAACTGTTATAACAAAACCTCCTACTACTAGAACACACAAAACTGTTATAACAAAACCTCCTACTACTAGAACATACAAAACTAACTGTTTTAACAAAACCTCCTACTACTAGGACACACAAAACTGTTATAACAAAACCTCCTACTACTAGGACACACAAAACTGTTATAATAAAACCTCCTACTACTAGAACACACAAAACTGTTATAACAAAACCTCCTACTACTAGAACACACAAAACTGTTATACCAAAACCTCCTACTACTAGAACACACAAAACTAACTGTTATAACAAAACCTCCTACTACTAGAACACACAAAACTGTTATAACAAAATCTCCTACTACTAGAACACACAAAATTGTTATAACAAAATCTCCTACTACTAGAACTCACAAAACTGTTATACCAAAACCTCCTACTACTAGGACACACAAAACTGTTATACCAAAACCTCCTACTACTAGAACATACAAAACTAACTGTTATAACAAAATCTCCTACTACTAGAACATACAGAACTAACTGTTTTAACAAAACTTCCTACTACTAGAACTCACAAAACTGTTATAACAAAACCTCCTACTACTAGAACACACAAAACTGTTATAACAAAATCTCCTACTACTAGAACACACAAAACTGTTATACCAAAACCTCCTACTACTAGGACACACAAAACTGTTTTAACAAAACCTCGTACTACTAGAACACAAAACTGTTATAACAAAACCTACAACTATTAGAACACACAAAACTGTTATAACAAAACCTCCTACTACTAGAACACAGAAAACTAAGTATCTTATCTTAGCACCTCTTCCTCACTCCACCTCAAGAAAAGAAAACTTGCCTGTGTACAGTTATAAACTCATCATTCATGGCAAGAATGTAAGGATGTACAAAACTGACTGCAATAAGCCCATCTGACCACTGCATGGGTGGACGCTGGGACACTCCAGCTGAGGTTGCAAAAATACCCAAGGCATTTGGACCACTCAATAAAAATTCCTCCTTTGAATATATTTGAAATAAGCAACAAATTAGCACTGGTCAGTACAGCAAACAACTTGTACAAATATGCAAGGATGGGAATACATTGTTGGAAATATCAAAAAGTCAACTGGGCTAAAGTAGAAATTGTGACACACTGGTAGATAAAGTAAAATGACATGTTGTTGGACTATAGAAATAAATGTGACACACTGGTAGACAAAGTAAAATGACATGTTGTTGGACTATAGACGTAACTGTAACACACTGGTTCAATCATTCATTCATTTGCATGTCCCTTGAGGAACTTTGCCTCCCTAACAGCACTCCTTTCCGCCTCTCGGTTGTGAGCAAGATAGCCTGCTGCTGATGCATCCATTTGCAGATCATCAACGATGTCTTGCAGCCATCTTCACCTTGGTCTTCCTCTCTTTCTTTTTCCCATCATGCACCCATCCAAGACAGTTTTCTCTAGATTATCATGACGTTTAATGTGTCCAAAATATTTAAGTTTCTCTATTTAATCCTCTTTACTAGCCAGCCTTCTTCAATATTAAGTTCTTGTAGTACAGATATATTTGTTCTTTTTGTGTCCATGATATTTGAAAACTCTTCTGTAGCATTTACATTCAAAGGCATTTATGTGTTTCTCAGCTGTTTTGATAAGTGTCCAGGTCTCACAGGCATATATTGTGATGGGAAAGATGCATGCCCTTAAAAATCTTATTTTTGTAGTTCTGTCTGTTCCTCTCCACAGATTCTTTAGTTGTTTTACTTTCTGAAGAGCAATAGATATCCTTTTAATTTCCCTCATTGTATCTCCATTATTAGTTAGTGATCCAAGATATTCAAAACTCTCCACTTCTTCCAGTTTTCCCTCATTGATACATATTTCAGCTGCCTTGTTTGTTTTGTTGGTTGTCATCAATTAGAACACACAAAACTGTTATAACAAAACCTCCTACTACTAGAACACACAAAACTGTTATAACAAAACCTCCTACTACTAGAACACACAAAATTGTTATAACAAAACCTCCTACTACTAGAACACACAAAACTGTTATAACAAAACCTCCTACTACTAGAACACACAAAACTGTTATAACAAAACCTCCTACTATTAGAACACACAAAACTGTTATAACAAAACCTCCTACTACTAGAACACACAAAACTGTTATAACAAAACCACCTACTATTAGAACACACAAAACTTATAACAAAACCTCCTACTACTAGGACACACAAAACTGTTATACCAAAACCACCTACTACTAGAACACACAAAACTGTTATAACAAAATCTCCTACTACTAGAACACACAAAACTGTTATACCAAAACCTCCTACTACTAGAACACACAAAACTTATAACAAAACCTCCTACTACTAGAACACACAAAACTAACTGTTTTAACAAAACCTCCTACTACTAGAACACACAAAACTGCTATATAACAAAACCTCCTACTACTAGAACACACAAAACTGTTATAACAAAACCTCAAATATTATTCCTACTCCTCGTTCATGTTTCTCACTTCCTGAATATATTATTGTATGTTTATCAGAGTTTAATATCTTCCCTGCACCTGTCCATCTAACTTCCCTCATTCCTAATATGTTGATCTTCATCCTTTACATTTCTCTCTTTACATTTTCTAATTTTCCAGCCTGGAATAAGTTCTAACATTCCATGTTGCTATTCTGAACTTGTTAGTTTTGCCACCAGTAGCTTGATGACAATCTGGGCTCACCTGTGGCCCATGAACTGTCCTACCGGACGAGGCTGTTCCAGAGGAACATCCACTAACGTCGTTCATGACAAATCTATTATTCTGAATAAGCATAACTGTTCTTGGGAGCTACAACAGTGGTTTCGTGCTGCCTTCTGCCGGTTTGTGTAAGGACTCTCCACTAGCCTTTGGACTCTCTGTCCTACCCTCAAGGCAGTGGGAGCGAGAGGTTTTAAGGCACCTCTTACCCACCTGGTATTCCCTTCAATACTAGAACACACAAAACTGTTATAACAAAACCTCCTACTACTAGAACACAGAAAACTAAGTATCTTATCTTAGCACCTCTTCCTCACTCCACCTCAAGAAAAGAAAACTTGCCTGTGTACAGTTATAAACTCATCATTCATGGCAAGAATGTAAGGATGTACAAAACTGACTGCAATAAGCCCATCTGACCACTGCATGGGTGGACGCTGGGACACTCCAGCTGAGGTTGCAAAAATACCCAAGGCATTTGGACCACTCAATAAAAATTCCTCCTTTGAATATATTTGAAATAAGCAACAAATTAGCACTGGTCAGTACAGCAAACAACTTGTACAAATATGCAAGGATGGGAATACATTGTTGGAAATATCAAAAAGTCAACTGGGCTAAAGTAGAAATTGTGACACACTGGTAGACAAAGTAAAATGACATGTTGTTGGACTATAAATGTGACACACTGGTAGACAAAGTAAAATGACAAGTTGTTGGACTATAGACGTAACTGTAACACACTGGTTCAATCATTCATTCATTTGCATGTCCCTTGAGGAACTTTGCCTCCCTAACAGCACTCCTTTCCGCCTCTCGGTTGTGAGCAAGATAGCCTGCTGCTGATGCATCCATTTGCAGATCATCAACGATGTCTTGCAGCCATCTTCACCTTGGTCTTCCTCTCTTTCTTTTTCCCATCATGCACCCATCCAAGACAGTTTTCTCTAGATTATCATGACGTTTAATGTGTCCAAAATATTTAAGTTTTCTCTATTTAATCCTCTTTACTAGCCAGCCTTCTTCAATATTAAGTTCTTGTAGTACAGATATATTTGTTCTTTTTGTGTCCATGATATTTGAAAAACTCTTCTGTAGCATTTACATTCAAAGGCATTTATGTGTTTCTCAGCTGTTTTGATAAGTGTCCAGGTCTCACAGGCATATATTGTGATGGGAAAGATGCATGCCCTTAAAAATCTTATTTTTGTAGTTCTGTCTGTTCCTCTCCACAGATTCTTTAGTTGTTTTACTTTCTGAAGAGCAATAGATATCCTCCTTTTAATTTCCCTCATTGTATCTCCATTATTAGTTAGTGATCCAAGATATTCAAAACCTCCTACTATTAGAACACACAAAACTGTTATAACAAAATCTCCTACTACTAGAACACACAAAACTGTTATAACAAAATCTCCTACTACTAGAACACACAAAATTGTTATATCAAAACCTCCTACTATTAGAACACACAAAACTGTTATAACAAAACCTCCTACTACTAGAACACACAAAACTGTTATAACAAAACCACCTACTACTAGAACACACAAAATTGTTATAACAAAACCTCCTACTACTAGAACACACAAAACTGTTATAACAAAACCACCTACTACTAGAACACACAAAACTGTTATAACAAAACCTCCTACTATTAGAACACACAAAACTGTTATAACAAAACTTCCTACTACTAGAACACACAAAACTGTTATAACAAAACCACCTACTATTAGAACACACAAAACTTATAACAAAACCTCCTACTACTAGGACACACAAAACTGTTATACCAAAACCACCTACTACTAGAACACACAAAACTGTTATAACAAAATCTCCTACTACTAGAACACATAAAACTGTTATACCAAAACCTCCTACTACTAGAACACACAAAACTGTTATACCAAAACCTCCTACTACTAGAACACACAAAACTAACTGTTTTAACAAAACCTCCTACTACTAGAACACACAAAACTGCTATATAACAAAACCTCCTACTACTAGAACACACAAAACTGTTATAACAAAACCTCAAATATTATTCCTACTCCTCGTTCATGTTTCTCACTTCCTGAATATATTATTGTATGTTTATCAGAGTTTAATATCTTCCCTGCACCTGTCCATCTAACTTCCCTCATTCCTAATATGTTGATCTTCATCCTTTACATTTCTCTCTTTACATTTTCTAATTTTCCAGCCTGGAATAAGTTCTAACATTCCATGTTGCTATTCTGAACTTGTTAGTTTTGCCACCAGTAGCTTGATGACAATCTGGGCTCACCTGTGGCCCATGAACTGTCCTACCGGACGAGGCTGTTCCAGAGGAACATCCACTAACGTCGTTCATGACAAATCTATTATTCTGAATAAGCATAACTGTTCTTGGGAGCTACAACAGTGGTTTCGTGCTGCCTTCTGCCGGTTTGTGTAAGGACTCTCCACTAGCCTTTGGACTCTCTGTCCTACCCTCAAGGCAGTGGGAGCGAGAGGTTTTAAGGCACCTCTTACCCACCTGGTATTCCCTTCAATACTAGAACACACAAAACTGTTATAACAAAACCTCCTACTACTAGAACACAGAAAACTAAGTATCTTATCTTAGCACCTCTTCCTCACTCCACCTCAAGAAAAGAAAACTTGCCTGTGTACAGTTATAAACTCATCATTCATGGCAAGAATGTAAGGATGTACAAAACTGACTGCAATAAGCCCATCTGACCACTGCATGGGTGGACGCTGGGACACTCCAGCTGAGGTTGCAAAAATACCCAAGGCATTTGGACCACTCAATAAAAATTCCTCCTTTGAATATATTTGAAATAAGCAACAAATTAGCACTGGTCAGTACAGCAAACAACTTGTACAAATATGCAAGGATGGGAATACATTGTTGGAAATATCAAAAAGTCAACTGGGCTAAAGTAGAAATTGTGACACACTGGTAGATAAAGTAAAATGACATGTTGTTGGACTATAAATGTGACACACAAGTAGACAAAGTAAAATGACAAGTTGTTGGACTATAGACGTAACTGTAACACACTGGTTCAATCATTCATTCATTTGCATGTCCCTTGAGGAACTTTGCCTCCCTAACAGCACTCCTTTCCGCCTCTCGGTTGTGAGCAAGATAGCCTGCTGCTGATGCATCCATTTGCAGATCATCAACGATGTCTTGCAGCCATCTTCACCTTGGTCTTCCTCTCTTTCTTTTTCCCATCATGCACCCATCCAAGACAGTTTTCTCTAGATTATCATGACGTTTAATGTGTCCAAAATATTTAAGTTTTCTCTATTTAATCCTCTTTACTAGCCAGCCTTCTTCAATATTAAGTTCTTGTAGTACAGATATATTTGTTCTTTTTGTGTCCATGATATTTGAAAAACTCTTCTGTAGCATTTACATTCAAAGGCATTTATGTGTTTCTCAGCTGTTTTGATAAGTGTCCAGGTCTCACAGGCATATATTGTGATGGGAAAGATGCATGCCCTTAAAAATCTTATTTTTGTAGTTCTGTCTGTTCCTCTCCACAGATTCTTTAGTTGTTTTACTTTCTGAAGAGCAATAGATATCCTCCTTTTAATTTCCCTCATTGTATCTCCATTATTAGTTAGTGATCCAAGATATTCAAAACTCTCCACTTCTTCCAGTTTTCCCTCATTGATACATATTTCAGCTGCCTTGTTTGTTTTGTTGGTTGTCATCAATTTAGTTTTCTTCACATTAAGATAGAGGTTTTGCTCTTCACTATTCTTACGAACTGACATAATTAGTTTTTCCATTCCTTTCTGTGTTGTGGACAGTAATACTGTGTCATTAGTACACACTGGTAGACAAAGTAAAAAAGACAAGTTGTTAGACTATAGAAGTAAATGTGACACACTGGTAGACAAAGTAAAGTGACAAGCTGTTGGACTATAGAAGTAAATGTGACACACTGGTAGACAAAGTAAAGTGACAAGCTGTTGGACTATAGAAGTAAATGTGACACACTGGTAGACAAAGTAAAATGACATGTTGTTGGACTATAGAAGTAAATGTGACACACTGGTAGACAAAGTAAAATGACATGTTGTTGGACTATAGAAGTAAATGTGACACACTGGTAGACAAAGTAAAATGACATGTTGTTGGACTATAGAAATAAATGTGACACACTGGTAGACAAAGTAAAATGACATGTTGTTGGACTATAGAAATAAATGTGACACACTGGTAGACAAAGTAAAATGACATGTTGTTGGACTATAGAAGTAAATGTGACACACTGGTAGACAAAGTAAAATGACATGTTGTTGGACTATAGAAATAAATGTGACACACTGGTAGACAAAGTAAAATGACATGTTGGACTACAGAAGTAAATGTGACACAGTAACAAGGAAAGTGAGACAACAGAATTACATGCAAAAAAAGTGGGACATATCACCATTAATAGCTGAACATGTATCAGATCAAAGATAGAATAAATACTGGATAAAAAATAGAACAAATGTTAGATCTAAAATATCAGATCACAGAACAAACATTGGATCAAAGACAGAACAAATATTGTATAAAAGAAATATTAGGTACTTGCTGTTTGAAGTTGTGAATAGTCAACGGACAGGACTATGCTACGACAGTTCAAGATCTCAATGTTATAACTGTGAATGTCTCTTCATAAACAATTTTTTTTTAAAAACTGATACAATGTTGAGAGTCTCCTCACAACAATATTTTTACCAATGCAACTATCATCATAAACTATAATCTTAACTGATACAACTGTCATCATAAACAATATTCTCTTGTCTTGTCTTGTCTCCTACTTCATATACCTTTCAGTGTTGAGGGGACTAATAGACGTCTTGACAGGGCTCAACAGCTTGCTTTGTATAATGAGATATTTAATGCTTCTGTAATTTCATCTCTCCATATCTTGCATGGGTGGCCTCTTCCTCTGTTACTTACAAATCTTAGTGTGAATGTTGTCTGTGATATAGTATCTGGTGGTAGTCGTGTAACATGGCCAAACCATTTGACTTGCTGTTTCTGGATATAATGTAATACTGGTGTTACTGCAACTTTTGCTCTAATGGTGTGATTTCTTATCTGGTCTCTTCTTGTTACATTTAGTATTCTCCTTGGGTTTATCTGCATTCTTTTTTGGGACTGGGCTGTTGGGCAGCTTTGTCATGGAGTTTTTACTATGTATGTTAGCTTCTTTGCAGATATTGTCAATCTTATCTTATATATCTTACATCCTTCCCGCGCTATTAAACATCACATAGGTCTCACAAGGTAGTTCGACAATTTTTCCTGTTTTCGGCGAGCTTTTCAATCTCATCAAGGGATTTTATGCCTGTTAGTTTAGAATCTCTTAACAATGTCCTCTTTAGAGTTTCACGTCGTCGGCCTTTTTCTTTGACCAGTTGTGTTCCACTTGATAGCTTGTTCTGGGATTCTCTGACTGTTTCCTCTCATCACTTAACCAACATATGTCCATCTCCTTTTCCTGATCGCCCATGAGACTGATTGTTGTTCAGTCATCTCTCTTATCTCTGCACTGTTCTTGAATTCTTTCCACTTGATGCAGAGTATTTTCCTTAGGCATTTGTTTTCAAAAGAGTTTAATTTCTTTTCTAATTCTTTAGTTGATTTCCTGCTTTCACATGCACAAATGAGGGTGGATATTACATTTGAATTGAATAGTCTTAACTTGGTTTTTGTGCTTATAACTTTTGAATTCCATATGTTGTCAAGATTCTTGAAGATCGACGCTGCTTTTGCAATTCTAATTCTAACTTCCTTTCTGGTGTCACCATCCTGGTCTATGTAGCTGCCAAGGTATGTAAATTGATTGACTACTTCAACATTTGTCCTTTATATGTGTATTTTTCCCATTTTGATTAATGGGAAGTTTCATTATTTTTGTTTTGTCCTTGTTAATTTCAAGTTCTATTTTGCTAGCCATTGAAGACAGGCTATCTGTTTTTTCTTGCATGGAAGTCACATTGTTACTGATAAGAGTTATGTCATCTGCAAAATCAAGATACTCTATCTGGGTCCCATGTACCCAATCAATACCTGCATAGCATTTTTTTCATTATGAAGTATACGGCAATTCCAAAAAAACAAAGGAGACAGTATACATCCTTGTTTACCGTCTGTTTCAATCTGGAACCATTCATTCATCCCTTCTTCTGTTTTGACTGCACAAACATATCCATTGTAGAAGTCCTTAATGATGTTGACAATTTTAGATGGTATTCAATATAGACTTAAAATTCTCCACAATGAATCTCTGTGTATGCTATGAAATGCCTTTTTAAAGTCTATGAAGTTCAGTATTAGTGGTTTCTGCTTTTCAATATATTCTTCAAGTACTATTCTTTGAGTAAAGATCTACTCAAGACGGCTTCTCCTTTTCTGAAATCTTCTTGTTCTTCTCTCATTGCAGTATCCACTATATCTTTAAGTCTATTCAAAATTACCTTGCAAAATACTTTTGACACAGCTGATACTAAGGTTACTCCTCTCCAATTGTTACAGTCACTAAGGTTGCCTTTTTTTAGCAATGATTCCTTTTTTCCATTTAGAAGGGACCTTTTCTTCTTTCCATGTATGTTATGAAAAGTAAGAGAGATAGTACACAGCCATGCCTCACTCCAGATTTTATGATGAATGATTCAGAGTGTCCTGCATGTGTTCTAACTTTACAATGACTTTTCTCATATAGGTTTTTGCATAGGTTGATCAAATGTGTACCAACTCCATAATGCTATAAGATTTCCCACAGTTTATATCTACCTACTCTATCAAATGCTTTTTCTTGATCTACGTAAGATATGTGCAGTATCTGATTGTGTTCAACTCATTTTTCTGTTAGTTGTCTTAGGGAAAAGATGACATCTGTACAGTTTCTATTTTTTCTAAATCCCATATGAGTTTAATTTAACAATTTGTATGCCTTACCAGAAACAACTGAGCAAAACAATATTCTCAAATGTTGCAACTGTCATCATAAACTATATTCTCAACTAACGCAGCAATCTTCTGTTTCTGATTCTGGATGATGCTTTATCCACTTTTCATAAACAAAATTATCAACTGACCAAACTGTGAAAGCTCTTCACAAGTCAAGATGTTATCTATTATAACTGTGAAGTTTGTTTTTCATTACATAAACTAAATCAAGGACCAAGCATGTAATGCAGAAACATTTTACACGATATTTCATTTTTCATAGTTTTAAAGGAAACTGAAATGTGCTTCATATATAAGATTCTGGAAGATCAAATCAACCTGCTGCTTTACATGACTAAGACTGTGTCATACAGTCATATCAGAAAATATAGACCAAAACCTCAACAACTAGAACATGTAATAAAACCACTGAAGATAGGAACTTCTCAGACAAGTCGACAGGTCAAGGATTACTTCTATATGTGGTGAGAAAAGTCATACAGTTATATTGACGCTTATAGCAAAAACTACTACCCTGATATGTAAGAGGAAGCAACAACATGTTTCATGACATAAAAGTTGCATCATGTAAGGTGTTGTAGGAACTATTAAAAGTAAGGTGTTGTAGGAACTATTAAAAGTAAGGTGTTGTAGGAACTATTAAAAGTAAGGTGTTGTAGGAACTATTAAAAGTAAGGTGTTGTAGGAACTATTAAAAGTAAGGTGTTGTAGGAACTATTAAAAGTAAGGTGTTGTAGGAACTATTAAAAGTAGGGTGTTGTAGGAACTATTAAAAGTAGGGTGTTGAAGGAACTATTAAAAGTAAGGTGTTGTAGGAACTATTAAAAGTAAGGTGTTGTAGGAACTATTAAAAGTAAGGTGTTGTAGGAACTATTAAAAGCAAGGTGTTGTAGGAACTATTAAAAGTAAGGTGTTGTAGGAACTATTAAAAGTAGGGTGTTGAAGGAACTATTAAAAGTAAGGTGTTGTAGGAACTATTAAAAGTAAGGTGTTGTAGGAACTATTAAAAGTAAGGTGGTATAGGAATTTTTAAAAGTAAGGTGTTGTAGGAGCAGATAAATGTAATGCAGTGCTACAAAAATAGATACATGCAAGGTATAACAGATCTGTATAAGCTGATTTAATAAACCTGTATTTATGATGGGGTGCTGAACAGTTCTGGGCCCAACCAACAAGTGAATGACCTAGAGATATGAAACTTGCACGTTATTCCACATATTCACCCCAAAGTTCAGCACACTTGCCACATTTCTAAAGTTAATTCTTTTAAAAAAAATGATATCTTCTCACTGAAATACTGTTTTGCTGCTGCTATCATCCCCTGAACTATCTGAAAATCTCCTCCCTTTCAAACATGTTTTCAAGGCTGGGAAATAGGAAATAGATGGAACAAGATCTGGTGAGTAGGGTAGAATATTAATACGCTCAAACTCCAATTTCTTCAAAATATCCAATGTCTTGTGAGCAGGCGCATTGTCCTGCAAAATGAGAGCATTAACACCTTTCTTATTTTAAAAAAAATTGTGGCCATGACCTTTCCTGCTGACTTCTGGGTCTTGAATTTCTTTTGCCATGAAGAACCCAAGTCCTGTCACTACAAAGATTGTTGTTTGGCCATGAAGAGCCCAAGTCCTGTCACTACAAAGATTGTTGTTTGGCCAGGAAGAATCCAAGTCCTGTCACTACAAAGATTGTTGTTTGGCCATGAAGAATCCAAGTCCTGTCACTACAAAGATTGTTGTTTGGCCATGAACAGCCCAAGTCCTGTCACTACAAAGATTGTTGTTTGGCCATGAACAGCCCAAGTCCTGTCACTACAAAGATTGTTGTTTGGCCATGAAGAATCCAAGTCCTGTCACTACAAAGATTGTTGTTTGGCCATGAACAGCCCAAGTCCTGTCACTACAAAGATTGTTGTTTGGCCATGAACAGCCCAAGTCCTGTCACTACAAAGATTGTTGTTTGGCCATGAAGAATCCAAGTCCTGTCACTACAAAGACTGTTGTTTGGCCATGAAGAATCCAAGTCCTGTCACTACAAAGATTGTTGTTTGGCCATGAAGAATCCAAGTCCTGTCACTACAAAGACTGTTGTTTGGCCATGAAGAATCCAAGTCCTGTCACTACAAAGATTGTTGTTGGCCATGAAGAGCCCAAGTCCTGTCACTACAAAGATTGTTGTTTGGCCAGGAAGAATCCAAGTCCTGTCACTACAAAGATTGTTGTTTGGCCATGAAGAATCCAAGTCCTGTCACTACAAAGATTGTTGTTTGGCCATGAACAGCCCAAGTCCTGTCACTACAAAGATTGTTGTTTGGCCATGAACAGCCCAAGTCCTGTCACTACAAAGATTGTTGTTTGGCCATGAAGAATCCAAGTCCTGTCACTACAAAGATTGTTGTTTGGCCATGAACAGCCCAAGTCCTGTCACTACAAAGATTGTTGTTTGGCCATGAACAGCCCAAGTCCTGTCACTACAAAGATTGTTGTTTGGCCATGAAGAATCCAAGTCCTGTCACTACAAAGACTGTTGTTTGGCCATGAAGAATCCAAGTCCTGTCACTACAAAGATTGTTGTTTGGCCATGAAGAATCCAAGTCCTGTCACTACAAAGACTGTTGTTTGGCCATGAAGAATCCAAGTCCTGTCACTACAAAGATTGTTGTTTGGCCATGAAGAATCCAAGTCCTGTCACTACAAAGACTGTTGTTTGGCCATGAAGAATCCAAGTCCTGTCACTACAAAGATTGTTGTTTGGCCATGAAGAACCCAAGTCTTTTCACTACAAAGATTGTTGTATGGCCTCAGGATCTTGCTAGTGTAACCATGTTTGTTGTTGGCCTCAGGATTATGCTGGTGTAACCATGTTTGTTGTCTGGCCTCATGATCTTGCTGGTGTAACCATGTTTGTTGTTTGGCCTTAGAGTCATGCTGGTGTAACCATGTTTGTCGTTTGGCCTTAGGGTCATGCTGGTGTAACCATGTTTGTTGTTTGGCCTTAGGGTCATGCTGGTGTAACCATGTTTGTTGTTTGGCCTTAGGGTCATGCTAGTGTAACATCAACAGTTATGAGTCATCCAAAAGTTATCAACAGATTGTTCAAAATCTCCTCTTGATATATTTTCTCACTGGCATTCAAATATTTTTGCACCTACCTGGCTCACAGCTTCTGCATACCCAAATAATCATAAACCCAACACGTTCCCTGGACATCTCTAATGTCTCAGCAATTGTTTTAGCCAAAATTCTTCGATATGCCAAAACCACATCATGAACATGATCAATTTCTGGAGTTAACACTGCTGAAAGCCTTCCAGATTTTATACAACTTTGGTATTGAAATGTTCATGGTGAAAGTTAACACACAACTTCTTCACAGCTGAGCATGATGGGCACTTGTCACTCAATGTTTGCTGCATACACTCAGGGATTTCTTCTGGAACAGGAACTTCATGGCGGCCTGGAGTTCCACACTAGAAAATTCCACACCTTTCATTTTCATGTTTCTATCATTAATCTGAAAATGTATAAAAATTAGTGTTATGATCCTATAAACTGACATTTTATATTATAAAATAACATTCTTTCCAGCTACGGTGACCAAATTACACTAATATTTTAGGATGTTGGTTGGGCAGGCAACCTTTTAGAACCCCCTCACAAACACTAATGTAATAACTGTCTTGTATATGACAATGTAATAACTGTCTTATATATGATAATGTAATAACTGTCTTGTATATGACAATGTAATAACAGTCTTGTATATGATAATGTAATGACTGTCTTGTATATGACAATGTAATAACTGTCTTGGATATGATAATGTAATAACTGTCTTGTATATGACAATGTAATAACAGTGATGTACAGACTGATGTAATAACTGTCTTGTATTTGATAATGTAATAACAGTGATGTACAGACTGATGTAATAACTGTCTTGTGTATGATAATGTAATAACTATAAACATGAACTGCTGTAAACTATATGCAGGCTGATAGAAACATTTATGGCTACACAATAAACCTGTTAGAGCAGGAAAAAAACTCACTTTGCTTATCCGTTTAATGATTGGACGGATCTGATCAGAGTCAACTGGAAAGAGGTCTGTAATCTGTCCACTGTCTGTGTCAATCATGCAATACTGTGAGTTCAAGGCTGCACATACAAATACACCATCAACACCCTGCAGAAAGAAAGGAAGAAAACCTGATTGGTGAATACTGTCAGCTACATCTCTCTCTCTCTGAACCTTAAGTGCCCAGGGCACATGGGGCTTCTGCAAGGGTTTTCCACAAATGCCTGTCTTTCGCCTTTTTTTCTGCTCTTGCCCAGGTGAGCCCTCTATTGCTCAACATCCTTTTTGTTGTTCTTCTCCATGTCTCTTTTGGTCTACCCTTACTTCTGCTCCCCTGTGGTGTCCATCTTAGTGCTATTTTTGGTAGTGAGTTGTCAGTCATTCGGAGCACATGTCCCAACCATCGCCAGCGTCTTTCCTCAATAATTGTTGTCAGTGGTTTCATCTGCATTTCTGCCAATAAGATGTTATTTCTTATGGTGTTTGGCCAAAATATTTTTTTAATTCTACGTTGTCAGCTACATACACAGGATAAATTGATGATCTCAAACTTCAGTTTTCTGTATAGAATACTGTCAACTACGCACACAGGATAAATTGATGATCTCAAACTTTAGTTTTCTGTATAGAATACTGCCAACTACACACACAGGATAAATTGATGATCTCAAACTTTAGTTTTCTGTATAGAATACTGCCAACTACGCACACAGGATAAATTGATGATCTCAAACTTTAGTTTTCTGTATAGAATACTGCCAACTACGCACACAGGATAAATTGATGATCTCAAACTTTAGTTTTCTGTATAGAATACTGCCAACTACACACAAAGGATAAACTGATGATCTCAAACTTTAGTTTTTTGTATAGAATACTGCCAACTACATACACGGGATAAATTTATGATCTCAAACTTTAGTTTTCTGTATAGAATACTGCCAACTACACACACAGGATAAATTGATGATCTCAAACTTCAGTTTTCTGTATAGAATACTGCCAGCTACACACAGAAGATAAACTGATGATCTCAAACTTCAGTTTTCTGTACAGAATACTGCCAACTACACACACAGGATGGACTGATGATCTCAAACTTTAGTTTTCTGTATAGAATACTGTCAACTATACACACAGGATAGATTGATGATCTCAAACTTTAGTTCGATGTACAGAATACTGCCAACTATACACACAGGACAGATTGATGATCTCAAACTTTAGTTCGATGTACAGAATACTGCCAACTATACACACAAGACAGACTGATGATCTCAAACTTTAGTTCAATGTACAGAATACTGCCAACTATACACACAGAACATGATGATGACTTCAGAGTTTGTACAGAATGTTGTGATGAAAAACCCAGACACTGAGTTGAATGGGGAGTAGGCTGCAGTGACTTCTTCAATCCTTCACAAAAAAAAAAAAAAGCAGGATTCTTGTGTGATATGACTGGGGTAACATCCCATTATCTTTTACAGAAGCAAGGAGAAGTAGTATAGGGCTTCAGCTAGCTCTGATCTGCTGGTAATGAGAACTATTAACCAGCCGAGAACTATTAACCAACCAATATACTCTACCATATATATATATATACTCTACATTTCTACCACTTCAGCAGTTATGTCTACCTCCACAGTTGCAACTGCACATATGTCTAAACTCTACAGTTGCAACAACTGCTATGTTTAACTCTACAGTTGCAATAACTGAAATGTCTATCTCTACAGTTGTAACAACTAATAAACTCTACAGTTGTAACAACTAATAAACTCTACAGTTGTAACAACTGATATGTCTACCTCTAAAGTTGTAACAACTGATATGCCTAAACTCTACAGTTGTAACAACTTATATGTTTGCCTCTACAGTTGTAACAACTGATATGTCTAAACTCTACAGTTGCAACAATTGAAAAGTCTAAACTCTATAGTTGTAAAAACTGTTATGCCTAAACTCTGTAGTTGTAACAACTGATACGTCTACCTCTACAGTTGTAACAACTGATATGTCTAAACTCTACAATTGTAACAACTGATTTGTCTACCTCTTGCAACAACTGATACAAAAGGTAACGACTGCAGTAAAATTGGTTCTAGTAACACAGGTGGAGAGAGGTGTATGGTTCAGTTTTACAAAGTGACAGAGGGAGTGAGGAAGGTGAGAAAAAACACAATAAAGAACATATGACATCCAATATTTCGGCGTGAGCCTTTTTCAAGGATTACATACAAAAACAACAGAACATATAACAAAAGAAGAATGAAAATGAACAACTCAGCTTTGTGGCATCCCTCCTTGTACACAATACAACAGAATGTTCCCTAAAGATGAGGTTGGGAGACCACAAAGGGAAACAAATTGAACCAATCAGATGTTAGCGGTTGTGAAAGGGAGAGAACAATACTTTTTTTGGGGGGGGGGGGAACGCAGGAAAGAAATCAAGGGGCAATAAATACCTCTAGGAGGAATATAAATCTTTAACAAAAGAAGTATAAAGAAACATAAGAAAAGACAAAAAACAATACGTACAAGATTGCTGTGAAAGAACAGAAGGACATCAGAAGTATGGAAGAGAGAGTGAAATGTTTAAAGAAATGAAGACATTGACGAGAAATGTAACAACTAAGCTAAATGTAATTTGTGACGAGATGGGGAATACCTTCACAGAGACAGAGGAAATTCTAGAAAGATGGAAGGAATATTGCAGAGGAATGTATGAAACAAATGACTGTGAAAGCAGAAATCAACGGTGTGAATTATTATTGGAAGAGAAAGAACTGGAACCGACAATAGAAGAAGTTTTATGGGCAATAAAGAATCTGAAAAATGGTAAAGCACAAGGATGTAATGAGATAACAGCTGAACTTATTAAAGCAGGAGGAAAGAAATGTGCAACAATCTATCATGCACTATGTAAAAAGATATGGCATTCAGGTATCTGGCCAAAAGAATGGAAAAGAACTGTATTCGTACCACTGCCAAAAAAGGGTAACCTGAAATTATGCACAAACTACAGAACTGTTGCCCTGATTAGTCATGCCAGTAAAATTCTGTTAAAAATCATAATGGGGAGACTTCGTAGGAAAATAGAAGAAGAAGTGAATATGGTCCAAGCTGGTTTCAGGCAAGGAAGAGGATCAAGAGATCATATATTCAATATAAAGTTAATAATACAGAAATACAGAGAGTTTAATGTGAATCTATATTTAGTCTTTATAGACTACTCAAAGGCATCTGATTGTGTAAAACACCAGAAACTTTGGGAAATAATGGAAAAAATGGAATTTCCAACACATTTGATACAATTAACATCACTGCTGTATCTAGACCAACAAGCAGCAGTAAGAATAAATGGTGAAACAACAACTTGGTTTGACATAGGACAGGGGGTCCGTCAGGAGTGCATATTGTCACCTTACTTATTTAACTTGTATACTGAAAATATAATGAGGAATGTTAAAGAAGATGTAGACAAAGAATATTATGATGTCATAACAATTGGAGGTTATGAAATGCCAGAGATCAGATATGCTGATGACACAGTATTACTGTCCACAACACAAAAAGGAATGGAAAAACTAATTATGTCAGTCCATAAGAACAGCGAAGAGCAAAACCTCTATCTTAATGTGAAGAAAACTAAATTCATGACAACTGACAAAACAAACAAGGCAGCTGAAATATGTATCAATGAGGGAAAATTGGAAGAAGTGGAGAGTTTTGAATATCTTGGATCACTACTAACTAATAATGGAGATCTTATCTTATATCATTCCCATGGTGTTAAATGTTACATAGGGCTCGCAAGGTAGTTCGTCAATTTTTCCTGTCTTCAGCGAGTCTTTCAACCTCCTCAAGGGATTTTATGCCTGTTAATTTGGTCTCTCTTAACACAGTCTGCTTCTTTTTCTTTGACCTGTTGTGTTCCACTTGATAGCTTGTTTTGGGATTCTCTGATCATTTCTTCTCATCAAGTGACCAACATATGTCCATCTCCTTTTTCTGATCACCTATGAGACTGGTTATTGTTCAGTCAACTGTCTTATCTCTGCACTGTTCTTGAATTCGTTCCACTTGATGCCGAGTATTTTCCTTAGGCATTTGTTTTCAAAAGAGTCTAATTTCTTGTCTATTTCTTTAGTTGTTTTCCAGCTTTCGCATGCATAAATGAGGGTGGATAGTACATTTGAACTAAATAGTCTTAACTTGGTTTTTGTGCTTATAACTTTTGAATTCCATATGTTCTCAAGATTCTTGAAGATCAATGCTGCTTTTGCAATTCTAATTCTATATATGGAGATACAATGAGGGAAATTAAAAGGAGGACATCTATCGCCTTCAGAAAGTAAAACAACTAAAGAATATGTGGAGAGGAACAGACAGAACTACAAAAATAAGATTTTTAAGGGCATGCATCTTTCCCATCAGAAAGATCTCTACTTATGCGTCACTGATTACACCAAGGCATTCGACAAGGTGAAACATAATGAAATTATTAAAATGCTTGAAGACATCAATATAGACGGCAAAGACCTGAGGATTGTAAAACATCTATACTGGCAGCAAGAAGCAGCAATGAGTTGAAAATAGAAATGGAAAATATCAACCTATAAAACAAGGGGTGCGACAAGGATGTGTACTATCTCCAGAACTTTTTTCTCTGTACAACGAGAATATTCTAAGAACAATCATCACAGAACCAGGCATAAAAATTAGAGGATACAATATTAACAACCTTCGGTATGCTGACACAGTACTAATAGCTGAGAACCGACAAGACCTGCAAAATCTCTTGGATAAAGTCGTCAAAGAAAGTGAACAGAAAGGCCTACTTTGAACATCAAAAGGACAGAGACTATGGTTATATCTAAGAAACAGAATCCACCAGCATGCAGTATAAAATTAAATGGAACTATTCTAAAGCAGGTGCAGAAATTCAAATACCTTGGAGCAGTAATAACTTCAGATGTGAAATGCAGAACAGAAATTAGGTACAGAATAGGCCAAGGAAAGACTGCATTTCAGAGAATGAGAAACATATTAGCCAACGCATCCTTATCAATGAATGTTAGAAAACGAGTCCTAAAATGCTATACTGAACCTATCTTGTTATATGGAAGTGAATCATGGACAATAGGCAAGTCTGCACAAAAATCATTGGAAGCAGAAGAAATGTGGTTTATTAGAAGAATGTTGCAAATCCCCTGGACAGCAAAAATAACTAATGAAGAATGTATGAGAAGAACTGAAGAGACAAAAAAACTTGTCAAAAAGATAAGAGAGAGACAATGTACTTTCATAGGACATGCAATGAGAAGAGGGAGCATTGAAAATATTATAACAACAGGAAAAATAAAAGGAAGAAGATCAAGAGGAAGACCAAGAGAAACGATACTGGACAGTCTGACGGGATGGTGTGAGAGGAGATCACTAACTGAGCTGATGGCCTGTATGAAGGATCGTGTAATCTGGAGAAGCATAATAGCCAACGCCAGTCGGCACAGCACCTGATGATGATGATGATGATGCTGATGCTATCTTTCCTATCGCAACATATGCCTGTGAGACCTGGACACTTAAAACAGCTAAGAAACACATAAATGTCTTTGAGTGTAAATGCTACAGAAGAGTTCTTCAGATATCATGGACACGAAAAAGAACAAATATATCCATACTACAAGAACTTAATATTGAAGAAGGCTGGCTAGTAAAAAGGATTTAAAAGAGAAAATTTAAATATTTTGAACACATTGAATGTCATGATAATCTAGTAGAGACCATCTTGGAAGGGTACATAATGGGAAAAAGAAAGAGAGGAAGACCAAAGCGAAGATGGCTGCAAGACATTGTTGATGAGCTGCAAATGGATGCATCAACAGAAGTGAGAGGCCTCCAGGAGTGCTGTTGGGGAGGCAAAGTTCCGCAAGGGACATGCAAATAAATGAATGAATGAGGCTGCTAGAGAAGGTGAGCAGGAGGGGAAGAAGGGAAGCTGGGAGATAACGTGAAACTGATGAATGAAGAACTGTAGCGAAATGCGCGGGGATAAGACAACAGAGTAGAGTATAAATAGCAGAAAATTGGTGGAAATTTAAAGAAGTTTAAAGGAAGCTAATTATATTGTTAATTTCAGCTGGGTGGAGACAGCCATTCTGGAAAATAAGGCACTGTTTTAGAGTCTTCCGAGATCATACATCAGAAGAACAGGAGCAGATTGCACTAACAGAGACGTCCTGTTTTCCCCTGTGGTTTCTTTGGCAAAAGTGTTTTTCCACAGCGATCCATGCCAATTTGGAAATATCATTAAGATGTTGATGAAAATTATCTCCTAAGTGTAAACCAGTCTCCCCATTATACTTTATATTGCATTGTTTGCACATAATGGCATAAATAACACTGTGTGAAGCCCCCATGAACTGATAATGTGGACTTAGGGAAGGAGATATTGCTAGTTTCAAGAACAAACGAGCGAGTGTTGCATCTAGGACATCTGCAATGTCTGGTACCATGAAAAGTGTCCTCCGTCTTAAGGTAACTTCTAACTAATAGGTCCCTGAGGTTTTTGACCCATCTGTAGGCCACCATTGTGGGTTCCCCAAAGAGTTCACATGTATCAGGCTTGGTCTGGAGGAGATGGAGATGGTCAAACAGTATGTTCTTAACTGCCAAACTATGGGGGTGGTGTGTGAGTACCAGTTTGACTCTGTCCGAGCTACAGGGCGGTTTAGGAGTGATGGCCTGTTGCCACAATGTATGACTGATGCAATTCCAAAACGACGTGAGAACATGTTCTGGATAACTGTGTTAGTGGAAGAAATCTAACATCCTGTGAGCTTCATCATGGAAATTGCCATCCTCAGTACACAAATGTCATAACCTAAGAAACTGGGAAAAGGGAATAGAGTCCTTACACGATCTGGGGTGGGAAGAGGAGTACAAGAGATAGCTGTGAGAGTCTGTAGGTTTATAGACTAGTTGACTAGTTTATAGACCAATTGATCAGTTCTCACTCCTTCAGGATGTCCACTGTTTCCATCATTGACTACACTTGAAATTCCATTTCCAAGACGTAGCCCAGCTTTCATCATCCCAATCTGCTTCTGATGATGACCCTTTCTCTCGCTTCTCAAAACAACTATCCACCTGGACACCTTCTGCAGGAGCGTCTCATTCCTTGGACCTCTACATTGATCACACTCTCCATGAAATCCGCAAGCTTCGCCTTCCCCGTGTATGACACTCTAACCTAACCCCTGGGGTGCATCGCACACATTCACAACTCCAGCGTAGACGAAACATCGTGATCAAGGGTGCAGACAAGGGAGGGGCCATTGCTTGTTGAAAGAAAGAACTGTATATCCAAGAGGGCATGAACTAGCTGAGCAACACTAAATTCTATGCCTCTCCCCCTCAAGATCCAACTCTGGCCAACAATCACCAGGTTCGTGTCCTAGTACACATATATCCCTCATGATCAGGGACTTAAGGCTGTTGAGTTCTTTCTGAACAAAAGACACTATCCCTCTATTCCTGTGTCTACTATTCTGTGTGTTATGCAACTTGAAATGGAATTTCAAGTGTAGTCTACGATGGAAACAGTGGACATCTGAAGAAGTGAGAACTAGTCAACTGGTCTATAAACCTACAGACTCTCACAGCTATCTCTTGTACTCTTCCTCGCACTCAAGATAGTGTAAGGACTCTATTCCCTTCTCCAAGTTTCTTAGGTTATGACATTTGTGTACTGAGAATGGCAATTTCCATGATGAAGCTCACAGGATGTTAGATTTTTTCAACCAACACAGTTATCCAGAACATGTTCTCACGTCATTTTGGAATTGCATCAGTCATACATTGTGGCAACAGGCCATCATTCCTAAACCGCCCTGTAGCTCGGACACACCACCCTCATAGTTTGGCAGTTAAAAACATACTGTTTTGCCATCTCCATCTCCTCCAGACTAAGCCCGATACATGTGAACTCTTTGGGGAACCCCCATTGGTGGCCTACAGATGGGACAAAAACCTCAGGGACCTATTAGTTAGAAGTTTCCTTAAGACGGAGGACACTTTTCATGGTACCAGACATTGCAGGTGTCCTAGATGCAGCACTTGCTCGTTGTTGAGGCTAGCCAGATCTCCTTCACTAAGTCCACATTATCAGTTCAGGGGGGCTTCACGCGGTGTTATTTATGCCATTATGTGCAAATGATGCGATATGAAGTATAAGGGGAAACCAGTTTACACTTAGGAGACCGTTTTTGTCAACATTTTAACAATATTCCCAAGAGGGCATGGACTTCTTTTGCCAAAGAAACCACAGTGGAAAACAGGACATCTCTGTTAGTGCAATCTGCTCCTGTTCTTCTGATGTACGATCTCAGAAGGCTCTAAAACAATGCCTTATTTTTTCAGATGGATATCTCCACCCAGCTGGAATTAAAAATATTCGCTACAGTATATTCATCAGTTTCACGTTATTTCCCAGCTTCCCTTCTTCCCCTCCCGCCCACCTTCTCTAGCAGCCTAGAGGTATTTAATGCCTCCTGATTCTTTCCTACGTTCCCCCCCCCCAAAAAAAAAGTATTCTTCTCTCCCTTTCACCACCGCTAACATCCGATTGGTTCAATCTGTTTTCCTTTGTGGTTTTCCAGTCTCATCTTTAGGGAACATTCTGTTGCATTGTGTACAAGGAGGGATGCCACAAAGCTGAGTTTTTCATTTTTATTCTTCTTCTTTTGTTATATGTTCTGTTGTTTTTGTATGTAATCCTTGAAAAAGGCTCACACTAAAATACTGGATGTTGTACGTTTTTTATTATTTGTGTTTTTTCTCACTCCCTCTATCACTTTGTAAAACTGTACCATACACTTCTATCTACCTAACAACTGATACGTCTACCACTACAGTTGTAACAATTGATATGTCTGAACTATACAGTTGTAATGTGTGATATGTCTATTTCTACAGTTGCAACAGCTGATATGTAACTCCACAGCTATAACAACTGTTATGTCTAACTCTCTCTCTCTCTCTGAACCTTAAGTGCCCAGGGCACATGGGGCTTCCGCAAGGGTTTTCCACAAATGCCTGTCTTTCGCCTTTTTTTCTGCTCTTGCCCAGGTGAGCCCTCTATTGCTCAACATCCTTTCTGTTGTTCTTCTCCATGTCTCTTTTGGTCTACCCTTACTTCTGCTCCCCTGTGGTGTCCATCTTAGATGTCTAACTCTACAGTTGTAAAAACTGATGTCTAACTCTTAGTTGTAACAAATGATACATCTACTTCTACAGTTATAACAACTGTTATGTCTATTTTTACAACAGTAATGTTGATATGTTTACCACTAAAGCTGTAATAGCTTCATTATATCAACCTCTACAGCCATAAAAATTGACATGTCTACTTCAACTGCTGTAACAGCCATTGTGTCTACTGCTACAATTGTAATATCTACCTTTACAGCTGTAACAGCCATTATGTCAATCTCTGCAACTGTAACAATTGACATGCCTACCTTTACAGCTGTAACAAATGTAATGTCTACTAATACAGCTCTAACACCTGATGGCTACCAATACAGTTCTAACACCTGTAATGTCTACCTCTATAGCTGTAACAACTGACTTGTCCATTTCCACAGCTGTAACAGCTGTTATATCTACCTCCACAGCTATAACAATTGATATATTTACAGATCTAACAGCTGCTATGTTTACCTCTATGTCTGTAACAGCTTTCACATCCATCTCTACATCCCTAACATCTGTCATGTTGCCACTATATCGCTAAAATCTGTCATGTTGCCACTACAGCATTAACACCTTGTCCTCCACATAAGGGATGAAACTGTGATAAAATAATTAAAAGGTTTTGCTCTAGTAATGTCCCCTGTTTTGCCAGACCAATCAGAATACTGACAGGTCACGTGAGTGCCTCTGAGTGGTTGAAGGAGAACAATAAAAGTAGATAGAGGTGTATGGTGTAGTTTTACAAAGTGGCAGAGGGAGTGAGTAAAGTGAGAAAAAAATGAATAGAAAGGCTGAAGGAGAAAACTGACAGTTCAGTCCGACCAAAACTAGAAGAATCTTATTGTGAAATTTTTGTCAGCACTGTGCTTGTAATTTGGAATATGGCTTGACTGCTTTAGTTGGTAGGTTGCCTGTCCTTTTAAGGACATGGAAGGGAACCAGATGTTTGATGTCTTCATATGAATAGTGTGAGTTCTGAGGAGTTTCTTTGACTGAGGTTATGTTTGGTTTTTTGTACGTTTGCTCGGTAGTTCCATATGGCTGAAGCAGTTTCTTAACATACATCATTCACATCATCTCATGGTTCTTTCCCATATTAAAGACTGTTGAATTCAGATGTACGCATCTTGTGTCCTGACTTGTGAACTCTGTTGACTGGCTGTCAAGTTTCGCTACCGTCATGTTTCTCATGCTATTTGGGTAACTGTTGGCCTGTGTTAGATGTGATATTCCTAGGCGTGATACAGTGTTTGCACTGTGAGTAGCCACGTAAACATTGTTTACCTTGTTGGTACAGATTCATATCATTGAGTACACAAACATAATAACAGCTGACACATACATCAATATATTAGTGCCATATATCCAAAACTGACAGGTCTATGTCTAAGTGTGTCATATATCAGGCACATTTAATACACAGTCACCTATATCACACAGCAGTCACACACAATAATGTAACTTACAACCAACACAGCTTGCTCTGTAAGTGATACATCTCTCAGGTGTATAAGTCTGTCTTCTGTCACCGTATACAGTTGGACCATTTTTCGTTTCAGAGCCACGCAGATCTGTTTCATGTCCAAAAAAATATCAGTGTTAGTTGAAGTGTTTTCAGCCAAACATTATGTGCAGCTGTCAAACTCTTGAGCATCTAGACAAATCTGTACATGTGAAAATATCAGTGTTAGTTGAAGTGTTTTCAGCCAAACATTATGTGCAGCTGTCAAACTCTTGAGCATCTAGACAAATCTGTACATGTGAAAATATCAGTGTTAGTTGAAGTGTTTTCAGCCAAACATTATGTGCAGCTGTCAAACTCTTGAGCATCTAGACAAATCTGTACATGTGAAAATATCAGTGTTAGTTGAAGTGTTTTCAGCCAAACATTATGTGCAGCTGTCAAACTCTTGAGCATCTAGACAAATCTGTACATGTGAAAATATCAGTGTTAGTTGAAGTGTTTTCAGCCAAACATTATGTGCAGCTGTCAAACTCTTGAGCATCTAGACAAATCTGTACATGTGAAAATATCAGTGTTAGTTGAAGTGTTTTCAGCCAAACATTATGTGCAGCTGTCAAACTCTTGAGCATCTAGACAAATCTGTACATGTGAAAATATCAGTGTTAGCTGAAGTGTTTTCAGCCAAACATTATGTGCAGCTGTCAAACTCTTGAACATCTAGACAAATCTGTACATGTGAAAATATCAGTGTTAGCTGAAGTGTTTTCAGCCAAACATTATGTGCAGCTGTCAAACTCTTGAACATCTAGACAAATCTGTACATGTGAAAATATCAGTGTTAGCTGAAGTGTTTTCAGCCAAACATTATGTGCAGCTGTCAAACTCTTGAGCATCTAGACAAATCTGTACATGTGAAAATATCAAAACCTGTAGGGCATCATGTCATGTGCAGATATGGGAAAAAAATTAGAATTTATTGAACATGCGGTAAATTGTGTAAATGTAAAGAAAAAAAATATCTCGTGAACATCTACTCCAGTGTACCCATCAAAATCCTAGGATCCACTCCAGTGTACCTATCAAAATCCTAGGATCCACTCCAGTGTACCCATCAAAATCCCAGGATCTACTCCAGTGTATCCATCAAAATCCTAGGATCCACTCCAGTGTATCCATCAAAATCCTAGGATCCACTCCAGTGTACCCATCAAAATCCCAGGATCCACTCCAGTGTACCCATCAAAATCCCAGGATCTATTCCAGTGCACCAATCAAAATCCCAGGATCTACTCCAGTGTACCCATCAAAATTCCAGGTTCCACTCCAGTGTACCCATCAAAATCTACTCCAGCATAACCATCAAAATCCCAGGATCTACTCCAGTGTGTCCATCAAAATCCCAGGATCTACTCCAATGTACCCATCAAAATCTCAGGATCCACTCCAGTATACCCATCAAAATCCCAGGATCTACTGCAGTGTACCCATCAAAATCCCAGGATCTGTTAACCAAATGGTCAAATTAAATATATGTGAAAATATCAATATCTCCTAAAAATATGATCAAATGAATACATGAGAAAATATTAGGAAATGTTAAACATATGGTGGAGTGTATATGTGTAAATATGGGGAAATGCTAAACATGTGGCTGAATGTCTATGTGAAAATATCAGGATGCTCTTTGGCAAAGTTAGAAGAAAACTGAGCAAATTAGAGTACCAACAAATCACTCGAAAAATAAGAAAACTTCCTGAAAGAGTAGCAGCAAATACAAAACATGTACTTCTAAACTGGCTGGGTGTATAACGAAACAAAGATTATTATGAATTTTTTTTTTCGGCCTTGTAATAGTGACAGAGAGAAGATGAACAATAAATTGATTATAGTTAAACAAAGATTACATGACACATCCTACATATGACACAAAAAGAAAAGATGAAAAACTTGTACCTCCACACTGAATGGATTTGTCCTGACTGGGTTCTCATTGATGCAGAAACACGTGACACCTTTCACCTTTGCCCCGGTCACGATTGGCTGCTCTCACATAAACACAAACACAAGAAAAAACATTCACCAACAAAAATAAACACCAGAAACAAAAAAGACAGTGAGCTATTCTGAGCTTGATACTGTAGCACAACCTCATCCATCCATCCCTTTCAAAAATTAATTTCTAGAACTTTGCTCTGAAACTTCTGGCACGGCTTCTGACTAACAGAGCCATTTGTGTTACACACTGCAATGTTGTATGAATCAATAACTTTATTTTCTGCAAAATTATGGCCATACATTATCTCCCTTTAAGTCAGTTCTCTCTCTTTCTCTCAACCTTAAGTGCCCAAGGCACATGGGGTTTCCACAAATGCCAGTCTGTCATCGTTTTTTGACACTCTTGCCCAGGTGAGCCCTCTATTGCTCATCATCCTCTCTGTTGTTCTTCTCCATGTCTCCTCTGGTCTACCTTTACTTCTGTTCTCCTGTGGTGTCTATCTAAGTGCTATTTTTGGTAGTGAGTTCTCAGTCACCCAAAGCACATGTCCCAAGCATTGCCAGCGTCTTTCCTCAATAATTTCTGTCAGCAGCTTCATCTGCATTTCTGTCAACAAGACGTTATTTCTTATGGTGTTTGGCCAAAATGTTCTTTTAATCCTTGGCAAACATTTAGTCTAGAATCTGCTCATTTCTACTGACTATTAATGTTTTATTCTCCAGTATTTTTCAAATTCTAATAAAGGTCATCCTGCATTTTCCTCAAAGTGTTTTTTTTTTTGTTGTTGTTCATTCCTCTTTTCTGTTTCATTTAAATTATGAACCAACAAATATCCACAGAATGGATTTACACACACACAGACTTTAGCACATCCATGAAATTATCCTATGAGTTTATATCAGTTAAAACAAACATTTAGCTACAACACTGCTGAAATCCGACATTTAACTACAATGTGTCCATCAAAATCCCAGGATCTACTCCAATGTACCCATCAAAATCTCAGGATCCACTCCAGTATACCCATCAAAATCCCAGGATCTACTGCAGTGTACCCATCAAAATCCCAGGATCTGTTAACCAAATGGTCAAATTAAATATATGTGAAAATATCAATATCTCCTAAAAATATGATCAAATGAATACATGAGAAAATATTAGGAAATGTTAAACATATGGTGGAGTGTATATGTGTAAATATGGGGAAATGCTAAACATGTGGCTGAATGTCTATGTGAAAATATCAGGATGCTCTTTGGCAAAGTTAGAAGAAAACTGAGCAAATTAGAGTACCAACAAATCACTCGAAAAATAAGAAAACTTCCTGAAAGAGTAGCAGCAAATACAAAACATGTACTTCTAAACTGGCTGGGTGTATAACGAAACAAAGATTATTATGAATTTTTTTTTTCGGCCTTGTAATAGTGACAGAGAGAAGATGAACAATAAATTGATTATAGTTAAACAAAGATTACATGACACATCCTACATATGACACAAAAAAGAAAAGATGAAAAACTTGTACCTCCACACTGAATGGATTTGTCCTGACTGGGTTCTCATTGATGCAGAAACACGTGACACCTTTCACCTTTGCCCCGGTCACGATTGGCTGCTCTCACATAAACACAAACACAAGAAAAAACATTCACCAACAAAAATAAACACCAGAAACAAAAAAGACAGTGAGCTATTCTGAGCTTGATACTGTAGCACAACCTCATCCATCCATCCCTTTCAAAAATTAATTTCTAGAACTTTGCTCTGAAACTTCTGGCACGGCTTCTGACTAACAGAGCCATTTGTGTTACACACTGCAATGTTGTATGAATCAATAACTTTATTTTCTGCAAAATTATGGCCATACATTATCTCCCTTTAAGTCAGTTCTCTCTCTTTCTCTCAACCTTAAGTGCCCAAGGCACATGGGGTTTCCACAAATGCCAGTCTGTCATCGTTTTTTGACACTCTTGCCCAGGTGAGCCCTCTATTGCTCATCATCCTCTCTGTTGTTCTTCTCCATGTCTCCTCTGGTCTACCTTTACTTCTGTTCTCCTGTGGTGTCTATCTAAGTGCTATTTTTGGTAGTGAGTTCTCAGTCACCCAAAGCACATGTCCCAAGCATTGCCAGCGTCTTTCCTCAATAATTTCTGTCAGCAGCTTCATCTGCATTTCTGTCAACAAGACGTTATTTCTTATGGTGTTTGGCCAAAATGTTCTTTTAATCCTTGGCAAACATTTAGTCTAGAATCTGCTCATTTCTACTGACTATTAATGTTTTATTCTCCAGTATTTTTCAAATTCTAATAAAGGTCATCCTGCATTTTCCTCAAAGTGTTTTTTTTTTTGTTGTTGTTCATTCCTCTTTTCTGTTTCATTTAAATTATGAACCAACAAATATCCACAGAATGGATTTACACACACACAGACTTTAGCACATCCATGAAATTATCCTATGAGTTTATATCAGTTAAAAACAAACATTTAGCTACAACACTGCTGAAATCCGACATTTAACTACAATGTTATAGTTCTCTCTATATATGAAAGTTTCCTTCTTTCTTTGTCCACTACACAATGAAAATCTTTGGATGAATCTCCATCAGATTTTACTGACTGAAAAAGACTTTCATCAATGTTGAGACCCACAATTCTGGCTCTGTGATGCACAAAAGATGGATTTATATTCTCAATCAAGTCATAAAAAGGAGATCATTGTGACTTCTTATTCTGTACTTTGCTTGACAATAACAGATTTCTATAATACACCATTCAGTGCAAAAACAAAGATTTAATTTATTGAAAAGGCACAATACAATGAATTGATCTAATGTAGCAGTCCAGTCTCTTTGCTAAAGTATATCAAGCAAAATGTTTCTTTAGCCTTGCAAGTATATCTAGCAAATGCTACAGGGCAATGAAATTTTCTAAGTGTTGAGACTAGTGAACATTCAAGGATAATGAAGTGTTCTAAGTGAAAACATTAATGAATGTTCCAAAGAAAAATTACTGAAATAGCAAACTGATTGCATCAGCAAAGTGAACACAATCTATTTTGTCAAAAACAACACTAGCAAACTGACTGCACTAGCAAACTAACTACACTACCAAACTAACTTCACTAGAAAACTGACCACAACCTGTTTTGTCAAAAATTATACTAGCAAATTGACTGCACCAGCAAACTGACCACAATCTGTTTTGTCAAAAAACTACACCAGCAAACTGAATACAATCTGTTTTGTTAAAAACTACACTAGCAAACTGAATACAATCTGTTTTGTTAAAAACTACACTAGCAAACTGAATACAATCTGTTTTGTTAAAAAACACTAGCAAACTGAATACAATCTGTTTTGTTAAAAACTACACCAGCAAATTGAATACAATCTGTTTTGTTAAAAACTACACCAGCAAACTGAATACAATCTGTTTTGTTAAAAACTACACTAGCAAACTGAATACAATCTGTTTTGTTAAAAACTACACCAGCAAACTGAATACAATCTGTTTTGTTAAAAACTACACTAGCAAACTGAATACAATCTGTTTTGTTAAAAACTACACTAGCAAACTGAATACAATCTGTTTTGTCAAAAACTACACCAGCAAACTGAATACAATCTGTTTTGTTAAAAACTACACTAGCAAACTGAATACAATCTGTTTTGTTAAAAACTACACTAGCAAACTGAATACAATCTGTTTTGTTAAAAACTACACTAGCAAACTGAATACAATCTGTTTTGTCAAAAACTACACTAGTAAACTGAATACAATCTGTTTTGTCAAAAACTACACTAGCAAACTGACCACAATCTGTTTTGTTAAAAACTACACCAGCAAACTGACCACAATCTGTTTTGTTAAAAACTACACTAGCAAACTGACCACAATCTGTTTTGTTAAAAACTACACCAGCAAACTGACCACAATCTGTTTTGTTAAAAACTACACCAGCAAACTGACCACAATCTGTTTTGTTAAAAACTACACTGGCAAACTGACTACACTAGAAAACTGACTGAACACGCAAATTGACCACAATCTGTTTTGTCAAAAACTACACTAGCAAACTGACTGCACTAGCATATGGACAGCACTATCAAACTGACCATATGTTTTGTCAAAAATTATACTACCAAACTGACCACAATCTGTTTTGTTAAAAACTACACTAGCAAACTGACTTCACTAGCAAACTGACTGCACTAACAAACTAACTACACAAGCAAACTGCTTACACTAGGAAACTGACTACACCAGCAAACTGACAATACTAACAAACTGAAAACAATCTGTTTTGTCAAAAGCTACACTAGCAAACTGACTGCACTAACAAACTGACCACAATCTGTTTTGTCAAAATTTACACTAGCAAAATGACTACACTAGAATACTGACTGCACTATCAAATTGACTGCACTATCAAACTGACCACAATCTGTTTTGTCAAAAACTACACTAACAAACTGAATACACTAACAAACTGAGCACAATATATTCTGTATCTCCATTAGTAAACTGACTACACACGCAAACTAACCACAGTCTATTTTGTCAAAAATTACACTAGCAAACTTACCATAATCTTTTTTGTCAAAAACCACACTACTATACTCAGTACATTATCAAACTGACTACACTATCAAATTGATTACACTAGCAAACTGACTGCAAAAGTAAACTGATCACAATGTGTTTTGTCAAAAAATACATTAGCAAACTGACAACACTAGCAAATTGACTGCACTATCAAACTGACTGCACTAGCAAACTGAAAACAATCTGTTTTGTCAAAACCTACACGAGCAAATGGGCTATACTAGCAAACTGACTGCACCATCAAATTGACAGCACTAGCAAACTGACTGCACCATCAAACTGACAGCACTAGCAAACTGACTGCACCATCAAATTGACAGCACTAGCAAACTGACTGCACTAACAAACTGAGAGCACTAGCAAACTGACTGCACTAACAAACTGACCACAATCTGTTTTGTCAAAATCTAAACTAGCAAACTGATTGCACTAACGAACTGATCACAATCTGTTTTGTCAAAAACTACACTTGCACAGTGACTGCAATAGCAAACTCACTGCACTAAGAAACTGACCACAATATGTTTTTACAAAAACTACACTAGAAACTGACTACATTCGCAAACTGATCATAATCTGTTTTGTCAAAAACTACACTAACAAACTGACTACACTAGCAAACTGACTACACTAACAAACTAACTACAATCTGTTTCGTCAAAAATTACACTGGCAAACTGACTGCATTAGCAAACTAACTACAATCTGTTTTGTCAAAAATTGCACTGGCAAATTGACTGCACTAGCAAACTAACTACAATCTGTTTTGTCAAAAATTACACTGGCAAACTGACTACACTAGCAAACTGACTGCACTAGCAAACTGACGGAACATGCAAACTGACTGCACTAGCAAACTGACTGCACTAGCAAACTGACGGAACATGCAAACTGACTGCACTAGCAAACCGACTACAATCTGTTTTGTCAAAAACTGACTACACTAGCAAACTGACTACAATCTGTTTTGTCAAAAACTGACTACACTAGCAAACTGACTACAATCTGTTTTGTCAAAAACTGACTACACTAGCAAACTGACTGCAAATGGAACCTCATACTGATATTTTTGTATGCAAGTGTCATCTCATTCTACACCCCACTTACCTGGACAACACTGAGTGCACTGACTAGTGTGCAATAAAACTGACAATTCATAAAGCAAATCCAAACACATGAGAGATTATATTAAGTGTTTACCTAATTATTTCCAGTTACTGTAAGATGTCACCCAGCTTAACTCAACTTTTCCACAGTCATAAGAGGTACTGTTAAGATGTCACCCAGCTTAACCCAACTTTTCCACAGTCATAAGAGGTACTGTTAAGATGTCACCCAGCTTAACCCAACTTTTCCACAGTCATAAAAGGTACTGTTAAAATGTCACCCAGCTTAACCCAACTTTTCCACAGTCATAAGTACTATGTGTTAACATTAACATTTTTTTTTTCAGTCATTATAATTTCATTCCATAAGTCTTACCACAGCCCATCTCTCTGTTCTGTTACCTAAGTCAAAGGTATCACAGCCCATCTCTCTGTTTTGTTACCTAAGTCAAGGTATCACAGCCCATCTCTCTGTTTTGTTACCTAAGTCAAGGTATCACAGCCCATCTCTCTGTTTTGTTACCTAAGTCAAGGTATCACAGTCCATCTCTCTGTTTTGTTACCTAAGTCAAGGTATCACAGCCCATCTCTCTGTTTTGTTACCTAAGTCAAGGTATCACAGCCCATCTCTCTGTTTTGTTACCTAAGTCAAGGTATCACAGCCCATCTCTCTGTTTTGTTACCTAAGTCAAGGTATTACAGCCCATCTCTCTGTTTTGTTACCTAAGTCAAAGGTATCACAGCCCATCTCTCTGTTTTGTTACCTAAGTCAAGGTATCACAGCCCATCTCTCTGTTTTGTTACCTAAGTCAAGGTATCACAGCCCATCTCTCTGTTTTGTTACCTAAGTCAAGGTATCACAGCCCATCTCTCTGTTTTGTTACCTAAGTCAAGGTATCACAGCCCATCTCTCTGTTTTGTTACCTAAGTCAAGGTATCACAGCCCATCTCTCTGTTTCGTTACCTAAGTCAAGGTATCACAGCCCATCTCTCTGTTTTGTTACCTAAGTCAAGGTATCACAGCCCATCTCTCTGTTTTGTTACCTAAGTCAAGGTATCACAGCCCATCTCTCTGTTTTGTTACCTAAGTCAAGGTATCACAGCCCATCTCTCTGTTTTGTTACCTAAGTCCCTTGACTTATGCCAAATGTGTTTCAGGGGACCACTTGCTATGTATGTACCATTTGTCCTTGTCCAATAGTACACAAGATAGTTATGTCTGTGAAAGATTTACTGTCTTAGATAATCAGGCTAAGATAAAGCTGTTAAGTCAGAGACTCACTGATAAGTTATAAGACTAGCTTGACTATCTTGAGCTGAGTCCAATTTACCTTTATATGAACAGGTCAAGTCTGAGTCAACAGACTCAAATCTACAAGTCTGCATTATCTACAACCATTTAGTTTTTGTTAATAAAGCTTACACACAGCTACAATATTACTGTTCATATGAATTAAACCTGACAATATTTACTACGTCATAGTTAATATTAACTAACATTGGTATGAAGCTACAGTGTTATTATCCATATGAACTAAAATTGATATGTAGCTACAATGTTATTATTTCTTACTTTCTTGATGAAATATCTATTGGTATCTACTAAAATCATCTTTGCTATTTTAAATTGTGATCTGATTAATAATTTACTTTGCCAATAAGGGCTGTAATTCAGGTTGTACTAGTCATAAGCAATCACAACACACTAGCAAAATCATGAGAGACAATCTGGCCGGCTACCAACCTCCAAGTCAAACATATTGAGTAAGGTCAAGGTTGCATCACACAGCACCATGATACGATTCAGTGCTGAAGCTGCTCTCAGCTGTACAACAGGTTTTTTCTGAAAGAAAAAAAATTCTTTGTGCAACTTCATCTTCATAAATGAGAAGTCCACATGTGCAGTTTCATCTTCATAAATGACAAGTCCACACGTGCAGCTTCATCTTCATAAATGAGAAGTCCACACATCAGTTCTCAATAAGTCTTAGCCAGTTGCAGACAGACATAACAAAATTAATGTCATTATGTACCACTCAATTCAAATTATGACTGAACTAGACAATGATGAGTAACAAAAGAAAATATGTCTTCCCATCATCCATCCATCCACATTCATGGTGGGTGATTAGTTAGTACACCTTGCATGGGAGCAACAAATTCTCACAGTCTGCAGCCAGCACTTGTACTGTGCCCCATCCGTGCTGCATGCAACTCATTTCTGCTTATACACTTCTCCACCAGGTGGCCTTTGATTGACCCTCTTTCTTTTTTTCTCTTGGATGTCCACCACATGGCTATTCTAGTGATAATGCTGGGCTCCCTCTGGAGCACATGACCAATCCATTTCCAGTGTTCTTTTTTTTTACTTTTTGCTATTATAGCACTCATGTTGTTTTGTTTACATTCAACAAGCAGGTCTCTATTATTTATTGTGTGGCCATTAAATATTCAAAGTCTTTCTGAGGTAAATTGTGTGAAATGAGGAAAACCTGCCCACTTTCTTGCCAGCCATTCCCCAGCATAAAGCTGTATGGAAAAGTATGCCTTTACTTTACTGACAAACCTCACTAGACAAAACAGCTGGCAAGATAGGGCAGAAATGTTTAACTGCACAGGTAAAAATATCATTGTATTTTTCATCAAATATGTATGGCTGCATATATAAAAAATATATGGATTGTTTATGTTCATATTTATAACTGCATATATTAATAAATAAATAATATATGCTATATTCATTTGTATACATAATAAAAATAAATTAAAATAATAATTATTCCTGTCATCATTTATAACTGCTTATATAAAAAAAGTCATTTCTGATACCCAAGCACAACCATAGCCAACCAAGGCCCTGTTCCATGTTTTCACTGGTTTTCTCTAGTGAAAGACTCAGCCTGACTAATGGGCCCAGGATTGTCACAGTCCCCTTGACAGTTGGTCCTGCACTCTTCCTTCTTTTTAGCTACATTCAGAAACTGAAAATTACAGGGATTGTCACAGTCCCCTTGACAGTGGGTCCTGCACTCTTCCTTCTTTTTAGCTACATTCAGAAACTGAAAATTACAGGGATTGTTACAGTCCCCTTGACAGTTGGCCCTGCACTCTTCCTTCTTTTTAGCTACATTCAGAAACTGAAAATTACAGGGATTGTTACAGTCCCCTTGACAGTGGGCCCTGCACTCTTCTGTTTTTTTTTTTTTAGCTGTGTTCAGGGAATGAAAATTACAGGGACTGTTACAGTTACTTTGACAGTGGGCTCTGAACTCTTTTTTTGTTGTTGTTACTTTCAGAGAATGAAAATTACAGGGACTGTCACAGTTACTTTGACAGTGGGCTCTGAACTCTTTTTTTGTTGTTGTTACTTTCAGAGAATGAAAATTACAGGGACTGTCACAGTTACTTTGACAGTGGGCTCTGAACTCTTTTTTTGTTGTTGTTACTTTCAGAGAATGAAAATTACAGGGACTGTCACAGTTACTTTGACAGTGGGCTCTGAACTCTTTTTTTGTTGTTACTTTCAGAGAATGAAAATTACAGGGACTGTCACAGTTACTTTGACAGTGGGCTCTGAACTCTTTTTTTGTTGTTGTTACTTTCAGAGAATGAAAATTACAGGGACTGTCACAGTTACTTTGACAGTGGGCTCTGAACTCTTTTTTTGTTGTTGTTACTTTCAGAGAATGAAAATTACAGGGACTGTCACAGTTACTTTGACAGTGGGCTCTGAACTCTTTTTTTGTTGTTGTTACTTTCAGAGAATGAAAATTACAGGGACTGTCACAGTTACTTTGACAGTGGACTCTGAACTCTTTTTTTGTTGTTGTTACTTTCAGAGAATGAAAATTACAGGGACTGTCACAGTTACTTTGACAGTGGGCTCTGAACTCTTTTTTTGTTGTTGTTACTTTCAGAGAATGAAAATTACAGGGACTGTCACAGTTACTTTGACAGTGGGCTCTGAACTCTTTTTTTGTTGTTGTTACTTTCAGAGAACGAAAATTACAGGGACTGTCACAGTTACTTTGACAGTGGGCTCTGAACTCTTTTTTTGTTGTTGTTACTTTCAGAGAACGAAAATTACAGGGACTGTTACAGTTACTTTGACAGTGGGCTCTGAACTCTTTTTTTGTTGTTACTTTCAGAGAATGAAAATTACAGGGACTGTCACAGTTACTTTGACAGTGGGCTCTGAACTCTTTTTTTGTTGTTGTTACTTTCAGAGAATGAAAATTACAGGGACTGTCACAGTTACTTTGACAGTGGGCTCTGAACTCTTTTTTTGTTGTTGTTACTTTCAGAGAATGAAAATTACAGGGACTGTCACAGTTACTTTGACAGTGGGCTCTGAACTCTTTTTTTGTTGTTACTTTCAGAGAATGAAAATTACAGGGACTGTCACAGTTACTTTGACAGTGGGCTCTGAACTCTTTTTTTGTTGTTGTTACTTTCAGAGAATGAAAATTACAGGGACTGTCACAGTTACTTTGACAGTGGGCTCTGAACTCTTTTTTTGTTGTTGTTACTTTCAGAGAATGAAAATTACAGGGATTGTCACAGTTCCCTTGACAGTGGGCTCTGAACTCTTTTTTTGTTGTTGTTACTTTCAGAGAATGAAAATTACAGGGATTGTCACAGTTCCCTTGACAGTGGGCTCTGAACTCTTTTTTTGTTGTTGTTACTTTCAGAGAATGAAAATTACAGGGACTGTCACAGTTCCCTTGACAGTGGGCTCTGAACTCTTTTTTTGTTGTTGTTACTTTCAGAGAATGAAAATTACAGGGACTGTCACAGTTACTTTGACAGTGGGCTCTGAACTCTTTTTTTGTTGTTGTTACTTTCAGAGAACGAAAATTACAGGGACTGTCACAGTTACTTTGACAGTGGGCTCTGAACTCTTTTTTTGTTGTTGTTACTTTCAGAGAACGAAAATTACAGGGACTGTTACAGTTACTTTGACAGTGGGCTCTGAACTCTTTTTTGTTGTTGTTACTTTCAGAGAATGAAAATTACAGGGACTGTCACAGTTACTTTGACAGTGGGCTCTGAACTCTTTTTTTGTTGTTGTTACTTTCAGAGAATGAAAATTACAGGGACTGTCACAGTTACTTTGACAGTGGGCTCTGAACTCTTTTTTTGTTGTTGTTACTTTCAGAGAATGAAAATTACAGGGACTGTCACAGTTACTTTGACAGTGGGCTCTGAACTCTTTTTTTGTTGTTGTTACTTTCAGAGAATGAAAATTACAGGGACTGTCACAGTTACTTTGACAGTGGGCTCTGAACTCTTTTTTTGTTGTTGTTACTTTCAGAGAATGAAAATTACAGGGACTGTCACAGTTACTTTGACAGTGGGCTCTGAACTTTTTTTGTTGTTGTTACTTTCAGAGAATGAAAATTACAGGGATTGTCACAGTTCCCTTGACAGTGGGCTCTGAACTCTTTTTTTGTTGTTGTTACTTTCAGAGAATGAAAATTACAGGGATTGTCACAGTTCCCTTGACAGTGGGCTCTGAACTCTTTTTTTGTTGTTGTTACTTTCAGAGAATGAAAATTACAGGGACTGTCACAGTTCCCTTGACAGTGGGCTCTGAACTCTTTTTTTGTTGTTGTTACTTTCAGAGAACGAAAATTACAGGGATTGTCACGGTCCCCTTGACAGAAGGCCCTGCACTCTTCCCTGTTTTTTAACTCCATTTCTTATATCTTATATCCTTCCCGTGCCGTTAAACATCACATAGGGCTCATATAGGTAAATCGCCAATTTTTCATGTCTTCTGCGAGTCTTTCAACCTCCTCAAGGCATTTTACACACTTATTATTATTGTTAATTTGGCCTCTCTTAACAATGTTCTCTTTAGAGTTTCACGCGGTCTGCCTCTTTTTCTCTGACCTGTTGTGTTCCACTTGATAGCTTGTTTTGGCATTCTCTGATCATTTCTTCTCATCAAGTGAACAACATATGTCCATCTCCTTTTCCTGATCACCCATGAGACTGGTTGTTGTTCAGTCATCTGTCTTATCTCTGCGTTGTTCTTGAATTCGTTCCACTTGATGCAGAGTATTTTCCTTAGGCATTTGTTTTCAAAAGAGTCTAATTTCTTGTCTATTTCTTTAGTTGTTTTCCAGCTTTCACATGCATAAATGAGGGTGGATATTACATTTGAATTGAATAGTCTTAACTTGGTTTCTGTGCTTATAGCTTTTGAATGCCATATGTTCTCAAAATTCTTGAAGATTGATGCTGCTTTTGCAATTCTGATTCTAACTTCCTTTTTAGTGTCACCATCCTGGTCTATGTAGCTGCCAAGGTATGCTAATTGACTGACTTCTTCAATATGTGTCCCTTCTATGTGTATTTTTCCATTTTTATTGAGAGGAATTTTCATTATTTTTGTTTTGTCCTTGTTAATTTCAAGTCCTATTTTGCTAGCCAGTGAAGACAGGCTATCTGTTTTTTCTTGTATGGGATTCACATTGTTACTGATAAGAGTTATGTCATCAGCAAAATCAAGATCTTCTAGCTGGGTCCCATGTACCCAGTCACTACCTGTGTTATCTGTGCACCATTTTTTCATTATTAAGTCTATTTTAATTCCAAAAAAGCAAAGGAGACTGTATACTTTTTTGTTTCATGCCTGTTTCAATCTGGAACCATTCACTCATCCCTTCTTCTGTCTTGACTGTACAAACATATCCACTGTACTAGTCCCAGTCCTTAATGATGTTGACAATTTTAGATGGTATTCCATATTTTAACTCCATTCAGAGACTGAAAATTACAGGGATTGACACAGTCCCCTTGACAGTGGGCCCTGTACTCTTCCCTGTGTTTTACCTACATTCATGGACTGAAAATTACAGGGATTGACACAGTCCCCTTGACAGTGGGCCCTGTACTCTTCCCTGTGTTTTACCTACATTCATGGACTGAAAATTATAGAGATTGACACAGTCCCCTTGACAGTGGGCCCTGTACTCTTCCCTGTGTTTTACCTACATTCATGGACTGAAAATTACAGCTGCTGTAAACTTTTCCCAGACCAACATGACATTGTACCTCAACATCTTCACCACAACAACTGCACCCAGACCAACATGACATTGTACCTCAACATCTTCACCACAACAACTGCACCCAGACCAACATGACATTGTACCTCAACATCTTCACCACAACAACTGCACCCAGACCAACATGACATTGTACCTCAACATCTTCACCACAACAACTGCACCCAGACCAACATGACATTGTACCTCAACATCTTCACCACAACAACTGCACCCAGACCAACATGACATTGTACCTCAACATCTTCACCACAACAACTGCAAAGAGTATAATGCTTACCATTCCAGGGAGACAGAAGAACAACGTAAAAATATCTGCACACTATTCATGTTTATATTCATAAACAAAAATGTGTAGGGATCATTTCTGTCATCATTTATAAGTGTAATTAAAAAAAAATAATATATGGATTGTTTGTGTAAATCTGCAGGAAAACGTAGTTATGTGTAGTGTGATTTTTTATGTTACATGTATTAGCGTACCTGCTGTGGATCTTGGACACCACTGTGAGTTCTGCCATGATCTCTGCTGAGACGAATATTATGTCATGTTCTCTTGTTTGTTTTGTGGAGCATATTCGGAGTAATTTCTGTGAAAGCAGTGTGGTCAGCAGCCTTTAAATCATCGCTGAAAGAATATCAGTACTGCTACACCCTCTCCTTACTGAAACCCTACAACATATTATCTGGCATGGTGAGGTTGGTGGTGGCCAAGGCAATGGTGCAGGTGACTGTTCAGTTCCACATCCAATCCAAGGATGTGGAAACATCTCATCCAGCCAGTCACAGACAACAACTGCAAAATTACATTTTGTTGAAACCTGACAGCATTCATGATGCTGGCCACTTACAGCTGTGAACATAACTAGGTATTCAACATGTGAAGATATGACAACTGATTTAAGGGTCCTTAAAAAAAAAAGGACCAAAGAACTAGTCAGCAGACATGCTCGCCACATCATCAATGCAGATGATTGTGTTCAATTTCTTGATAAAAGTATGGATTCTCCTTAACCCAGAAGATATTCTGACCTTGTGAACAACAAAAAAATGACACATTCACCAGTAAAAAACACTTCCTTTCTCTTAGCACATGCTGGAAATGTTTGTAGTCTGGTGCTTGTCCATATCCTTGTCTGTTAATTCATTGACGGTCATAGGGCTAAAAGGTTTCATCTCCAAGTCTTTCTTCATATGGTCGTGCATCATTGATCATGGCACTTGCAACTTAAAAGCACATTTTCTTGATTTCATTGGGGATCGAGCCACTGGCTTGGTGATGGCTGCACAGGTTTCTTGCTGAGTGGAGGGTCTCCCACTTTGTGGTGCATCTTTAACACATCCTGTGCTGAAACTCTTTTTCTCCCACTTCTGCAGGTTATCTCTGCTCTGTGGCACCAAGCCTTGAAATCCTACGTGACGTTTGTTCTGGTTTTTTCCCTGTATGTGGCTGCTCATGAACGCACTCAGCAGCCACAAGTCTCTCCTCCACAGAGAAAACGCTTGTATCTTACTTTCACACAAGTGACACTAGAAATGCTCCACAAAACGAATGAGAAAACTTTCCCTCACATTTGTCACTGCACAGATCATCACGTCAGACCTCACACTCATGTCCCGCATCCGCAACAGGTATATACAAAAATATAGTATTAAAAAAAAAAATTACACTACACATAACAACAGATTTAATGGCAGTTTTCACCTACCCTGGACAGATTGTTTGTTACTTGGTGCAATTTGCTTCTAATATTTTTTATGAAAATAGATGGCGGTGTATGGTTTAGTAAAATGAGTACATACAAATGAAGAACATACAACAATCCAATATTTCAGCAAAAGTCTTTTTTTTTTCCAAAGATCACATACAAAAGCAACACAAATAAAAACACACAAAAAAAAAAAAGATGAAAAATATAGACTTAGCTTTTTGGCCTTTTCCTAGTAAGAAAGTCAGGCACAAAATGCACTAAGATAGATATAGTAGAGCACAGTGAAAGCTGTAATGGGATGATCATAAAAGGTACCATATTGTAAACTAAAGTGTTATGTCACAGAGTTATAACTTGACCTCACTGGATATCTATGGTCTAAACAAAGCCTCCCAGATGACGCAGATGATAAAAGCATGAAAATACAAAATTAGGGGAGTAAGAAGAGAATACCGACGTTGAAAAAGTGATGGGGAAAGAAGGAATTGACATGATTAATCAGAACGGAGAAAGATTAATTGAAATATGTCTAACAGATGGCATGGTCATTGGAGGCACAATATTCCCACACAAAGAGATACATAAAACAACGTGGATATCTCCAGATGATAGAACAGGCAGAAAAAGCAGCAAAAACAGGAGACAGCAAAACTTTATATAACATACAAAAGAGGCTAACAGGTACTATTACATCTAAAGAAAGACCAATCCTTAGCAAAACTGGAACCCTATTAACATCAAATAAAGACCAAAAGCAAAGATGGGCTGAACACTTCCAAGAAATACTTAATTGACCACACCCAAAAGAATTGTTAAACCTTGAAACTGACTTACCAGCCCCACAACTAAATGTCAACCTAGATGAAATTAAATTGCACGAAATTGAAACAGCGGTGAATTTAATGGCTAACAACAAAGCTGCAGGTGAAGATGAAATAAGAGCTGAAATGCTAAAAGCTATCAATAGTGACAACATGAGACAACTACAGAGAATGTTTAACAAGATTTGGAAAGAAGACAAGGTCCCTTCTAATTGGAAGAAAGGAATCATTGTTAAAATACCAAAAAAAGGGCAACTTTAGTGACTGTAACAACTGGAGAGGAGTAACCTTAATATCAGTTATGTCAAAAGTATTTTGCAAGGTCATTTTGAATAGACTTAAACAGGTGTGAAACAAGGATGTAAACTGTCTCCTTTACTTTTTGGGATTACAACAGACTTCATAATGAAAATATGTTGCACAGGTAACACAGGTGGTGACTGGGTACATGGGACCCAGCTAGAAGATCTTGATTTTGCTGATGATATAACGCTTATCAGTAATAATGTGAATTCCATGCAAGAAAAACAGATAGCCTGTCTTCACTGGCTAGCAAAATAGGACTTGAAATTAACAAGGACAAAACAAAAATAATGAAAACTCCTCTCAATCAAAATGGAAAAATACACATAGAATGGACACATATTGAAGAAGTCAATCAATTTGCATACCTTGGCAGCTACATAGACCAGGATGGTGACACTAGAAAGGAAGTTAGGATCAGAATTGCAAAAGCAGCATCAATCTTCAAGAATCTTGAGAACATTCAAAAGCTATAAGCTCAAAAACCAAGTTAAGACTATTCAATTCAAATATATCCACCCTCATTTATGCATGTGAAAGCTGGAAAACAACTAAAGAAATAGGCAAGAAATTAGACTCTTTTGAAAACAAATGCCTAAGGAAAATACTCTGCATCAAGTGGAACGAATTCAAGAACAATGCAGAAATAAGACAGATGACTGAACAACAACCAGTCTCATGGGTGATCAGGAAAAGGAGATGGACATATGTTGGTCACTTGATGAGAAGAAATGATAAGAGAATCCCAAAACAAGCTATCAAGTGGAACACAACAGGTCAAAGAAAAAGAGGCAGACCACGTGAAACTCTAAAGAGGACATTGTTAAGAATTTGTAATGAAATGTACCCCAAAACTGAAATATACTAACAATGTAATATATGTACTACAAAACTGAAATATACTAATAATATTATCTACTGGATGATATACTAATAAGGTTATCTACTGGATGGTTGGGATTTCCAACACATTTGACACAACTAAATTCACTGCTGTATCTAGACCAACAAGCAGCAGTAAGAATAAATGGTGAAACAACAACTTGGTTTGACATAAAACAAGGGGTCCGTCAGGGGTGCATATTGTCACCCTACTTACTTAACTTGTATACTGAAAATATAATGAGGAATGTTAGGGAAGATGTAGACAAAGAATATTATGATGCCATAACAATTGGAGGTTATGAAATACCAGAGATTAGATATGCTGATGACACAGTATTACTGTCCACAACACAAAAAGGAATGGAAAAACTAATTATGTCAGTCCGTAAGAACAGTGAAGAGCAGAACCTCTATCTTAATGAAAAGAAAACTAAATTCATGACAACTGACAAAACAAACAAGGCGGCTGAAATATATATATCAATAAGGAAAATTTGGAAGAAGTAGAGAGTTTTGAATATCTTGGACCACTACTAACTAATAATGGAGATACAATGAGGGAAATTAAAAGGAGGACATCTATCGCTCTTCAGAAAGTAAAACAAATAAAGAATCTGTGGAGAGGAGCAGACAGAACTACAAAAATAAGATTTTTAATGGCATGCATCTTTCCCATCGCAACATATGCCTGTGAGACCTGGACACTTAACAAAACAGCTGAGAAACACATAAATGCCTTTGAATGTAAAATGCTACAGAAGAGTTCTCCAAATATCGTGGACACTAAAAAGAACAAATATATCTAAACTACAAGAGCTTAATATTGAAGAAGGCTGGCTAGTAAAGAGGATTAAAGAGAGAAAACTTAAATATTTTGGACACATTAAACGTCAAGATAATTTAGAGAAGACCGTATTGGAAGGATATATAATGGGAAAAAAAGAAAAAGAGGAAGACCAAAACGAAGATGGCTGCAAGACATCGCTGACGATCTGCAAATGGATGCATCAGCAGCAGGCCATCTTGCTCACAACCGAGAGGCCTACAGGAGTGCTGTTTGGGAGGCAAAGTTCCGCAAGGGACATGCAAATGAATGAATGAATGAATGAACTGGATGACTTTAACATACTACTGATGTAATATACTACAAGACTGAAATATATTAATAATATTAACTACTGGATGACTTTAACATACTATTGATACAACAAGACTGACACATACTATAAGACACAGCAAAAATCTATCAGTCTATAAATCTGTGACTTAGAATTCCTGATACAAGAAAAGACCACACTGACTATACTGTAATCATGAAATAATCAAAATTTATCACATACATTTTCTGCAAGTGACACCACTGATTAGTTCTAACTTTATTGTTCTGGAAAGATACCAAATGATGCTGCATTTACTGTACTTTTATCTTTCTGATACGTGAATAACTAAATGTATACCTATGCTGCACAAATTACCTCAGTACAATTACTGTGAATGTCAATCATGTGCCGTCCCACATGGCGTAGGCAATCATTTCTCTCTACAATATCCTGTCTTTAGACTTGATTATGACATCCGCTGACGACTTTCTTCCTAGCCACATTGACAGCCCATCCAGTAACTTCTCTGTCTTCCTCTGTTTCTTTTTCCCTCAATTTTTCCATTTGCCACAATGTGTTCCAATTTTCCTCTTCTCAGATAATGTCCTACAAATCATGCTTGTCTGCCTCTAATCTTTGCTGTAATTTGCCTTTTAACTCCAGCCTATCTTAAGACTTCTTTGTTGCTTTTCTTAGCTATCCATGGTACCTTCAACACCCTTCTTATGAACCACATTTTCATGGCCTCCATTTCTCACTGTACTCTCTTATTCAAGAACCATGCTTCATATCCATAAAACAAAATTGGCTTGATGTAACATTTAAGTACTCGGAATCTTGTTTCCATTGATATGGATCTGTTGCATAAGATGTGTCTCACTGTCTGGAATGCTGACTTGGCCTGAGCACGTCTGCTTTTTATTTCATTGTGACATTTCCCATCAGCTGCTATAATTGTTCCTAAGTACTTGAAACTATCAATTTGTTTCAGTTCTGTGCCACTGATGGTAATGCTACATTTTGGTAGTATTCTTTTCTTTGAGATGACCATCACTTCAGTCTTCTTTTTGTTCAGGCTGAGACCTTTACTTTTACTTTCATGAACCACGATGTCCAGAAGTGCCTGTAGCTCCCCTTCACTTTTAGCAATCAGAACTATGCTGTCTGCATATCCTAAGCTGTTAAGACTGTACCTGCCAATGGATATTTCTGTCAAGTTCTCTATATTTCTCATTATCTTTTCGTTGTGGAAGGAGAAGAGGTCAGGAGATGGAACACATCCTTGTCTCAATTCCATTTTATGTATTGGAATGCTCCTATTTGGTTCTCAACCTTCATTGCTGCTGATTGCTGCCAATATATGTTTTTGATGAGTTTCATATCTTTCTCATCTATGTTGTCTTCTAGTATTCTTATAATTTCTGTGTGTCTCACTTTACCGAATACTTTACAGTAGTCTATGAAGCATAAGTATAGGTCCATCTTAACTTCTAGTGATCTTTCCATCAATGTTCTCAATATATATGTATCTTTATGTGTATATATACACATATATATGTGTGTGTGTATATATGTATATATATGCATATATACGCATATATACATATGTATATATACGCATATATATATATATATATTTATTCATTTGCATACCCCTTGCGGAACTTTGCCACTTTGCCTCCCTAACAGCGTTCCTGTAGGCCTCTTGGTTGTGAGCAAGATGGCCTGCTGCTTGTGCATCCATCTGCAGATCATCAACGATGTCTTGCAGCCATCTTTGCCTTGGTCTTCCTCTCTTTCTTTTGCCATTATGTACCCTTCCAAGACTTCTCTAGATTATCGTGACGTTTAATGTGTCCAGAATATTTAAGTTTTCTCTCTTTAATCCTCTTTACTAGCCAGCCTTCTTCAATATTAAGTTCTTGTAGTATGGATATATTTGTTCTTTTTTTGTGTCCATGATCTTTGGAGAACTCTTCTGTAGCATTTACATTCAAAGGCATTTATGTGTTTCTCAGCTGTTTTGTTAAGTGTCCAGGTCTCACGGGCATATGTTGCGATGGGAAAGATGCATGCCCTTAAAAATCTTATTTTTGTAGTTCTGTCTGCTCCTCTCCACAGATTCTTTAGTTGTTTTTTTTTCTGAAGAACGATAGATGTCCTCCTTTTAATTTCCCTCATTGTATCTCCATTTTAAGTAGTGATCCCAGATATTCAAAAGTCTCCACTTCTTCTGATTTCTCCTCACTGACACATATTTCATCTGCCTTGTTTGTTTTGTTAGTTGTCATCAATTTAGTTTTCTTCACATTAAGATAGAGGTTTTGCTCTTCTCTGTTCTTATGGACTGACATAATTAGTTTCTCCATTCCTTTTTGTGTTGTGGACAGTAATACTGTGTCATCAGCATATCCAATCTCTGCTACTTCATTACCTCCAATTGTTATGGCATCATAATATTCTTTATCTACATCTTCTCTAATATTCCTCATTATATTTTCAGTATATAAGTTAAATAAGTAAGGTGATGATAATATGCACCTCTGACGGACCCCTTGTTTTATGCCAAACCAAGTTGTTGTTTCACCATTTATTCTTACTGCTGGCTGTTAGTCTAGATACAACAGTGATGTTAATTGTATCAAATGTGTTGGAAATCCCATTTTTTCCATTATTTAACAAAGTTTATGGTGTTGTACACAATCAAATGCATCTGAGTAGTTTATGAAAGATAAATATAAATTCACATTAAACTCTCTGCATTTCTCTATTATTATTTCCTGTCTCTGTCAAGGTATTCCCCATCCCATCACAAATTACGATGAAAAGTCTTTTTTGATGTTGTTTAAAAAGTATGTTAGCGATCATTAACTTATTTTCCATGCAAAATGCCATTAGATTGTTACCTGCCTCATTTCTATGTCCTATGCTAAATTTACCCAAAACATATCTTTGTCTTCTGCTCTTTCTGTACTAATCTTTGCATTAAAATCCCCCGTTATTAATACAATATCATTTTTCTGTACCTGGTCTATCGTCTTTTGCAATGTGTTATAAGTCTGCTACTTCCTCTTCTTCTGCTGCTGATGTAGGTGCATATATCTGGATGATTGTTACATTTCTAGGAGTTCCCTTAAGTCTGATTGTTAGGATTCTATCACTTACTGGATTGTAGCCTAATAATGCTTCTGATGTTGATTTGTCCAAGTAAAAAGCCACTCCATTCTTTCCTCCTAATTCTCCAACAGAGTATATAAAGATATTATCATTCTTGCTCTTGAAAAGTCCTGATCCTTTCCATCGATGTTCGAAAATTCCAAAAATGTGTATCCCCGTTCTTTTCATCTCGTCACTTATTATTTGATACTTTCCCTCATATGTATTTCTCATATTCTATGTTCCTACTCTTATTTTTCTTTTTAGTTTGATGCAGGGGTTTTCCTTAGTAACACTGTCAGGATTTTGTCCATCATCACAATTACTAGTACTGATCTCTGTCTCACACTCTTCCCCAGTGTTAAAATTAGATCTATCTGGCCTGGGGGACTCACCACCAGATCTTTTTCCTGTCTGACCTTCCATGTTGCTGTTTGGGTTTCTTGATATATTTCCAGAAGGTAGTTTACCATTGCCTTCCTTCTGGGTAGTGACTGTACTAGTCAGTGATCGTAGCCATTGTCTCTACATTGAGATCATCTGCCTACCATCATAGAATGGTGACCATAACCAACATTATCTATTGGCTGATCTCCCATTCTATCTACCACCTGCTCCCATGGCTTCACGTCACCCTGATCGGGGGGGGCTATATGGGTACTCCACCCTGCCCAGGGTGTCCCGTAGACTGACGGAGGCATCTTACTTCTCCTTTGATAGGAGATATCCCTACCCCGCTAACCAAAAATATATATATATATACATATACACTGTGCATGTTCTGTAACATTTTGTGCTCAGATTAGGATGGACATGAATGATTTATTCTCCAGCATATTTTTCTAACACTTCTACAAGTCCTGTTACATTTTTCTAACACTTCTACAGGTCCTTCCTGTTACATTTTTATAACACTCCTACAGGTCCTGCTACAAATTTCTAACACTCCTACAGGTCCTGCTACAAATTTCTAACACTCCTACAGGTCCTGCTACAAATTTCTAACACTCCTACAGGTCCTGCTACAAATTTCTAACACTCCTACAGGTCCTGTTACATTTTTCTAACACTCCTACAGGTCCTGTTACATTTTTCTAACACTCCTACAGGTCCTGTTACATTTTTCTAACACTCCTACAGGTCCTGTTACATTTTTCTAACACTCCTACAGGTCCTTCCTGTTACATTTTTATAACACTCCTACAGGTCCTGCTACAAATTTCTAACACTCCTACAGGTCCTGTTACATTTTCTTTCAAATCTTTTTGGTACTGTTTTTATCTTGCACAACTTTCATATTTTCTAATCCCCATTACTGAACACATTTAGAGCTACCAATATTGTATTTTAAAGAAAACTCTTGCAATTTGGCGTTTGTTTTACAAATCTCAGAAGCTGCCTTTTTGACATCATAAATTTCATAAACATGGTACTGAGAAGCCTCGTTTTAATTTCTTAGTTCTAAGGTCTGCTCCAAGTTAAAGTTCTTCTTATATTCTTATATCTTATATCCTTCCTGTGCTGTTAAACGTCACATAGGGCTCGCAAAGTAGTTCGCCAATTTTTCCTGTCATCGGCGAGTCTTTCAACCTCATCAAACGATTTTATGCCTGTTAATTTGGGCTCTCTTAATAATGTCCTCTTTAGAGTTTCACGCGGTCTGCCTCTTTTTCTTTGACCTGTTGTGTTCCACTTGATAGCTTGTTTTGGGATTCTCTGATCATTTCTTCTCATCAAGTGACCAACATATGTCCATCTCCTTTTCTTGATCACCCATGAGACTGGTTGTTGTTCAGTCATCTGTCGTACCTCTGCACTGTTCTTGGAATCATTCCACTTGATGCAGAGTATTTTCTTTATGCATTTGTTTTCAAGAGAGTTTAATTTCTTTTCTATGTCTTTAGTTGTTTTCCAGCTTTCACGTGCATAAATGAGGGTGGATATTACATTTGAATTGAATAGTCTTAACTTGGTTTTTGTTCTTATAACTTTTGAATTCCATATGTTCTCAAGATTATTGAAGACTGATGCTGGCTTTGCAATTCTGATCCTAACTTCCTTTCTAGTGTCACCATCCTGGTCTATGTAGCTGCCAAGGTATGCAAATTGATTGACTTCTTCAGTATCCGTCCCTTCTGTGTATTCTTCCATTTTGATTAAGGGGAATTTTCATTATTTTTGTTTTGTCTTTGTTAATTTCAAGTCCTATTTTGCTAGCCATTGAAGACAGGCTTTCCGTTTTTTCTTGCATGGAATTCACATTATTACTGATAAGAGTTATGTCATCAGCAAAATCAAGATCTTCTAGTTGGGTCCCATGTACCCAGTCAATACCTGTGTTACCTGTGCTTTTTGGGATTACAATAGACTTCATAATGAAAAAATGCAAGTAAAGTTAAAGTTCACATTTCTTTTAACTCTTCTACTGCTTGATGCCTTTCTAAACTGTAACAACTGCAGAATTATTTCAGATGCAAATTTTTACTAACAGGAAACAATGAGGCTTTTGTACAGTAAAGTAATAAAACACAGCGTTATATGGTTAGACCTTCAAAAAATCACAGATAATGCACTTTTAGACGTGAGAGAAAGAAAAATGACAAGAGAATTACCTGGGACTTGAACCGCAAACTCCGGTAGAAAGAGTAGCTTTCTAGCCGTGAGAGAACAGTGCATTAATAAACTTAACTATCTTGCATCCCCCGAAAAATATGTTTGACAGGAAAACTATCAATGCCTTTCTCTTATGTCTAAAAGTGCTGTCTACGATTTTTTTCGAGGTCTAATCATACAACATTGTGTTCTATTAGTTTATGAAAGCCTCCTTGCTTCCTATGTGTAAAAATTTGTATCTGAAACTATAACCTGAAACTACCTTTATGTAAAAGGTAACCATGTATTTGTTGTTACTGTATGCACTTGACATTTGCAGGAGACTGTGTGTCTATATTTGTGTCTAAAAAATTTGGTACCTGTGAGAGACTGAATCTAAGCAAAGGAATTTCTGTGTCATGACCTCATTCCCTTTCCAGGTGTCACGATTTTTGACCAAACAGGCATTGATGACTTCACCATCAAACAATTTTTTTTAGGGGGGGGGGGTGGTGTTCAAGATATCAGAGTTTATTAATGCATTGTTCTCTTTTAGCTGCTCATCCTACCTGAGTCCATGATTATAGTTACAGGGAATTCTCTTGTCATTTTTCTTTCTCTCACATCCAAAATTGTTTTGTCTATGACATTTCCCAGAATTCTTTAATAAAGTGACAAATCACAGAAACAGCCTGTAAGCAGCCCAACCACACAACAGCTTGAGGCAGACTGACATCGAAAAAAAGCCTATATCATGCTGTCTAAAACAAATGTGATATATAATGTGGCTAGTACAGCATTTAAGATTTTTTAATTATTATTACTATTAGTATTATTATTACTGCTGAATTTATTAAAGCAGGAGGAAAGGAATGTGCAACAATCTTTTATGCACTATGTAAAAAGATATGGAATTCAGGTGTTTGGCCAAAAGAATGGAAAAGAACTGTATTCATACCACTGCCAAAAAAGGGTAACCTGAAATTATGCACAAACTACAGAACTGTTGCCCTGATTAGTCATGCCAGTAAAATTCTGTTAAAAATTGTAATGTAAGAAAATAGAAGAGGAAGTCAATATGGTCAAAGCTGGTTTCAGGCAAGGAAGAAGATCAAGAGATCATGTATTCAATATAAGATTAATAATGGAGAAGTGCAGAGTTTAATGTGAATCTACATTTATCCTGTATAGACTACTCAAAGACATCTGATTGTGTACAACACCAGAAACTTAGGGAAATAATGAAAAAAATGGGATTTCCAACACATTTAATTGCATCACTGCTGTATTTAGACCAACAAGCAGCAGTAAGAATAAATGGTGAAACAACACCTTGGTTTGACATAAAACAAGGGGTCCATCAGGGGTGCATACTGTCGCCTTACTTATTTAACTTGTATACTGAAAATATAATGAGGAATGTTAGAGAAGATGTAGACAAAGAATATTACGATGCCATAACAATCAGAGGTTATGAAATAGCAGAGATTAGATATGCTGATGACACAGTATTACCGTCCACAACACAAAAAGGAATGGAAAAACTAATTATGTCAGTTTGTAAGAACAGTGAAGAGTAAAACCTCTATCTTAATGTGAAGAAAACTAAATTCATGACAACTGACAAAACAAACAAGGCAGCTGATATATGTATCAATGAGGAAAAACTAGAAGAAGTGGAGAGATTTGAATATCTTGGATCACTACTAATAATAGAGATACAATGAGGGAAATTAAAAGGAGGGCATATATCGCTCTTCAGAAAGTAAAACAACTAAAGAATCTGTGGAGAGGAACAGATAGAACTACAAAAATAAGATTTTTAATGGCATGCATCTTTCCCATCACAACATATGCCTGTGAGACCTGGACACTTAACAAAACAGCTGAGAAATACATAAATGCCTTTGAATGTAAATGCTACAGAAGAGTTCTTCAAACATCATGGACACAAAAAAGAACAAATATATCCATACTACGAGAACTTAATATTGAATAAGGCTGGCTAGTAAAGAGGATTAAAGAGAGAAAACTTAAATATTTTGGACACAATAAACATCATGATAATCTAGAGAAAACCGTCTTCGAGGGATGCATGATGGGAAAAAGAAAGAGAGCAAGACCAAGGCAAAGATGGCTGCAAGACATCGTTGATGATCTGCAAATGGATGCATCAGCAGCAGGCCATCTTGCTCACAACCGAGAGGTGTACAGGAGTGCTGTTAGGGAGGGAAAGTTCCGCAAGGGACATGCAAATGAATGAATGAATAAACAGATTAAGCAATTTCTGTGTTGTATAAACAGATTAGGCAATTTCTGTGTTGTATAAATAGATCAGGCAATTTCTGTGTTGTATAAATATATTAGGCAATCTCTGTGTTGTGAACAGATTAGACAATTTCTGTACTGTGAACAGATTAGACAATTTATGTATTGTGAATAGATTAGACAATTTCTGTGTTGTGAATAGATTAGGCAGTTTCTCTGTTTAAACAAAGTGAACAGATTAGACAACTGCTATGCTGTAAGAAAGTGGACAGATTAGAACATTTCTGAGCTATAGGAAAGTAAACAGATTAGACAATTTCTGTGCTACAAGAATGTGGACAGATATGACAATTTTTGTGTTACAAGAAAGTGGTCAAATTAGACAATTTCTGTGTTATACGAAAGTAAAAAGAAAGAAAAAAAAGGATTAAAAAGAGAAAAATTAAATACTTTAGACACATTGAACATCATGATAATCTAGATAAGACTGTCTTGGAAGGGTTTATAATGGGAAAAAGAAAGGGAGGAAGACCAAGGTGAAGATGGCTGCAAGACATTGTTGATAATCTGCAAATGGATGCATCAGAAGCAGGGCATCTTGCTTACAACTGAGAGGCCTACAGGAGAGCTGTTAGGGAGGCAAAGTTCCACAAGGAACATGCAAATGACTGACTGAAGAAAGTAAATAGATTAGACAATTTCTGTGCTATAAGAAAGTAAACATATTGGACAATTTCTGTGTTGTGAACAGATTAGATAATTTATATGCTGTATGAAAGTAAACAGATTAGACAATCTTTATGTTGTGAACAGATCAGACAATTTCTGTATTATAAGAAAGTAGACATATTAGACAATTTCTGTATTATAAGAAAGTAGACATATTGTACAATTTCTGTATTATAAGGAAGTGGACAGATTAGACAATTTCTGTGTTATAAGAAAGTGAACAATGAGTTATTCATGCTACAATTACAGTAGACTGAATTAAAGTTAATAGGACAGGGGTTCACTGTAATATACTACAAACCTGAAACACACTAATAATGTAATATACTACAAGACTGGAATACACTAATAATGTAATATATTACAAGTCTTAAATACAATAATAATATAATATGAAATAGTAAAATGGTGAAATATATTAATAATGTAAAATACTACAAAACCAAAACATACTATGATAATAATGTAATGTGCTGGAAGGCTGAAATCCAACATTCTAAACTGCAGCTGTCAATATAAAAGTGCAATTCAAAAAAAGAAAGCACAAATTGAGTAATATAACCACTGAAAAATATACAAAAAGACTAGAGGGTGAATCAAAAGGTCCTTTCATTTACAGTCATGCACTGTCTTATACTTTTTACTGACTTATGGCTGTATTTGGGACCAGTCATCTGACTGTAAGTTGATTTGGCTGTTATCATAACATGTTACAAGATGTATATATATGTTTATCATCACTTTAAAAACTACTAACAGAATGCAAATTAGCACAGTGACTGTGTGGAAATTAATCACAAAATGTGAATCAAAAACATATTATTTAATCATACTGTAACAACTTTTCACTGACACATAAAAATATATCTTATATCCTTCCCGTGCCGTTAGACGTCACATAGGGCTCGTAAAGTAGTTCATATATACACTGCACACATACCGTATATGCACCTATGTGCATACACTCTGTACTAAAAAAGTGAGTATGTTTAGGGGGCCATGGTGATGTAGATTTTAATGAAAAATTAAAATTTGCTTCATAAGTTCTGTGGCAGCAACACAACAGAAAATAGGAAGCAGACAATGAAGGATGTGATGCTAGGACATAACTTATTTTACTGCGTATTTGCTGTACACTTGGACTCATGTATCTAACTTCATAACAAACTGCTCTGCATGTCCAGTGATATTCTGAACTCAACATTACAATTTCCCAATGTCACTTAATCAAGAAAGAAAACACACACTGAGATAGATTATGAGTTTGGCTTTCTTGATGTTAGGTGCTTGCTGTTCATATTCCCTAAACTTGCAAGAGACACTCAATTTTCACTTGAGCTTAGTGAAGCAGTCTAGGTCAGGGGTCAATCTATTTTCTATGCTATTAAAGAATAGCACTTCTATCACTGCATCATTCCTACACAGTGCATGCACTATTATTCCTATCAGCCTATGCACTATTATTCCTATCAGCCTATGCACTATTATTACTATCAGTCTATCCACTATTATTACTATCAGTCTATGCACTATTATTCCTATCAGCCTATGTAGTATTATTCCTATCAGCCTATGCACTATTACTACTATCAGTCTATCCACTATTATTCCTATCAGCCTATACAGTATTATTCCTATCAGCCTATGCACTATTATTCCTATCAGCCTATGCACTATTATTCATACCAGTCTATGTACTATTATTCCTATCAGTCTATGCACTATTATTATCCTATCAGCCTATGCACTATAATTCCTATCAGCCCATGCACTATTATTCCTATCAGTCTATGCACTATTATTATCCTATCAGCCTATGCACTATAATTCCTATCAGTCCATGCACTATTATTCCTATCAGTCTATGCACTATTATTATCCTATCAGCCTATGCACTATAATTCCTATCAGCCCATGCACTATTATTCCTATCAGTCTATGCACTATTATTCCTATCAGTCTATGCACTATTATTCCTGTCAGTTTATGCACTATTATTCCTATCAGCCCATGCACTATTATTCCTATCAGCCCATGCACTATTATTCCTATCAGCCCATGCACTATTATTCCTGTCAGCCTATGCACTATTATTCCTATCAGTCTATGCACTATTATTCCTATCAGTCTATGCACTATTATTCCTATCAGCCCATGCACTATTGTTCCTATCAGCCCATGCACTATTTTGTTGATTAAGTAGACACTTAAATCTGAGCTCAGTTTCTAAACTGATCATGCAAGTGACCTTGGATTTCACACCATCTATTCCTCAATGCTGCGCTGTAATGAAGCCACAATTAATATAGTGCCTGTTACAGATCATGAAAAGTACACCAGCAGCATTATACATTTAGAACATTATGATGAACTAAAATTTGCAATCACTTCATGATTTCATAGATTTAATGACTGGAAGGCTAAAACATTCATCAAATACAGACTGGTTCCTACCAGTCACTGGTTCCAATGTAAATATTTTTACCACAAACATCCAGACACTCAATCTGAAACAGAAGCAAACTATAATTTAAAAAAAACATATAAAGGAAATTATTTTCATGTAGTTCACAGTTATGTTATGTTACGCTTAACAGAATATTGAGCTATCAGCATTGAAAGTTTGTCTATAACTTTATATCATCACACTAAACTAATGGAGTTTGTCTATAATCTTCTATCATCATAATAAACTAAAGGAGTTTGTCTATAATCATCATACTAAACTAAGGGAGCTTGTCTATATATATATATATATATATATATATATATATATATATATATACATACATAATCACATTAAATTAAGGAGATTTCTCTATAATAATCTATAATCATACTAAACTAAAGGAATTTGTCTATAATCTTCTACCATCATATTAAATTAAGGGAATGTGTCTATAATCTTCTGTATATAATATTTTATAATAATATTATTATAATATTGTACATAATATTCTGTCACACTAAACTAAGGGAGTGTGTCTATAATCTTCTGTCATGTACTAAACTAAGGGAGTGTGTCTATAATCTTCTGTCATCACACTAAACTGAGGGAGCATGTCTATAATCTTCTGTCATCACACTAAACTAAGGGAGTGTGTCTATAATCTTCTGTCATCACACTAAACTAAGGGAGTGTGTCTATAATCTTCTGTCATCACACTAAACTAAGGGAGTGTGTCTATAATCTTATGTCATCACACTAAACTAAGGGAGCGTGTCTATAATCTTCTGTCATCACACTAAACTAAGGGAGTGTGTCTATAATCTTCTGTCATCACACTAAACTAAGGGAGCGTGTCTATAATATTCTGTCATCGTACTAAACTAAGGCAATTTGTCTATAATCTTCTGTCATCATACTAAACTAAGGCAGTTTGTCTATAATCTTCTGTCATCATAAACTAAGGCAGTTTGTCTATAATCTTATGTCATGTACTAAACTAAGGGAGTGAGTCTATAATCCTCTGTCATCATACTAAAGCATTTTGTCTATATCTTCTGTCATCGTACTAAACTAAGGCAGTTTGTCTATAATCTTCTGTCATCATAAACTAAGGCAGTTTGTCTATAATCTTATATCATGTACTAAACTAAGGGAATTTGTCTATAATCCTCTGTCATCATACTAAACTAAGGCAGTTTGTCTATATCTTCTGTCATCGTACTAAACTAAGGCAGTTTGTCTATATCTTCTGTCATCGTACTAAACTACAGGTACTAAACTAAGGGAGTAATTTTTTATAAATAGGAAACTACGAGGTTTTGGTACAGTAAAGTAAGAGAACAAATATTGTGGGATTAAACCTCGAAAAAATCGTAGACAAAGCACTTTAGTGAGACGTGAGAGAAAGAAAAATCACAAGAGAATTACCTGGGATTCAAACACGGACTCCGGTAGGACGAGCAGCCGTCTAGCCACGAGAGAACAGCGTACTATCGACTTAGCTGGGGCTAAGTCGATAGTACGCGCTCGTCCTACCGGAGTCCGTGTTTGAATCCCAGGTAATTCTCTTGTGATTTTTCTTTCTCTCACGTCTCACTAAAGTGCTTTGTCTACGATTTTTTCGAGGTTTAATCCCACAATATTTGTTCTCTTACTAAACTAAGGGAGTGTGTATTTAATCTTCTGTCATCACACTAAACTAAGGCAGTGTGTCTTTAATCTTCTGTCATCACACTAAACTAAGGGAGTGTGTCTTTAATCTTCTGTTATGTACTAAACTAAGGGAGTATGTCTATAGTTTTCTGTTATCACACTAAACTAAGGGAGCGTATAATCTTCTGCCATCGCACAAAAATCAGTGGAACTTATCTCACCTGCGTTTTAGCTTTATCCGACATAAGCTTAACCCGCTCAATAGCGGAAACCAACTCAAATGCTTTAATGCTCATGGTTGCAGCACAGTTCCTCGTCTCTGGTGATCAGTTGATTAAATGAACAAAAGCACCTTCTAGATCTGAAGTAAAAGTTTTTCACAACACTGTTCTCCAGCTATGGCAGTCGCCATTTTGAACACACGCGACATCTGGTGAGGGCCGCCTCCCACTAATCAAAAGGGAAGTAACTATTTTTAGAAAATGTAATACTCCGTAGTACAATTCCCTCCCTTCGTTGTGCAAATCCGCTTATCAGGAATAATTTTCATTGAAGTAGTGTATATATAAAATCAAATACTTTCGTATGTTGTCAAGAAACCTAACATGCGAGATGTTGCTCAACTTGCTCAAGACCGCATTACATTCAGGGAGGCAGTGAGAGGGACAACGTTCTGGAAGCACACGTCACATGACACTGTCATATATGAACTAAATATATAAATATACACGAAGCCACTGCAGTAACGCTGTGATAACAAAATGTTAAAACTATTTAAATTAAATGTAGTATCAGCTTTATTAATTAATGAGCTCACAGTTGTGACGTTTCGGTTTACATCTTAATCATATGAAAACATAAAGGACAATGAAATAGGGAACACACGAATAAATAGTGTATATTTGTTAGGTATATAAATCTAAGTATATAATTATACACGAAGCCACTGCAGTACAAATGTGAAAACGAAACGTATAAACTATGAAAAAAGTAGGAACAGCTTTATTAATTAACAAGTACACATTTGTGGCGTTTCGGTGAGACAAAAACACACAGGACGAAGAAATAGAGAGAAAATAAAATATAACTTCAGATGAATGCTATGTAAAAATAGGAATGGAAAAAAATTCGATTAAAATAAAATGAGTAGAGCACTTAGTTGTGGCTTGTAAGAGGCTTTCTGGAAGTCAAATCATGGGAAACCTACACTGGCAGGCTCCCAGAATTCTAAAAAAGGTACATCGATGATAGCAATGGAGTCACCAGTATGCTATAGGACGAGCTAAAAAATTGTATTGAATTCGCCATCTCGCTTATTAACAAGTCTGACAACTTTTTAGGCATTAAAATATATGTTGATACAGACAATCTTGTCACTACTGTATTTTACAAGCCTACCGACAGCCATACGTATTTGCTTTACACCTACTATCATCCTGAAGCTTGTAAGAACTCCATCCCATACTCCCAACTCCCCTGTCTTCGCCTTCTGTATCAGGATAACTTGAACTTTATGGATCAGTCCAACAAATCATTATAATTTTTCCGCCATCGTCGCTATCCAGAAAATGTCTTTCGGAAAGCATTTAACCGTATCCCAAAAGTCAGCTGCAAAGAGGCATTAAAAAAAACCTGTTACCTCATCCGACAGAACTAGATTAGTACTTCTTTTCACCCACATGGTCAGATGGTTACCTCATCCGACAGAACTAGATTAGTACTTCTTTTCATCCACATGGTCAGATGGTTACCTCATCCGACAGAACTAGATTAGTACTTCTTTTCATCCACATGGTCAGATGGTTACCTCATCCGACAGAACTAGATTAGTACTTCTTTTCATCCACATGGTCAGATGGTTACCTCATCTGACAGAACTAGATTAGTACCTCTTTTCATCCACATGGTCAGATGGTTACGAAAATTCTTTATCGCCATTTGCCATTGATCTAACTCTGATCTACTTCTTTTAGCATACAAACGAGAACCAAACTTTAAGGACATCCTCGTACATAGCCACTTGAAGCAGAACATTGCATATGTTGGCACTAGAAAATGTAACCGCCCTCGCTGCGTTACCTACCTTGTAGTCTGGGAAACGAAAACGGTCACCTTTCCTAAAACTATCCTCACTCTCCATGAGGGATTCACATGCAGTCTCGTAATGTGATATATGCCATTGTGTGCAAAAGATGCAGGATAACTTATGTTGGTGAAACTGGTCTCAGATTATATGACCGCATTCAGAAACATCTGTAAGATATCACATGGCATGCTTCGAAACCAGTCTCTAATCATTTCAATGGCACCAACCACAGAGTCAAATCTAATTTTCTGGTAACAGCCATCAAACAATGTCACGCTGATGACAGAAGCCGCCTAGTGATTGAGAACCACTACATTCGGGAACATGGTAAGCTGGAACCATATGGTTTGAATTCGCAATTCACTATACCTAACATTCCCCTCATCCACAATCATATTCCCTCTGCACTAAGTTCCACTCCTTTCTCGCTTGTAACACATAGCTCAGAACCTCCTCCTAGCATCAGATTACAACCCCAACTATAAACAATTATTCCACTCTTTACCACAGCTATAATCATCTATTCCATCCTCTACCCCAACTATAATCATCTATTCCATCCTTTCCCGGATAGATTACCATTGTATCACTCTCTCCCCTTTCCATGGTCTTCCCTCACCCTTCCTTATTTACGACCCACCTATCACTCATCACAAGTCACCATTTAAACATTCTCTACACTCCACCATACTCACTCCTGAACACAGCTTCTTACAGGTCAAAGCTAAGTGCTTCATTTATTGTATTTTATTCTAATTTTTTTCATTTATATTTTTTACATAGCAATCATGTGAATTTATATTTTATCTTTTCTCTCTCTCTCTCTCTCTCTCTCTCTCTCTCTCTCTCTCTCTCTGTTTCTTCGTCCTGTGTGTTTTTGTATGATTAATGCTCCTACCGAAACATTACAACTGTGTACTCGTTAATTAATAAAACTGTTCCTACCTTTTTCTTAGTTTATACAAATAAAAAAGGAGAGAAGATAAAATATAAGATTCACATGAATGTTATGCAACATATAGAACTGATGAATTTATTCACCTCCAATGTTGGACAAAGATGTAAAATCTACACATAATTTGCATTTTTCATCTTAGAAAGAGGTTCTGAACCTGACAGATATCAGCTGTGCATATTTTTCTAGCAACATTTGTTACTTCTATATCTGATTCCAAACATGTGGGATTCATGTTTAATTCCAACAATGCTGGATTCACATGTTTGGCCACAGTAACTGCAAGCACTGTTTATGTAGCAAGGTCCAGTTTCCAATCGTTTGCTTCATTTGCTTTCATATTTGACCCACGTTTCCTTTATGAACACTTAACAAATCTCAAGAAAAGAGAATAACAGCATTTAGAATGAAATGTTGCAAAAGGGCACTTAGAATATCATGGATAGAACGAAAATCAAATAAAGAGATACTAATGGGATTAGCCGTCGCAGAAAACTGGCTCGTTAAGACCATCAATTTAGAAACTGAGATACTTCGGCCACATCAAGAGACACAGCAGCTTAGAGAGGTTGATAGTAGACGGCACAGTGCCCGGCAAAAGAGAAAAGGGACGACCTGGCCGCAGGTGGACTCAGGACATCACGGAAAGTTTGAATGTGTCACTGCAAGACGCTGGTCAATTTGTACAAGGCATTATTGCATTCAGGGAGACTGTGAGAGAGACAACGTTCTGGAAAAGACATGCCATGAGTGAATTCTTCCACATGACTTGGTCTCTTTCCACGGTTATTTGCAGCCCTCGTTGCTGATGAAAAAGTTTGTCATGGATGTCTTATAAATATCTTTGTATTTCAGTTTTGGACTGCCAATCGTCTCATTTTCCTGGACATGTTCTCATTTTTTTTACGCGCCATGGACTGTTCGGGAGGAATTTATAAAATGTTGAAAATGCCCGGAATTCTGGCTCTTAAAATTGTAAAATCTCTTGATTCTTATCATTGGTAGACTGTGCAGGTCGTATAGACAGAACACATTATTTCTAGCTTTGATTTTTTAAATGTTGAAAAATGGCATGGATTTGCTAAAAAAATGTGCTGCGTCCTAACTTTACAGCTATGTTTGGTGGGGATAACTGTACAGCTATGTTTGGTGGGGATAACTGTACAGCTATGTTTGGTGGGGATAACTGTACAGCTATGTTTGGTGGGGATAACTGTACAGCTATGTTTGGTGGGGATAACTGTACAGCTATGTTTGGTGGGGATAACTGTACAGCTATGTTTGGTGGGGATAACTGTACAGCTATGTTTGGTGGGGATAACTGTACAGCTATGTTTGGTGGGGATAACTGTACAGCTATGTTTGGTGGGGATAACTGTACAGCTATGTTTGGTGGGGATAACTGTACAGCTATGTTTGGAGGAGTGAGGAGACACAAGGGAAATAATGTATTTTCCAATTTACAAAGATTATTAGGACAGTTGTTAATAGGAGTGGACTGCTCTGCACACATTCTGCATAGTTGTATCCAACATGGAACAGATGTAATGGATGTGGATATCGACTCATTTGTTTCTTGAATTTTTCATTGTTTCAATCTATACAGTGAAAAAAGTTATGTGAATTTACAGAGGTTACGACAAAATGCTTCTCTGTCATAGCAAAATACGGTGGTTTTCATTACTACCTGCCCTAACCCTAACTCTGTCATAGCAAAACACGGTGGTTTTCATTACTACCTGCCCTGAGCCTAACTCTGTCATAGCAAAATACGGTGGTTTTTATTACTACCTGCCCTGAGCCTAACTCTGTCATAGCAAAATACGGTGGTTTTCATTACTACCTGCCCTGAGCCTAACTCTGTCATAGCAAAATACGGTGGTTTTTATTACTACCTGCCCTGAGCCTAACTCTGTCATAGCAAAATACGGTGGTTTTCATTATTACCTGCCCTAATCCCAACTCTGTCATAGCAAAACACTGTGATTTTTTCATTACTACCTGCCTGTCATAGCAAAACACGGTGGTTTTCATTACTACCTGTCTGTCATAGCAAAACACTGTGATTTTTTCATTACTACCTGCCTGTCATAGCAAAACACGGTGGTTTTCATTACTACCTGGCTGTCATAGCAAAACACGGTGGTTTTCATTACTACCTGGCTGTCATAGCAAAACACGGTGGTTTTCATTACTACCTGCCTGTCATAGCAAAACACGGTGGTTTTCATTACTACCTGCCTGTCATAGCAAAACACGGTGGTTTTCATTACTACCTGCCTGTCATAGCAAAACACGGTGGTTTTCATTACTACCTGGCTGTCATAGCAAAACACGGTGGTTTTCATTACTACCTGCCTGTCATAGCAACACGGTGGTTTTCATTACTACTTACCCTAACTCTAACACTGCCATTGAAAGATTTATTTTTTCCAGCCCTAAAATCTTTGTTGAACCACCACTCCCCACCCCCACCCCTACATATGCAAACACATATTTTAAAGTTTTTCTTTGACGATGACATTTATCTTTTTCTTTGTCAAAATTAATGTCAGACTTTGACTTCCATATAAAGAAAATTGAAAGGAATGACAATTCTTTAACACAGATTGTTGAAACTCTTGCTTCTGTGAGGAATATTCTGACAGAAAGAAGTACATGTCATTTCATTCCCCTCAGAATTAAGAAAATGTTGAAGAACAGAGACGAAGAGGAACATGTAGATTTCAATTTCCATGCGTTTGAGGCATATTGGAGATATGGTGTTAGGCCTGTATTTCCATGATGTGGTCAGGATCACGTCTGGTCGCACTTACCTTCCCAGATTTCACTGGTACCCATATTTTTAGAGGCTGGTTGGACCCCGGGGTCTTTTTGGTGTCATCATCATCATCATCATCATTAGGTGCCGTGCCGGCTGGCGTTGGCTATTATGCTTCTCTAGAGTACACGATCCTTCATGCAGGCCATCAGCTCAGTTGGTGATCTCCTCTCACACCATCCCGTCAGACTGTCCAGTATCATTTATCTTGGTCTTCCTCTTGATCTTCTTCCTTCTGTTTTTCCTGTTGTTATAATATTTTCAATACCCCCTCTTCTCATTGCATGTCCTATGAAAGTACATTGTCTTTCTCTTATCTTTTTGACAAGGTTTTTTTGTCTCTCCAGCTCTTCTTGTACATTCTTCGTTAGTTATTTTTGCTGTCCAGGGGCGTGTACCAGAAAAAAACCACTGCTGGGACTTGACCCTGGTATCACCAGATTAGTAAACCGAATGCCTAACCACTCACCTAACCAGGGCGCCGGTTAAGAGGCTAATGCTTACAAAATTAAATTTCATTAGCTTGCTGATTAAAGATTTCCATTCATATTTATATTCCCCCCCCCCACCACAAAAAAACCCCAACATATTTACTGAGAAAAATTCCATCAGTGAAAAAATATAGAAGAATGTAGATAAAATAAAGTACAGTGAGAAAAACATAAAAGAATACAGATAAAATAAAGTACAGTGAGAAAAACATAAAAGAATACAGATAAAATAAAGTACAGTGAGAAAAACATAAAAGAATACAGATAAAATAAAGTACAGTGAGAAAAACATAAAAGAATACAGATAAAATAAAGTACAGTGAGAAAAACATAAAAGAATACAGATAAAATAAAGTACAGTGAGAAAAACATAAAAGAATACAGATAAAATAAAGTACAGATAGCAGGCGACTGACTTAGAAATGAGATAAGGGGACGGTGACAAAGGGTATCATATGGTCCAAAAAAAAAAAAAAACATGACATCAACCCGAAAAGGTTCCAGCTTGCTCCACCAGAAATCTAAAGCCTAAACAAAACCCACCCAGGCAGTGCACATTTTTTAAAAAATTCAAAAAAAAAATATGGGGAGGGGTGAATAAAGGAAGGTTCAGACTGAACAGAGATCACTGAAAGGACAGAACTGCTGGCTTATGATTCCTAGATAAAACAGTCATCAAAGAACCATAGAGATAAGAGGGCTGGAAAATTAACCGGCGGCGAGATTAAGACAATGCAGCAAAGTGAGTTGGCATCTATAGCATAAATATAAATAGGTAGAAAATAGGTAGATGTGTAAAGTAATTCAGTGACAGTTAAGTTTATTATTAATTCCAGCAGGATAGACGGTCTGCCTTGAAAATAAGGCGCTGTTATAGAGTTTTCTGAGATCGTTCACAAGAAAAACAAGAGCGGACTGCAGTAACAGAACTGTCCTATTTTTCTTGGTGGTCTCCTTGATAAAAGTGCTTGGCAACAGATCTCAGCGTCTTCTGGGATATGTCGTTCAGATGTTCATGAAACCGATTTCGTAAGCGCAAGCCAGTCTCCCCGGTATATTTCATATCACAATGCTTGCACATAATGGCATAAATGGCATTGCGAGAAATGTAGGTAAAGCCCTCCTGTATTGATGAGGTGGAGTTTGGTAGGAAACAAATGACCAAGTTGAGCAGTGGTTCTCAAAGGCTGTGCCGCGGCATACACATTGTGCCGCCATATTCGCTAGGTGTGCCGCGAAGTTTTCGAGACGTTATGATAAGGTGAAAATAATTTAAATAATTTCATTTCGTATTAAAACTAAACTGAAAAAGGAAGAAGACCAACAGTTTCAATACCTGAAAGATATTTATTTTCCAGAGATTTACAATTTAAAAAATGTCAGCTATCAACGAGAAACGTGAGCTTGTGATCTCTTACTTAGAAGTTCAATTCGTGCTGGAACTGCAGAGAGACAGTCACACAATAATTAGTGTATAAGTATACAACTATACACGAAGCACTGCAGTAAAGCTGTGGTACCAGAATGTATAAAGTAGGAAAATTTGTGACGTTTCGGTGTGAGCCTTAATCATACAAACACATTCAGGACGAAGAATTAGAGAGAGGAAATAAAGTATAGATTTACATGAATCCTATGTTTAGAAAATCTATTCATTTTATTTTTTTTAACAAAATATAACGAGCTTAAAAAGCACAATTAACACAAAACTGCATATAACATGTCAGTCTAGCTAGCAGGTTAGGCAACGATTCAGGGTACCCTCATAACTGACAAGGAGGAAATTGCAACAGCCATTTTGGACAGACTGCATGTGAAAGACGATATCTGGCTGAATGACAATAATCACATCAGAAGGATGGGCAGCGGACGTTTTTCTGAACAAAATTATTTTAGCGCGAGTTACCCACAACCAGCGTGTGACTGGATCCAATAGCAGACGCACACTTCAGTGGGGGAAGACGGACCACATAAGGGATGCTCCGAGTACAGAGATGGCAGTCTCTGATTACAGACTGCAGTCTAACTAGCAGCTTCAAACATGCCAGACTATGAACAAAATGGCGTTACGATTACAAGTCTACAGGCAAGGAACTGGCAAACCGCGCTCTCAGACCGAGTCTTCCGCAATGTTCCCAAATCGTACGTTAGTGTGTTGCTATGACTACTACAAACAATAGTGTGCTGTGAGGACATTCCAGAAAATGAGCAACATCTTGTGCAACAGAAACAAGATTCCGAGTACTTAAATGTTACATCGAGCCAATTTTGTTTCATGGATGTGAAGCATGGTCCATGAATAAGAGAGCACAGCGAGAAATGGAGGCCGTGGAAATGTGGTTTATAAGAATGATGTTGAAGGTACCATGGACAGCTAAGAAAACCAACGAAGAAGTCTTAAGAGAGGCTGGAGTTAAAAGGCAAATTACAGCAAAGATCAGAGCCAGACAAGCGAGATTTGTGGGACATTTTCTGAGAAGAGGAAAATTGGAACACACTGTGGCTACTGGAAAAATTGAGGGAAGAAGAGACAGAGGAAGACAGAGAGAGAGAGAGAGAGAGAAGTTACTGGATGGGCTGTCAATGTGGCTAGGAAGAAAGACACCGGCGGATCACATAATCAAATCTAAAGACAGGGAATTGTGGAGAGAAATGATCGCCTACACCACGTGGCTTGGCACTTGATTGATTGATTGATTGATTGAGGACTCATTACAAAAGTTAATGTGCTGTGAGGACTAACTATAAAGGTTAGTGTGCTGTGAGGAATCACTACAAACAATAGTGTGCTGTGAGGAATCACTACAAACAATAGTGTGCTGTGAGGAATCACTACAAACAATAGTGTGCTGTGAGGAATCACTACAAACAATAGTGTGCTGTGAGGAATCACTACAAACAATAGTGTGCTGTGAGGACTCCTTACAAACAATAGTGTGCTGTGAGGACTCCTTACAAACAATAGTGTGCTGTGAGGACACCTTACAAACAATAGTGTGCTGTGAGGACTCCTTACAAACAATACTGTGCTGTGAGGACTCCTTACAAACAATAGTGTGCTGTGAGGACTAACTATAAAGGTTAGTGTGCTGTGAGGAATCACTACAAACAATAGTGTGCTGTGAGGAATCACTACAAACAATAATGTGCTGTGAGGAATCACTACAAACAATAGTGTGCTGCGAGGACTCACTATAAAGGTTAGTGTGCTGCGAGGACTCACTATACAGGTTAGTTTCCTGTGAGGACTCATTAAAAAGGATAGTGCTGTGAAGACTCACTATAAAGGTTAGTGTGCCGCGAGGACTCACTACAAAGGCTAGTGTTCTGTGAGGACTCACTACAAAGGTTAGTGTGGCGTGAGCAAAAAAACAGTTTGAGAACCCCTGATCTAGAGCTGCCGCAGCGTGTAGTGTCAAGAGTAAGGTATGTTCTGTTACTTAAGCGACTTTTAAGTAATAGGTTATTGACATTCTTGTTTCGCCTATCTGCCACCAATGAGGGGTTCTGCAATGATTTCACGTGTCTCAGTCTCGGTCTGGAGGAGATGGAGATGACGAAACAATATATACTGAAACTGTAGGGGTGGTACCAGTTTTACTCTGTCAGAGCTGCAAGACGATTTAGCAGCGAGGGTCTTTTGTCACGAAATATTCCTGATGCGTTTCCAGGACGATTTGAAAACATGTTCCTGGATGAAAGAGATCCAGCATTGTGTGGGCTTGATCATGGAAATCAACATCCTCAGTACAAAAACATCGCAATCTCAGGAGCTGAGAAAATTTTCAGAAGTTATAGAGACACGAAGGAAATCACAGGATTCAATTTCGTAACGAAACTGCTGAAATTGTAAAGATCCTTCTCTGATATTAGTGTAGTGTCCATAGAAGGCTGGAAAAGGTCTACTATAAGATTTCAAGACCTTGTGTTTGAAATGACCCATAAACAGACATGCTTAGTTAGGACCCATTTTTGGTATCCATGAGTACATCGCTGATCTGGTCGAAATATAGGCCACTGAACTCAAACTAGTTGAGTTCGAGGACAACTTGTGTAAGACATAGAATAGTAGGAGTAGATGGATGGTGTTTTTTGTTCGAAAAGTCAGAGTTCCCTGGCCATGAGGGGTGGGTATATACAAGGAAAACTAGTTCGAGGGTGTATGTACGGTGTGACCAGGCAAGAAGGTAAGAGGCTCAAAAGTAGTGAGAGCGTGACCAGTGTCCTTCAGATAAGTAGGCAGACTAGTCACAAGAGCTTGAAAGATACTGTACAGAAAGGCAGAAATTTGTTCCGTAGAACTGGTGCAAGATGAAACAATAGGTCTCTCTGGATTTCTGGTTTGTGGATTTTAGGAAGTACGTTAAAAAAAATGGCTTCTCAAAGCAGTTGTCATGGACACGTAGGAGATCAGTCTCACGGACAAGGTCACTGATAGTGTTTCGAACCTGATAGTTGTTGCCAAAGTAGGGGCATAGAATGTTGGGTTGCTCAGCAGAGCCATGCCATCCTGAATGTATAATTCAGAAGATTCATCCGAAACAATTCAGTATCTGCACGGGTAGTTGAAAAAAACCCAGCATAGATTGGGCCTGGAACACTGTAAAAATAAATAACTTTCATCATCATCATCATCATCATCATCATTGTAGTCATCGTCATCATATGCTATGCCAGTGCGCCTTTGTGGTCATGCTTCTCCATAAATCTCGGTCTTTGATATTTCCCATCAGCTCAGATGACGATTTTTTGTTGTTGTGGCGTCAAGGTAGACTGTCCATGTTTTTTTTCTCTTGGCCTTCCTGTGCCTCGTCTTCACATTATATTTCCTGCTGTCATAGTGTTTTAAAGCCCTCCCCTTCTCATTATATGTCCAGTGAATGATGACTACTATCTTCTTACGCATTAATTAGGTTTCTGTCTAAATTTGCTTTTGTTAGACATTCCCTGTTTGTCATGTGGTACTCTTAACATTCTTCTAATGAACCATAACTCTTTTGTCTCTAGTGATCTTTTTATCTATCTTCATTGCCCATAAGTCACTTCCATAATATAGGATAGACTCAATGTAACATTTTGGAACTCTCTTTATGGCGTTCAGTGACTGAAATGCACTCCACAAGGTGTTTCTCATTTGCTTGAAAGCTGTTTTTACTTTAAATACTTTACTCGGGATTTCGTAGGTGCATTCCGGCCTGCTTTTATTTGCACGTCCAATATTTAAATGTACACACTTATCTCAAGGTTGTTCCTTACAACACTGCATCTAGTTGGGTTCTTCTTTCGTGATATAGCTGTTTCTGATTTCGTTTTATTTAGGGGGAATCTTTTCTTCTCAATTTTGTTGAAATTGCTGTATCTAATAAATATCTACTAGTTATTGTCCTTTTTTGACTATTAGTGCTTTATCATCTGCATATAGTAGGTTTTTCACATTGTAGGTTTAAACTTGCAATCCCTGGTTTATTTTTTATTTCCCTCATAATATTTTCATCGTACGGTGAGAACAAATCTGGTGAGAGGACACAATCTTGTGTAACTTTTTGCTTTATTTGTTGATATTTGCTGTCATATTTTCTACCCTGATGGCTACTTATTGATTCCAATACTTAATTTTTTTTATTATTCTCAGACTTTTGTCATCAGTATTTATATCGTCTAACATTTTCATGATTTTGTCATGTTTTACTCTGTCAAATGTTCTCGTAAAGTCAGTTAAGCATATAAATAAGTATTTCTGTACTTCTACAGTTCTATCTATCAGAGTTCTTAAAGCATATATTGTATTATGTGTTCGTTTTCCTTCTAAAAATCCAAATTGTTCATCTATTTTCATCTTTATTCTATGTCTAGTTCTTCTCATAAATCTCAACAATAGTCTTGTGGTACGACATGAAAGTCTCATTGCTCTGTAGTCTCCACACTTTTTGTCCCTGGTTTCTCTACAAAGCTTTGAAAGTGGATTTTAATAATTCGTTAGGTATATATCCAGTGTTACAGATGTCGTTCAACAATTTTGTTATTAATTTTACACTAAATTCACCAAACGTTTCTAATTTTTCCACAGATATTTGATCAGGTCTGTCGATTTCCCTCTTTTCATGTTGTTAATGGCGTTTGAGACTTCCTCTTCAAGTACCGGTGCTCCATCACGGTTGTTTATATTTAACATTACATAAGGTCACTTCTTCCAGCCAAAAGAAAATCTCCAACAAAAATTAAATAGAACACACTTTTTAAAAACTTAATTTCTTTAACCGAAAACAAGAAACATGCCTCACTAGATTACAGAAAGATTTCTACAAAGACTTCAAAGGACCACCTCAAATTTGTGAAAACAGAGAGTTAAACGGATAGGTAGAACCTCTGAGAACAAGTACTGGACTAACTTGTGCTCATCAATCAAAAGAGCTGCTGACATGGGGGATGTTAAAACAGTGTAAAGCATCAAGTCAACATTCTTCTGCTTCCATGGAAATGCGAGCTGGCGCTCTTTGCAGCCGATGCGATGAAGATGTTGGGGCACAACATCATGTCGGATTGGGAGCGGGTTATGGCGGATATTTTGTTTTCAGTCTTTGAGTGGAGCTAAAAAGCAGAGGGTGTGCAGTACTTCTTTGGCAGACTCCACCACCATGGGGACTATTGCCATTCCTGACCCGTTAGCCAAGTTAGATTTATTACTGCGGCTACCAACGGAGAGGCTGGACAGGGTCATGGCCAGCTTTGGTTCATTGATCCTGACTCCAGCATGTCAGCTACAGACCACTATCTGCCAAATCAGACAGCGTCTTTGAAAATAACCAGTGTATTAGAGTAGATGGATAGTGAGCTGAACACTGCTCACAGCTCTGCTCCGAGCAGCAACCAACAAATCTGAAACAGTCAGTACCTAAACGTTAATACTCTTTAAAACAAAAGTAGAAACAGCTTTGTTAATTAATAAGCAATCACTTATAATGTTTCTCATACAAAAACATACAGGACAAAGTAACAGGTAACGAAGATAAAATATAAATCACATGAATGATATTACAACAATTAAAAATGGAAAAAAAAACAGAAAAAAATAGAGGCACTTATAAAACTTGTTACGTGACTTGTGAAAAGCTGCGTCCGAGAAGGCAAATAACTGCAAAGATGATGAAGTACAGAAGAGTCTAGTTTCTATCTTTTTTTTTTTTTTGGTCATGTATGTTTTTGTATGATTGATGTATAAACCGAAACGTTATATCTGTGTGTCTTTTAATTAATAAAGCTGTTCCTACATTTGTTTTAATATAGTTTTAACATTTTGTTATCACAGCTTTACTGCACTGGCTTTGTGTATATTTATATACTCACGGGAAAAAAGTATGCAGCATTATACAGGGCACTGTGCACTCGAATAAAATTTGGCACACACTTATGTGTGTGTGGGTGTTGTTCACTTACTTGTGCAGTTACAGCTGGATCGCAATATTCATGGGCAGATAATCACACCTCAAGGGAAATCACGTGCAGAGTCACATGGGTCCGGGGGGGGGGGGGAGTGGGGTGGACCTGAGGAAAGATAAAATTAAGGTAAGCGTGTAGCTCTAATCACAGTTATCTGAAAACGTAATCATTGAAAGAAACTACTAACATTCCAACAGAAGCATCTTTTTTTTCACACTGCCAAGACAGAACCAACAACAACAAATAGCTATAGAGATGTTAGCTGCTGAATCAGCAGTATCTCAACACTTAAATGTCCACAGGAACACTATATCAGCAGTATCTCAACACTTAAATGTCCACAGGAACACTATATCAGCAGTATCTCAACACTTAAATGTCCACAGGAACACTATATCAGCAGTATCTCAACACTTAAATGTCCACAGGAACACTATATCAGCAGTATCTCAACACTTCAGTGTCACAGGAACACTATATCACAGTATCCCACACTTTGATGTTCTTATCTTATATCTTATATCCTTCCCGTGCCGTTAAACGTCACATAGGGCTCGCAAGGTAGTTCGCCAATTTTTCTTGTCTTTGGCGAGTCTTTCAACCTCATCAAGAGATTTTATGCCTGTTAATTTGGCCTCTCTTAACAATGTCCTCTTCAGAGTTTCATGCGGTCTGCCTCTTTTTCTTTGGCCTGTTGTGTTCCACATGATAGCTTGTTTTGGGATTCTCTGACCGTTTCTTCTCATCACGTGACCAACATACCTACATCTCCTTTTCCTGATCACCCATGAGGCTGATTGTTGTTCAGTCATCTCTCTTATCTCTGCATTGTTCCTGAATTCGTTCCACTTGATGCCGAGTATTTTCCTTAGGCATTTGTTTTCAAAAGAGTCTAATTTCTTGTTTGTTTCTTTAGTTGTTTTCCAGCTTTCACATACATAAATGAGGGTGGATATTACATTTGAATTGAATAGTCTTAACTTGGTTTTTGTTCTTATAACTTTTGAATTCCATATGTTCTCAAGATTCTTGAAGATCGATGCTGCTTTTGCAATTCTAACTTCCTTTCTGGTGTCACCATCCTGGTCTATGTAGCTGCCAAGGTGTGCAAATTAATTGACTTCTTCAATACGTGTCCCTTCCATGTGAGTTTTTCCATTTTGATTAATGGGAATTTTCATTATTTTTGTTTTGTCCTTGTTAATTTCAAGCCCTATTTTGCTAGCCAGTGAAGACAGGGAATCTGTTTTTTCTTGCATGAAATTCACATTGTTACTGATAAGAGTTATGTCATCAGCAAAATCAAGATCTTCTAGTTGGGTCTCATGCACCCAGTCAATACCTGTGTTACCTGTGCAGTATTTTTTCATTATGAAGTCTATTGTAATTCCAAAAAGCAAAGGAGACAGTATACATCCTTGTTTCACACCTGTTTCAATATGAAACCATTCACTCATCCCTTCTTCTGTTTTGACTGCACAAACATATCCATTGTAAAAGTCCTTAATGATGTTGACAATTTTATATGGTATTCCATATAGACTTAAAATTATCCACAATGAATCTCTGTGTATGCTTTCAAATGCCCTTTTAAAGTCTATGAAGTTTAGTATTAATGGTTTCTGCTTTTCAATATGATCTTCTAGTATTATTTTGAGAGTAAAGATCTGGTCGAGACAGCTTCTCCCTTTTTGAAATCCTGCTTGTTCTTCTCTCATTGCAGTATCCACTATATCTTTGAGTCTATTCAAAATGACCTTGCAAAATACTTTTGACACAACTGATATTAAGATTACTCCTCTCCAATTGTTATAGTCACTAAGGTGCCTTTTTTGGTATTTTAACAATGACTCCTTTTTTCCATTTAGAAGGGACCTTTTCTTCTTTCCAAATCTTGTTAAACATTCTCTGTAGTTATCTCATGTTGTCACTATTGATAGTTTTTAGCATTTGGGTGTCATTTCATCTTCACCTGCAGCTTTTTTTATTAGCCATTAAATTCACCGCTGTTTCAATTTCATGCAATTTAATTTTATCTAGGTAGACATTTAGTTGTGGGGCTGGTAAGTCAGTTTCAAGGTTTAACAATTCTTTTGGGTGTGGTCGATGAAGTATTTCTGTGTTCACAGTAACACTATATCACGCATTTAAGCCCTTTTCAACCAAAATGGATCCACTGCTGATGGCCACAGAAGCGTCCGACCACGATTTACCACCCCCAGGACAAGATCTTCGTAACAGGTTTCTCGGGACAACATTGACTGCTAGCAACATTCCAGGTTTAAGACTGTCAGGCAGGACAGTGTGGCACAGGCTCAGAGAAGCAAATCTCTTACCTCACAAACCTGCAGGTAACAAAATGTATAAACTAGGAAAAAAGTAAGAACAGCTTTATTACTTAACGAGCACACAGTTGCGATTTTTCAGTGTGAACCTTAATCATAAAAAAACACGCAGGATGAAGAAATAGAGAGAGAATATAAAATATATAGTCACATGATTGCTATGCAAAAAATAGGAATGGAAAAAAATAGAATAAAATAAAATGAATGAGCAGTTAGTTGTGACTTGTAAGAAGCTGTGACTTGTAAGAGACTGTGTTTATGAGTGCGCATGGTGAAGTGTAGACAGGGCTGGATTAACCATTAAGCAAAGTAAGCACGTGCTTAGGGCATCAAGGGAAGGGGGGCACCACATGAATTTTCCATAGCCGAATTTACCATGGTCCATATGGTGCTATACTGCAAATGGTGCAGCTGAATCAGGATCCACAAAAGGAGTCCCCACATTAAATTTAAAAAAGTACATAAAGATAAATACAATAATAACAAGAGGATTCAGAAAATGCAGACCTCTGCCAAGGGTCATGAAATCGAAGGGAAAAAAATATCTGTCATCAGAAGTTTGGTTGCACTCGTCTAGCAACCAAATGGTCGAGGGTTCGAATCCCCAGCTGAGCGGGATTTTTTTTCCGACCAATACGGCCCCGAGGTCGACCCAGCCTCGTAAAATGGGTACCAGAGAAAATCTGGGAAGTAAAGGCAGCGAGGAAAGGAACTGGTCACCCTACCTCATACGCTGATGACCCAGCATAATGAGGTCTCTAACGCTTCACCCCCTACGGCATCTGCTATGGGACTATCTTTACTTTTGTACATCAGAAGTGCACACAAATACGTTAAATACCACTTTGATCACTTCAGAATCAAAATATGACGATGATGCCATCAAGGAGCTGTCACAAGCTGTGCCTGTACATTCTCTTGATACCTCTACCGCAAATGTTGATCCAAGTTACTTTTCAGTACACTCTGGGTTTGAAATAATTGCTGAAAATGAAAGTTTAGTGGACCATGGTGATGGTGGTGAAATTATTCTGTCTGCAAAAGATGAAGTAAAACACAATGTAGCAAAGGATCCAGGGTTGTGGCTTGATTTCTCTGCTGATGATGCGGCTTATTGGATTGCTTGTGGACCCAGTGACTGCCAACACCACACTGGGCCATTTGACAAGTCTTACAGGCATTTCAGTGCTGGCAAACCAGTGAGGTATTGTTCGCAGAAACTTTTTTTGATGGGACAAAACCTAATGGTGAGAAATACAAGAGAGAGAGAGAGAGAGAGAGAGAGAGAGAGAGATTCATGTACTCACCATCAATATGATCAGTTTATTGTTTTGTTTGTAAACTGTTTGCTCCTAAAAATTTCTCAAGTTTTTTTATAAGAGAAGGGTTCAGTGACTGGCGAAATACTACTGTAATTGATAATCATGAATAAAGCACTGCTCAGAGGGACTCTATGCTAACATACTTAACTCACAGAGGGACTCTATGCTAACATACTTAACTCACAGAGGGACTCTATGTTAACATACTTAACTCACAGAGGGACTCTATGCTAACATACTTAACTCACAGAGGGACTCTATGCTAACATACTTAACTCACAGAGGGACTCTGTGCTAACATACTTAACTCACAGAGGGACTCTGTGCTAACATACTTAACTCACAGAGGGACTCTATGCTAACATATTTAACTCACAGAGGGACTCTGTGTTAACATACTTAACTCACAGAGGGACTCTATGCTAACATACTTAACTCACAGAGGGACTCTGTGTTAACATACTTAACTCACAGAGGGACTCTGTGCTAACATACTTAACTCACAGAGGGACTCTGTGCTAACATACTTAACTCACAGAGGGACTCTATGCTAACATACTTAACTCACAGAGGGACTCTATGCTAACATACTTAACTCACAGAGGGACTCTATGCTAACATACTTAACTCACAGAGGGACTCTATGCTAACATACTTAACTCACAGAGGGACTCTATGCTAACATACTTAACTCACAGAGGGACTCTATGCTAACATACTTAACTCACAGAGGGACTCTATGCTAACATACTTAACTCACAGAGGGACTCTATGCTAACATACTTAACTCACAGACAAGGTGCGGGGCTGGGACAACAGTTGGAGAAACAAATTCAGGAAGAGTGTGATTACTGGGAACATGTCTTGAAGCATGTCATAGCTGTTATTTGTATGTTAGCTGAACATGTCTTGAAGCATGTCATAGCTGTTATTTGTATGTTAGCTGAACATATCTTGAGGCGTGTCATAGCTGTTATTTGTATGTTAGCTGAACATGTCTTGAAGCATGTCATAGTGTAACAGAATAGCAATTCTGTTCAGAGATTAATTGTGTAGCGCTAATAAATTGTGTTGCGTAGACTACGTCATTAGGAAGGCCCGTGTGCAAAAAGTCGTTAGAAAGGTCCGTGTGAAAAAGCCGGTCGTAAGCAGTCTATTGTGGAACGTTGAACTGGAAGGACGTGTTGGGCGAACGAGAATGGGGTAGAGCGAGTCTTGTTGTCAGAATTAGTTTAGTTTGTCTTTCTGTGTGGCTGCAGTCCTTGGTTAGCCTGTAAGTATGGTTTTTGGTATGAATAAATATTTGTAAGGTTTTCCTTGCCCATGTGGCGTAGATATTTCACGCCGGGCATTTGTTGCTGTGAATTTCTGTAATAAATGTGTGTTGTCTGATGATAAACTACACCAAATCGGCTTTGTGGAAATTCTCATTGTTGACCAGTTTGTTTTGGTCGGAAGACTGCCAAGTTATGTTCAAGTTGTTGTATTGTACTATCTTTTGTGGAGTGGAAAGCCTGGGTGTCTTGTTGTATTTTCTTAGTGTATAATCCAGAAAATTAGGTGATGGTTAGAACACCAGCAACAAGAAGAAACTTATAAGTTGAAACTGTACTCCACAAGTAGTAGAATCAATCAAACCAGTAGTCTCCTTGTAAGGGGATCCTGCTTCAGTGGCGCAGTGATTCTGTTTCAATGGCGCCGTGACCAGCGCTTTCCTTCACGGTCTGGCACAAAGTGTTTTGGTTGTTGCTCGTGGGCTGCTGGTTTCATGCACGGCTCATACTTCTAATTGTGAAGTCTTGGCAAGTCTCCAGGTTGTAGTATTTTTGTCTCCAGTTGTGTAGTACCCACAAAGTTTTGTCTATTGTACCATGCCCTAGATTACGATTGTCGATCGATGACCTGCTTACCTTGTCGATGACCTGCCTCGTTTTCGGCTATCAAATATGGCAGACTACTGTTTTGGTCAACAGCAAATATGTTGTAGAGTAAGGATAGCTAGCTTAGGTGTTGGAAGCTGATTGCAGATAGATTAGGAGTTGATAGGTTTGTAGTTAGTTAAGGAGTCAAGATTGGAGTTGGTTAGCTAGCTAGCGTTCGAATTTCGGTTGGTAGTTCTGTCAGCATTGGCTTCCCGACATCTTCTGCCGGAGAAGAAAAGGAGTCTAGATTAGGAAAAGGGTTGAGTTGCATTGGCGTCCTTTTCTTCCTTCGAATTGGCGTCAGGTGTGTGTTGGCGAGACTTGGTGGCGTCTACTCAAGGCGGCGACGATGTCCAGCTTGCTCAGAATCTTGGTGGGCACCTCTAGCTCCTGGCCCCTAGGCAGCATAGTGGATGAAGCCATACCAGTGAAGCTGATCCTGAACCAGTATCCTGTCAGGAACCAGTGCAGCTTGTACGGTACATTTCGCTGGTACTATGTAGGAGGAAACAGGTAACAATTTGTAACTTAACTGTGACCTCTGAAATTTCAGCAAGAAGTCAAGCCAGATTATGCAGACTGAACATTATTAATTATAGCAAATAGTGAATGTTGGATTTATTTACTGTCATTCTCTTTGGAAGTTTGTTGGACAATTGAGTAGTTCTGATTCATCCAGTCACCAGACATTCATACGAAGGGATATAGTAACTTTTTGGACTACCTTCACCTGTGGAAAAAAAATTTGTTTTTGGAAATGAACATTCTGTTGATTGGAAGTTGCCTGATATGCTTCTTCTGGATAGATTATCTAGAAATTTCAGGAACATTGTTGTGTTTATACATTAGGGACAGTTAATTTGTTCTGATGTGGAATTTTGCTGGATTGCAATTAATTAGCATTTAGTTACCATTTTGTTGTGATTTTGCATTAGCAAGGATGATATGGATATTTGACATTAGTGTATATGTCATTAATTCCAGTTTTTTACTCTGATAGGTGCTAGAAAACTGAGGATTCTTAGTTAAAATTTTTCTGGAAAATTGCCATTTGCTGTTATAACTTATTTAACTAAAAAGTACAGTAATTATTCTGGACTGTATTAGGTGCCAGTATGGTTGGATTATTTTGAGTGGATTGGATATTGCTAATATTGTTTTTTTGTTTTATTATAGATTATTGGTTCCATGTCTGAGTTTTTCCAGAAAGAGTCATGTTACTATGGAAGAGGTTAGGCTTTGTCATGCGGTGCATTGGAAATGTACCAGAAGCCCTGGGAGATTAAGGCTGCAGTGGAGATTCTCTTAAGCATAATGTTTTATAGATTATATAGTTCTTGTGCAGCAATTAGTGAATGTATTTTTTTTTCCTCTGTTTATTTTTTGTATAACGGATTTATTAGTAGTTAATTAGGATGGATGATAGATCATGTAGCCTTGAATAAGGTGACATTACTGATGATGACTTATTAATAGCCAATTGTTATGGCATTTACTATGTTCAAATTGGTTATTTATCTTTGATGTGACAGCATTGGCTTGGATGTGACATTATTACCACGGATGTGATGTTATGAGGAGATTACACAAGCAGGTGTGGTTCTCTGATTGGGTACCTAGGCCGGAACATGCAGATTCCATGTATCCGAGCCTAAGGTGAAATTACCAGAGGGGGTCTTTTTTCTTTTAAGGACCTAGATATTACATTGTTTTGTTGCGCGTACATATGGTACGTGGCACAGTCCCTTTGGGGATAAATAAAAGGTGGATTAGCCTGATACCAAAGTTTTGCCTGTTCTGCATATGTTAATGGATAATTACATATGTTAAGAATGGATGATTATATATGATACCAAAGTTTTGCCTGTTCTGCATATGTTAATGGATAATTACATATGTTAAGAATGGATGATTATATATGATACCTAAAGATTTGCCTATTCTGCATATGTTTAATGGATGATTACATATGTTAAGAATGGATGATTATATATGATACCTAAAGATTTGCCTATTCTGCATATGTTTAATGGATGATTACATATGTTAAGAATGGATGATTATATATGTTACCAAAGTTTTGCCTGTTCGGCATATGTTTAATGGATATTTACATATGTTTAAGAATGGATGATTAATAATTGTAACCCAGATGAACCTATTCTGAGTATGTACAGCATATAGCTGCATTTGTCAGTAATAGCAGATTATTTATGGTACCAGAGTTTACCTATTCTATGTATGTGTATTGAGGAGTCACACATAATAGAAATAGATGATTGTATATGAAGTGGACATGGGCTGAGTATAGCCGAAAGTCACACGAACAGTTTATGGGTATAGTCAGAGTATGAAGTTCTATGTTGAGAGTCGATTATTATCTTTGAATTAGCCTGGAGTTATAATTTAGATAAGTACATTGGTTTTTTGCAAGTTTTGACAGGCAAACCTCTACTTTTTGGGAGAGGGGAATATTAGTAGCATAGACTAGGGGTTATACCCAGGATTGGTATTTAGGAAATAATTAATAGAGTGAGTACCCTTGTTTGAGAGGTAGGTTGGTTGAGACCATTGAGCGGGGGTCTTGGGAAAAGCTTGCAGCATGGCGAAAACTGAGTGGGTAGGAATAGTATAAATACCACTCACGATTAGTCTAAAGGCACGAGCCTTACTTGTTTATTGTAGGAAGAATTTTTGTCATTTTGATGTAGATGGAATCTCGTTTAGGAAGAGTTTCTAGCAGTGGAAATTTGTTGGTAGTGGAGGAATTAGGTTTCTTGATCGCTGAGGTTTTAGGTGGAATGTTGTGAGTATGATTTCATGTGTATAGGACTTATTGTAAGGCAGATTGCCTTTTACTCATTTTCCTGTTTTGTCCATGTTGCGGACAGTCTCATGTGCCAGATATAGGATAGGTTGTTATGGAAATTGCATATGTTATACGTTACTACTCATAGCGTTGAATATACACATAAGAGTAGGTAGTTAATTGAATATTGTACACCTTGGTACACCTTGTGGGTAGAATTAGGGTTGTGTTGGATAGTGATTAGTTTGATTAATTTTTTTGGAGAGTTTTCTGTAAAAGTTAGTAATTTTTTGTTGGAGATATTTGATGGCCAAATATCTACCTTTAGGGGGTGGGGAGATATTCTGTAACAGAATAGCAATTCTGTTCAGAGATTAATTGTGTAGCGCTAATAAATTGTGTTGCGTAGACTACGTCATTAGGAAGGCCCGTGTGCAAAAAGTCGTTAGAAAGGTCCGTGTGAAAAAGCCGGTCGTAAGCAGTCTATTGTGGAACGTTGAACTGGAAGGACGTGTTGGGCGAACGAGAATGGGGTAGAGCGAGTCTTGTTGTCAGAATTAGTTTAGTTTGTCTTTCTGTGTGGCTGCAGTCCTTGGTTAGCCTGTAAGTATGGTTTTTGGTATGAATAAATATTTGTAAGGTTTTCCTTGCCCATGTGGCGTAGATATTTCACGCCGGGCATTTGTTGCTGTGAATTTCTGTAATAAATGTGTGTTGTCTGATGATAAACTACACCAAATCGGCTTTGTGGAAATTCTCATTGTTGACCAGTTTGTTTTGGTCGGAAGACTGCCAAGTTATGTTCAAGTTGTTGTATTGTACTATCTTTTGTGGAGTGGAAAGCCTGGGTGTCTTGTTGTATTTTCTTAGTGTATAATCCAGAAAATTAGGTGATGGTTAGAACACCAGCAACAAGAAGAAACTTATAAGTTGAAACTGTACTCCACAAGTAGTAGAATCAATCAAACCAGTAGTCTCCTTGTAAGGGGATCCTGCTTCAGTGGCGCAGTGATTCTGTTTCAATGGCGCCGTGACCAGCGCTTTCCTTCACGGTCTGGCACAAAGTGTTTTGGTTGTTGCTCGTGGGCTGCTGGTTTCATGCACGGCTCATACTTCTAATTGTGAAGTCTTGGCAAGTCTCCAGGTTGTAGTATTTTTGTCTCCAGTTGTGTAGTACCCACAAAGTTTTGTCTATTGTACCATGCCCTAGATTACGATTGTCGATCGATGACCTGCTTACCTTGTCGATGACCTGCCTCGTTTTCGGCTATCAAATATGGCAGACTACTGTTTTGGTCAACAGCAAATATGTTGTAGAGTAAGGATAGCTAGCTTAGGTGTTGGAAGCTGATTGCAGATAGATTAGGAGTTGATAGGTTTGTAGTTAGTTAAGGAGTCAAGATTGGAGTTGGTTAGCTAGCTAGCGTTCGAATTTCGGTTGGTAGTTCTGTCAGCATTGGCTTCCCGACATCTTCTGCCGGAGAAGAAAAGGAGTCTAGATTAGGAAAAGGGTTGAGTTGCATTGGCGTCCTTTTCTTCCTTCGAATTGGCGTCAGGTGTGTGTTGGCGAGACTTGGTGGCGTCTACTCAAGGCGGCGACGATGTCCAGCTTGCTCAGAATCTTGGTGGGCACCTCTAGCTCCTGGCCCCTAGGCAGCATAGTGGATGAAGCCATACCAGTGAAGCTGATCCTGAACCAGTATCCTGTCAGGAACCAGTGCAGCTTGTACGGTACATTTCGCTGGTACTATGTAGGAGGAAACAGGTAACAATTTGTAACTTAACTGTGACCTCTGAAATTTCAGCAAGAAGTCAAGCCAGATTATGCAGACTGAACATTATTAATTATAGCAAATAGTGAATGTTGGATTTATTTACTGTCATTCTCTTTGGAAGTTTGTTGGACAATTGAGTAGTTCTGATTCATCCAGTCACCAGACATTCATACGAAGGGATATAGTAACTTTTTGGACTACCTTCACCTGTGGAAAAAAATTTGTTTTTGGAAATGAACATTCTGTTGATTGGAAGTTGCCTGATATGCTTCTTCTGGATAGATTATCTAGTTCTTGTGCAGCAATTAGTGAATGTATTTTTTTTTCCTCTGTTTATTTTTTGTATAACGGATTTATTAGTAGTTAATTAGGATGGATGATAGATCATGTAGCCTTGAATAAGGTGACATTACTGATGATGACTTATTAATAGCCAATTGTTATGGCATTTACTATGTTCAAATTGGTTATTTATCTTTGATGTGACAGCATTGGCTTGGATGTGACATTATTACCACGGATGTGATGTTATGAGGAGATTACACAAGCAGGTGTGGTTCTCTGATTGGGTACCTAGGCCGGAACATGCAGATTCCATGTATCCGAGCCTAAGGTGAAATTACCAGAGGGGGTCTTTTTTCTTTTAAGGACCTAGATATTACATTGTTTTGTTGCGCGTACATATGGTACGTGGCACAGTCCCTTTGGGGATAAATAAAAGGTGGATTAGCCTGATACCAAAGTTTTGCCTGTTCTGCATATGTTAATGGATAATTACATATGTTAAGAATGGATGATTATATATGATACCAAAGTTTTGCCTGTTCTGCATATGTTAATGGATAATTACATATGTTAAGAATGGATGATTATATATGATACCTAAAGATTTGCCTATTCTGCATATGTTTAATGGATGATTACATATGTTAAGAATGGATGATTATATATGTTACCAAAGTTTTGCCTGTTCGGCATATGTTTAATGGATATTTACATATGTTTAAGAATGGATGATTAATAATTGTAACCCAGATGAACCTATTCTGAGTATGTACAGCATATAGCTGCATTTGTCAGTAATAGCAGATTATTTATGGTACCAGAGTTTACCTATTCTATGTATGTGTATTGAGGAGTCACACATAATAGAAATAGATGATTGTATATGAAGTGGACATGGGCTGAGTATAGCCGAAAGTCACACGAACAGTTTATGGGTATAGTCAGAGTATGAAGTTCTATGTTGAGAGTCGATTATTATCTTTGAATTAGCCTGGAGTTATAATTTAGATAAGTACATTGGTTTTTTGCAAGTTTTGACAGGCAAACCTCTACTTTTTGGGAGAGGGGAATATTATAGTAGCATAGACTAGGGGTTATACCCAGGATTGGTATTTAGGAAATAATTAATAGAGTGAGTACCCTTGTTTGAGAGGTAGGTTGGTTGAGACCATTGAGCGGGGGTCTTGGGAAAAGCTTGCAGCATGGCGAAAACTGAGTGGGTAGGAATAGTATAAATACCACTCACGATTAGTCTAAAGGCACGAGCCTTACTTGTTTATTGTAGGAAGAATTTTTGTCATTTTGATGTAGATGGAATCTCGTTTAGGAAGAGTTTCTAGCAGTGGAAATTTGTTGGTAGTGGAGGAATTAGGTTTCTTGATCGCTGAGGTTTTAGGTGGAATGTTGTGAGTATGATTTCATGTGTATAGGACTTATTGTAAGGCAGATTGCCTTTTACTCATTTTCCTGTTTTGTCCATGTTGCGGACAGTCTCATGTGCCAGATATAGGATAGGTTGTTATGGAAATTGCATATGTTATACGTTACTACTCATAGCGTTGAATATACACATAAGAGTAGGTAGTTAATTGAATATTGTACACCTTGGTACACCTTGTGGGTAGAATTAGGGTTGTGTTGGATAGTGATTAGTTTGATTAATTTTTTTGGAGAGTTTTCTGTAAAAGTTAGTAATTTTTTGTTGGAGATATTTGATGGCCAAATATCTACCTTTAGGGGGTGGGGAGATATTCTGTAACAGAATAGCAATTCTGTTCAGAGATTAATTGTGTAGCGCTAATAAATTGTGTTGCGTAGACTACGTCATTAGGAAGGCCCGTGTGCAAAAAGTCGTTAGAAAGGTCCGTGTGAAAAAGCCGGTCGTAAGCAGTCTATTGTGGAACGTTGAACTGGAAGGACGTGTTGGGCGAACGAGAATGGGGTAGAGCGAGTCTTGTTGTCAGAATTAGTTTAGTTTGTCTTTCTGTGTGGCTGCAGTCCTTGGTTAGCCTGTAAGTATGGTTTTTGGTATGAATAAATCATTGTAAGGTTTTCCTTGCCCATGTGGCGTAGATATTTCACGCCGGGCATTTGTTGCTGTGAATTTCTGTAATAAATGTGTGTTGTCTGATGATAAACTACACCAAATCGGCTTTGTGGAAATTCTCATTGTTGACCAGTTTGTTTTGGTCGGAAGACTGCCAAGTTATGTTCAAGTTGTTGTATTGTACTATCTTTTGTGGAGTGGAAAGCCTGGGTGTCTTGTTGTATTTTCTTAGTGTATAATCCAGAAAATTAGGTGATGGTTAGAACACCAGCAACAAGAAGAAACTTATAAGTTGAAACTGTACTCCACAAGTAGTAGAATCAATCAAACCAGTAGTCTCCTTGTAAGGGGATCCTGCTTCAGTGGCGCAGTGATTCTGTTTCAATAGCTGTTATTTGTATGTTAGCTGAACATGTCTTGAGGCGTGTCATAGCTGTTATTTGTATGTTAGCTGAACATGTCTTGAAGCATGTCATAGCTGTTATTTGTATGTTAGCTGAACATGTCTTGAAGCATGTCATAGCTGTTATTTGTATGTTAGCTGAACATGTCATGAGGCGTGTCATAGCTGTTATTTGTATGTTAGCTGAACATGTCATGAGGCGTGTCATAGCTGTTATTCGTACGTTAGATGAACGTGGCTTGAGGCGTGTCATATCTGTTATTTGTACATTAGATGAAGGTGGCTTGAGGCGTGTCCTAGCTATTATTTGTATGTTAGCTGAACATGTCTTGAGGCGTGTCATAGCTATTATTCGTACGTTAGATGAACGTGGCTTGAGGCGTGTCCTAGCTATTATTTGTATGTTAGCTGAACATGTCTTGAGGCGTGTCATAGCTGTTATTTGTATGTTAGCTGAACGTGGATTGAGGCGTGTCATAGCTGTTATTCGTAAGTTAGATGAACGTGGCTTGAGGCATGTCATAGCTGTTATGTGTATGTTAGCTGAACGTGGATTGAGGCGTGTCATAGCTGTTATTTGTATGTTAGCTGAACATGTCTTGAGGCGTGTCATAGCTGTTATTCGTAAGTTAGATGAACGTGGCTTGAGGCGTGTCATAGCTGTTATTTGTATGTTAGCTGAACATGTCTTGAGGCGTGTCATAGCTGTTATTTGTATGTTAGCTGAACATGTCTTGAGGCGTGTCATAGCTGTTATTTGTATGTTAGCTGAACATGTCTTGAGGCGTGTCATAGCTGTTATTTGTAAATTAGATGAACATGTCTTGAGGCGTGTCATAGCTGTTATTTGTATGTTAGATGAACGTGGCTTGAGGCGTGTCATAGCTGTTATTTGTATGTTAGCTGAACATGTCTTGAGGCGTGTCCTAGCTGTTATTTGTATGTTAGCTGAACATGTCTTGAGGCGTGTCATAGCTGTTATTTGTATGTTAGCTGAACATGTCTTGAGGCGTGTCATAGCTGTTATTTGTATGTTAGCTGAACATGTCTTGAGGCGTGTCATAGCTGTTATTTGTAAATTAGATGAACATGTCTTGAGGCGTGTCATAGCTGTTATTTGTACGTTAGATGAACGTGGCTTGAGGCGTGTCATAGCTGTTATTTGTATGTTAGCTGAACATGTCTTGAGGCGTGTCCTAGCTGTTATTTGTATGTTAGCTGAACATGTCTTGAGGCGTGTCATAGCTGTTATTTGTATGTTAGCTGAACATGTCTTGAGGCGTGTCATAGCTGTTATTTGTATGTTAGCTGAACGTGTCTTGAGGCGTGTCATAGCTGTTATTCGTACGTTAGATGGAAGTATAAAAAATAGACATCAGTTTCCAACTTACTATAAATTTTGTTTAATTTCGATGAATAAAATGTTGTTTTATAGTTTACTATTGTTTATATTTTGAATTACATATATGGTGGGGGGGGGGGTGGTTACCAAAATCTTTTAACTGCTTAGGGCCTCTAAGGGTCTTAATCCGGGCCTGAGTGTAGAGAATGGTGAATTGTGATGTGTGATAAGTGGGTCGTAAATAGGGAGCGGGGATGGGCGGAACCGTGGAAAGGGGACAGAGTGATAAATGGTAATCTAGCCGGGAGAAGGTGGAATAGTTTGGGTAGAGGGCTTATGATCCTGGGAAAAAGTTCTGAACTATGTATTACAGGTGAGAAAGGAATGGAACTTAGTGCAGAGGGAATATGATTGTGGATGAGGGGAATGTTAGGTATAGTGAATTGCGTTTTCAAACCATGTGGTTCCAGCGTTCCATATTCCTGAATGTAGCGATTCTCAAACTCGAGGCGGTTTCTGTCATAAGCGTGGCATTGTTTGATGACTATTATCAGAAAATCAGATTTACCTCTGTGGTTGGGGCCATTGAAATGATTAGGGACTGGTTTTGGCCCATGCTGGGTGATATCATACAGATTTTTATGCATGTGGTCATATAATCTGAGACCAGATTCACCAACATAAGTTATTCTGCATCTTTTGCATTCAATGGGATATATCACATTACGGGACTCGCATGTGAATCCCTCATAGAGAGTGATGATAGTTTTAGGAAAGGTGATCGTTTTCGTTTCCCAGACTACAGGGTAAGTAACGCAGCGGGGGCGGTTACATTTTCTAGTGCCAACATATACACGGTTCCACTTCACGCTGCTATGTACGAGGATGTCCTTAAGGTTTGGTTCCCGTTTGTATGCTAATAGGGGTAGATCAGAGATGTTGTAAGCTCAGCGGGTTTCTGAGTCCACAATTGAGGACAATAATGGGAGAGACAGGACCAAAACCCATCTGAAACCCACAGATCCATGGCCAGTGTACTACCGTAGTGGGGTGGCCATTGCCTAAAACCAACTCTACAACCCAGGATTCCCCTCCCAGGATACTGTATGTCAGTCATGCATCACATCACATACATCCACACATCAGAGAAAACAGGAATACATATTTAGCAAGTCATCAGTTATAATTATGAACGTTTTATTATCCATTACATGGAACATGGTAGACACAGGTACATTACATTACACAAACACATTACTTATAGAGAACATACAACACATATCATTGATATATATCAAGCATAATATCAATAACGCAGTTACTCATAGCTAATGTAACTAATAAACTAAAGCGACCGTTGCTGTTCTGGTCTCAACCCCCCCCCCCCATCATGATGCACATTATACGTCTCCGAGGCGTGCCAATGCAATTACTACGAATCTGCAGCCTTCTGCGAAACTACACCACACTCTCTTCCTGAAATTATTCCATGTGCCGGTGCACTATTTCAACTCACAGCTAGCCTGCCTGTAACTCTTCTCCTACATTGTAAAGTTCCCGTGTGCTAAACGCACTGTTATCCCATTCATTCAATCCATGAAATACAGATGTGCCAGAGCACTATTATCTCACTCCCTCAATCCATGAAATACAGATGTGCCAGAGCACTATTATCTCACTCCCTCAATCCATGAAATACAGATGTGCCAGAGCACTATTATCTCACTCCCTCAATCCATGAAATACAGATGTGCCAGAGCACTATTATCTCACTCCCTCAATCCATGAAATACAGATGTGCCAGAGCACTATTATCTCACTCCCTCAATCCATGAAATACAGATGTGCCAGAGCACTATTATCTCACTCCCTCAATCCATGAAATACAGATGTGCCAGAGCACTATTATCTCACTCCCTCAATCCATGAAATACAGATGTGCCAGAGCACTATTATCTCACTCCCTCAATCCATGAAATACAGATGTGCCAGAGCACTATTATCTCACTCCCTCAATCCATGAAATACAGAGCTGTTATTCGTAAGTTAGATGAACATGTCTTGAGGCGTGTCATAGCTGTTATTCGTAAGTTAGATGAACGTGGCTTGAGGCATGTCATAGCTGTTATGTGTATGTTAGCTGAACGTGGCTTGAGGCGTGTCATAGCTGTTATTTGTATGTTAGCTGAACATGTCTTGAGGCGTGTCATAGCTGTTATTCGTAAGTTAGATGAACGTGGCTTGAGGCGTGTCATAGCTGTTATTTGTATGTTAGCTGAACATGTCTTGAGGCGTGTCATAGCTGTTATTTGTATGTTAGCTGAACATGTCTTGAGGCGTGTCCTAGCTGTTATTTGTATGTTAGTTGAACATGTCTTGAGGCGTGTCATAGCTGTTATTTGTATGTTAGCTGAACATGTCTTGAGGCGTGTCATAGCTGTTATTTGTATGTTAGCTGAACGTGTCTTGAGGCGTGTCATAGCTGTTATTTGTATGTTAGCTGAACATGTCTTGAGGCGTGTCATAGCTGTTATTTGTATGTTAGCTGAACATGTCTTGAGGCGTGTCATAGCTGTTATTCGTAAGTTAGATGAACGTGGCTTGAGGCGTGTCATAGCTGTTATTTGTATGTTAGCTGAACATGTCTTGAGGCGTGTCATAGCTGTTATTTGTATGTTAGCTGAACATGTCTTGAGGCGTGTCCTAGCTGTTATTTGTATGTTAGTTGAACATGTCTTGAGGCGTGTCATAGCTGTTATTTGTATGTTAGCTGAACATGTCTTGAGGCGTGTCATAGCTGTTATTTGTATGTTAGCTGAACATGTCTTGAGGCGTGTCATAGCTGTTATTTGTATGTTAGCTGAACATGTCTTGAGGCGTGTCATAGCTGTTATTTGTATGTTAGCTGAACATGTCTTGAGGCGTGTCATAGCTGTTATTCGTATGTTAGCTGGAAGTATAAAAAAATAGACATCAGTTTCCAACTTACTATAAATTTTGTTTAATTTCGATGAATAAAATGTTGTTTTATAGTTTACTATTGTTTATATTTTGAATTACATATATGGTGGGGGGGGGGGTGGTTACCAAAATCTTTTAACTGCTTAGGGCCTCTAAGGGTCTTAATCCGGGCCTGAGTGTAGAGAATGGTGAATTGTGATGTGTGATAAGTGGGTCGTAAATAGGGAGCGGGGATGGGCGGAACCGTGGAAAGGGGACAGAGTGATAAATGGTAATCTAGCCGGGAGAAGGTGGAATAGTTTGGGTAGAGGGCTTATGATCCTGGGAAAAAGTTCTGAACTATGTATTACAGGTGAGAAAGGAATGGAACTTAGTGCAGAGGGAATATGATTGTGGATGAGGGAATGTTAGGTATAGTGAATTGCGTTTTCAAACCATGTGGTTCCAGCGTTCCATATTCCTGAATGTAGCGATTCTCAAACTCGAGGCGGTTTCTGTCATAAGCGTGGCATTGTTTGATGACTATTATCAGAAAATCAGATTTACCTCTGTGGTTGGGGCCATTGAAATGATTAGGGACTGGTTTTGGCCCATGCTGGGTGATATCATACAGATTTTTATGCATGTGGTCATATAATCTGAGACCAGATTCACCAACATAAGTTATTCTGCATCTTTTGCATTCAATGGGATATATCACATTACGGGACTCGCATGTGAATCCCTCATAGAGAGTGATGATAGTTTTAGGAAAGGTGATCGTTTTCGTTTCCCAGACTACAGGGTAAGTAACGCAGCGGGGGCGGTTACATTTTCTAGTGCCAACATATACACGGTTCCACTTCACGCTGCTATGTACGAGGATGTCCTTAAGGTTTGGTTCCCGTTTGTATGCTAATAGGGGTAGATCAGAGATGTTGTAAGCTCAGCGGGTTTCTGAGTCCACAATTGAGGACAATAATGGGAGAGACAGGACCAAAACCCATCTGAAACCCACAGATCCATGGCCAGTGTACTACCGTAGTGGGGTGGCCATTGCCTAAAACCAACTCTACAACCCAGGATTCCCCTCCCAGGATACTGTATGTCAGTCATGCATCACATCACATACATCCACACATCAGAGAAAACAGGAATACATATTTAGCAAGTCATCAGTTATAATATATGAACGTTTTATTATCCATTACATGGAACATGGTAGACACAGGTACATTACATTACACAAACACATTACTTATAGAGAACATACAACACATATCATTGATATATATCAAGCATAATATCAATAACGCAGTTACTCATAGCTAATGTAACTAATAAACTAAAGCGACCGTTGCTGTTCTGGTCTCAACCCCCCCCCCCCCATCATGATGCACATTATACGTCTCCGAGGCGTGCCAATGCAATTACTACGAATCTGCAGCCTTCTGCGAAACTACACCACACTCTCTTCCTGAAATTATTCCATGTGCCGGTGCACTATTTCAACTCACAGCTAGCCTGCCTGTAACTCTTCTCCTACATTGTAAAGTTCCCGTGTGCTAAACGCACTGTTATCTGAACATGTCTTGAGGCGTGTCATAGCTGTTATTTGTATGTTAGCTAAATATGTCTTGAGGCGTGTCATAGCTGTTATTCGTATGTTAGCTAAACATGTCTTGAGGCGTGTCATAGCTGTTATTCGTATGTTAGCTGGAAGTATAAAAAAATAGACATCAGTTTCCAACTTACTATAAATTTTGTTTAATTTCGATGAATAAAATGTTGTTTTATAGTTTACTATTGTTTATATTTTGAATTACATATATGGTGGGGGGGGGGGTGGTTACCAAAATCTTTTAACTGCTTAGGGCCTCTAAGGGTCTTAATCCGGGCCTGAGTGTAGAGAATGGTGAATTGTGATGTGTGATAAGTGGGTCGTAAATAGGGAGCGGGGATGGGCGGAACCGTGGAAAGGGGACAGAGTGATAAATGGTAATCTAGCCGGGAGAAGGTGGAATAGTTTGGGTAGAGGGCTTATGATCCTGGGAAAAAGTTCTGAACTATGTATTACAGGTGAGAAAGGAATGGAACTTAGTGCAGAGGGAATATGATTGTGGATGAGGGGAATGTTAGGTATAGTGAATTGCGTTTTCAAACCATGTGGTTCCAGCGTTCCATATTCCTGAATGTAGCGATTCTCAAACTCGAGGCGGTTTCTGTCATAAGCGTGGCATTGTTTGATGACTATTATCAGAAAATCAGATTTACCTCTGTGGTTGGGGCCATTGAAATGATTAGGGACTGGTTTTGGCCCATGCTGGGTGATATCATACAGATTTTTATGCATGTGGTCATATAATCTGAGACCAGATTCACCAACATAAGTTATTCTGCATCTTTTGCATTCAATGGGATATATCACATTACGGGACTCGCATGTGAATCCCTCATAGAGAGTGATGATAGTTTTAGGAAAGGTGATCGTTTTCGTTTCCCAGACTACAGGGTAAGTAACGCAGCGGGGGCGGTTACATTTTCTAGTGCCAACATATACACGGTTCCACTTCACGCTGCTATGTACGAGGATGTCCTTAAGGTTTGGTTCCCGTTTGTATGCTAATAGGGGTAGATCAGAGATGTTGTAAGCTCAGCGGGTTTCTGAGTCCACAATTGAGGACAATAATGGGAGAGACAGGACCAAAACCCATCTGAAACCCACAGATCCATGGCCAGTGTACTACCGTAGTGGGGTGGCCATTGCCTAAAACCAACTCTACAACCCAGGATTCCCCTCCCAGGATACTGTATGTCAGTCATGCATCACATCACATACATCCACACATCAGAGAAAACAGGAATACATATTTAGCAAGTCATCAGTTATAATATATGAACGTTTTATTATCCATTACATGGAACATGGTAGACACAGGTACATTACATTACACAAACACATTACTTATAGAGAACATACAACACATATCATTGATATATATCAAGCATAATATCAATAACGCAGTTACTCATAGCTAATGTAACTAATAAACTAAAGCGACCGTTGCTGTTCTGGTCTCAACCCCCCCCCCCCCATCATGATGCACATTATACGTCTCCGAGGCGTGCCAATGCAATTACTACGAATCTGCAGCCTTCTGCGAAACTACACCACACTCTCTTCCTGAAATTATTCCATGTGCCGGTGCACTATTTCAACTCACAGCTAGCCTGCCTGTAACTCTTCTCCTACATTGTAAAGTTCCCGTGTGCTAAACGCACTGTTATCCCATTCATTCAATCCATGAAATATAGATGTGCCAGAGCACTATTATCTCACTCCCTCAATCCATGAAATACAGATGTGCCAGAGCACTATTATCTCACTCCCTCAATCCATGAAATACAGATGTGCCAGAGCAATATTATCTCACTCCCTCAATCTATGAAATATAGATGTGCCAGAGCACTATTATCTCACTCCCTCAATCCATGAAATACAGATGTGCCAGAGCACTATTATCTCACTCCCTCAATCCATGAAATACAGATGTGTTAACGCACTACAAAACTCACGACAATCTGCTATCTGGTTCTCTCCCCAGATTCGATGCTCACGCACATTTCAGCTCTGCAGCCTGGCCATGTATCTCTCGATACCGTTGCGATACATACATTATCCATGCAAATGAAGGTACTGATGGGCTTTGATAGGTGCTCATCCAGATATGACAATAATCCATGAATCTGATAGAATCTCCTCATGTTACGAGAAGGACAAACAGTCTGCAGCACATTGATTTCACAAAACACTTATTTCACATTATGAGGATCGGCTGGGTGCTAAGATTGACGATAATCATAACACAAACGAGACGAACTCAGCTCCCTACATGTCCTCTGGTTTTTTGTTCTCCCCACTCATGCAATTTCTTGGAATTTACAGGTACCACTCTTCCCGGATCACGTGACGAATGACTCTTTTCCCCTACCCCGTATACTGGTGGGAAAAACCGAGTGGCCCCTCACAATGTTGAGCGAGTGTTGGGGTCGAGTTGGATTAGTGACAAATGGCCATAAAGAATTTTCTTAACCATCTGACCATGTGGATGAAAAGAAGTACTAATCTAGTTCTGTCGGATGAAGTAACCATCTGACCATGTGGGTGAAAAGAAGTACTAATCTAGTTCTGTCGGATAAGGTAACAGGTATTTTTTAAAATGCCTCTTTGCAGCTGACTTTTGAGATACGGTTAAATGCTCTCCGAAAGACATTTTCTGGATAGCGACGATGGCGGAAAAATTCTAATGATTTGTTGGACTGATCCATAAAGTTCAAGTTATCCTGAAATAGGAGGCGAAGACAGCGGAGTTGGGAGTATGGGATGGAGTTCTTACAAGCTTCAGGATGATAGCAGGTGTAAAGTAAATACGTGTGGCTATTAGTGGGGTTGTAAAATACAGTGGTGACAAGACTGTCTGTGCCAACATATATTTGAATGTCTGAAAAGTTGTCAGACATGTCAGACATTTCATACGTGAATTTGATGTTCTCACCTGCAGGTAGACCAGCAGTGACAGTTTGCCATAGACAAGCCCGCCTGGCTTGGGCCAGACAGCACGTGGCATGCCCCCATCATCAACTGAGATGGATTATGTTCTCTGATGAGTCCATATTCTGTTTGCATGGCAATGATGGGATACAGGTATCAGGGAGAAAGTTATGCGGATGTTTGTGTGTACAGACAGATAGGAGGCAGTGTCATGGTTTGGCCGAAATTTTATTTACAGGCAGAAAGAATCTCGTCATCATCAATGGCAGCCTGATGGGTTTACGATATAGAGATACCCCACATACAGCCTTTCCTCCGCGCAAATGGATCAGGAATGATATTGCAGTAAGATAATGCTCGTTCACATGTGACATGTGTGGTCAGGGAGCACTTTCAACAACAGCAGATTGATGTCTTACCATGGTCAGCTGTTCCCCCGACCTGCTCTCCAATAGTGCACGTGTGGGACGAACTAGGCAAATGAAGAAGATAAAATCTTCCGGAAAACCACCACCGGTTAGCTCAAGCGTTGCACGAAGAAAGGAGGGCATGCCCAAACAACAGACCCGACGTGTCAATGACTCGATGAGAAGACGCTATCAAGCAGTGGTAACAGCCCAAGGTGCTGCACAAGATATACAAGATACTGCGATCAAGATTTCCTTTTTTTGTAGGGATGCCACACTGACTTAAGTTTTTCTCTTTGTTTCATGACCCTTTTACTGAAATCAAACTGGTCACTTTGCTATCCAGTATTCAAACATACCGTGCGCCAACTTTTATATGCGTTCACCCAAGAATACGTGACAGTGCCCTAAATAGTTCTGCATACTTACTTTTTCCGTGAATATGTATATATATATGTGCATATATTTAATAGTTTTATAGTGTGTATACTTACACTCAAAGACTAATTATCAGTAACTACACATCCTGTTTTGGCTGAAATGGATGACATAATCAATTTTTCCAGTTACAGCGTGCTATTAGGGCAAACTGATAAACTAATGATACATCTTTATAGCTTCAAAAAGGGGGGGGGGGAAATCAGGGAATACGGAATGCCACTCCTCTTTGATTTTTTTTTTTTTTTGGGTGAGCTCACAACCGCATTCAAGATTATGAGTAGACCTTGACCCTGGGCTGTAGAAAGCATCAGAGAACAGAGGTCCCCCCCCCCCCCCACCCAATCATTCAGTTTCAAACTTACCATTACCTGCTTATGATGGCGGGAACATTCCACAAGAAATACATGAATCTGTAAAATCACAAAAGCATCACGAGGGTGTTACTCGCCTCACACTTTCCAGGCAATGGAACAAGATAACAGTACAGTGGATTATAGGATTCATAGTGAGCAGACAATATACTGTCGCATGGGCACACTGGGCAGATGGCCAGGAGCCCCACGATTCAAACATTGTCAGTGTAACATTTTCAACCCCGTGAATGGATGGATATATAACTTTGGCCAGGGCCTACAATGCTGTTAAGCCTGCCCTGTTCCCATTTGGTAAATTGCCGCATGTGTTTCTGGGAGGAGGAGTTTGGAGAGACAGACATTTTTTTCTAGAACAAGAGCTCTCTGTGACGCGAAAACATATTTGCAATTCGGAACATGCGCAGTGTAGAAACATCCGGTGTAAATTTACTAGTGGAGGTTTACGGGTGAAATTTAGTGGAAGATACTTTGTGCTGTCCAAACGTTATTATCATATGTTATAAATAAGCGTAGTGCTGTACTATACTGTGATATTCAGTATCCGAGACTGTTTGTGAATGAGTATTTTATGGCAGCATCTAGGTGGTTTTTAGTGCGACATTCGTGGAAATGAGAGGAGAGTGATCAAAATTGCAAACACAAACAATGAAGGGAAAAGGCAAGACTCCCGAAGAGAAGGAGAAAGAAGGCGACATAAAAGATTGCCCTCTTCAGTTTCCTCAGCTGTGCACAGTCGACCATTTGAAAGACTGCCCCAAATATTCTCAAGGTAAAGAAGATAGAAATGACTGGAAAGTCTTTGTCTGTGGTTTATTCACTGAAATATTGGCGACGGCATTGATTGATTGATTGATTGAAAGAAGAGTTTAGTTGAAATATGATTGCTTTCTTCTCCTTTATAATATTATATTAAACTGTTTTTATAAATACTGTAATCTTTAATTACATTGTAAAGTAAAGGTGAAATCTCTGTTTCTATCCCATTAAGACTTACTGGGGATGCAGTGTTAGGCTCGTATTTCTAAGACAATTGGCACATGAAAGTATGATGTGGCCAGTATCACGCCTGGTTGCATTTACCTTCCAAAATTTCTCAGGTATACATTTTTAGAGGCTGGGTGGGCCTTGGGGCCTTTTTGGTGTGCACCAGAAAACTTCCCACTGCTGGGACTGAACCCCGGTACCACCGGATTAGTAAACCAAGCATTTATTACATTGTAATAAGTTGTTAATACATGGTTTTAACTCTTCCCGTGCCACAGGAAGAAAAGCGGACGTTCAGTTGGTGCCGGAATAAAAGCGCGGGTCTTGATATGTTAGGGGGTATAGTTGTAAAATGGAATGAAAAACAGTATTTACATGTACTTCTGTGTACTTATTATGTTTCAAAGTATAACTAAATGTATGAAAATTTCATAAATGCAGAGTTTTTTTTAGGAAAAAAGAGGTAATGTGATGTTTTTAGACAATGATTGTGCCCAGCTCACCATCGGCTAGGTCTATATCTGCACTACTTACCATATGAGATGTCTAAATCTACTTGTCGATCTCATATTCTGATTCTGTGTTGCATTCTCGCTAAATTAATGTCTGAAATAACCTCCTAACTACTTCTCCAGTCATCTAAATATGTCTAGATCGACTTGGGATACATTCAAGAGCAGTGGGGTGGTCATAGGCCATGTCCATACCCCTATATACATCATCAAAAATGGAAAATTTTCCATGTTTCTCTTCCTTTTTATTGCTCGTATCTAAGGCCTCTTTCACAATTTTGAAAAGTGTCACCGGAAACATGGACGAAATATGTACAATCTAAATGTTACATCAGTTCTTTTATTGAAACAAATCATGATCAATTTTTTTATCATTGGTAAGCAACAGGTATACCGGAAGCGTAAAAAAATTGACACCTGGCACGGAAAGAGTTAAGCTTTTATTACATTGAATCAAGCTACGTTATAATGTAGTAAGTTATTACATTACATTGCATTTAGCTATAATGACATGCACAAAGTATTCTGTTTTAATTGTTTAGTTCTGAGCAGAGAAGATGACGGATCTGTCAGTCTGGAGGAGCTGGATCAGGTTCAGGCTGAGCTTGAAGTTTTGTTGGTGTCAGTGGGCAAGAGACTGAAGCAGCTTGGCTCAGAAAACAACATCCTTGCTAGTTGGCCTGACAAGAAGGATGGAAAAAAATATTCAGGGAAAGGGGTCTGTCTCATTCTTCATTAATTCTTGTTATGTCAGGAACATGAAGTGTATATGAGGGCTGCTCCAAAATCAACCTCCATTCTTACATACAAAATTAATATACACAACTGCATTACTTTTGCATAAGGTTGCCACCTAAAATTCAGGCACATTTCATATCATACACCTTTCAAAATCCCTTGTCATAGGGCATCCAGGCATTTGTTTATTCCATCCATGAGCTCCTTATTGCTTTTGAAGTGCTGGGTAGCCAGTCAGACTTTCATTTTGTAGGAGAGATGGTATCTGTTGGAGAGATGGTATCTGTAGGAGAGATGGTATCTGTCAGAGAGATAATAACTGTAGGAGAGATAATATCTGTAGGAGAGATGGTACTTGCGTGGCACCAGTACCAGGCTGTAGGGATGGTGATCAAAACTGCCTGGGTAAAGCCGTTGTGCAAGCCACAGTGGGAGGCCACACATCATGCAGAGGAGTGACATCCTTGGTGATCATTCTGAGCTGTTTTGTTTTGTATCAACCTCCAAAGCTTATTCAGCATTTCATAAAAAACACTCAGTATGGTCCATGGTGCGATGAATTCCATCAAAACAAATCATACTATGAACCACAGATGGCGGTTACAGGGTCCATGTTTATTTGGTTGTTACATCTGAACTAAATGAACAGTTGGTTGAACTAAATGAGCTGTTGGTTGCTATAAAGACATAAGTGCTGATTTTACAACATTCTAAACACTATCCTCTTTAAACGAATCCCCTCTACTGGTGATACACTGTTCCCAACATTTCTTCCATTGTTGGAATGCTGCCTGGCATACACTTTCTGTGATGGCACGCAGTTTTCTTATCACATTTTCCTGAATCTCCTCATTGGCTTGGAAAAGACATCCTTTCAAAGTGGCTTTAAGTTTGGGAAACAGGGAGAAGTATGCTGGGGCTAAGTCCGGAGAATAAAGTGGGTGGGGAACAGTAGATGTCTGATGTTGTGCCAGAAAACTGCAGATGAGGAGCAATATGTAAGCCAGAGCATTGTCATGGTGTAACATCTAAGCCTGGTTTTTCCACAATTCAGGCCTCTTCCTATGCACAGCATCCCTTAAACTGGCACACCATCCTTCAAACTGGCACAGTATCCCTCAAACTGGCACAGCATCCCTCAAACTGGTGACATGAAGGGCCTAGCAGATGAGTTCATGCAAGCATCCTGAGTGGCCAGATCAGAGAGGAGTGGCTACACAGCTGCCTTCTGCTGTTGCCAGAATCAAAGACCATCCAAGATCAATGCCTACAGAATCATCATGATGCAAAACACTATTAGCAAGCTTTTTAAGAAGATCATTGCTTATAAACTTGCTTGTGACCTTGAATATTCCCTCAGAGGGTATCGGTGTAACATGGCTCATTGCAGCAGTCTTTGCCTGTGATATTTTTGTTCGTGGGGAGATGCATGCAGTTGCGGTAGGCTGAGAAGATGCGTGCAGCAGGGTCCCATTTGACTGCCTCATGCACATGCTGCTGAGACATCCTCTATTTATTAAATGGCTGGCTGTGGCCTTCTTGTAGAGAAAGGTGGAGCTCAGATGTGGCAGCTGGTCTTCAGAAGTGTTAACATTTTGTTGTGAGTGCCGAAAGTTCTCTGCTGTCACCAGTCTTATTCATTGTGTACACTGCAGTAGTTATTGCTCAAGAACTTAATGGAAAGGGACGGATGTGCCATTCGCCAATGACATGCTAGTGTATCGACAGGGAAAAAAATAGAAAGTCACCTGTTTCATGCAAAGCAAATTTGATCTCATAACTTCCTGGTGTAATGTGACAAAAGCCCTAGTGAACCCAACAAAAGCATTAGTTACGTGGTTCTCCCTGAACAGTCACAATGTCAACCCAGATGTGCCAGCTGTGAGACTGTGTGGCAGTGTCAACCCAGATATGCCAGCTGTGAGACTGGTGGCAGTGTCAACCCAGATATGCCAGCTGTGAGACTGTGGCACTGAGGTGACCAGGACCAGCTTGATAACATATCTGGGACTGAAGTTTGGTCGTAGCTTATGCTTTAAAGCACATGTTGACCTTGTGATAATGAAAGCACACAAGAGTTTATCAGTAATGAGAGTCATGGCAGCTGCCAGTATTGAGCAACAGTTTCTTGTACTTCTGTACCATGGTCTAGTCCTTTCACCTATTGAGTATGCTTTGGCCATCACATTGTTAGCCCCTCACAGATTTAAAGACTTAAAAAGATGCAAAATGAAGCACGGCACATTATCTTTAGTTGCACTAGAGACATCCCATTTATGCTGATGAGATTCCTCCTCCATTTTCCCATTTTCTTTCATGTCTAAAAGTGCTTTGTCTTTTTTCGAGGTTTAATCATACAACTAGTCATACACCAGGATGGAAGTTAGAATTAGAATTGCAATGAGCAGCATTGTCCTTCAAAAATCTTGAGAACATATGGAATTAAAAAGTTATAAACACAAAAACCAAGCTAAGATTATTAAATTCAAATGTGATATCCACCCTCATTTATGCATGTGAAAACTGGAAAACAACTAAAGAAGTAGACAAAAAAAATAGACTCTTTTGAAAACAAATGTCTCAGGAAAATACTTGGTTTAAAGTGGAAATGATTTAAAAACAACACAGAGATAAGACAGATGAGTAAACAACAACCTGTCTCATGGGTGATCAGAAAAAAGAAGATGGACATATGTTGGTCATGTGATGGAAAGAAACAATCAGAGAATACCAAAACAAGTTATCAAGTGAAACACTTGAAGCAAAAGAGGTTGACCACGTGAAACTCTAAAGCCGACATTGTTAAGAGAAGCCAGTTTAGTGGGCATAACATCCCTTGATGAAGTTGAAAAACTTGCCGAAAACAGGAAAACTTGGCAAACAACTATGCGAGTCATATGTGATGTTCAGCGGCACGGGAAGGGTGTAAGATGTAAGTCATGCAACATGTTCTGTTACTTACTATACAAAAAGCTTTGTCGTTTCCTATTTGTAACATTTTTATTATTGATCTATAGTACTGGCCAACACACATTTTGGTGCCTCAAATGTCAGACCTGTTTCTGGGTATATTTGACCTGTTTATTCCAAAAATGGCATCAGTTTTCCCTTATCAGCTCTAGTTTTTGAGATACAGAACATATACCATATACTACTCTTCACTCTGCTTGCCCATAACAAATCAGGATATTTTAATGTAGTGTAAAAATATTTTTTAAGCATGAATTAAACATAAAAAATTAAAAGAAAAGTCTACTACATGAAAATCTACTTATTTCATACCAAAAGAAAAAGTTTATGATATGAACTTTCCACTCATTTGACACATAAGAAGCTCCTTTTGTAAGACTTCTGAGAGTGGAATCTGCCATGACAATCCTGCATAAGATTTCAACAATCTTCTGCCATCATGTGTGCATCCCATCTACCCTGGTATCTGGCTTCCATTGATTTTATGCCTTGGTGAAATCTTTCACTTGCTCTTCACTTAAGTCACCAAGGTTCTCTGGAAAGTGATCTAAGTGACTGTGCAGATAATGGATTTTAACACCCATGTTACTGCCACGCCTGTTGAGAGAGCATATCCTATACTAATTGTGTGTAGTTGTCTGCCTTATTGTTGCCAAGAAAGCTTTTCACAACAAGAAGACCAGGCACATGATTCACTGGTGCTATGATATGTATGTGGGTCATTTATAAGTTGTCTGATCTGTGGACCATCAAAAATTCCTGCCTTCAGTTTTTCCATGGTAAGTCCAGGTAACTTGTGCACTATGTATTCAATGCACGAACTGTCTTTATTCAAAACCTTTACAGATTGTTTCATCAGACCTTTATATGTAGTGGTGGCAGTATGATTCCATCTTGTGCTACCAAGGTTCAGTGATTACATTTTGTTCTCCATCCACCATACATTCTCTCAGAGGCTAGTCTTTTCTTGCCCAATGTTCATGTTTGGCTGTACTCTCCTAAAGGCATAAAAGGCAAGAATACTTTGTATAACCAATTTGTTGACCAAGAAGAAAATTAACCATCTTCAAGTCTACACAAATCATCCATTGATGTTCTTGGTAATTTATCTTTTCCAAGACTAAAGAGGTGGCCTTGTACTCTTCTTTCATCCTGGTGGAATGACTTATTGGAATATAACCATATTTGTTGCCATTATTTAAAAGAACACATTTCAAACTACCTTTTGAACTGTCAGTGAAAAGATGCCACTCACTTGGGTTATATTCTGAAAGACCAGTTTTCTTCACAAGGTTTCTGATGTCATTGCAGAATACTAAGTTGTATTTGGTAAAGAATGGCAGCAAATCCTTTTCCCTTCTTCGATGAAATATAATTTTTGTTCCAGGCTGAAGTACATTCTTTCCTTTAGTCTGGAGGCAAGCAGTTCAAAAAGACTCCTTGGAAAGATTTAAGTCCCTGATCAGATCACTCAATTCATTCTGATCAAAACGATTACTATGTGAAGTTGTTTGGAATTCACTGTCATTGCCCCCACTTTCTTTACCTTGTGCGATATCAGACATGCAAGACTCATCCTCTGAGAGCTGTGCTAGTTCAAGGAAAGGTGGAACCAGGTACAAAATCCAAGTGCAAAACAGGTCTCCTGGGTAAAGGTAGATCAGGATAAGACCACTCATCATGATTATTTTGATTGATGCCTATGCTATTAACAATACAAAAAAATAACAGTCATTGAAGTGGTTTTTTGGTTTCCTCCATACCATTGGTACTCGAAATTTCAGGCAGCTTCTCTTTCCATTAAATGCTTCGTACATGTTTTGCATACAATATAAGGACCTCATGGCTTATCTTCCCCCGTGTGGTACCCAGGATCTGCAAAGAATAGGACCACTGTACCCTACCACGCATGATTGTAAAAGGCGACTAAGGAGTGTTCGGCGTAGGGCCAGCAACCCTATCTGGTAAAAAAACTATCAGACTGCTGCAGAAACAGAAGCAAGGGAAAAAAAAAACACATGCATATGGAAGAAGAAATACTTATCAGGAAACTGAGCCCATGAAGGTTGTGGATGAAAGCCAGCCACTGGAAGTCCCCAGCCCGACTGCAGACCTCCTGGAAGCTAAACACAAGATGCAGATAGGCAGCTGGAATGTAAGAGCACTTAATCAGACTGGAAGACTAGCACAAACCATCAAGGAAATGCACAGATACAAACTAGACATACTAGGAATACAAGAAGCAACTTGGACAGGACAAGGCAGAAGGAAATTAACAACACAGCACACAGAAGATGCAATAATATGGTCAGGTAAAGAAGATCATCATGAAGGAGGATTAGCATTGATTATAACAAAAGAAGCATCAAGAGCATTGCTGAAATGGACCCCAATAAATGATAGATTATTATATGCACGGTTCAACTCAAGATTCACGAAGCTGTCTATTATAGTTTGTTATGCACCAACAGAAGCAGCCGAAGAGGAATTAAAAGAAGACTTTTACAACGGCCTCCAAGCCACAGTAGAAACAATACCCAAGCATGATATGCTACTCATCTTGGGTGACTTCAATGGTAAAGTAGGTGAGGGAAATGAAGATAGAAGAAGAATCATGGGAAGAGAAGGAATTGGAGAAATGGAGAAAGACTGTGCAGTTTCTGTGAAGAAAACATGATGACCAGTGGAGGGACAATTTTCCAACATAAAAACATCCATAAAGTGACTTGGAGGTCCCCAGATAAAACTACAGAAAACAAAATTGATCACATACTAATAAACAAGTTGATACAGTCACTACAAGATGTGAGAGCAAGGAAAGGAGCAGATGTAGGAAGTGATCACAACCTTCTGGTAGCAAAAATAAAACTAAAATTAAGGAAAGTCAAAATTGGAGAACGCAGAAAGACACGCTTTGATACAACAAACCGCTGTTGGCGAGATCTTCAGCTGCCGTGCGTGGAGCGGTGCTCCTCCCGGCCAATGAAGAAAATTGCAAATGAGGTTGCCGCGCAGCATCACTGCGGAAAAGGTGGTAGAAAGGATAAAGCGAAGCAAACAGTCAAATCACGGCACCTCTGGTCTGGAGGTCGGCCACGTCCTGAGTGCAGTCATATCGGGTGAAATGCATGAACCGGCTTGTCCCAGAGGTTAAGACACTGCTGGCGAGACTCTTCAAATGCCGTGCGTGGAGTGAAGCTCCTCCCGGTTAAGGAAGTAAATGCGGAAAAGAAATAAAGGTTGCTGTGCGGAGCCGATGGGAAAAGGTGGTGGAAAGTGAAGTTTAACCGGTATGTCCAGTAGTGTCGCTACGAGAGCTATACCACAGCACCTCTGCTCTAGAGGCCGGCCACGTCCGAAATACACCTACACTGGTGAAATATGCCTAAACCGGCACACACCAGGGGTGGAACTTGATGGCTAGACATGCTCTAGAGGTCGGTAACGCCTGATAAACACCCATACTGGTGAATTTTGCCTAAACCGGCTCATACCAGGGGTGAATCTTGAAGGCTATGCATGTCACAGTACCTCTGCTCTAGAGGTCGGTCCCGTCTCAAACACGCCCATACTGGGATAATGCCTAAACCGGCTCAACCCAGGAGTAGAAGTCACTAGTGGCGAGGATTCGTCCTCCTGGACAAAAGCTCCATCCTGGTCACAACTAGGATGGGTAGCGGCCACGACCGCAAAATGCTGAAGTCGGAGACACTGGACCAGGGAAGTCTAGATAGGCAACCACCTCTCACCCGGCGGGGATGTTTGCGTATCCTAATCACGCTGAGGTTTTCCAGTGAGAAAGTCCAACCCTGGGCTGGATGGGCAACCACCTCTCACCCGGCGGTGATACACGGGTATCTCAAAACACGTCGAGGTTTTCCGGTGAGAAAGTCCAATTCTGGCCTGGGTGGGCTACCGCCTCTCACCCAGCGGGGATGCACTGATATCCTAAACATGTCGAGGTCTTCCGGTGAGAAAGTCCAACCCTAGACTAAACTGGTGCAATGAAAACCACGGTGTCACGCAATCCCACTTCCGAGACCCACCAAGAACACAGGCTAAAGCACTGTGATACTCTGAACCCCTTGTGGTCCTTTCGTGGATCTCGTGTGGGCTATTTTGGACCACACAGGGGACCACGGGACCTAACGAGGACCACAGGTGTGAATTCAGTAGGTTCACAGTGCGGTTTTTGGTGGTAGAAGTGAACGAAGAAGAAGAAGAAGAAGAAGATACAACAAAAATGAAAGACCAGCAAACAAGGAATGAATTCTCAATAGTACTTAAGAACCGCTTCAGTGTCCTAGAAGATGAAACAGAAATGTCCGTATTAAAGTTCAATAAAACACTACAGGAAACAGCAAAAGAGGTGCTGGGATGTTGGAAACAGAGAAAAGAGGAATGGATAAACAAGACCACATGGGAAAAGATAAAGCAAAGAAAAGAAATCAAGAAAAAATTACTGAACACCAAATCACAAAGGCTAAAAGAACAAGTTTTAAGTAATTATGCACAAAAAGACAAAAAAGTGAAGGAATCATGCCATCAAGATAAACGTCAGTACTATGACAACTTAGCAGAAGCAGCTGAGAAAGCAGCATATGCAAATGACATGAAAACCATATACAAAATCACAAAGCAGATGACAGGTAACTTCAGCACAAGATGTGAGAGTGCGATAGGGACACATAAAAGACAACTGATCAGTGGAGAAAGAGAAAAAAACTGAAAGATGGATGGAACACTTTAACACCCTACTAAACAGAACACAAGCAGTACAAACAATAGACGTCCTGAAGCAAAAATAGAATTAAATATCAATATAGGACCAATAACAATAAGTGAAGTAAAGGAGGCAATACAGAAGCTAAAATTAGACAGGGCACCAGGTGAAGATGAAGTGACTGCTGAGATGTTGAAAGCAGAAGAAACAGAAACACCAAAACACTTTTGCCGGATACTACAACAAATTTGAGATCTAGAAAAAGCTCTTTCTAGAAAAACAAATGAACTCAAACACAACTTGTCTCTACCACATTCAGACCAAAAAACTAACCCATTCATACATCCCGGCCTTCAGATCCACGTGACTGAGTTCGCAATTGGAACACGGAGATACTTTTTCCATGGTAGCATAAACAGGTGAGTTGTGGTCTTACTGTTTGATCACAACAACAGGGTTTCTCACAAAAAAAAATCTTACAGAGGGCTCACCTGGGCAAGAGCAGAAAAAAGGCAAAGGACAGGCATTTGTGAAAAACCCTTGCGGAAGCCCCATGTGCCCTGGGTACTTAAGGGCAGAGATTGAGATGGCTTATCTTGATCTCCAAGCTTAACACCAAAATAACCTACATATGGTGTTTTTTTTTTACAAACTCAGAAATAGGTTTCCTGATTTCTTTCTGTTGAAGAAGAATGTCTGTATAATCTGTCAGACTGAAGAAAAGACTTTTACAGGTGTGGCCTGTAACTATTATTTTCTTGTTACTTTCTCAACATTTTGCTATTTCACAAATGCTCGACGTTGAGCCAAATTTGCAAAATCTGTTGCTTAACTACTCGCACCGCCACACAGCAAGAACACCAGGCTCTCCACAATGCTACAGCAGAACACCAAGTCATAACTGTACTACATTGGAACCTGCAGTCAATCAGCTTCAACATATAACATTCCACAAGAAACTAAAGCAAAGCTACTGTTTTAAAAAATACTGAATAGCACATTTATTAATGGGCAGAGTGATAGATGATATTATGAGGATGGAAACATCAGGCTGGGAAAACAGATACAACTCCCAGCGTAAAATATTCAATGCCATATGAGAAGATACCTTACAAGTTACTTACAACAAAAGAGACATACACAAATTTCAGCAGAAAAATCTCCTATAACAACAAAACTCTTCAAATTGTCTCAAACTAACCACTTCATATTAAAAAAAAAAAAAAGCTAACCTAAACTGTCTCTACCAAAAACTGTTATACTGAAAAACTATCCAAAACAAGACATTTTCCTATTACTTCCCCTAACTAAAAAAAAAGCTAATCTTGAGTGGTATTTATACCATAATTTTTTTACCCACTCAGTTTTCATGTTGCATGCTTATCTCAAGAGCCTTGTCTACACCCTTAACTAAGTTACCTTTCAAACAAGGGTATTAATTTTTTCCTGAGTACCAGTACTGCTTACCTCCCATCTGTTTGGAGAATACTATCATCACAACCCCTCACCTCCCCCAGAACTGCTCTAAAAGGGAACGTGTCACACAAAAATGAAATGATATGACTGGTAATAATATACTCACCTCCTAAAAGATCATAACTGTTATACAGCGCAACTGTTTTAAACAGATCAGGTTGAGAAACCTTTGAAATACAAATTTACTTAGTCTTTGAAAACCATGATTTACCTTCTTAATTTTGAGCACATAATTATATAACAGAACAAAAAGTGATTTTGTCGTTTGTGCTATACATTTGTATTATAGTGTGCATTATAGGAAAGGAAGTAGATGAATAGTTGTGAAACAAAGGTCATTGTACACAAAAAATGTGGGTAAATTAAAGACATAAATTTCCCATTCAAATAAGACAGCTTGTTCATCATCATCATCAGGTGAGTTATCATTCATTCTATTATTAATGCATAATTTGTCATTCATCTATAATTAATGTACTCATCCATCATCAGTGTTCTCATGTTAGCATCTATTTAATGTTAGCGCATTCATGTTTATCATCCAGCAAAAATGTCCACACATTTCATGTTCACAGTCAGAGTGCCAGGTTTCTACCCCAACGAAAAGAAAAGGTACAGCTATGGATGATAAAGACAGAGAGAAACAGTCGAGTAAAAAGTTCAGAGATTTGACTGGTAGGACTTCACATCCAGCTACTCCAACTTTGGCACCCAGAAGCAAAGGAAAAAATTCTCAGGTTTTTACTGCTTATGTCAACTTGTTGAAATGTCTCTATTCTGGACTAGTTTATGTGTAGGGGTCATTGTGCTGGAGTAGTTTATGTGTAGGGGTCATTGTGCTGGAGTAGTTTATGTGTAGGGGTCATTGTGCTGGAGTAGTTTATGTGTAGGGGTCATTGTGCTGGAGTAGTTTATGTGTAGGGGTCATTGTGCTGGAGTAGTTTATGTAGGTGTCATTGTGCTGGAGTAGTTTATATGTAGGGGTCATTGTGCTGGAGTAGTTTATGTGTATGGGTCATTGTGCTGGAGTAGTTTATGTGTAGGGGTCATTGTGCTGGAGTATTTTATGTGTAGGGGTCAGTGTGCTGGAGTAGTTTATGTGTAGGGGTCATTGTGCTGGAGTAGTTTATGTGTATGGGTCAGTGTGCTGGAGTAGTTTATGTGTATGGGTCAGTGTGCTGGAGTAGTTTATGTGTATGGGTCAGTGTGCTGGAGTAGTTTATGTGTAGAGGTCAGTGTACTGGAGTAGTTTATGTGTAGGGGTCAGTGATAAGTTGAATGGTCAAGATCTTATCTCACTTTTTTGTTGTTTCCTGTGTGAACAGATTAAAAAAATGCTGTAGATGAGTAAGCAGTGATCACATTAACTGGCAAGTACTGGTAAATTACTGATTAAAAACAAAAGAGGGACCAAAACATTTTGAGGTTGTTGGCTACTATAACCAGTTTATAGTATAAAAAAACCCCAGGGAAATTAGCAGAGGATAACCAGGCCATTAGGATGATGATGTTCAATTTGTATGTAGAAGAGTCAGACAATAAGATGATGTTCAGTTTGTATGTAGAAGAATCAGATAATAGGATGATGATGTTCAGTTTGTATGTAGAAGAGTCAGACAATAAGATGATGTTCAGTTTGTATGTAGAAGAATCAGACAATAGGATGATGATGTTCAGTTTGTATGTAGAAGAATCAGACAATAAGATGATGTTGAGTTTGTATGTAGAAGAATCAGACAATAAGATGATGTTTAGTTTATATGTAGAAGAATCAGACAATAAGATGATGTTCAGTTTGTATGTAGAAGAATCATACAGTAGGAGATGTTCAGTTTGTATGTAGAAGAATCAGACAATAAGATGGTGTTCAGTTTGTATGTAGAAGAGTCAGACAGTAAGATGATGCTAAGTTTGTATGTAGAAGAATCAGACAATAAGATGATGCTAAGTTTGTATGTAGAAGAATCAGACAGTAAGATGATGTTCGGTTTGTATGTAGAAGAATCAGACAATAAGATGATGTTCGGTTTGTATGTAGAAGAATCAGACAATAAGATGATGCTAAGTGTGTATGTAGAAGAATCAGACAATAAAATGATGCTAAGTTTGTATGTAGAAGAATCAGACAATAAAATGATGCTAAGTTTGTATGTAGAAGAATCAGACAATAAAATGATGCTAAGTTTGTATGTAGAAGAATCAGACAATAAAATGATGCTAAGTTTGTATGTAGAAGAATCAGACAATAAAATGATGCTAAGTTTGTATGTAGAAGAATCAGAGAGTAGGATGATGATACTCGTTTTATATGGAGAAGAAGAAGCCAGTTTTTATTTTGGTTCAGCACATGAACGTTTTATAAAGACTGAGGCTTGCTAAAAAGAAAAAAAAATTTAAACAAACATATATTTCTGATGTTTGTAAAATCTGTTTCAATTTACATAAACATTTATGTGTGTATGAGAGAGAGAGGTAGGTATTGCATGTTGTATTGACAAAACCAGGATTTTGGAAAGTACTTCATGCAAGCTGACAGACAGGGATATAGGTAGGAGAATTCCTAGCTCAGTCTCTGAGATAAGTCTAAAACAAACACACAAAACTTAGCCACTTATTACATGTGAACAAATCATACAGCGAAATGGTACACATTAACACATGCAGATAAATAGTGCACATTAACAAGTCAAAGCCAGTGAATAATGTGTGAGCAAGACCCTGTCCCTCCTCCTTACAGTGCGCCATGGAAGTTTTCCTCTGCTGTTTGACCAAATGGGATGTAATTTGACTGAGTTTACTGAGAAGCTGTTTCATAGTTCATAGTGTTTCTAAGTTCATAGTGAGAAACTGGATAAGCTGTGGCAGTCTTCTTGTAGTGTGTCTGAAAGATTGTAAGTTAGATTGTGGTTTGTCTGAAAGATTATATGGTAGATAGGCTGTGACAATCTTCTCTTGTTATGTCTGAAAGATTGTATGGTAGATAGGCTGTGATAATCTTCTCTTGTTGTGTCTGAAAGATTGTAAGTTAGATAAGCTGTGGCAGTCTTCTTGTGGTGTGTCTGAAAGATTGTATGTTAGATAAGCTGTGGCAGTCTTCTTGTGGTGTGTCTGAAAGATTGTAAGTTAGATTGTGGTTTGTCTGAAAGATTATATGGTAGATAGGCTGTGACAATCTTCTCTTGTTATGTCTGAAAGATTGTATGGTAGATAGGCTGTGATAATCTTCTCTTGTTGTGTCTGAAAGATTGTAAGTTAGATAAGCTGTGGCAGTCTTCTTGTGGTGTGTCTGAAAGATTGTATGTTAGATAAGCTGTGGCAGTCTTCTTGTGGTGTGTCTGAAAGATTGTAAGTTAGATAAGCCGTGGCAGTCTTCTTGTGGTGTGTCTGAAAGATTGTAAGTCAGATAAGCTGTGGCAGTCTTCTTATGGTGTGTCTGAAAGTTAGATAAACTGTTGCAGTCTTCTTGTGGTGTGTCTGAAAGTTAGATAAGCTGTGGCAGTCTTCTTGTGGTGTGTCTGCAAGTCAGATAAGCTGTGGCAGTCTTCTTGTGATGTGTCTGAAAGTTAGATAAGCTGTGACAGTCTTCTCCTAGTGGGTCTCAAAAACTTTTTTCAAGAACTCATTCTCACACCTGACATACCAGCCAGTGAATAGTCATTTTTTAAATGCTTTTGGTCATGGTATCATTTCATCTGTATTCATAGTATCATGATCAGCATGTACTGTAGATATTGCCTGTATGTAAATACAGGTATCTACTTTTGTAATTAGAAGAGATCTGTTTACATACACTTAATCAAGCAAATAAATGATCTGTTGACATACATTTAATCAAGCAGATAAATAATCAGTTTACATACACTTAATCAAGCAGATAAATAATTTTTGTCTCTTAATATTTCAAATTGAAGTCTAAAGGACAATCTGAAGACCCAACTTGCACAGATTCCACAATGGCTGACACGCCAAAGGTGACAAAGAATGATGCAGTCAACCGTTTCTGGGCTTCAGTGGAGCCATACTGTGCTGCCATCACATCAGATGACCTGCGAGTCATAGAGGAAATGTTAAAATCGTATGATGAGGACACAGAGTACATGAAAGTTCCTCCATTGGGCATCCATTACACTCAGAGATGGGCAGAAGAGGATCTGATTGAGGAACAGAGTGATGGTAAATGTGTGCGTGCGTGTGCATGGAGAGAATTGTGAATGAGAAGAGAAGTAGTGATTATATGAACTAAACAAAGATTGTTTGAAGTTTATTCCTGAATTTGTATTTATACATTGTAAAGCTTGTCCTAGCACTGACATGATTTCTTGCATTTTAATTGTTTTTGTGGTTGATTGATATTCTGTCTGTATGTTCCTGTGGTTGGGGATCTCTCTGTTTGTATGATTTAATTTCTTGATCTTTCTGTTCGTTCAATTGATTGATATTCTGTCTGTATGTTCCTGTGGTTGGGGATCTCTCTGTTTGTATGATTTAATTTCTTGATCTTTCTGTTCGTTCAATTGATTGATATTCTGTCTGTATGTTCCTGTGGTTGGGGATCTCTCTGTTTGTATGATTTAATTTCTTGATCTTTCTGTTCGTTCAATTGATTGATATTCTGTCTGTATGTTCCTGTGGTTTGGGATCTCTCTGTTTGTATGATTTAATTTCTTGATCTTTATGTTCGTTCAGTTGATTGATATTCTGTCTGTATGTTCCTGTGGTTGGGGATCTCTCTGTTTGTATGATTTAATTTCTTGATCTTTCTGTTCGTTCAATTGATTGGTTGATCTCTGTTTGTTTGTTCAGTTGATCTCTCTGTTTGTATGATTGATTTGTTAATCTGTTTATATGATTGATTGGTTGGTTTCTATTTTTGTGATTTATCTCTTTTTTTGTGGATGATTGATAATGTTTCAGTTAATTCTAGTTTAATTGACTGGTTGCTTTATCTGCTTGTTTCCCTGTTTGTTCCTGTGATTGATTGCTTTATCTCTGTTTGATTGCTTTATCTGCTTGTTTCTCTGTTTGTTCCTGTGATTGACTGGCTTGTCTGCTTGTTTCTCTGTACTTGTTTGTTTGACTAGTATATCTCTGTTTGGCTGCTTTATCTACCTGTTTCTCTGTACTTGTTTGTTTGACTAGTATATCTCTGTTTGGCTGCTTTATCTACCTGTTTCTCTGTACTTGTTTGTTTGACTAGTATATCTCTGTTTGGCTGCTTTATCTACCTGTTTCTCTGTACTTGTTTGTTTGACTAGTATATCTCTGTTTGGCAGCTTTATCTACCTGTTTCTCTGTACTTGTTTGTTTGACTAGTATATCTCTGTTTGGCAGCTTTATCTACCTGTTTCTCTGTACTTGTTTGTTTGACTAGTATATCTCTGTTTGGCTGCTTTATCTACCTGTTTCTGCATGTTCCAGTGATTGATTGGTCCATCTCTCTGTTTCTGTGGCAGGTTGCTTAGTTTGTATAATTGTCAGTGTGAGAAATGGAAGCAGGGCTTTTGTAACACAGTGGGTTGTTACAACTTTCTTTAATTTCTTGGAGAAGCAGAATTCTCTTCACTCCCTACTATGATAAGTATGTTACTTATCTCCCTACTGTGATAAGTATGTTACTTATCTCCCTACTGTGATAAGTATGTTAGTTATTTCCCTACTGTGATAAGTATGTTACTTATCTCCCTACTGTGATAAGTATGTTACTTATCTCCCTACTGTGATAAGTATGTTACTTATCTCCCTACTGTGATAAGTATGTTACTTATCTCCCTACTGTGATAAGTATGTTAGTTATTTCCCTACTGTGATAAGTATGTTACTTATCTCCCTACTGTGATAAGTATGTTAGTTATTTCCCTACTGTGATAAGTATGTTACTTATCTCCCTACTGTGATAAGTATGTTAGTTATTTCCCTACTGTGATAAGTATGTTAGTTATTTCCCTACTGTGATAAGTATGTTACTTATCTCCCTACTGTGATAAGTATGTTACTTATCTCCCTACTATGATAAGTATGTTAGTTATTTCCCTACTGTGATAAGTATGTTACTTATCTCCCTACTGTGATAAGTATGTTAGTTATTTCCCTACTGTGATAAGTATGTTACTTATCTCCCTACTGTGATAAGTATGTTATTTATTTCCCTACTATGATAAGTATGTTTCTTATCTCCCTTTGAGTGATGCCGAACAAACACAGCAGCCTATTGAATCACAACCAGAAAATAAGATACAAGTCCTGATAATCTCATGGTCACTGTACTTTGTTGACTGTAGCATGTTCCCTGTACTTTGTTGAATGTAGCATGTTCCCTGTACTGTGTTGAATGTAGCATGTTCACTGTACTTTGTTGACTGTAACATGTTCACTGTACTTTGTTGACTGTAACATGTTCACTGTACTTTGTTGACTGTAGCATGTTCACTGTACTTTGTTGACTGTAGCATGTTCCCCGTACTGTGCTGACTGTATCATATTCCCTGTACTGTTTTGACTACAGCATGTTCCCTTTACTGTGTTGACTGTAGCATGTTGACTGTACTGTGTTGACTACAGCATGTTCACTGTACTTTGTTGAATGTAGCATGTTCACTGTACTTTGTTGATTGTAGCATGTTCACTGTACTGTGTTGAATGTATCATATTCCCTGTACTGTGTTGACTGTTTCATGTTCGCTGTACTTTGTTGATTGTAGCATGTTTCCTGTACTGTGTTGACTGTAGCATGTTGACTGTACTGTGTTGACTGTAGCTTATTGACTACAGCATGCTCACTGTACTTTGTTGACTATAGCATGTTCACTGAACTTTGTTGAATGTAGCATGTTCAGTGTACTTTGTTTACTGTATCATATTCCCTGTACTGTGTTGACTACAGTGTGTTAACTGTACTGTATTGACTGTATCATATTCCCTGTACTGTGTTGACTGTAGCATGTTCTCTGTACTGTGTTGACTGTATCATACTCCCTGTACTGTGTTGACTGTATCATATTCCCTGTACTGTGTTGACTGTTTCATGTTCGCTGTACTTTGTTGACTGTAGCATGTTTCCTGTACTTTGTTGACTGTAGTATGTTCACTATACTGTGTTGTATGTATCATTTTCACTGTACTGTGTTGACTGTATCATATTCCCTGTACTGTGTTGACTGTATCATATTCCCTGTACTGTGTTGACTGTATCATATTCCCTGTACTGTGTTGACTGTTTCGTGTTCGCTGTACTTTGTTGACTGTAGCATGTTTCTTGTACTGTGTTGACTGTAGCGTGTTGACTGTACTTTGTTGACTATAGCATGTTCACTGTACTTTGTTGACTGTAGCATGTTTCCTGTACTGTGTTGACTGTAGCTTATTGACTATACTCTGTTGACTACAGCAAGTTCACTGTACTTTGTTGAATGTAGCATGTTCATTGTACTTTGTTGACTGTAGCATGTTCCCTGTACTGTGTTGACTGTATCATATTCCCTGTACAGTGTTGACTACAGTGTGTTCACTGTACTGTGTTGACTGTATCATATTCCCTGTACAGTGTTGACTGTAGCATGTTTTCTGTACTGTGTTGACTGTAGCATATTCCCAGTACTGTGTTGACTGTATCATATTCCCTGTACTGTGTTGACTGTTTCATGTTCGCTGTACTTTGTTGACTGTAGCATGTTCACTGTACTGTGTTGAATGTATCATATTCACTGTACTGTGTTGAATGTATTATGTTCCCTGCACTGTGTTGATTCTAGTATCTTTCCTGTACTGTGTTGATTCTAGCATGTTCCCTGTACTGTGTTGATTCTAGTATGTTCCCTGTACTGTGTTGATTCTAGCTTGTTCACTGTACTATGTTGATTCCATCATGTTCACTGTACTGTGTTGAATCATACTTTTTTTTTTTTATCTTAACACTTTGTTGACCACAGTTATTTACCCTGAAAAACCCCCAGTTCCCAGCCATTTTTCTGAAAAATGAACTTTTTTGAGTGAACTTAGAAAAACATGCATATCTCTACTCACCCTTTAGGGAATGTAATCCAACTTGGTAGACAGACTCCCAAGACCCTCTAGTACTTCTTGAGGGTGTGATATCTTGTGAAACAACTATCTGAATGCAATGGAACTTGACAACTTTGACAAAAAAAATTTTGTTTCACTCTTTTTCTCATTGACCAAGCACACTCTGCACTTCCTAGATGAAGCTTTTTTAGTGCCTTCATCCTCAGGATTCACCAGAACATGATTCTTTACTATTCCAGACAATCACTGTTGTGCATTGTTGATATCATGCGAACAAGTCTTTCGTCTTTCCTTCATCAGTCGAAAGCTGCTGCTTCGGTTTATACAACTCTTGAAATTTAGGCAAAAAATAATCCAGCAGAGGTTTTATTTTGCTAATTCTACTTGTTTCTGGAAATGTTTGAGAGTTGTCAGAGAAATGCAGAAGTGTCAGAAGATGCTCAAATTTAGCTCTGCTCATTGTTTTTGAAAATATTGGTGTTTCCAGAAGAGGGTCTGTTGTCCAGTGTGGCTTCCTAGTCTGGCCCATCAAAATGATCAATCCAAAGAATTTGTTAATGTCTGAATGTGTTATATTTTCAGACAAAAAGGCAGTAGTTTGTTCATATGTTGTGTCTGTGCACAGTATAAATTTTCATGATGAGGTAACAGTTTTAAAAAAATCATTGCCAAACACTGTACTGAAAATTTCCTCCATGCTGTCTTGTTTGTTTACATTCACTGAAACACCAGAATTTCCTAGAAATTTTTCAAGAACTGGTGTAGAATCAATGTTACTCCACACACCTATATCACTGCTAACTATATCACATAAAAAATGTGAAATACTTACTGTTGAAGAATCATATCCTGACTTCGAATCACAATCACACTGTCTCTTGAATTTTCACTTCTGACACAGCAACACTGTGCCTAGTTATCGTATTTTTAATCAGATCGCCGTCACAGAAATCACTTTGAAACACATCAATTTCATTACTAGAATCATTAAACAGTGATTTTTATTCATTACTAGGGTAGTCTGACAAAAGATTCTGGGCATAATTCATTGTACTGTCGCAGTAACATCGAGCGTAACGTGCTCCGCCATTTCCACAAAATGTCGACTTGGCGAGATCTCGTAAACACGTGTTTCCGACAGCTAAACCCGCGAGATTTCTATTTTTTTTTAAGTTACGAAGATTAAAAACAATATTTTATTATATTAACTTTGCAGTAAAAATACAAACAGCCAAAAATTACTTTAAATAACACGCTAGAAACAGTTTAAATAAGGCGACCATCGAATACGGCAAATCCGCCTTTCGGTCAACAACACACGGAAACCAGAAATACGGATTTTCCCGTATGTGGTCAACAAAGTGTTAATCTGTATACTTGACATTGTCTCATTGGCTATTGGTACCTTTTTTTTTTTTCACACACAAATAAGTAGTATATAAGTATATCAAATTAAGTATATAACTATACATGAAGCCACTGCAGTACATCTATCATAACAAAATGTTAAAACTATGTAAGAAAAAAATGGCAACCAGCACACAGTTGTGATGTTTCGGTTTGAACCTCAATCATACAAAAACATACAGGAAAAGAAGTATGGAAAAAAGATAAAATATAAATTCACACGATTGCTATACAACATATAGGAATGGAAAAACTAGAATAAATGGAGCATTTAACTGTGACTTGTAAGAAGTCCTGGAGTGTGAGTAGTGCTGAGCATGTTTAAATGGAGACTTGTGATGTGTGTTAGGTAGGTAGTAGAGTGTGGGTGGGGGCCATGGGAAGGAGAGAGAGGGTACAAATCTAGCCAAGAGAAATGTGAATGGAATAGGTGAATGTGATTGAGGTAGAGGGTTTGTAATCTGATGCAATGAGGAGGTTCTGAATTATGTGTTGCTGATGAGGAAGAGGTAGAATTTTAGTACAGAGGTAGTAAGATTGTGGAGAAGGGGAATGTTAAGTGGAGCTGAATTTTGAGTTTAAACCATGTGGTTCCAGCATCCCATGTTCTTGAATGTAGTGGTTCTCAAGTGTCAGGCAGCTTCTGTCTGAGTGACATTGTTTAATGGGTGTTACTAGAAAATCAGATTTTGCTTTGTGGTTGATACCATTAAAATGATTAGAGACTGGTTAAGAAGTATGCTGGGAGATATCATATAAGTGTTCCTGCATGCGGTCACCTAATCTGAGACAAGTTTCACAATATAAGTTAACCTACACCTTCTGCACACAATAGCATATATTGTGGGACTCGCATGTGAATCCCTCATGGAGAGTGAAGATAGTTTTGAGAAAAGTAATTGTTTTCATTTCCCAGACTACAGGGCAGGTGACACATTGAGGCAGTCGCATTTTCTGGTACCAACAAATGCTGTATTCCGCTTCAGGTGGCTTTGAATGAGGATGTCCATAAGATTTGGTTCCTGCTTGTAGGCTGATAAAGGTAGATCAGAGATGTCATGAGTGTCAGAGTCAAGGTGGCTGAGTGAAAAGGAAAAACTCATATAGCCAGATGGTTAAAAAAGTTCTCTGTCGCCATCTGCCGCTGCTACAGCTTGACCTTGACACTTGTGACATCTTCTGCAATCTACCCCTTTTAGCCTACAAACGTAAACTGAATTTTAAGGACATCCTCATACAAAGCAACCTGAAGTGGAATCCAACATTTGTTGGTACCAGAAAGTGCAGCTGCCCCTTGCTGTGTCACCTGTTCTGTAGTCTGGGAAATGAAAACAATCACCTTTCCCAAAACTATCCTCAGTCTCTATTGAGGGGTTCACATATGAGTCCTGAAACATAACATAGCCACTGTGATGAGTCCTGCTAAATAACATATGCCATTGTGAAGAGTCCTGCAATATAATATATGCCATTGTGTGCAAAAGGCATACAGGGTGAGCAAAAAGTCCCATGGCAGCTGGTGTTATGTGCAGTGAGATATTTTTTATGCTGTATTTATGAATGATACCTGCTGTCAGTGTAGAACATCACTGTTCCAGCATGTTCAGCAGAAATTAAAACAGTGCCATGTTCTCTGATCCATTTTGCAGAGCATTTCCGGTGTCACTTTTGTGAAGGCGAGATGACGGCTACAAACATTTTCACTGTGGAGAAGATTCGTGTGGCTGCTGTGTGGGTTCAAAGTTGCCACATACCAGAAGAGAGATGACAAACATCATGCAGGATGTCAGGGCTCATTTTGATAAGGTGCAACAGAGCAGAGATAACTTGTTGAAGTGGGAGAAAAAGAGTTTCAGCACAGGATGTGTTAAAGATGCACCACAAAGTGGGAGACCCTCCACTCATCAAGAAACCTGTGCAGCCATCACCAAGCCAGTGGCTCGATCCCCAATGAAATCAAGAAAATGTGCTTTTAAGTTGCAAGTGCCACGATCAATGATGCACGACCATATGAAGAAAGACTTGGAGATGAAACCTTTTAGCCCTGTGACCGTCAATGAATTAACAGACAAGGATATGGACAAGCACCAGACTACAAACATTTCCAGCATGTGCTAAGAGGAAGGAAGTGTTTTTTACTGGTGAATGTGTCATTTTTTGCAGTTCATAAAATCAGAACATCTTCTTCTGGCCTAAGGAGAATCCACACTTTTATCAAGAAACTGAACACATTCCTCTGCATATAATGATGTGGGCGGGCATGTCTGCTAACCATCTGTTTGGTTCTTATTCTTTTGAAGGATCAGTAAATCAGTTGTCATATCTTCACATGTTGAATATCTGGTTATGTTTGCAGCTGCAAGTGGCCAGTATCATGAATGATGTCTGGTTTCAACACATTGCAGTTGTCCATGGCTGGTTGGAAGAGATATTTCTGCATTGTTGGATTGGATATGGAACTGAACAGTCACCTGCACCAGTGCCTTGACCATCATGTAGCCCAGACCTCACCACTCCAGAGGGTGTAGCTGTACTGGTAGTCTTCAGCGATGATTTAAAGTCTGCTGTTTGTGCTGCCTTCTGAGAAGTGACGCCAGAAATGTTCAAAACAAGCAAGAGAACATAGCACTGTATCTGTCTCTGCAGAAATCATGGCGGACCTCACACTGACGTCCTAGATACATAACAGGTACATTCATAAATATAACATAAAAAAAAAATCACACCACACATAACAAAAGGTGTAGTGGGACTTTTCACCCACCATGTGGTTTAACTTATTCTGGTAAAACTGATCTTGGATAGGTGACCACATGCAGAAACACCTGTATGATATCAAGCATACTTTTCCAACCACAGAGGCAAATCTGATTTTCTGCTAACAGCCGTTAAACAATGTCACTCTGACAACAGAAACCACCTGGTGCTTGAGAACTGCTACGTTCAGGAATATAGGATTCTGGGACCACATGGTTTGAACTAAAAATTTAGCTCTGCCTAACATTCCCCTTCTCCACAATCATATCCCCTCTGTACTAAGTTTACTCCTTCTTTGCCTGCAACACATAAGTCAGAACCCCCTCACTGCATCAGACTTAAAAACCACATCATGTACTTGTTTTACCTTACCTAGTCTGTAAGCTCAACAGCGTCTCATTCTGCCAACATGTTCTTTTTGTCTTATACATTCTTTCTACCAGACACTGTGTCAGTGTACAATGAGTCCAGGAAAAATCTTAACCTGATTTGCTCATGTTCTGTCACCACTGTCTTTTCAGGCGTTATATTTTCTGTGTGTAGTTTTCAGAAAACATTTTTGGTATTTCAGTATGGATGACTCTCCTTTTGGCCCTCTGACACAGAGACTTGTGTCAGCTCTGATAGAAGATAATCTCATGACACCCATGGATGATTCCATGGCTGACACTGCTGGTAAGCTGACCCAATATTTAATAATAGGTTTTTTCTTCAGAATAGGCTTACTTTAGATTTTGTGACTGTCCTTTCCAGGAACATACAGAAGCTAACAGACAAGTTTGTGTGATTGTAGTGTTCTAATCAACAAGATTCCGACTACTTAAATGTTACATTGAGCCAGTTATGTTTTATGGGTGTGAAGCATGGTCTATGAATAAGGGAGTTCAGTGAGAAATGGAGGCTGTGGAAATGTGGTTCATAAGAAAGATTTTGAAGGTACTATGGACAGCCAAGAAAACCAACGAAGAAGTCTTAAGAGAGGCTGGAGTTAAAAAGCAAGTTATAGCAAAAGTTAGAGGTAGACAAGCGAGATTTATAGGACATTTCCTGATAATAGGAAAATTGGAACACACCATGTCAACTGGAAAAATTGAGGGAGGAAGAGACAGAGGAAGACAGACAGAGAAGTTACTGGATGGGTTGAAAGTTTGGCTAGGAAGAAAGTCACCGGCGGATCACATAATCAACGCAAAAGACGAGGAATTGTGGAGAGAAATGATCGCCTATGCACGCGGCATGGCACTTAGATTAATGTTCTATGAAAAAAAGAGGCCAACAGATGCATCTGTGTGTTTGTATTGTTCTGCAAAATAACCCTGTAACTTTTTCATTATATTTTTTTGTCATAAGGTAGTTTTTGGTGAGAGTGAACATAGAAGGAAGGAAATTAAATTTTATAAACATTTTCATGTTTTTTTTTTAATGATGGAATTTACAAGTACAAAGAGGAAAAAACTCAAGTTTTCTGAAAAATTGGGGAGTTTTGTTTGACAGGATAGAAAAAAGTACATTCTGCACAATGAAGAGCAAAATTTCAGAATGCTGGCCCTTTACTGGTTGTTTAACAGAAGGCTGTTATACATATTCCTTTGAGTATCATCAATGATGATTTTTGCATTTATGAAATATTACAATTTAAACAAAGTGGTACTTGTGAGTACCGACGGGATACAAAGGGATAAAGAGATTAATGATGAGATTTGTTTTATTGTAGTATCCTGCCAAACAAGCCTGTGTTATTGTAGTATCCTGGCAGACAAGCCTGTGTTATTGTAGTATCCTGGCAAACAAGCCTGTGTTATTGTACTATCCTGGCAGACAAGCCTGTGTTATTGTACTGTCCTGGCAGACAAGCCTGTGTTATTGTACTATTCTGGCAGACAAGCCTGTGTTATTGTACTATCCTGGCAGACAAGCCTGTGTTATTGTACTGTCTTGGCAGAAAAGCTGATGTGAAATGGTAACTACCTCAAAGAACTATCTTCACACACACTTTGATCTTTTATCTCATCTAATTTTCCTTGTGTCTCAGCTTGTATTTCATATCTGTTTGTTTAGTTGTGTTCATTGTCTCATTTCTGTTTGTTTAGTTCATGGTCCTTGTCCATTTTTTGAGACTAGATCAAGCTTACCTTCATAATGTTCAGTTCTTAGTCTTTGCTCCTCCCCTTTGATGTAATCTTGTTTTTGTCTTGTATAGTTTTGATATGCTTTTGAGTTATTCTTAAACTTATCTTATATGGCTTTGATCTGTTTTTGACCCTGTATGTCAGCAGAATGTGCAGATGAAGCTCCAGCCATTTCTCCGCATATGTTAGCTAAACAACTGAACATTGGTAACCCAGCTACATTAGAGAGAAGAATACGCAAAGAACTTGAGGAACAAGGTGTGTAGTATTAATTTTGTGTGTGTGTGCGTGCAAGACAGAGAAAGAAAAAGAGATGGATGCATCTACACTGTCGATTGATATTGTTGCTTTGTGAACTGTATCAAATATTTATAGCCATCTTGTATTGTTTATGTTAAACTAGCAGGGATACCTGTCAGCGTCTGGCTGGATAGTATACAAGGAAACACCTACTATTATGTAATTAATGTCATTAGCTGAAAGCATAACAAAATAAATTCAAAGAAAAAAACATCCCATCCACAGTAATAAACAAACATCTGATTATTTCATGGCGTTAGAAGATACTTTTTTGACCTAGTGCAGTTCATTTCTCAGATGGATTGAGAATTCATGAAAAATGGTGCCTCAGGTGCAGAATGTTACTGTGCATTTTTATGTCACTGGTCCTGAATGTTGACTCTCATTGTGTCTCAGAAGACAGTCTTCAGTTTAAAAGCAGATCACTTTGCTGATCATGTGTTGGTACCTTGACATGGTTTACTTATTGCTGTCCTCTTGACAATCAGCCACAAAAATGTTAATCTGTGCTCACAAGAATCAGTAAAATAGCAAAATAGCAGAAATTTCTTGACTCTTGTATTTTTGTAGCAAGTTCAAATAAAGCACATCCAGTTCACAGAAATAAAACGGTCTCTTTCAAGTCTTTGTCTTGATATTTTCAATATTGTAGCATGCACATGTAATTTTTAGTGCTTCGGTAGTCTGCTTCTGTGAAACATTCCACCTAATCTTTGGTTTACCTAATCTGTGTGGAGTTAATTTTCAGAAAAATTGTACGTTTTATGTGTATGTGACATCAGAGGGTCTGCATTTTATTTTGTTAAAGCATTTCATGTTTCCAGCGTCGTGCAGTTTCATGCAAAAAATTCGGACAACAGTGAATAAGTACTAAGATGTCCAGTCCAGGTCACAATAAAGAACATATAAGCTCAAAAGAAATCACATCTGAAGTGATTAACATTTTAGAAAAACTGTGAGCTAAAAAATAGAGAATCCCAAAACAAGCTATCAAGTGGAACATAAAAGGCCAAAGAAAAAGAGGTCGACCACATGAAACTCTAAAGAGGACATTGTCAAGAGAGGCCAGTTTAGTGGGAATAACATCCCTTGATAAGGTTGAAAAGCTCGCTGAAAACAGGAAATCTTGGCAAACTACCATGCAAACCCTATGTGACGTCTAACGTCCAGGGAAGGATGTAAGATGTGATTAACAATTTGTGAAATAAATTCATATGCGCAACATCCAATAATAATAAACAGAAAAATTAAATGCAAAGAAATTACATTTATTTTATAATGTGCTGCCAGGTATATTTGTCTTTGTGTGTAATTTTTCCATGATATCTGCACTCCAAGTCTTTGCCTTGATATTTTCAGCAATTATAAGTTTTAATACTTTGCTATTCTGCATCTAATAAAACTCTAAACATTCAAATCCAATACTATGTTTATGTATAACTAAGCAGGCAGTTTGGATTTGTTTTTCGGTAATACTGGAGGTTTATATATTTGTAATGTTCAAGGAATATTTATTCTTTTCAAGCAATTAATTTTTCAAGTGGAATGAAATTTCACGAAGAATAGACTGTATTTGATTATAATGCATTGTGAGCAGAATCCAGTCTAGGAAAGTCTGTCTGCTTCACAGTAACAAACAAATGAGATGATGGAACTAGCCAGTACTTCTGTCTTTGTGTGTGATTGTCTCATGACATTTGCGGATATTTTATTTTGTAAAGCAGCAACAGTGTGGATAGAGCATGAAAAGCTATTGGCAGAAAACATAATTGTACATCAGACTATTGCAGAGAAAGTTTTCAAATGAATAAACATTTATGATTAATTCTTTCTGTGCCTTGGATCGCTATATCGAGCATTCCGGTTTTCCCGATTTGTACGTAGGGTCGATATAGCGATCTTGGTTTGTTTCAATAAAAGAACCGGTGTAACATTTAGACTGTATACATTTTGTCTGTGTTTCCGGTGACACTTTTCAAAATGGTGAAAGAGTGCTTAGTTACGAGCGATGCCAAATGAGAAAAAGGAAGAGAAACATCGAAAATTTTCAATTTTTGATGATGCAGATAGGGGTATGGACATGGCCTGTGACCACCCCACTGCTCTTGAAGGTATCCCAAGTAGATTAGACATATTAGACGACTGGAGAAGTGGTTAGGAGGTTATTTCAGGCATTAATTTAGCCAGAATGCAACATAGAATCACAATATGAGATCAACAAGTAGATCTAGACATCTCAGATGGTAAGTAGTGTAGATCTAGACCTAGTCGATGGTGAGCTGGCCACAATCATTGTCTAAAAACATCACATTACTTCTTTTTTCCTAAAAAACTCTGCATTTATGAAATTTTCATACATTTAGTTATATTTTGAAACATAATAAGTACACGGAAGTACATGGAAATACTGTTTTCCATTCCATTTTACAACTGTACCCCCTAAACATATCAAAACCTGTGGTTTTATTTCGGCATCCAACTGAACGTCCGCATTTCTTCCTGTGGCACGGAAAGAGTTAAAAGTCTATGAACCAATTCTGACATTTGATTCCCAGCACTAAGCAGAGAAATGTAGAAGATATTTTATAAAACATTTCTCCAGAGCCTTGAAATTTCAAGGAATAAAATGTAATTTGACAATATTAGGTGAACAAATTAAGTGCACAGAGTTTGACTCACACTGACATTTTTCTGTTAAATGAGTCACCCATTATTATGTTAAGATGCACAGTGCTAGTATATCTGTCACAGATAAAGACACACAGTATACTTCTCATGGCTTATATTCTGTCCCATTTGGATGCTTGCATCTAAGAAAATAAAAAAACTATTTCAGCATTTACAGGTGTTGATCTAAATCTGTCAGAAAAACTCACCTGAAAAAAATCAGTTTTCATAGTCTTCTTCGTTTGCTCAGACATCGACATCAATCTCTCTCACAAATGTGGCTGTCCTTCTCAGGTTTTCAGCACCATTGCAAAGCTTCTCTTGTAAGGGGCTGGGATCTGGCCAGGTCCTTTGCCTGAGTGGGTTGTATAACTGGCACCTCTGGAGGATGTGATATGTTTGTTCTTTGCCGCAGGCGCATAGGTCGGTTATGCCAGTTTTCAGCTTCTGGTACAGATGGTGTCTCAGCCTGTAATGTCCTGTTCTCAGTCGGAAGATTATCATTTAAACATTTCTTGAAAGTTTGTAGTATTCATCATCTGTTTTTGCTGTGGGGTGTTGTTTCATCCATTTGTCTTTATATATGGCTTTTAGTCTGTTTTTTGTTCTTATGTTGTATGCTTTTTGTTCATATGTTGTGCTTCTATCAGCCTGTTGCATTCTTCCTCCCCCTTTTGCCAGGCTGTCTGCCTGTTCATTTCCTTGGATGTTAGTGTGGGCGGGTATCCATGGTATGACTGGTTTGTTGAATGTTGTGCTTGCCAGTGGTAGGGCTTTTGTCAGGTTGTCTGCCTGTTCATTTCCTTGGATGTTAGTGTGGGCGGGTATCCATGGTATGACTGGTTTGTTGAATGTTGTGCTTGCCAGTGGTAGGGCTTTTGCCAGGCTGTCTGCCTGTTCATTTCCTTGGATGTTAGTGTGGGCGGGTATCCATGGTATGACTGGTTTGTTGAATGTTGTTCTTGCCAGTGGTAGGGCTTTTGTCAGGCTGTCTGCCTGTTCATTTCCTTGGATGTTAGTGTGGGCGGGTATCCATGGTATGACTGGTTTGTTGAATGTTGTTCTTGCCAGTGGTAGGGCTTTTGTCAGGTTGTCTGCCTGTTCATTTCCTTGGATGTTAGTGTGGGCAGGTATCCATGGTATGACTGGTTTGTTGAATGTTGTGCTTGCCAGTGGTAGGGCTTTTGTCAGGTTGTCTGCCTGTTCATTTCCTTGGATGTTAGTGTGGGCGGGTATCCATGGTATGACTGGTTTGTTGAATGTTGTGCTTGCCAGTGATAGGGCTTTTGTCAGGTTGCCCGGGTCTTTAGTGTTTTAATGTTTCAGTGCTTGTACTGTTGGACTGTGAATCTGTGTTCTATTATTTTCATTGCTGCAGTTTTTATTGCTTCTGCTTCTTCTGTGTAGTTATTGGAGTAGACACCGCTGTTCCCTCTAAGCTGTGCGGCTGCGCACAGAAAAAAAATCATACTGTGCACAAAATTTTTGGAGCCATGCAGAAAGAAAAATGAAACTGCTACTTTTATTTTCCAGCTTACAGGTGGTACTCCATGCTATAATTGCGATCAAGAAAGATACAATGATGGTACATGTTTTTCCTTTACTGTTGCTTTCTTGCTGAGAAATGATTTTCAGATCAGATGTTTCAGCTGGTCTTTTATTGCATAGTTTCAGTAACTCTGTAGCAGAATCGTGATGAGACAAGTTAACACACAAAAAATAGAGAGTAATTAAAATAAACGAGCAGATGAATTTACACTTCATTGTGGTAAAGGAGAATGTCCATTCAGCTGCTCAGGTATGCAGATTGATCTTGGTAGCTGACACTGGGCGTCATGACCACCAAATTGAGAGCCGTTTGTTTTTAAAATAGCGATTTACTATTGCTGGGGAAACGTGTACAATTGGATGTTCAAACTCAAATATGTGTTTTTGTAGTGTTCAAACTGGTACTGATAAAGACTACTGCATCCTGTGACCTATACTGTTCAAGCATAAATTTGGGTGGCTGGAGGTTTTAATGAGAAGGTCACCTTTAAAGTGAAAGTAACTCTGTTCTAACCCATAATTAGATGGCCAGACAGCAGAGTGTGGGGGACTGGGATATTAGGTCTGTCTTGCTATCACATTTAATTTAATTTAATCTTCTATTGTTTGGTAAACTGAATTTTTTTTTTTAACAGTCTCTGTAAATCATTCTTGATAGGATAAACTGAACTTCAGACAATCAGGACGTCCAGAATTTCTATGTTCAAGAGTTTTTTTGTTCTAGAAGGGTATTTCATGGGAGAGGGCAACTAGTAGGGATGGGACTCTCGAGTATCGGTTGAGTTCAGAGTTCAAACAGGTTGTCAGATATGCAGTAGAGATGTTGGCAGACATGAGTGGAAGTAGAATCTAGAGTCTGTTCACACTGTGCTGCGCACTAACTTCTTGAGGTGATTATTCCAGAGTATACTATTCGTACTGTTGGAACCATAATATTCCATTGAATTCTTACAGACTCGGCATTCAGTGGGATTATGTTTCAGTGAATCCATAGTTAGTCGAGTGTGATAGGATAAACAAGTAAATAACTGCTATCACTCAATAAGTCAAACAAATAAGTCAAACAAATAAGTCAAACAAATAAGTCATCATTGCAATTAAATAAATACCAGTAACTGAAAAGTACAGCACATTTGCACATACAATATTTTTTTGCACATGAGCTGAACATTTTGCACACATATCACAAACCCTTAGAACATTGGTAGACACCTGTAGCTGTAGCCATCTGTATTGTTTGTTATAGCTTTAGCTTTATAGATATGCCTCCACCTCCATTTTCTGCGGCATTTGTAGCTGATCCATCTGTGTATATGTGTGTCCAGTACTTTCTGGGATAGTTTTTTGTTATGTAATCCATTGCTATCACTTGTTTTTCTTTTACTGTTTGGGTTTCTTTTTTTTTCTGTATTCCCGGGAGTTGATCTTCACTTACGGGAATTTTTTTTGTTTTCCATTGTGGGAATTTGCACAATGATTTCTAGAGGTTTGCATTTTGTATGTGGGGTTGTTGGATCATTTTGCAAGTTTCTTTGCTCTTTGGATGAAGTTTGTTCTTTTTAGTCTGCCTTTGCCTTGGGATTAGGAGTTGTAACCCAGTTATTTGTGGTCAAAAGTTGTTGACCACGGCTTAGGTGATTCTGCAAGCACGGAGCAAGATATATCTCCATGTTCCCATTGGCCATCCTGGTCGCAGCACTGTGTATGTGCCTTGTACGACACCACCATTTTTGTTGCGACTACTATGCATTCAGTGCTGTGACTAGCTCAGTGTCATCCACTTTCACACATTGAGGATATTTTGAGCACTTTGGGAAAAGCCATGTTTTTCAGCACTCTGGACGCTCGCTGTGGCTTTTGCTGTATCCCAATGTCTGAAGATGCCAAACAGAAGTCAGTTTTCAGTTGCTGTTTAGACTCGTTCTGTTTTTGCTACATGAACTTTGACCTCAAAGGTACTGCTCATCCACGTTTGTCACTCTCACAAACACACTATTGCAAGCTCGGGGAAGTTTGCACAAGCCTATGTCGGCGACATCTGTAGAGGACAATATTCGTGATCTTCAGATGTTCTTTGACTGATTGAATGAACACAGTGTCAAGCTGAAACCATCCAAATGCCACTTTATGGCCTCAGAGACGAAGTATCTCGGTTATATCATCAGCCAGTCAGGCATATCTCCTGATCCTAAGAAGATCAGAACCATTTCTGAAATGCTGTCTCATTTGAATGTGAAGTAGATGCATTCTTTTCTGGGGATGTGTAGTTACTATAAATGTTTCATTCCCCACTTGATTGTGGCTCCCATTGTTGATCTCACCAAGAAGGGTCATAGGTTCAAGTGGACGCCTGATTGTCAGTCAGCATTTGAGTTTCTTAAGGACCATCTTGCAGAGTTGATGCATCTCTCACATCCTGCTGAAACCACTTACCATATATACAGATGCTTCCAGTGTTGCAGTTGGAGCCTGTTTGGTGCAGATGGCTTCTACTTTTTATGCTCTCTCTTTGGAAGAGCCACTGTATTTTATTTTGCAGAAGCTGTCAGAAGCACAGATTAATGGTCTACTTTTGAAAGAGAAGCATATGCTGCCCATTACACCATGCAGAAATTTAAGTATTTTCTAGTGAATAGACATTTTGTAGTCAAGATGGACCATAGACCCTTGGTGGATGCTTGTCTTAGTAAGCAGGAGATTCAGATGCAACACTGGGTTTGGATCAGCCACGGCATTTATGTGGAATTCCAGTATATTAAAGGGTGTCATAATTCTCAGCAGACCTCTCTAGAATCAATACCCCAGGAGTTGAGGTATCATGAAGATGAGCTCTGTGATAATGCAGAAGAGATTTCAGCAGTAAATGTCAGTTGTAGTCCAATGGATTATTATAGGGGCTTTGTAAAATTCGATATAGAATCTCAGGAACTGCTCTTAGACATAGGTTGATTTGATCTTGTGACAGAGCAGGAGCGAGATCTGGAAATAGCTAGAATCAAGGCGTTTCTAGCGGCAGCAGGAACAGGTGCCCTGAAGTTTATGAATTTCATTGTACATCTAAGCCTGATGAACCAGAGGCATGATTCAGATTGTATCATTCAGCCTCACATGTTGTTACAATTCCATGAAGAAAATGGACATATGGATTGAGATAAAGTGTATTCTGCTTTGGCCTCTCAATACTATTGGCCTAACATGTTTGCAGATTATTATCAGAATGTAGATTCTTGTGGCCAATGTCAAGAATGCAACATTGTGCACAAGAATGCACCACTGTAGGACACAGATGTTCATTTCAGAAGATCTTGTTGGATTTCTCAGGTCCGTACCCACTGATCTTGGCAGGAAACATGAATATTATTCATATGGTCAGTTGGTTACATTGTGGCCAGAGTGTTTCATTGTGCCAGATAAGACAGCACACACAGTGGCTGTGATCTTGTCATTCTACTCCATCAGTTGTAGTCACAGACAAAGGATCTGAGTTTGTCAATAAGTCGCTAAAACAACTGTTTAAGCAGCTTCATGCTGTCACTACAGCATTGTATCACCCACAGAGCAATGCTAGAAATAAAACGATGCATTGATATTTTGTCAGAGTGTGTGCTTGAGATACCTCAAATGTGGGATGTATTCTTGCCTAAAGTTGTGGGGGCCGTTCTCGTGCATGTTCATGGATGTGGATGAGGACACCGGGGTGTCTTCCTTCTTCTTCTTCTTTGTGTGGCAGGCACTCCTGGCTGCCCCTGGACAATTTGTTGCATCCCCATATTAGGTATTATGGAGAGGACCCTACGGATATCATTCAGTTGCAGGAGCACCATACGTTTGTCAGTGTGTTTTGTCATCTGAATATGTCTCGCTCCAGATAGAGGGCAGACCAGGATGGACGTGTGGAGCTCCTCAATATTTCGGTTGTAAACAGAGTGGGCTACAGAAAACATGACTGCCATGCCAAGTTGGATATGCAGTGGGCCCCATTTTATATGGTGGTGAGATGTGCAACTCCATTTACATTCCTGATACAGAATCGGGCTGATGGGAGAACTCACAGGGTCTACACTAATGATGTGCACAGAGTGGAGGTCCAGTGGCGGGAACCTTCTTCCTAGAGGTTGCACAGTCTGCATTCCGCTTGTTTTTTCCTTCCCCCTTTTGCAGAAGGAGCCAGTTCCAGCAGTAATGATGCTGATGATGTTGAATCTGAAATCGGTAATGATTCTGCACATGCTGGAGGCGTTAGCAGTATGCTGACACACCTAATTCAGAATGTTCACAATGAACGGGATGGGTCTTCACCAGAAACCCCTATTCCACTTTCAGAACTTTATGCCCGAGCGATAGTTTAGCAGTGGGATGTGTCTGTTTCCCCTCTGGCATGATTGGGCCTGCACCTACTGTGGCCTTTCTGTGAATTTGGAGGATATTTCTTTAGCTAGATTGAAGGTTCACAAGTGGACACAGAAAAGTTAGTATTCTGATGATATGAGATTATCCTGTCTACTACTAAGCTCTGCTGTCTTCAGAAAAGATGTAACAAGAGCTCTAAAGATATTTTATATAATGTGTCATCATCATCATCAACATGTGCCGTGCTGACTGGTGTTGGCTGTTATGCTTCTCCAGAGTACACGATCCCTCATGCAGGCCATCAGCTCAACAAAAAGCCACACATTATATCAGCTATCACCTGAGCTGAGCTGATATAATGTGTCATCATCATCATCATGTGCCATGCCGACTGGCGTTGGCTATTATGCTTCTCCAGAGTATCCGATCCTTCATGCAGGCCATCAGTTCAGTTGGTGATCTCTTCTCACACCATCCCGTCAGACTGTCCAGTATCATTTCTCTTGGTCTTCCTCTTGATCTTCTTCCTTCTATTTTTCTTGTTGTTATAATATTTCAATGCCCCCTCTTCTCATTGCATGTCCTATGAAAGTACATTGTCTCTCTCTTATCTTTTTGATAAGGTTTTTTGTCTCTCCAGCTCTTCTCATACATTCTTCATTAGTTATTTTTGCTGTCCAGGGGATTCGCAACATTCTTCTAATAAACCACATTTCTGCTGCTTCCAATGATTTTTGTGCAGACTTGCCTATTGTCCATGATTCACTTCCATATAACAAGATAGGTTCAATATAGCATTTTAGGACTCGTTTTCTAACATTCATTGATAAAGATGTGTTAGCTAATATGTTTCTCATTCTCTGAAATGCAGTCTTTGCTTGGCCTATTCTGTTCCTAATTTCTGTTCTGCATTTTCCATCTGAAGTTATTACTGCTCCAAGGTATTTGAATTTCTGCACCTGCTTTAGAATAGTTCCGTTTAATTTAATACTGCATGCTGGTGGATTCTGTTTCTTAGATATAACTATAGTCTCTGTCTTTTTGATGTTCAAAGTAAGGCCTTTCTGTTCACTTTCTTTGGCAACTTTATCCAAGAGATTTTGCAGGTCTTGTTGGTTTTCAGCTATCAGTACTGTGTCGTCAGCATATCGAAGGTTGTTAATATTGTATCCTCCAATTTTTATGCCTGGTTCTGTGATGATTGTTCTTAGAATATTCTCGCTATACAGAGGAAAAAGGTCTGGAGATAGTACACATCCTTGTCGCACCCCTTGTTTTATAGGTTGATATTTTCCAGTTCTATTTTCAACTCGAACTGCTGCTTCTTGTTGCCAGTATAGATGTTTTACAATCCTCAGGTATTTGCCGTCTATATTGATGTCTTCCAGGATTTTAATAATTTCATTATATTTCACCTTGTCAAATGCCTTGGTGTAATCAATGAAGCATATAATGTGTGCATAGCTTTTTTTGCTTCACATATTGTAAAATACTAAATTGTATGAATTATGTGATGGATGAATTTTTTCTTTCCATGTTGACCACTGCTCAGGTGATTTTGCAAGCACAGAGCAAGATATATCTCTGTGTTCCCATTGGCCATTTGGTCACGGGGTCTGGGGTTCCTTTTGCATGGGACGGGACTTCTGTTTGAGATATGAGAGAGAGAGAGAGAGAGGGGGGGGGGGCTTAGATGGTTGTTTGTGTTGCTTGAATCATTATGTAGGCTTTTGTAAGTTTTGTTGTCCTTTAAGGACAAATGTAAATTCATTATGTCATGTTTTGGGAAACTTGGTTGTCCTTTTTAGGACAAATGTGATTCTTGTTGGAAGGTTGTGCATGGAGTTTTCTATGTTTCAGTGTGCCAGAGTTCTGTGGTATCGCAACCTGCCCGGACAATTTTTGTGTACATTGTTGATTTTCTTCATCTCAGTTTACATTCGCAGTTTCCATTTTGCAACCATTCATACCCATGTTTTGTTTTCCATTTAAACTTTTCATTGTTATTGCAAATTCTGACTTCTGTGATATTTGGACTCAGTGTTAAGTGTGCCATCTGTCAGTTATCATGGTTGAGTTGTTATTCATGTTAGACTGGTCTCTTTTGAGGTTGGTGACGATGTAATGGTCTTGGTAGTGTTCAGCTGGGTTGTTGCTGTAGTTATACAGTGTATATTAGTGTAGCGTTTCTGAATCTTGCCAGTGCGGTTAAGCCAGTAACTGCCTAAAATAGTACAGTGTAGCATTCAAAGAAAAGAATATGCTCTCATGTGGTGCTGTACAAGGCTCATACTGTTACATGCATACAATCATACGCTGGGTGTTATTCTGCATTTTTCTGCTTGCAGTAGTGTTGTAAGTTCCCTTCTGTCTTCTAGAGGTTGTGTTTGTGTTATACTTTCCAGTTCTTTTATTGGTGGTGTTTTCATTTTATCTGTTATAATTCTCAGTGCCTGATTTTCTATTTTGTCTAGTTTGTTGAGGTTGGTTTTGGTTGCTGTTGCCCGTGCTGTCACATCATACTCCAGTTTTGGTCTAACTCTTTCTGTGTATATTTTTTTTAGTATGTCGTGGTTTGCTTCCCAGGTAGTCCCTGCTAGTTTTTTCATCATATCCGTTCTTTGATGTGTTTTTTTTAAAACTTTAGTTGATGTTGTTTTTCCAGGTCAGGCGGAGGGGTCTAGAGTGATGTCCAAGTATGTTAGACTGTCTTCCTTTGGGAGGTTGTATTCATTAATTTTAGGTCTACGCTTTGTATTTTGTTTGAAAAGATTGTGTATGTCTTTTTTCTCATTAATAGTCATTAGCCATCTTTTGATCCAGTCTTCAAGCTAGAAAGCTTGTATTCTGTTGGTGGCTACTGTTTTGTTTTGTCCTGATGTCCACATTGCTGCATCATCTACATATAATGTGTGACGTATTTTCTGTGTATGTTATCTGTAATGTTATTTATATATACCAGAAATAGAGTGAGGGACATGACTTTTATCCAAGTGTACATCCTTCCATATGTATTATTCTTTCTAAGTTTTCTTAAAAAGTTTTCTTTCTTTCTCTAGACTTTGTCAAATGCTTTTTCTCTGTTGATCCATGTTGCTATTGTGCTTTTCTTGAAATGAGTCTTCAGTCTCTTGTACCATGTACTACATGCTCTTGTACTTTGTCTTCTGTTGATCGATGCTGTCTGAAGCCTGATTGCTGTCATTTTATCAAATTATTGCTTTCTGTGTGCCATACAAGTCTTGTATTTATGATTCTTTTTCATTAGTTTTTCTACATTGCTAAGCAGGCTAATAGGTCTGTAGCTATCTGGGCTAGTTTTGATTTTTCCTGGTTTGTGTGTTGGTGTCATTACAGCCTTATTCCATATCTGTGGGATTGTACGTGTCTTCCAGCTGGTGTTGAATATTTTAAGGATTTTGCTTTTGCCTCTGGGCCCCATGTGTTGTAACATTTTATTTGTGATACCATCTTCCACTGGGCATTTTCTACATTTCAGGGCTTTTAGAGGTGATTCTAACTCCTGCAGGGTAAAGTTTACTGACCGGTGTTCTTCCATTGCTGTTGGTTTGTTGTTATATTCTTTAAGTTCCTTGTCTACTTCTTTCCTTTGGAGTGGTCCTTTGACTTGGCTGATGTTCTTGTAGTTTTTCATGAGAGAATTTGGTGCTTGTTTTCCTGTGGTAGGGTTTCCCCATTGCTTTCTATCATGATTGGCTTGCACTGTGTGTCTTCCTGGTGCAGTGTTTTTATGTTTCCATAGTTTTGCAGCAGTTTTATCTAGGTTTAAATGTTCTCTTTTCTCTGTCCAGCTTCTTCTTGCTGCTTGGTCAGCTTCTTTCCTATACCTAGCACTTGCTTCTTTTAGTCTGATGTTGCTTTCAGTGTCTTGCTTAGCCTCAGCTTCTTTCCTATACCTAGCACTTGCTTCTTTTAGTCTGATGTTGCTTTCAGTGTCTTGCTTAGCCTCAGCTTCTTTCCTATACCTAGCACTTGCTTCTTTTAGTCTGATGTTGCTTTCAGTGTCTTGCTTAGCCTCAGCTTCTTTCCTATACCTAGCACTTGCTTCTTTTAGTCTGATGTTGCTTTCAGTGTCTTGCTTAGCCTCAGCTTCTTTCCTATACCTAGCACTTGCTTCTTTTAGTCTGATGTTGCTTTCAATGTCTTGCTTAGCCTCAGCTTCTTTCCTATACCTAGCACTTGCTTCTTTTAGTCTGATGTTGCTTTCAATGTCTTGCTTAGCCTCAGCTTCTTTCCTATACCTAGCACTTGCTTCTTTTAGTCTGATGTTGCTTTCAATGTCTTGCTTAGCCTCAGCTTCTTTCCTATACCTAGCACTTGCTTCTTTTAGTCTGATGTTGCTTTCAGTGTCTTGCTTAGCCTCAGCTAGTTCTCTTGCAGTTGTCAGGTTGTCTTCAAGTTTTTTTAAGCTGTTTTGTCCAGTATGGCTGATAGTTTCTCCTTCCTCCTCATAGTATGGCTGATAGTTTCTCCTTCCTCCTCATGCTATGGCTGATAGTTTCTCCTTCCTCCTCATGCTGTGGCTGGTAGTTTCTCCTTCCTCCTCATAGTATGGCTGATAGTTTCTCCTTCCTCCTCATAGTATGGCTGATAGTTTCTCCTTCCTCCTCATGCTATGGCTGATAGTTTCTCCTTCCTCCTCATGCTGTGGCTGGTAGTTTCTCCTTCCTCCTCATAGTATGGCTGATAGTTTCTCCTTCCTCCTCATGCTATGGCTGATAGTTTCTCCTTCCTCCTCATGCTGTGGCTGGTAGTTTCTCCTTCCTCCTCATGCTGTGGCTGGTAGTTTCTCCTTCCTCCTCATGCTGTGGCTGGTAGTTTCTCCTTCCTCCTCATGCTGTGGCTGGTAGTTTCTCCTTCCTCCTCATGCTGTGGCTGGTAGTTTCTCCTTCCTCCTCATGCTGTGGCTGGTAGTTTCTCCTTCCTCCTCATGCTGTGGCTGGTATTTTCTCCTTCCTCCTCATGCTGTGGCTGGTAGTTTCTCCTTCCTCCTCATGCTATGGCTGGTAGTTTCTCCTTCCTCCTCATGCTATGGCTGGTAGTTTCTCCTTCCTCCTCATGCTATGGCTGGTATTTTCTCCTTCCTCCTCATGCTATGGCTGGTAGTTTCTCCTTCCTCCTCATGGTGTGGTTTTGAAAGCTGCTTTTAATATTTGTTTCATTGAGTTGTTTGGCCATTTTGTTCACATCCTTGTGTCTGATGTTCATGTCTTCACATTGTAGGTCTGTAAGTCTGCTGACATTTTCTCAACTGGCTCTTTTGTAATTCCACCTGGGTAGTGGTTTTTGTGTTGGTGTTTTGTAGTTAAGGTCTACAGTTTAGGTCTTTATTTGTTTGTGGTCCTTCCTCCTAGTTGTTCGAGTATCTCTCATTCAGCTGTATCTTTTGTTGTGAATGCTAGGTCTTGGGTTATGGTAGCTCTCCATCTCCTTGAGTAAAAGGTTGTTTCGTCATCTGCATGATTGATTAGTAGTAAATTGTTATCCATTTCCCATTCTTCTACTTCCTCTCTTCTGCTTGATTGATTAGTAGTAAATTGTTATCCATTTCCCATTCTTCTACTTCCTCTCCTCTGCTTGATTGATTAGTAGTAAATTGTTATCTATTTCCCATTCTTCTACTTCCTCTCCTCTGCTTGATTGATTAGTAGTAAATTGTTATCTATTTCCCATTCTTCTACTTCCTCTCCTCTGCTTGATTGATTAATAGTAAATTGTTATCTATTTCCCATTCCTTTACTTCCTGTCCTCTGCTTGATTGATTAATAGTAAATTGTTATCTATTTCCCACTCCTCTACTTCCTCTCCTCCGCAGTCTGATTCCTGATATCCCCATTGTTCTGAGTGACTGTTGAAGTCATCTATGATTAGGCACTGAGACTGTGTAGTTTCTATTTCTGTGAGCATCATGGGCTTTTCTGGAGTGGGGGGTGGGGAGACAGTATATATTCTCAGTTGTTTTCCTTGTATTACATCTAGTCCTATCATTTCAGTGTTTTCTCATCTTTGCTGTTTTATTTCTTTGGCTGCTATTTGGTTTCGGATCAGTATAGTAACTCCTCCCCTATGTCCTTCTCTCTCTTTTCTGCAGGTCTGGTGTCCTCTTATTGTGAATCTGTTGTCTGGTTTCAAGTGTGTTTCCTGTACACATGCAAAGCTCTATGTCCTCTTCCATATTTTTTTGGTAAGTTTAGTCTCTTTATTTCTGACTCCTCCAACCTAACGTTGTAGAATGTTGAATTTCTTTCATGTCTCTCTTTGGTCAGTAGTTTCCCCCTCTGGTCTCCAAGTGCTGGCTACACAGCACCAGGAGGGGGCCACCAGTCACTTTGGTTGGACTCATTTGAGACTTTGGACCTGGCATTCTCCCTTCCTGGTGGGGCTTCACAGGTAGAACACCACATCTGGGTGAGATTGGATGTAATGTCATTTGAGCGAGGGTTACATTGTGCTGTAGTTGTCAGCATGTCTGCCTCACTTTGCTACCCGGCCTCAGTACACCTGTCTTCAGCACGCAGTTTGCTTCCATAGCCTTTGGCCGCCCCCAGCCATCCTGCAAGGCAGCAGGGATTGAGCTATGCTTTATCTAGGGATTGATCTATGCTTTATCTAGGGATTGAGCTATGATTTATCTAGGGATTGAGCTATGCTTTATCTAGGGATTGAGCTATGCTTTGTCTAGGGATTGAGCTATGTTTTATCTGGCCCCTACCCTCAGACCTGTCTGGCTTGGGTGGCCCTGCCACGAGCTGTTGCTCCCACCAGCATAGCTCTTTGGGTCATGGGGACACACAAGCTCTCTCACCACAAGGTAACAACTCACAAGAGATAAAATCACTTTTGATCTTTGTGAACTGAAAATTCTCATTGCTATAAAGGTTGGAAAAATTACAAGAAAAATAATAATCATTTCTTGCCATTTTGTCACACAGAAAAACAGAGGCATTGAAAACATTTTAAATATATTTTTTAAAAAAGCGGCAGTGGTCTCTCTCTCCCGCTGCCTTGCGGGTAGGACAGGGAGTCCAAAGCCTAGCGGAGAGTCCGTACACAAAGCGATAGAAGGCAACCGGAAACCACTCTTGTAGCTCCAAAGAATAGTTATGCTTAAACAGAGTAAAAAAAGAAAAAAAGAGTTTAAAAAAAATAAGAGACAGACAATGTACTTTCATAGGACATGCGGTGAGAAGAGGGGGCATTGAAAATATAACAACAGGAAAAAAAGAGGGAAGAAGAGCCAGGGGAAGAACAAGAGAAATGATACTGGACAGCCTGACAAGATGGTGTGAGAAGAGATAACCAACTGAGCTAATGGCCTGCATGAAGGATTGGGTACTATGGAGAAGCATAATAGCCAACACCAGTCAGCACGGCACGTGATGATGACTGAATCTGGGTAATCCATGTTGAAATTCATCTTGAAAAACCACTGGGCCACTTTGTGTGTGTAATGAGTGGCGGTATTATTGTTTATATGATAAAGAGATTAGTAACACTCCCCTCACATGAGTGAGCCAGAATCAGAGAAACCAATGTGAACTATTCATCTTCAACCTTTCTGTCTAAAGGCTTATGACTAAGATCTTTTCCAAGTTTAGATTTGATGCCCAGCAGTCAATGACCTCATTAAATATTCATGGCACTTTCTGGTGTACACTGAGAATAGATCATCATCATCATCATCATCATGTGCCATGCCGACTGGCGTTGGCTATTATGCTTCCCCAGAGCACATGACCCTTCATGCAGGCCATCAGTTCAGTTGGTGATCTCCTCTCACACTGTCCTGTCAGACTGTCCAGTATCATTTCTCATGGTATTCCTTTTGATCTTCTATTTTTCCTGTTGTTATATTTTCAGTGCCCCCTCTTCTCATTGCATGTCCTATGAAAGTACATTGTCTGTTTCTTATCTTTTTCACAAGGCTTTTTGTTTCTCCAGCTCTTCTCATACATTCTTCATTAGTAATTTTTGCAACATTCTTCTAATAAACCACATTTCTGCTGCTTCCAATGATTTTTGTGCAGACTTGCCTATTGTCCATGATTCACTTCCATATAACAAGATAGGTTCAATATAGCATTTTAGGACTCGTTTTCTAATATTCATTTATAAGGATGTGTTGGCTAATATGTTTCTTATTCTCTGAAATGCAGTCTTTGCTTGGCCTATTCTGTTCCTAATTTCTGTTCTGCATTTCCCATCTGAAGTTATTACTGCTCCAAGGTACTTGAATTTCTGCACCTGCTTTAGAATAGTTTGGTTTAATTTTATGCAGCATGCTGGTGGATTCTGTTTCTTAGATATAACCATAGTCTCTGTCTTTTTGATGTTCAAAATAAGGCCTTTCTGTTCACTTTCTTTGGCAACTTTATCCAAGAGATTTTGCAGGTCTTGTTGGTTCTCAGCTATCAGTACTGTGTCGTCAGCATACAGAATGTTGTTAATATTGTATCCTCCAATTTTTATGCCTGGTTCTGTGATGATTGTTCTTAGAATATTCTCGCTGTACAGAGAAAAAAGGTCTGGAGATAGTACACATCCTTGTCGCACCCCTTGTTTTATAGGTTGATATTTTCCAGTTCTATTTTCAACTCGAATTGCTGCTTCTTGCTGCCAGTATAGATGTTTTACAATCATCAGGTATTTGCTGTCTATGTTGATGTCTTCAAGCATTTTAATAATTTCATTATGTTTCACCTTGTTGGATGCCTTGGTGTAATCAATGAAGCATAAGTAGAGATCTTTCTGTACTTCTAAAGCTCTTTCTGTTAGTGTTCGTAAAGCATAAATGGCATTGTATGTTCCCTTTCCTTCAAACTAATCCAAACTGTTCATCTGCTATTTCCATTTTTATCTTTTTCCTTGTTCTTCTTATAATGATTCTCAGAAGTAGCTTCGTTATGTGACATGAGAGGCTGATAGTCCGGTGGTCATCACATTCTTTTGCACCTGGTTTCTTTGGTAGTGCTATAAACGTGGATTTAATCAGGTCATTGGGAATATAACCACTGTTGTAAATGTCATTTATTCCTGTCTCCTCTAGTGCCTCTATTTCTTCTGTTGTTATATTATCAGGCCCAGTCGCTTTTCCTTTCTTCATGTGTTTGATGGCATCTATGATTTCATCTTCAAATATTGGTGGTCCATCAGTTTTCAGTATAGATCACATAACAAAAAAATAAGTGATTTGATGAAGAAGATGCTACAAAAATGATTTCAAAGCATAATAGAGGCCAGTTTTAGGTCAAAAATGTTATTTAGCTCAATTTTCATGATGTTTAAGCATGTCATATGGCTCTGTATATGGAAGACACTTCTCGGAACTGCATTTTATTTGAAAGATTAATGATACTACAAATATTATGACATATTGCCTTGGTTTTTGTGAACTTTGTAATCCCAACAAGTTTTTGTTCACAATGATCTCAAGTTCATTTATTAGGGTGTGATCACATTACATTATGGTTTTGTTGTTGTAGACTTGGTCACACATGGTCTGATGCTCTCATTCCATGATCACTGTGACAAAAGTTATATAAAGCCCAAAAGTCCACTGTTAGGATCCACTGATCTGTTGTTGTACATAATGTGTGTTGAGAATCCACTGATCTGTTGTTGTACATCATGTGTGTTGAGAATCCACTGATCTGTTGTACATAATGTGTGTTGAGAATCCACTGATCTGTTGTTGTGCATCATGTGTGTTGAGGATCCACTGATCTGTTGTGCATCATGTGTGTTGAGAATCCACTGATCTGTTGTTGCACATAATGTGTGTTGAGAATCCACTGATCTGTTGTTGCACATAATGTGTGTTGAGAATCCACTGATCTGTTGTTGCACATAATGTGTGTTGAGAATCGACTGATCTGTTGTTGCACATAATGTGTGTTGAGAATCCACTGATCTGTTGTTGTACATAATGTGTGTTGAGGATCCACTGATCTGTTGTTGCACATAATGTGTGTTGAGGATCCACTGATCTGTTGTTGCACATAATATGTGTTGAGGATCCACTGATCTGTTGTTGTACATAATGTGTGTTGAGGATCCACTGATCTGTTGTTGTACATAATGTGTGTTGAGAATCCACTGATCTGTTGTTGTGCATAATGTGTGTTGAGAATCCACTGATCTGGTGTGCATCATGTGTGTTGAGGATCCACTGATCTGTTGTTGTACATAATGTGTGTTGAGAATCCACTGATCTGTTGTTGCACATAATGTGTGTTGAGAATCTACTGATCTGTTGTTGCACATAATGTGTGTTGAGAATCCACTGATCTGTTGTTGCACATAATGTGTGTTGAGAATCCACTGATCTGTTGTTGCACATAATGTGTGTTGAGAATCCACTGATCTGTTGTTGCACATAATGTGTGTTGAGAATCCACTGATCTGTTTTGCACATAATGTGTGTTGAGAATCCACTGATCTGTTGTTGCACATAATGTGTGTTGAGAATCCACTGATCTGTTGTTGCACATAATGTGTGTTGAGAATCCACTGATCTGTTGTTGCACATAATGTGTGTTGAGAATCCACTGATCTGTTGTTGGATCCAGTGATATATAACACTAGCCAACACACATCTTGGTGCCTCAAATGTCAGACCTGTTTCTGGGTATATTTGACCTGTTTATTCCAAAAATGGCATCAGTTTTCCCTTATCAGCTCTAGTTTTTGAGATACAGAACATATGCCATATACCACTCTTCACTCTGCTTGCCCATAACAAATCAGGATATTTTAATGTAGTGTTTAAATTAATATCTTTTAAGCATGAAGAAAACATAAAAATTTAAAGAAGAGTCTACTACATGAAAATCTACTTATTTCATACCAAAAGCACAAGTTTATATTACACACTTTCCACTCATTCGACACACAAAAAGCTCCTTTTGTAAGATTTCCAAGAGTGGGATCTGCCAGGACAATCCTGCATAAGATTCCAACAGTAGTCTGTCATCATGTGTGCATCCCATCTTCCTGACTTCTATTATTTTTATGTCTTGGTGAAATCTTTCACTTGCTCTTCACTTAAGTCACCAAGGTTCTTTGGATTTTAACACCCATGTTACAGCCAAGCCTGTTGAGAGAGCATATACTCTATATGCAGGAAACTCTCTACTGTTGAGAGCGGAACAACACAACTCCTTCCGATCATCAGAGGAAGTAACCCCCCTCAGACAAGTGTTTTGGCCCTATTAAACTCCTGATACTCTAAGGGGGGGTGGGCCCCTCTGGGTCATGACTTCCAGAGGTCTTGTGAGTTGTTGCTTTTTTTTTTTTCCCCCGGTCCCGGGATTGAACCCATGATCTTCCAGTTGCCACTGCACTTTTGAAGTGCGTCTTTAGCGATTTAGCTACGGAGGACTGGTATTGGTTGTGGCAAATGAAATTACTTATGTTCCCAATGCTTGTTTCGCATACTCCACAGCCAGCATGAGGCCTTTTCTGCTGTTTCTGAAATGCTTCTCAATGCCCTTGCTCTTGCTTGTCCCTTTATGCCCAGTTGCTTACATAGGTCATATGCTGATGTTGCTACAAATCCTTTTGCTCCCACTTCTACAGCAATCACTTTTGCCCTGATTCCTGCCCCCTGCCTCAGTTGCTTGACCAGATCATTGTGCTTCTCAAATTTGAATAAATGCTGTTCCTCTATTCTAGTTTCGTACGGGACTGTAAGCTCGATCATTATTAATTCCTGTTTTTCTGTGGAGTATACTACAATGTCTGGTCACATTCCTGTGTTCTTGATGGCTGTCGGGTATTCTCTTCTTCCTGGAAGGTCCGCTATCACATCCCAGTCATTTGTACCATCTAGCAGTGATGGTAAGGGAATGTCCCTGATTTCAATATTTGACGTCGTACTAGCACCTATGAAGTATTTAGGTGGGACCTCAACTCTTTTGCTGTTATTTGCTTTATCGTTTGCCCTGTCTACGATGGCTACTAGTTCCTGCAACACTCTGTTGTGCCGCCAGGTGTACCGTCCTTGCCCTAAAGACACTCTACATGCTGACAGCACATGTTCCAATGTTTGCCTTTCGTTGCAGAGAGGGCACTTTGTATCTTCTGATACACCCCATTTGTATAGGTTGGAGCCTGTAGGCAGAAGGTCATAAGTAGCTCTGATGATGAAGCTGAGCCTCAAGGGTGCCATTTTCCAGATGTCATTCCATGTTAGTGATCTCTGCAGGACTTCCTCCCATGTTGTCCATTGCCCTTGTTGTGATTGTTGGACTGCCTTCTGGACCCGCTTGTCATCCTCTGAATTCCTTACTTCACTGATGATCATATCCCTCTACTAATCCACTCTACTAATTGTGTGTGATTGTCTGCCTTCTTGTTGTCAAGAAAGGTTTTCACAACAGGAACAAATGAAGACCAGGCATGTGATTCAATTTGATTCACTGGTGCTATGATTATGTGGGTCATTTATAAGTTGTCTGATCTGTGGACCATCAAAAATTTCTGCCTTCAGTTTTTCCATGGTAAGTCCAGGTAACTTGTGCACTATGTATTCAATGCACGAACTGTCTTTATTCAAAGCCTTTACAGATTGTTTCATCAGACCTAGTTTTATTATATAGTGGTGGCAGTATGATTCTATCTCATGCTACAGAAAGTTGATTGATTACATTTTGTCCTCCAGCCACCTCAGAGGCCAGTCTTTTCTTGCCCAGTGTTCATGTTTGACTCTACTATCCCAAAGGCATAAAAAGCAAGGATACTTTGTGTCACTTTGTTGACCAAGAAGAGAATTAACAATCTTCAGGTCTACACAAGTAACCTATTGATGTTCTTGGTAATTTATCATTTCTAAGACTAAAGAGGTGGCCTTGTACTCTTCTTTCATCCTGGTGGAATGACTGATTGGAATATAACCATATTTATTGCCGTTATTTAAAAGAACACATTTCAAACTACGTTTTGAATTGTCGATGAAAAAACATCACATAATTGGGTTATATTCTGAAAGACCAGTTTTCTTGTTTCTGATGTCATTGCAGAATACGAGTTGTTGTATTTGATAAAGAATGGTGGCGAATCCTTTTCTCTCCTTTGATAAAATGTCATTTTCATTCCAGGCTGAAGTACATTTTTTTCTTTTAGTCTGGAGGCAAGAAATTCAAAAGACTCCTTGGAAAGATTTAAGTCCCTGATGAGATCATTCAGTTCATTCTGATCAAAACGATCACTATGTGAAGTTGTTTGAAATTCATTGTCACTGGCCCCACTTTCTTTACCTTGTGCAACATCAGACACACAAGACTCATCCTCTGAGAGCTGGGGTAGGTCAAGGAAAGGTGGAACAGGTACAAAATCTGAGTGCGGAACAGGTCTCCTGGCTGAAGGTAGAACAGGGTAAGATAACTTGTCATGATTATTTTGATCGATGCCTGTGATATTAACAATACAAAAATAAAAGTCATCGAAGTGGTTTTTTTTGGTTCCCTTCACACCACTGGTACTCCAAATTTCAAATCTCTTTCCATGTGTCCATTGTCACAAATGTTTGTACAAGTTTTGCATACAATATGAGGAGCCCATGGCTTATCTTCATCTCCAAGCCTGACACCAAAATAACCTACAAATGCTCTTTTTTACAAGCTCAGAAATAGGTTTCCTACTTGCTTTCAGTGTGTACTCTCCACAAATATAACAAAATATGTCAGGATGATTCAAGCAGCTCCATCTTGAAGTAGCCATAACCTCCACAGTGATCAGTCTGCAAAAATGAAATGATACACATCTATACGATCATAACTATTATACAGCGCAACTGTTTTAAACAGATCAAGTTGAGAAACCTTTGAAACACAAATTTATGTAGTCTGTGAAAACCATGATTTACCATCTTAATTTTGTGCAAATAATTATATAATAGAACAAAAGTGATTTTGTCATTTGTGCTATACATTTGTATGCCAGTGTGCATTATAGGAAGTAGATGAAAAGTTGTGAAACGAAGGTCATTGTACACCAAAAAAATGTAGGTAAGTTAAATACATAAATTTCCCATTCAAATAAGACAGCTTGTTATGATGTCCTGATTCTGCGGAAGAGAGTTGTTAAAGAACGGATTAAAATTTTATAAATTCAACAATATCTAAGAAACCAGCAATGATGCGGTCTACCCAGTGCAATTTTCTGAATCAGCACCCAAAATAACCCCAGGAACAGACCTAAAACCAAGGCACCAAGAACAAATTTGTTTTTTTTTTTGTTGGGCTGTGTAATTGATACATTATTTGAACTTTGTGTAAAATACATTATTTGAACTTTGTGTAAAACTGCACCATAGACTTCTAACTCTAGTCCACTAGAATCAGTTTTGCTGATTACATAATTACAATAGCATGTAACATCAGCCTACCAAATTACTTGCTCATATGTAGCACGTAACATTAGGCAGTGGCTCAAGATTTATGTGTACAGTGTAACATTAGGCAATGGCTCAGATTTATGTGTACAATGTAACATTAGACAATGGCTCAAAACTTATGTTTAGCATGTGACATCAGACTACTTGCTCAAGACTTTCACGCATGTGACATCAGACTACTTGCTCAAGACTTTCATGCAGCATGTGACATCAGACTACTGGCTCAAGACTTTCATGCAGCATATGACATCAAACTACTGGCTGAAAACCTATTTTAATGGAATATATATATAAATAGCAACTTCTGAAATAATATCTAACCCATTCACCGTGACTCTCAATTCTTGAGGACAAAATCAGAACTATAAGAACTGTCCATGAATGGACCAGCTCAAGGCCACCTTAACTGGTATTAGCCGGCATATGTGAATTACTGTTGTTAACAAGGTTTCTAGTGGGATAACTGATTGATAGTTTAGATAAAAGGGATGGTGACCGCAGTAAAACTGGTTTAAATAATAAAAGTAGATAGAGATGTATGGTGTAGTTTTACAAAGTGGCAGAGGGAGTGAGTGAAGTGAGAAAAAATGAATAGAAAGTATGAGAATGTATAAATGAAAAACATACAGCATCCGATATTTCGGCATGAGCCTTTTTCGAGGATTACATGCACAAATGAGACAAAAAACAAATAACTAAACAAAGAACTTATCTTAATATGGCCTCCTCCAGAAGTAGGAAACAGAGAAGTGCATGTCCAGTAGAAGATGCATAGAGAACATGCAGAGCCACACAAAGGATAAGCCGATAAAGCCAGTCATAAATAAGAGGTGGGGGGGGGGGGGGGGAAAGGGCGATAGAAACATGATAGCTGCTAGAGGAGAGGGTGGGGGGAGGAAGCAGAGAGATAATGAATGAAGAACATAAACACCTGCAGGGAGAAAATGTGAAACTGGTGAATAGGACAAAACCCTATAAACACCAATATGTTGCCAGAGAAGAAAAGAGGGTGGTGGTGGGAGGGGTAGCTAGGAGAAAGAAAGTAGAGTAAAAAAAGGGGGGGGGCTGGAAAACCAAAGAAGTTAAGAAAGCTGAAGACATTGTTAATTACAGCTGGGTGGAGAGAGCCAGTCTGGAAAATAAGGCGCTGTTCTAGGACCCTCCGAGATCATACATCAGCAGAACAAGAGCGGATAGCACCAACAGAAATGTTCTGCTTACCCCTGTGGTTGCTAAGGCAAAAATGTTTAGCCACAGGTGTCCAGGGCCTCTTAGAAGTATCATTAAGATGTTGGCTTCTGTCGATGCTACAGGATGCAATTCAGAGAAAACGTCCTGGTCTGCTGAGTGTGCTTCTCCTTCATGACAATGCCAGACCACATATGGCTCGGTTATCTGTCTATCTATGCCTCTGACCCCTCGTGGAGCATAGGCCGCCAACAAGAGCTCGCCAGGCAGTTCGGTCCTGGGCCACTCTTTCCAACTGTCTCCATGTCTGGTTCATTATTTTGATGTCCGTGTCCAGACTTCGGCGCCAGGAGTTCCTTGGTCTCCCTCTCCTCCTTTTACCCTGTGGGTTCCATATTAGGGCTTGCCTTGTGGTGCTGGATGTGGATTTCCGTAGGGTGTGTCCGATCCATCCCCATCTTCTTCGTAGGATGTCGTCTTCCACTGGTTGCTGGCCTGTTCGCTGCTGCAGTTCTTGGTTACTTATGGTATCTGGCCATCGTATTTGTAGAATCCTTCTAAGGCATGTGTTAATAAATGTCTGGATTCGTTTCATGATCGTAACAGTAGTTCTCCAAGTTTCTGAACCGTATAGCAGAATGGGCTTTATCATGGTGTTAAATACTCTGATCTTCAATTTAATTGACAAGGCTGAAGTTCCCCATATTTTCTTCATCTGATGGAATTTTACTCTTGCCTTGCCCATTCTTGCTTTTACATCAGCTTCTGTTCCTCCCTGTTTGTCTATCACACTTCCCAGATAAGTAAACTTTTCAACCTCTTCCAGTTCCTCTCCTTCCAATATAATGGACATTTCGTTGACCTCATTTACTCTAAGAACTTTACTCTTTCCCTTGTGGATGGTAAGGCCTAGTCTTGAAGAATTTTCTGCCACTAATATGGTTTTCTCTTGCATCTGTTGCTTAGTCTGGGAGAGAAGTGCCAGGTCGTCAGCAAAGTCTAGGTCGTCCAATTGAGTCCAGAGCGTCCATTGAATACCATTTCTCCTATTTTCTGTTGATTTTCTCATAATCCAGCCTATGGCCAGGATAAATAGAAATGGTGACAGCAGGCATCCCTGTCTCACTCCGGTGTTAACTTGAAAGGCATCTGTTAGTTGTTGTCCATGGATTACCTTACATGTCATCCATTCATAGGAGTTTTTAATGATGGTGGTAATCTTCTCCGGTACTCCGTAGTGTCTCAACAGCTTCCATAGGGTCTGTCTGTCAACGCTGTCGAAAGCCTTCTTGTAGTCAATAAAATTGACATAGAGAGGTGAGTTCCCTCGGTTAACCCAAGAGAAAATTAGCCAGTTGGGTTGGGAAGTTCTTGAACATTCACCCTATAGTCCTGACATAGCTCCAAGTGATTTTCATCTGTTTGGTCCATTGAAAAACCACCTTGGCGGAAGATTCTCGAGTGATGAAGAGGTGGAAACAGAAGTAAAAAAAATGGTTCAGAAATCGGACTTCCGATTTTTACGCCATGGGTATTGCATCACTGATTACATGATGGGACAGATGTATCAATGTTGGTGGCGATTACGTTGAGAAATAGGGGAATAATGTCGGTTAAAAAAATTAAACGTTTTCAAATTACTGTTGCATTTAGTTTTTTTTTGTAACAGGCATTTATGAGTTATTCAGTGACTTCCCCTCATACATGAATGTTGGACATGTGTTATTGTTTATGATTGTTGAGCATGTATCACTGTTATGATTGTTGGGCATGTGTCATTGTTTGTGTATGAATATTGAGCATGTGTCAGTGATTGTGTATGAATGTTGGACATGTGTTATTGTTTATGATTGTTGAGCATGTATCACTGTTATGATTGTTGGGCATGTGTCATTGTTTGTGTATGAATATTGAGCATGTGTCAGTGATTGTGTATGAATGTTGGACATGTATTATTGTTTATGATCGTTGAGCATGTGTCATTGTTTATGATCATTGAGCATGTATCATTGTTTGTGTATGAATGTTGAGCATGTGTCAGTGATTGCATATGAATGTTGGACATGTATTATTGTTTATGATTGTTGGGCAGTGTGTTTGGGTTGTAGACATGAAGTAAGCTATTTTCTGACATTCACAAACTCAGGTATACTAGAGAAGGAGGAAGAAGAGGAAGAGGATGACCCAAATGATGAAGTCCTGGCAGAGCTGAGGAAGAAGCAACAAGAGCTGAGGGCTGTCAGTCAACAGAATGTCAATATTCTCAAGAGTTTGTATAGACAGGGACAAGAGGACATGGCTAGGCAGGATCTCAAGAAAAGACTACAGATGGTTGATGCTGAAGTACGTACATCTGTGTCTAGAAATTCTTTTATACAGATAATAATGTCAGTGAACAAAAAAAAAAACTAGATAAAGGTGTGATGTGGGAGATGCTACTTTTTCTCATGGCAGGATTATATTTCATTTTCGTAGCATTCACAGTATCTGACAGTCAGGCTTTCAGAATGAAATATGATGGTCAGTCAGAAAGTCCTCACATTCCTTGCTGCATCATCTGGTTGAGCTTTTACCTTCAAAGGATTCCCTTGGAGATTGATATCAGAACTGTTGCCATGTCAGGCAACATTTCAAGACTATTCTTCTGTCTAGCATCATCCAATTTTCTGTGTTATGCTTTCGTAATGTTCTAAAAATACCTATTTGAGAAGCATTTAGAAATAAGAGATGAGGAAAAAATTGTAATGTTCAAGAACTAGAAAGATAAGTGTGATGAGGAACAGCAATTATTTTGTATCAAAGTTTTCTTGAAGTAGTCAGTGCTTAAACGTGTGCTAGACATTTCCTACTATCACTGACCTGCAGTTATGGCATGATGTCTAGTTTTGTAGTAATGTTTCTTCAGTTTTCTGTAGCTGTTTCACAGAGATTGAAACAAAATTTCTCACAGGAATGTTGTTCTTCTAGCACATTTTATATCTTATATCCTTCCCGTGCCGTTAAACATCGCATAGTGCTCGCAGGGTGGTTCTCCAATTTTTCCTGTCTTCGGCGAGTCTTTCAACCTCATCAAGGGATTTTATGCCTATTAATTTGGCCTCTCTTAACAGTATCCTCTTTAGAGTTTTCCGTAATTTGCCTCTTTTTCTTTGGTCTGTTGTGTTCCACTTGATAGATTGTTTTGGGATTCTCTGATTGTTTCTTCTCATCACATGAGCAACATATGTCCATCTCCTTTTCCTGATGACCCATGAGACTGGTTGTTGTTTGCTCATCTGTCTTATCTCTTCATTGTTCTTGAATTTGTTCCACTTGATGCTGAGTATTTTCCTTAGGCATTTGTTTTCAAAAGAGTCTAAGTTATTGTCTGTTTCTTTAGTTGTTTTCCAGCTTTCGCATGCATAAATGAGGGTGGATATTACATTTGAATTGAATAATCTTAACTTGGTTTTTGTGCTTATAACTTTTGAATGTTCTCAAGATTCTTGAAGATTGATGCTGCTTTTGCAATTCCAGTTCTAACTTCCTTTCTGGTGTCACCATCCTGGCCTGTGTAGCTGCCAAGGTATGCAAATTGATTGACTTCTTCAATATCTATCCCTTCTATGTGTATTTTTCCTACTTGATTGATGGGAAGTTTAATTATTTTTGTTTTGTCCTTGTTCATTTCAAGCCCTATTTTACTAGCCAATGAAGACAGCCTATCTGTTTTTTCTTGCATGAAATTCACATTGTTACTGATAAGAGTTATGTCATCAGCAAAATCAAGATCTTCTAGTTGGGTCTCATGTACCTAATCAATACCTGTTTTACCTGTGCAGCATTTTTTCATTATGAAGTCTATGGCAATTCCAAAAAAGCAAAGAAGATAATATACATCCTTGTTTCACACCTATTTCAGTCTGAAACCATTCACTCTTCTCTTCTTCTATTTTGACTGCACAAACATATCCAATTTAGAGGTCCTTAATGATGTCCTTAGATGGTATTCCATACAGGCTTAAAATTCTCCACACTGAATCTCTGTGTATGCTATCAAATGCCTTTTTTTAAGTCTATGAAGTTCAGTATTAATGGTTTCTGCTTTTCAATATGTTCTTCAAGTATTATTCTTATAGTAAAGATCTGGTCAAGACAGCTTCTCCCTTTTTGAAATCCTGCTTGTTCTTTTCTCATTGCAGTATCCACTAGTATCTTTAAATCTATTCAAAATGACTTTGCAGAATACTTTTGACACAACTGATAGTAACTGTTACAGTCACTAAAGTTGCCTTTTTTTTGGTATTATAACAATGATTCCTTTTTTCCATTTAGAAGGGACCTTTTCTTCTTTCCAAATCTTGTTAAACATTCTCTGTAGTTGTCTCATGTTGTCACTATTGATAGCTTTTAGCATTTTGGCTGTTATTTCATCTTCACATGCAGCTTTGTTGTTAGCCATTAAATTCACTGCTGTTTCAATTTCATACAATGTAATTTCATCTAGGTTGGCATTTAGTTGTGGGGCTGGTAAGTCATTTCAAGGTTTAACAATTTTTTTGGGTGTGGTCGATTAAGTATTTCTTGGAAGTGTTCAGCCCATCTTTGCTTTTGGTCTTTACTTGATGTTAATAGGGTTCCAGTTTTGCTAAGGATTGGTCTTTCTCTATATGTAATAGTACCTGTTAGCCTCTTTTGTATGTTATATAAAGTTTTGCTGTCTCCTGTTTTTGCTGCTTTTTCTGCCTCTTTCGCCATATTGTCTATGTATTCTCTTTTATCCCTTCTAGCTGAACATTTTACTTTCTTGTCTATTTCTTTATATGTTGCTTTCGCCAGATCTTTTCCAAGATCTTTCAACATGGCTAATTTGGCTGCTCATCTTTCATATATGTACTTCTTTTCTGTTTGATTTTTTCAGTCCAGCGCTTGCTTTTGCTGCTGTGATTATGGCTGTGCTGTAAGAATTCCATAATTCATCTATACCTATCTCCTCTACTGCACTGAGTGTTATGGAATGATTGGCAAGTTCCTGATGGAAATTACTGTTAGTATTTTCTTCTTGTATAAACAGTCACAGCCTACAAGAAGAAATACCAACAGTGGTTTCAGTCTGGAACTTGCCAAACATTTCACAGCACTCAGCGAGGTAGACGAGACAGATATAGATGTGGAAGTCTTACAGCACAGTCATAATCAGGGCAGCTAAAACAAGTGCTGGACTGCAGTCAACAAGTAGAAAAGCATGGATATCAGACAACACATGAGAAAAGAGCAGCCAAATTAGCCATGTTGAATGTAAAGACAGATCTTGGAAAAGTTTTGGCAAAAGCGACATACAGAGAACTAGACATTAAAGTAAAAAGTTCAGCTATAAGAGACAAAAGAGAATATATGGACAATATGGCAAAAGAAGCAGAAAATGTAGCAAAAACAGGGGACAGCAAAACTCTATTTAACATACAGAAGAAGCTAACAGGTGCTATTACCTCCAGAGAAAGACCAGTCTTTAGCAAAACAGTCAACCTATTAACATCGAGTAAAGACCAAAAGCAAAGATGGGATGAACACTTCCAAGAAATATTTAATCGACCACACTCAAATGAATCTTGAAACCAATTTACCGGTCCCACAACTAATTGTCAACTTAGATGAAGTTACACTGAACGAAATTGAAACAGCAGTGAATTTAATGGCTAACAACAAAGCTGCAGGTGAAGATGAAATAACAGTCCAGATGTTAAAAACAGTGACAACATGTGCCTACTACAAAGAATGGGTGTCTGAGTGGCGAAGTGGTTAGTGCACTGGTCTCCCATGGCGAAGGTCGGGGGTTTGTTTCCGGCCGGAGGCACCCCAGTCACCCAGCTGTAGAAATGGGTACCCGACTTCTTCTGGAGTTGGGAAGGAAAGGCGGCCAGGCGTGATACTGACCATATCACCCTCTAGTGTGCTGACAGGTCAAGGAAAATATGGGCGCTAAAACCATATCCCTATGTGCCTCTAAGGCATGACAGGATTACCTTTACCTACTACAAAGAATGTTTAATAAAATTTGGAAAGAAGAAAAAGTCCCTTCTAAATGGAAAAAGGGTAACATTGTTAAAATACCCCAAAAAGGCAACCTCAGTGAATGCAATAGCTGGAGGGGTGTAACCTTATTATCGCTTGTGTCAAAGTTGTTTTGTAAAGTGATTCTGAATAGAATTAAGGACGTAGGGGATACTGTAATGAGAGAAGAACAGGTATGATTTCAAAAAGAGAGAAGCTGTCTTGACCAGATCTTTACTCTAAGAATAATACTTGAAGAGCATATTGAAAAACAGAAACCATTAATCCTGAACTTCATAGACTTTACAAAAGCATTTGATAGCATACACAGAGATTCATTGTAGAGAATTTTAAGACGATATGGAATACCATCTAAAATTGTCAGCATCATTAGAGATCTCTATGATGGATATGTTTGTGAGATCAAGACAGAAGAAGGTATGAGCAAATGGTTTCAGATTGAAACAGGTGTGAAACAAGGATGTATATTATCTCCCTTGCTTTTTGGAATTTCATAGACTTTATAATGCAAAGATGCTGTACAGGTAAAAGTGACATTGATTGGGTACATGGGACACAAATAGAAGATCTTTATTTTGCTGATGACATAACTCTTATCAGTGACAGTGTGAAATCGATGCAGGAAAAAATAGATTCCCTGTCTTCCTTGGCTAGCAAAATAAGTTTTGAAATTAACAAAAACAAAACAAAAATAATGAAACTTCTCATTAATCAAGAAGGAAAAATATATGTAGAAGGAACAGTTGTTGATGAGGTAAACTAATTTGCATACCTTGGCAGCTACATAGACCAGGATGGTGACACCAGGGAGGAAGTTAGAATTAGAACTGCAAAACTAGCATTGTCCTTAAAAAATCTTGAGAACATATGGAAGTCAAAAGTTATAAGCACAAAAACCAAGTTAAGATTATTCAATTCAAATGTGATATCCACCCTCATTTATGCATGCGAAAACTGGAAATCAACTAAAGAAATAGACAAGAAATTAGACTCTTTTGATAACAAATGCCTAAGGAAAGTACTTGATATAAAGTGAAACGAATTCAGGAACAATGCAGAGATAAGACAGATGAGCAAACAACAACCTGTCTCATGGGTAATCAGAAAAAAAAAGAAGTATATATGTAGGTCATATGATGAGAAGAAACAATTGGAAAATACCAAAGCAAGCTGTCAAGCGGAGCACAACAGGCCGAGGAAAAAGAGATCGACCGTGTGAAACTCTAAAGAGGACATTGTTAAGAGAAGCCAGTTTAGTGGGCATAACATCCTTTGATGGAGTTGAAAGACTCGCAGAGAACAGGAAAACTTGGCAAACAACTGTGCGAGCCCTATGTTATATTTAACGGCGTGGGAAGGATGTAAGATGTAAGATTTTCTTCTTGTAGGCTGTGGCTGTTTATTTTTCTGTGTATTGATTTCTTGTGTTGGCTTTTCAGTTTTAGTTTTATTTTCCCAATACACAGATTGTGATCACTGTTGACATCTGCACCCCTATATGCCCTTACATCTATCAGAGTTGTTCTGTATTGCTTTCTAATACAAAAATGATCTTTCTGGTTTCTAGTTCTATCATCTGGAGATATCCACGTTGTTTTATGTACCTCTTTGTGTGAAATTATTGTGCCTTCAGTGACCATGCCCTCTGTCAGACATAATTCAATTAATCTTTCTCTGTTCTGATTTACCGTGTCAGTTCCTTCTTTCCCCATTACTTTTTCGACGTCGGTGTTATCTTTCCCTACCTTAGCGTTGAAGTCCCCCATAAAAATTAGGATGTCATGTTTAGGGACTTTGTTAATGATTTGTTGTAATTGGTGATAGAAATGGCCTTTTACCTCATCATCTGCATCATTCGTGGGTACATAACACTGTATTATTGTCATTTTTCCATGTCTTAGGTTGTATTGTGCTCTTATTATATGACTGTTCATTGGTTCCCATTCTTCAAGGCTCTTTGCTGCTATATTTGACATAATTATAATTACCCCGTTTTGGTGTTTCTCGTCATCTCTGCCTAAATGTATTATTAACTTATTATTTTCCGCCAATCTTTTACCTGCTTCTGGCCATCGCATTTCATTGATGCCCAGTACGTCTAGGTGGTATCTCTCCATTTCTTTGATGACCTGAGTAGTTTTTGTTGGTGCTGCCATCGTTTTTACGTTCCAGAATCCAGTCTTTGTCACATGTTTAGGGTCGACGAAATCCTTTGAGGTCTTAGGAGTTGGCATCCCTGATGCTCGGTTAATTTTGTTGTGAGTTTCTGTAACAAGTCCTTTTTCCCCATCTAAAGTCGCCTCTAGATAGGTCCCAGGATAAGGTTGTTAGACTTATGCCCAACTCCCAATACAGGATATGTGACTCTTCTAGCACATACACTTTGTAAAACAAATAACCATGAATTGAATCACAGTTTTAAAGTGTATTGGGGGAAAAAAGATCACTTGAACTGAGCAAAACTTGACATAAGATTGTACAAGAATGCAGTAGTAATCTGCGCTGTGATTGGGAGATAACATTAGCCTGGGAACTTTTTAGTTCCTTGTAAAATGCTGTCTGATCAGCATGAGGACTGGGATGTCAGTTTTGTCAGTAAGATTTTTGTGGAAACCATTTCTGCCGTGTGTTTGCTGAGGTTTTCATATAAATTTTATATCACAGCAACAAATAGAAAAAAAATATAAAAGCCTCACAAGAACGGCTTGGAAGGAAAAGATTGCGTAGAAACAAATTGGGACATGAGATTGATAGAAACCAGAACCTTATTTTTGTAGTGTGAGCTGCTTACAAGAGTTTTTATCCCATCCTTTGACCCAGTCCAACCTCAATATTTCTCATGTTCAACCAACCCAACCTCAATATCTCTCATGTTCAACCAACCCAACCTCAATATCTCTCATGTTCAACCAACCCAACCTCAATATCTCTCATGTTCAACTAACAGACCATGTATAAGATGTCTCTTGTGTTTAAACCTTCAGCAAATGATAATTTGTTAAAGAGTTGAGATTCATTGCTTGTCTCTCTGCCAGGTAATGGAAGCTTACAGAAAGATTCAGATGGCACGACAGAAGAAAAAATCACCAACAAAGAAAGAAAAAGAAGCCATAGCCAGAGCCCTGAAGGACAGAGAGGCCATCATCAAGGCATTGGAACTCTGATGAACTTGCAGCACTGTAAAAATGAATAGTGTGTTCTGTATTGCTGAGTTGTAAAGCAGTGGCACAACTGTAAACGTGTTGAGTTTAAATGGAAGAAATCTTGATGAGTCACAATCGATAGAAGATTCTGAAAAGCAGCTTTATTGAATATTTCAGAAAAATGTTTGAGCTTCCATAAACAATCATGAATGATAAAGGATTGTCACATATTACAACATCAAAGTTATGTCATGATTTATGTCAAATGAAACTGAAAACTCGAGTCTTGTGCAGTTCAGCCAACAAGTGATAACTCCTTAGTTTATAATCTCCATAGTCCCAAGGCTGAATAGTTCATCACACAGTTTTTGTAAAGGGTTAAATTTAATACAGGACTGTTCTTGTGTGAAGTTAATATTGGAGTTAAATCTTTCATAAGAAATGTTTGTGTAGTCCCTACACCTTTCATTTGGGATGTTTGTGTAGTTCCACAGTTGCCTGATCAGTCAGAGAGTAGCATTGTTATGCTTATATGCCTCGGCAGTTGGATATACTTTGTTTCAACCTACAGTTCAGGAATTCACAGTTTTTCTATGAATTTAACAGCTATCTCAGTGTTATTAGAACAAGAGAGATCTGTGAATCTATCACAACTACAGGCAGGATTATTGCATCTGTGTCATTATAAACGAGAACTTCCTTTTCTTTCATGCAACTCTAAGAACAGGGAAACTATGTTCTCACAGCTACATTGTGTAAAACTTCAAGAATGAATGTTTTAATATCTACAAGTTCTATCATTTCTTCAGCTTTGATGCGCATAGTGACAGAATATCCTAGGCTGTTTATATGTGACTTGAAGTAGCTCGTTTGCTGAGGCACCTTGGGGACATGAGATTTTCCCTGATCCATTGGCACACTGGAGGATGATGTGGTTAGCATCTTACTTTTTATACAGACACTGACAAAATCTTCTAGTTTATTTATGTAAATACATGAATATGATGTACAGACCTTTTTATGTTTGTTCTGTGTGGATGATGATGTTGAATGTTGGTTAGAACTGGCCAATGTCTACTTTCACATGCTAGTTTATGCCTTGCCTTGCCTTGCCTGGTATAAGCTAGTTTATACCTTGCCTTGTCTGGTATAAGCTAGTTTATGCAATGTCTTGTCTGGTATAAGCTGGTTGATCGCCTTGTCTTGTCTGGTATAAGCTAGTTTATGCCTTGTCTTGTCTGGTATAAGCTGATCGGTGCCATGTCTTGTCTAAGCTGGTTTATGCCTTGTCTTGTCTGGTATAAGCTAGTTTATGCCTTGTCTTGTCTGGTATAAGCTAGTTTATGCCTTGTCTTGTCTGGTATTAGTTTATGCCTTGTCTTGTCTGGTATAAGCTAGTTTATGCCATATCTTGTCTGGTATAAGCTGGTTGGTGCCTTGTCTTGTCTGGTATAAGCTGGTTGATCACCTTGTCTTGTCTGGTATAAGCTGGATTATGCCCTGTCTTGTCTGGTATAAGCTGGTTGGTGCCTTGTCTTGTCTGGTACAAGCTGGTTGGCGCCTTGTCTTGTCTGGTATAAGCTGGTTGATCACCTTGTCTTGTCTGGTATAAGCTGGCTGGTGCCTTGTCTTGTCTGGTATAAGCTGGTTGATCACCTTGTCTTGTCTGGTATAAGCTGGTTGATCACCTTGTCTTGTCTGGTATAAGCTGGTTGATCACCTTGTCTTGTCTGGTATAAGCTGGTTGATCACCTTGTCTTGTCTGGTATAAGCTGGTTGATCACCTTGTCTTGTCTGGTATAAGCTGGTTGATCACCTTGTCTTGTCTGGTATAAGCTGGTTGATCACCTTGTCTTGTCTGGTATAAGCTGGTTGATCACCTTGTCTTGTCAGGTATAAGCTGGTTGATCACCTTGTCTTGTCTGGTATAAGCTGGTTGATCACCTTGTCTTGTCTGGTATAAGCTGGTTGATCACCTCGTCTTGTCTGGTATAAGCTGGTTGATCACCTCGTCTTGTCAGGTATAAGCTGGTTGATCACCTTGTCTTGTCTGGTATAAGCTGGCTGGTGCCTTGTCTTGTCTGGTATAAGCTGGTTGATCACCTTGTCTTGTCTGGTATAAGCTGGTTGATCACCTTGTCTTGTCTGGTATAAGCTGGTTGATCACCTTGTCTTGTCTGGTATAAGCTGGTTGATCACCTTGTCTTGTCTGGTATAAGCTGGTTGATCACCTTGTCTTGTCTGGTATAAGCTGGTTGATCACCTTGTCTTGTCTGGTATAAGCTGGTTGATCACCTTGTCTTGTCTGGTATAAGCTGGTTGATCACCTTGTCTTGTCAGGTATAAGCTGGTTGATCACCTTGTCTTGTCTGGTATAAGCTGGTTGATCACCTTGTCTTGTCTGGTATAAGCTGGTTGATCACCTCGTCTTGTCTGGTATAAGCTGGTTGATCACCTCGTCTTGTCAGGTATAAGCTGGTTGATCACCTTGTCTTGTCTGGTATAAGCTGGTTGATCACCTTGTCTTGTCTGGTATAAGCTGGTTGATCACCTTGTCTTGTCTGGTATAAGCTGGTTGATGTCTTTTCGTGTCTGTGGCTGTTGCAGAATTGTTTCCTGAGCACGTTAGCCTTCAAAGGGTAGCACTTTGATGACATTTCAAGACATTCGCTGACATCTAACTGTTGAACTGAACAACACTCGTAAAAAGGTTTAAAGAGGCATTTAGGGACTGTATCACTGCTGCAAATATTGCATGGTGGTCGATGGAGATTCCTCTGTCCTGTTTCTTTTTTGTCATACCTTATATGAGTTGGCTGATGTTTAAACTCACTCTGATATATGAGTTGGCTGATGTTTAAACTCACTCTGATATATATGAGCTGGTTGATGTCTTGACCAATGTTCCCTCTAAGGGTTTGCGGTCTGTGTGCAAAATGTTCAGCTCATGTGCAAAAAAATATTGTGTGTCCAAATGTGCGTAGTAACATGTGCACACTCAAACACACACTGTAAAGGTCTGTACATTTAATAACAGGATAAACCTGCTGTACTTTTCAGTTACTTATATTTAGTTAATTGCAATGATGATTTCTTTGTTTACTTATTCAGTAATTCTGCTGCAACACTACCGAAACTACATAATAAAAGACCAGTTGAAACATCCGATCCAAAAGTTATTTCTCAACATGAAATAAACAGTAAAGGAAAAACATGTACCATCATTGTATTTTTCTTGATCATAGTTATAGCACGGAGTAACATCTGGAAAACAAAAGTAGCAGTTTCATTTTTCTTTCTGCTTGGCTCCAAAAATTTTGTGCGCAGTTGGAGTTTTTTCTGTGTGCGGCCGTGCAGCTTAGAGGGAACAGTGGTCTTGACTCATGATATATGAGCTGGTTGATGTCTTAAACTCTCCTCTGATATATGAGCTAGCTAATGTCTTGACTCACTTCTGATATATGAGCTGGCTAATATCTTGACTCACCTCCGATATATGAGGTGGTTGATGTCCTAAACTTACCTCTGATATACGAGGGGTGATTGATAAGTTCGTGGCCTAAGGTACAAATACTCGAAATGCACAATTGATATTAGGTGCATTTGTAGATCAGGTTAATGTAAGATTAAACACCAAGTTTCAAGAAATTAGCTACAACCAATTTTTTTTTTTACAGGCTACTGAATTGGTAAGGGGTGGCAGAAAGTGAGAAAATGGATAAAATTTCTCATCATGCACTCATTCGCTACCTCTGCATCAAGGGCTTATCATAGAAGGAGATCCATGAGGAAAGTGTCCCTTCTTACAGTACAGTGAAGAAATGGGCAGCTCAATCCAAATATGGAAGGGAGAGTCTGGAAGATGATCCCTGTCCAGGAAGATCAAGAACTGTAACCACCGATGAAACCTTGACTCACTTCTGATATATGAGCTGGCTAATATCTTGACTCATTTCTGATATATGAGCTGGCTAATGTCTTGACTCACTTCTGATATATGAGCTGGCTAATATCTTGACTCACTTCTGATATGTGAGCTGGCTAATATCATGACTCACTTTTGATATATAAGCTGCTATTATCATGACTCACTTCTGATATATGAGCTGGCTATTATCTTGACTCACTTCTGATATATGAGCTGGCTAACATCTTGACTCACTTCTGATATACTGTAGAAGAATTCCTTCGAGGATGACATATTACTAATGTGCCAGCACGGCATCAACTATAGGCGTATGCCTTTGTGGCAGTACACAGAGAGTCAGCGGTATCGACTTTTTGGGAACTTTCATTAGAAAGACTTACATGTTGTTGTTGTTGCCTGTAAGAGTTGGTAACACTACTTTACCAAAAAGGCAAACTTTTCACTATGGTATACCCTGAGTGACACAACAGCAGTGCCAGGTTTGCAACTGCCACAACAAAAACTGTCACGTATGAAAACTTTTACATGACTTCCCACTCACTCAACAAGGCTAACAGCAAGGAAACTCCATGAAGGTAATAAATAAACATTTATTGAATGGAAAAATGAACAATGGAAAATGGAGATGAGGACGGAAAACAAACTGCCAGCATGGCAGTATGATTTAACAAGCAATACAAGAGCCATGTGGAAGAAAAGCATGACAACAACAAGCAAGTAAAAACAATTACTTACAATATAGAGAACTCCCAACACATCTCCTGAACATACAGTTCTGTCCTGACAAGGACAGCACTCCTACCATCTACATCTCAGTACAAGGTAAAAGAAAACTGTCCTAAAGGACAATATCTTATATATATATATCTCTTATATCCTTCCCATGCCGTTAAACGTCACATAGAGCTCGCAAAGTAGTTCGGCAATTTTTCCCGTCTTCGGAGAGTCTTTCAACCTCATCAAGGGATTTTATGCCTGTTAATTTGGCCTCCCTTAATAATGTCCTCTTCAGAGTTTCACGTGGTCTGCCTCTTTTTCTTCGGCCTGTTGTGTTCCACTTGATAGCTTGTTTTGGGATTCTCTGATCATTTCTTCTCATCAAGTGACCAACATATGTCCATCTCCTTTTCCTGATGACCCATGAGACTGGTTGTTGTTTGCTCATCTGTCTTATCTCTGCATTGTTCTTGAATTCATTCCACTTGATGCCGAGTATTTTCCTTAGGCATTTGTTTTCAAAAGAGTCTAATTTCTTGTCTGTTTCTTTAGTTGTTTTCCAGCTTTCGCATGCATAAATGAGGGTGGATATTACATTTGAATTGAATAATCTTAACTTGGTTTTTGTGTTTATAACTTTTGAATTCCATATGTTCTCAAGATTCTTGAAGATTGATGCTGCTTTTGCAATTCTGATCCTAACTTCCTTTCTAGTGTCACCATCCTGGTCTATGTAGCTGCCAAGGTATGCAAATTGATTGACTTCTTCAATATCTATCCCTTCTATGTGTATTTTTCCATTTTGATTGAGAGGAATTTTCATTATTTTTGTTTTGTCCTTGTTAATTTCAAGTCCCATTTTGTCTTCACAGGCTATCTGTTTTTTCTTGCATGGAATTCACATTATTACTGATAAGAGTTATGTCATCAGCAAAATCAAGATCTTCTAGTTGGGTCCCATGTACCCAGTTAACACCTGTGTTACCTGTGCAGCATTTTTTCATTATGAAGTCTATTGTAATTCCAAAAAGTAAAGGAGACAGTATACATCCTTGTTTCTCACCTGTTTCAATTTGGAACCATTTACTCATCCCTTCTTCTGTTTTGACTGCACAAACATATCCATTGTATAAATCCTTAATGATGTTGACAATTTTAGATGGTATTCCATATAGACATAAAATTCTCCATAATGAATCTCTGTGTATGCTATCAAATGCCTTTTTAAAATCTATGAAGTTCAGTATTAATGGTTTCTGCTTTTCAATATATTCTTCAAGTATTATTCTGAGAGTAAAGATCTGGTTGAGACAGCTTCTCCCTTTTCAAAATCTTACTTGTTCTTCTCTCATTGCAGTATCCACTATATCTTTGAGTCTATTCAAAATGATCTTGCAAAATACTTTTGACACAACTGATGTTAAGGTTACTCCTCTCGTTACAGTCACTAAGGATGCCTTTTTTTGGTATTTTAACAATGATTCCTTTCTTCCAGTTAGAAGGGACCTTTTCTTCTTTCCAAATCTTGTTAAACATTCTCTGTAGTTGTCTCATGTTGTCACTATTGATAGCTTTTAGCATTTCGGCTGTTATTTCATCTTCACCTGCAGCTTTGTTGTTAGCCATTAAATTCACTGCTGTTTCAATTTCATGCAATTTGATTTCATCTAGGTTGACATTTAGTTGTGGGGCTGGTAAGTCAGTTTCAAGGTTTATCAATTCTTTTGGGTGTGGTCGATTGAGTATTTCTTGGAAGTGTTCAGCCCATCTTTGCTTTTGGTCTTTATTTGATGTTAATAGGGTTCCAGTTTTGCTAAGGATTGGTCTTTCTTTAGATGTACCTGTTAGCCTCTTTTGTATGTTATATACAGTTTTGCTGTCTCCTGTTTCTGCTGCTTTTTCTGCCTCTTTCGCCATATTGTCTGTGTATTCTCTTTTATCCCTTCTAGCTGAACTTTTTACTTTCTTGTCTATTTCTTTGTATTTTGCTTTTGCCAAATCTCTTTCATGATCTGTTTTTGCATTCAACATGTCTAATTTGACTGCTCGTCTTTCATGTATATACTTCCATGTTTTATCTGATATCCATGCTTTTCTATTTGGTTTTTCCAGTCCAGCGCTTACTCGGAGTTGGCATCCCTGATGCTCGGTTGATTTCTCTGCGAGTTTCCGTAACGATATCTTTTTTTTCCATCTGGAGTTGCCTCTAGATAGGTCCCAGGATAAGGTTGTTAGCCTTATGCCCAACTCCCAGTACATGATATGTAACAGATCAAGCGGAATTCCGCTGATTTCTGCATGCTGGCGAGAGCGTTAAAAAAAACGTCCGCCATCTTGCACGTCATGCTGAAAGGACAATGTGCTGAGCTAAAACTATTCCATTACTAAAACTGACTTGCAACTACTCCACTGGGAAAATGAATACTCAGCAAAACATTATATAAAAAATATCCTCCCCAACAAAAAGTTGCTGAAGCTTAAATATTCCCTACAAATTTACCTTGAAAATTCTTGAAATTTACTTCATGTGACATAAGTCTGTCTACTGACCTTGGGTAATAAAGTATCAAAACTAACCTTCAGTAAAAGAAATTCCAAAGTTTAAATATTTTGTTACTAAATATAACTAATCAAGACAGACAGCTTGCCAGGTCTCATGAAGCTAACATGTCATAACTGACCTTGAGTAAAAAAAAAACATTCCAAGGCCTAAATTTTCGGTTATTCCTTTCGTCTTTCGTCTGGTCATGTCAACCCAGACATTCCACTACTTAACACTTCACAACTTTTCCTAACCATCATGTGAGACATACCAGATGTCAGGACCAAGTGGAGTGAGTAATTAAACATTACTAGAGGTGAATTAAAGCGGAACCTAAACCTGCCAACTGTACTATCAATTCCATTTACTTCCCTTTAATTGTAATTAAGCCACCAAAAAACTATATACTATTACAATATGAGCTAGCTAATATCTTGATTCACTTCTGATATATGAGCTGGCTAATATCTTGACTCGCTTCTGATATATATGCTGGTTGATGTCTTGACTCATCTATGATATATAAGCTGGCCAATGCCTTAACTCGCATATGATATGATGTAATAAACTAATGATAAATGTGAAAATGTAAAAGAACAGATAAACTTTGCTAGCGCAACTTTTAATGTAAAGGTTATATTTCCAAACTTACAGGTAGGTAGAGCTGTATGGATCAGTTTTACAAAATGACAAAGGAAATGAAGAAACTGAGCAGAAACAAATGCTACAGAATAAAGAAGTAAGATCATAACGTATAAATGAAGAACATACATCCAATATTTCGGTGTTTTCTTTTTCCAGGATTACATACAAGGACAACACACACACAAAAAAAATAAAAACTTAGCTATTTGGTCTCCTCCCGCTATGAAAGATCTCTTTCATCTTTCCAGACATACTGTGGTACAGACTATTAAACAAAGACAATTATCTCTATCCATACTAACATGAGCTTGTCGGAGCTCATGATGACTGAACAACAACCGGTCTCATGGGTGATCAGGAAAAAAAGGAGATGGACATATGTTGGTCACATGATGAGAAGAAATGATCATAGAATCCCAAAACAAGCTATCAAGTGGAACACAACAGGCTGAAGAAAAAGCAGCAGACTGCGTGAAACTCTAAAGAGGACATTGTTAAGAGAAGCCAAAGTAACGGGCATAAAATCCCTTGATGAGGTTGAAAAGCTCGCCGAAAACAGGATAAATTGGCGAACTACCTTGTGAGCCCTATGTGACGTTTAACGGCACGGGAAGGATATAAGAAGAAGATACTAACATGATAAAAAACAATGCAAATTGGTCTGTGACATTATCATCATTAAATCCATGGATCAGCCATATGGACAATCAATTCCATAATATATCTCACATAGTGATACAGTCACTTCCAGTCTGCCTAGCACATTAATACATTCAGTTCTATAAATCAATTATATAATGTATCTAGTACACTGATACAATCAGTCCCACAATCTAGCTATAGCACACTGATACAATTCCCCGAGCTCCTACAACTCGCTCTATCACAGTAGTTTGAATGTGAGAACTAGCAACAAAAATGTTGACATTTAATGGCTAAATGGCACAAAACTGCAATATCATACATTCAGTTGCCAAATAAAATCTCATCATAATGAAAATGAAGATACAGTTCTGTTATCGTGTTATGTTTTATACATACATTCATTAATTTGGAGAACAATTGCATTGTACAGGATGTGAAAAGTCAAAAATGATATGAAGGACAAAAGCAGTCAAAGTTTATTCTACATTAGGCATTCATTTGGACATGAGTTACAGTCTGTTTACTGTCACATTCTATAAAACCTGGACATGAGTTACAGGAAACACTATCAGTCTGGTTACTGTCACATTCTATAAAACTTGGACATGAGTTACAGGAAACACTATCAGTCCGGTTACTGTCACATTCTATAAAACTAAAACAAGGCAAATTAGTTACTCTGAGTCACTTTCAAACATCATCATCATTACCAGCCAATGCCAGACATGACTAGCGATCATGCTTGTCCATCTTGCTCAGATATTCTAGTCAATTTAAATGCTGCTATCTTCCTGCAGCTCTCTTCTTGAACACCTTCCAGAGTGATAACTCTGAAGCAGAGTTCTCGGAGAGTCTATCTTCTACTCGTCTGCTTCTCTGTAGATGTAAGCTTGTTGCTTATAGTTATTCATCTTTCTGTCAATTTCACTATTGTCCACTGTACTAATGTTCTTTCTTACATTACTGTTAGCTTTTATCTCGTTTTAATCCACGACTGTTCTATGTTGTTATGCGTCTGTTTTGTAATTCACTTCGCATACTCACTTGCTCCCAGATACATTCATCCTCTCTCAGTGGCAATAGTAATACAGAAATAGCAACTTTATAATTTGAAGTGACTTTAATGATGCACGGGGTGACAATGAGTCGATATGACGAGGACGACAAGGCATCAACAAACTCCGTGAACACAAGACTGGATGTAATTTACAATTCCATGACATATGTTCCTGGCAGACGTTTGTTGCCATCAGAACATCCTACCACACGCTATTCTACAGCTCTTTCCTTAACGACTACATTTCCAACAACCTAAATCTACGTCTTGTCCAGACAATACACAGAACACAACTCTCCCTCAGTCGTATGATTTCTCTCTCACCTGACCTTTCTTTATCATACCTTATCCGTGACCCATGAATCGCATGTGAAAATTGAGACAATGCGAGTGGACTCTACTCACAAACAGCTGACTGCTTTAGAAGATAACTCTTTTTATATTAATTTTTACCACCAATTCTCAGATGAGTTATCTATCTTACATTCTATATACTGTTATAACTACTCAATTTGTTGAAACATCTTCAATACGTTCCCAATTTACTTAAACCTCTTCCTGTACAATAAATGTCCAGTATGTTTTAATATCTTTTTCCTAATCTGCTTCAACATTTTCCAGTGTGATAAATCCCTAATTTGTTTAAATATCTTCCAACAGGATAACTCCCCAGTGGACTTAAATATCTTCCAACAGAGTAACTCAGTGGGCTTAACTCTTCCCGTGCCAGCGGTAGATTTTTAGGACCCTTCTGGTATCTCCGTTGCGTGCTAACGATCGAAATTTTGATCATGGTTTGTTTCAATAAAAGAAGCGGTGTAACATTTAGATTGTACATATTTCGTCCACGTTTCCGGTGACACTTTTCAAAATGGTGAAAGAGTCCTTAGATACGAGTGATGCCAAGTGAGAAAAAGGAAGAGAAACATAGAAAATTTTCAATTTTTGATGATGTAGATAGAGGTATAGACATGGCATGTGACCACCTCACTGCTCTTGAATGTATCCCAAGTAGATCTAGACATATTTAGACGACTGGAGAAGTAGTTAGGAGGTTATTTCAGACATTAATTTAGCAAGAATGCAACACAGAATCGGAATATGAGATCGACAAGTAGATCTAGACATCTCAGATGGTAAGTAGTGCATATCTAGACCTAGCCAATAGTGAAATGGCCACAATCAGTGTCTAAAAACATCACATTACTTCTTTTTTCCTAAAAAACTCTGCATTTATGAAATTTTCATACATTTAGTTATACTTTGAAACATAATAAGTACACAGAAGTACATCTAAATACTGTTTTCCATTCAATTTTACAACTATACCCCCTAACATATCGAGACCTGCACTTTTACTCTGGTAAGCAAGTGAACGTCCGCTTTTCTTCCTGTGACACGGGAAGAGTTAAATATCTTCTAACAGGATAACTCCTCAGTGGGCTTAAATATCTTCCACTGGGATAACTCCTCAGTGGGCTTAAATATCTTCCATTGGGATAACTCCTCAGTGTGCTTAAATATCTTCCATTGGGATAACTCCTCAGTGGGCTTCAGTGGCCTTAAATATCTTCCAATGGGATAACTTCCCAGTGAACTTAAATATCTTCCAATGGGATAACTTCCCAGTGAACTTAAATATCTTCCAGTGGGATAACTCCCCACTTTATTTAAACATCTGTCAGTGAGAACATAGAAATCATGGTCTGGTAAGCAAAAGTTCAACCATTCACCTGCTGCTTAAAATTTTAGTAACAAAAACCTACACATGCGAACAGCTCACACTAGACATAAACATATATAAATAAGATGTGTGTGCTCAACAAAAAACAATCTTTGAATAAGGTATTCACCTTGAAGAACTCAATGGTTAGTGTCCCAAACCAGTATGATTGTTATATAATTATACTATCTACCATTAAAAATGCATCACTTTATTTTTTTGAGCTAGTTGTTCATTCATTTGCATGTCCCTGCGGAACTTTGCCTCCCTAACAGCGCTACTGTAGGCCTCTCGGTTCTAAGCAAGATGGCCTGCTGGTGATGCATTCATTTGCAGATCATCAACGATGTCTTGCAGCCTTGATCTTCCTCTCTTTCTTTTTTCCATTATGTACCCTTCCAAGACAGTTGTCTCTAGATTATCATGACATTTAATGTGTCCAAAATATTTAAGTTTTCTCTCTTTAATCCTCTTTAGTAGCCAGCCTTCCTCAATATTAAGTTCTTGTAGTACAGATATATTTGTTCTTTTTTGTGTCCATGTTATTTGAAGAATTCTTCTGTAGAATTTACATTCAAAGGCATTTATGTGTTTCTCAGCTGTTTTGTTAAGTGTCCAGGTCTCACAGGCATATGTTGCGATGGGAAAGATGCATCATCATCATCATCAGGTGCTGTGCCGACTGGCGCTGGCTATTATGCTTCTCCAGAGTACCCGATCCTTCATGCAGGCCATCAGTTTGGGAAAGATGCATGCCCTTAAAAATCTTTTTTTTTGTGGTTCTGTCTATCTCCACAGATTCTTTAGTTGTTTTACTTTCTGATGAGTGATATATGTCTTCCTTTTAATTTCCCTCATTGTATCTCCATTATTAGTTAGCAGTGATCAAAGATATTCAAAACTCTCCACTTCTTCCAGTTTTTCCTCATTGATACGTATTTCAGCTGCCTTCTTTGTTTTGTAAGTTGTCATCAATTTAGTTTTCTTTGCATTAAGATAGAGGTTTTGCTCTTCGCTGTTCTTACGGACTGACATAATTAGTTTTTCCATTCCTTTTTATGTTGTGGACAGTTATACTGTGTCATCAGCATATCTAATCTCTGGTATTTCATAACCTCCAATTGTTATGGCATTGTAATATTCTTTGTCTACATCTTCTCTAACATTCCTCATTATATTTTCAGTATATAAGTTAAATAAGTAGGGTGATAATATGCACCCCTGACGGACCCCTTGTTTTATGTCAAACCAACTTGTTGTTTCACCATTTATTCTTACTGCTGCTTGTTCTAGATATAGCAGTGATGTTAATGACTTCCAAATGTGTTGGAAATCCCATTTTTTCCATTATTTCCCAAAGTTTCTGGTGTTGTACACAATCAAATGCCTTTGAGTAGTCTATAAAGGATAAATATAGATTCACATTAAACTCTCTGCATTTCTCTATTATTAATCTTAGATTGAATATATGATCTCTTTATCCTCTTCCTTGCCAGAAACCAGCTTGGACCATATTGACTTATTATTCTATTTTCTTATGAAGATATTTTGATATTTAATATACTGATTATATTTATTTTTTATGATTTTTAACAGAATTTTACTGGCATGACTAATCAGGGCAACAGTTCTGTAGTTTGTGCATAATTTCAGGTTACTCTTTTTTGGCAGTGGTATGAATACAGTTCTTTTCCATTCTTTTGGCCAAATACCTGAATGCCATATCTTTTTACATAGTGCATGATAGACTGTCGCACATTTCTTTCCTCCTGCTTTAATAAGTTCAACTGTTATCTCATCACATCCTAGGGATTTACCATTTTTCAAATTCTTTATTGCCCATAAAACTTCTTCTATTGTCGGTTCGGGTTTTTTCTCCTCCAATAATAATTCACACTGTTGATTTCTGCTTTCACAGTCAGTTGTTTCATACATTCCTCTGCAATATTCCTTCCATCTTTCTAGAATTTCCTCTGTCTCTGTCAAGGTATTCCCCATCTCATCACAAATTACATTTAGCTTAAGTGTGACATTTCTCGTCAATGTCTTCATTTCTTTAAACACTTCACTGTCTCTTCCACACTTCTGATGTCCTTCTATTCTTTCACAACAATCTTAGTTGTACTAGATTTAAAATACATAAAACCACCAATTTCACATTTCTCATCCATTTATTGACATAAACTTGGTGTATTCTTAAAATTGTCATTTAGCCATCTTGAGCTGGTGGTGTGAGACTGACCAGGCCTCGGTCACTCAGTCCTGGCACCTGGTTCAGCCTCACCGTAGTTGAATGGTCACAATGAAAATGTCTGGCAACATCTGGTCATCATTCCAATGCTACGCATACTAACAGCTTGTCATCGCTGTTGTGACAAAAGTTGAGGCACATGACATAAACATTAACAGACTTCCTTTCAACGGAAATTGATGATGGCCTTTTAACATACCTAATGTGACTGCCAAATTTCAAAGTCATGCCACTTTTAATAAGGCCATAAATGAAGATAATGCTGATCTGCACATGTTTAACGCCAAATTTAAAGTAAACATCACATGGCCAGGAAAATGTCATTACATTAACTGCCACACTGGCACAGTTTGTGCTTGAAAATCGCTCATGGACATAAATGTTTCATGCTTTACAATAGTCGATAAAGTGGTGCACATTTAAATGTGGCTAGCATAGTTAACTGACGAGGAATGTGTATTCCCATGGATTTAAAATGTACAGACTTTAATAAGCTACATTAGTAAAATGTTGACCTAAAAATACTCACAGAAACTTGTAAACAAATATGGTTTGTCATTTAAACTTTGAGAACGTCACTGTAGTGTCAAACAACTGTAGATCAATACTCACACACGGAGGTGCATGAAGTTATGATACAAGAGTTACCTATGAAGATGTGATACTGCCACCACAAGAGTTATTTACAAAATTATGATACCTCCACTATAAGAGTTACCTGTGAATTTATGCACAGAATGTGAAAATAAAATACTACTTCACCAAAATTAAAATTACTGCCCTGTTTTAAGTATATCCGAGTCCATGTTCTGTCTGCTCCTAGAGATGAGGAAATCTTTCCCAAAGACTTGATGAATTACACATGATGGTGGTGATAAAAATAACTCTTTAATTAATATTTATTTGCTTTCCATAAACCATTTATTACACAGATTCCAACACAGCCATTTGTTACAGAGATTTCAAAACAGTAATTTGTTACAGAGACCAAGAACTTCATGCCACCATTTTCTCAGGTTGTACTGGGATGGCCAAGTATTCTGAATGGCAATGTCTGGTCTGTCTTGCTTGCACTGAGCGACAATGTCTGATCTGTCTTGCTTGCGCTAAGTGCCGATGTCTGTGACCTGTCTTGCTTGCGCTGAGCAGCAACGTCTGATCTGTGTGTGCCTGTGCTGTGGGCAATGTCAGGATAAGAATGGGTAGCCAGGGTGCCACCACTGCATAAGTCTGATGGAGATAACATCATCAAGGATAACCACGGTGTCTGATACATTCTGGCTGGCACTGACACGAGAATCAAAGTGGAGCCGCAATCGATGATGACGGAAGCCAGTGCTAAGTGTTACGTACACCTGCGAACAAGAATTGTACGAGCTGAGAGAAAACAAACAGTGTGCAGCATAAACTGGCTGCTAGTAATAACAAAACTTCACTCACAGTTACAGAATAAACTGAGTGTAGCAGGTTTTTAGTACATGATCAGAGAATGTAATACAAGCTTGCAAACTCTCACAGTTTTCCCACTCAAGCTTCACATCAAACTCTTTCCATTCTCACAATTTTCCCACTCAAGCTTCACATCAAACTCTTTCCATTCTCACAATTTTCCCACTCAAGCTTCACATCAAACTCTTTCCATTCTCACAATTTTCCCACTCAAGCTTCACATCAAACTCTTTCCATTCTCACAATTTTCCCACTCAAGCTTCACATCAAACTATTTCCATTCTCACAATTTTCCCACTCAAGCTTCACATCAAACTCTTTCCATTCTCACAATTTTCCCACTCAAGCTTCACATCAAACTCTTTCCATTCTCACAATTTTCCCACTCAAGCTTCACATCAAACTCTTACCATTCTCACAATTTTCCCACTCAAGCTTCACATCAAACTCTTTCCATTCTCACAATTTTCCCACTCAAGCTTCACATCAAACTCTTTCCATTCTCACAATTTTCCCACTCAAGCTTCACATCAAACTCTTTCCATTCTCACAATTTTCCCACTCAAGCTTCACATCAAACTCTTACCATTCTCACAGTTTTCCCACTCAAGCTTCACATCAAACTCTTACCATTCTCACAATTTTCCCACTCAAGCTTCACATCAAACTCTTTCCATTCTCACAATTTTCCCATCAAACTCTTTCCATTCTCACAATTTTCCCACTCAAGCTTCACATCAAACTCTTTCCATTCTCACAATTTTCCCACTCAAGCTTCACATCAAACTCTTTCCATTCTCACAATTTTCCCACTCAAGCTTCACATCAAACTCTTACCATTCTCACAATTTTCCCACTCAAGCTTCACATCAAACTCTTTCCATTCTCACAATTTTCCCACTCAAGCTTCACATCAAACTCTTTCCATTCTCACAATTTTCCCACTCAAGCTTCACATCAAACTCTTTCCATTCTCACAATTTTCCCACTCAAGCTTCACATCAAACTCTTTCCATTCTCACAATTTTCCCACTCAGGCTACACATTAAACTCTTTCCACTCTCACAATTTTCCCACTCAGGCCTCACATTAAACTCTTTCCACTCTCACAATTTTCCCACTCAGGCCTCACATTAAACTCTTTCCACTCTCACAATTTTCCCACTCAGGCCTCACATTAAACTCTTTCCACTCTCACAATTTTCCCACTCAAGCTTCACATCAAACTCTTTCCATTCTCACAATTTTCCCACTCAGGCTACACATTAAACTCTTTCCACTCTCACAATTTTCCCACTCAGGCCACATATAAAACTCTTTCCACTCTCACAATTTTCCCACTCAGGCCTCACATTAAACTCTTTCCACTCTCACAATTTTCCCACTCAAGCTTCACATCAAACTCTTTCCATTCTCACAATTTTCCCACTCAGGCTACACATTAAACTCTTTCCACTCTCACAATTTTCCCACTCAGGCCACATATAAAACTCTTTCCACTCTCACAATTTTCCCACGCAGGCTACACTATATGAAACATTACAATGGAGTTATCAAATTCAACCTGTTCTAATATCACCATAACCTGCACTACCCACTTGATGCAGAGCATTTTAATTTAGTTCAAATAGTCTGACTTGATGTGCAGCATTTCAGTTCAGCTTAGACTGTGTAGTTGCTTGATGTGCAGCATTTCATTACACTTCAGACAGTCTGTGGTTCCAAATTTATTATTCAGACTCCTGATTTTGTTGTTTTTTACTTCATCTCTTGTAAGTTACCAAGTCAAACTGGCAATGAAGAGAAGAGTTAAAAACTCATTTGTCTCAATGCTTACCAGCCATGGCTGTAGTTTGTCACTGTGTAAGCAGAACAGTGACCGACATGAAATATGGACTATTTGTACACGTGTCATAAAAGTGCATTCCTTACAATGTGCTCTCATCACTGGGGTTAACCCCATGGATCACACTACATGAAATGGCTAGAGAAGTTTGTGCAGCGCTTAGAGACACGATTGATCATGATTTTGTTTGGTCAACACATCATCACAGACCTGATTCAGCAATAAGCCCATGACGGCAGCCACCGCGGCAAAATGACAGCAGGTCACCTGCAGAACTGAGCATCCTTCTTCCGGATTGTAGAATAAGTCATTGTAACCTGGGCGACACAAGATTACATGCAATAAATTTAGTGCATGACAACATTTTGAAAGCTGATGGTGTTACCAAATGTTCTAGAGTGAGAGCTATTTTTTTTACATGTGACACACTGTCAGTCAGATTATAAATTTTGTTGTTAGATACAAGCAATACACCTTAACAGTATGTGAGGAGAAATCAAGAAGTAACCACAAATTTGCTGTACAAAATCTAAACCAAGTAGTAAACTATTTTAGTGCAAACAAATTTGCTGTACAAAATCTAAACCAAGTAGTAAACTATTTTAGTGCAAACAAATTTGCTGTACAAAATCTAAACCAAGTAGTAAACTATTTTAGTGCAAACAAATTTGCTGTACAAAATCTAAACCAAGTAGTAAACTATTTTAGTGCAAACAAATTTGCTGTACAAAATCTAAATCAAGTAGTAGACTATTGTAGTGCAAACATGCTAAAGGTCCTTGAAAATGGCAGTTAAGGAGCTGCTGTTGGCTGGGGTGAAGGTTCTATTGCACAAACTGTCCAGCATGCAAATATATATCAGAAGTGAGTCAAGATATTAGCTAGCTCATATATGCAGGCATGATCACCACACCTAACTTGACATTTTCACAATTTGATGGTAAATGGAATTCCTCACATAGAATGTAAAAAATGTTGGCACAACTTTCCATAAATATTGCACAAACTGTCCAGCATGATCACAGAATATCTAAGTTCCATTTCATGAACTTGAAATCTGCATTTTTCTTGTTCTTGCACCAAAAACTCAATGACTGTGATGGTAAATGGAATTCTTCATATAAAATATTCTCACAACTTTTCAGCTGGCAGCCAGCAAACAAACACTACAACAACAAAAACCACAAAACAGTATACATTTGCTATGTACAAAACAGGCATAAGAACATTATCTATAGAAAATATATACAAGACATGAAAAGTGGAAAAAAAAGACAGGAAAAAATATTATTTACAGAATAACACATGAATCAATCAATCATGTGCCATGGCTGCATGGCACAGGCAATCATTTCTCTCCACAATTCCCTGTCTTTAGACTTGATTATGAGATCCGCTGGTGACTTTCTTCCTAGCCACACTGACAGCCCATCAAGTAACTTCTCTCTCTGTCTTCCTCTGTCTCTTCGACACACGTCTTAAACCTGGAATGTTGCAGGCAGCCCATGTTGCTTGGAGAAACCTGTTACGAAGGTGCATGAGGTGGATGTAAGTCTTGTGCAAGGGTGGTAACTCATGGTCAACCGCTTCTATGGCGGTCAGCAACGGAACCATTTTGGTTAAAACAACTTTGAAGGCGTGATATTGTGTTTCTGTGAACATTAAAATGTTGAGATACTGCTGATCCAGCAATTAACATCCCAACAGCTATTTCTCGTTGATGTTCATTCAATCTTGGCATGATGAAAAAAGATGTTTATGTTGGAATTCCACTAGTCCTTTCTTCAACGATTATGTAAAGAGATCTCTGAGAACAGAATTACACTTACCCTCATTTTATACATGGTCAGTAACCATAACCAATCATGGATCACTGCATGTGATTTCACTGGAGCTATGGTTATCTCCCCATGAATAGCACGATCAACTTCATGCAGCACGGGGAAGTAGACAACACTTCGTGCCAAATTTGATTTCATTTCACTCATGACAACATGATTGGTGCGCTTGACACCACTGCACACTTACTTTTTTTTTCCATGAGTAAAGTTCTTTGTTTTTAGCTGCTACCTTTAATCTCTGTAGCCTGAGTCTCACTTTTCCTACAACTGTTGCAGTCTGTGCTTGGTTAGAACACATGAACACTTTACAAATATGTATGCAGGAAATTCTCTACCGTAGAGAGCGGAACAACAACACAACTCCTTCAGATCATCAGAGGAAGTACCCCCCCTCAGACAAGTGTTTCGGCCCTTTAAACTCCTGACACTCTAAGGGGGGTGGGCCCCTCTGGGTCATGACTCCCAGAGGTCTTGTGAGTTGTTGCTTTTTTTTTCCCGGTCCTGGGATCGAACCCATGATCTTCCAGTTGCCACGCATCTTTAGCGATTTAGCTATGGAGGACTGGTATTGGTTACAAATATATACAACACATGAACACTTTACAAGTATATACAACACATGATTCATTCATTCATTCATTTGCATGTCCCTTGCGGAACTTTGCCTCCCAAACAGCACTCCTGTAGGCCTCTCGGTTGTGAGCAAGATGGCCTGCTGCTGTTGCATCCATTTCCAGATCGTCAACGATGTCTTGCAGCCATCTTCGTCTTGGTCTTCCTCTTTTTCTTTTTCCCATTATGTATCCTTCCAATACGGTCTTCTCTAAATTATCATGACGTTTAATGTGTCCAAAATATTTCAGTTTTCTCTCTTTAATCCTCTTCACTAGCCAGCCTTCTTCAATATATATACAACACATGAACACTTTACAAATATATACAACACATGAACACTTTACAAATATATACAACACATGAACACTTTGCATTATCTGAGTTTTTAGCTCCTGAGGAAAATCTTTATGGGAGACATCAAGTGTCAGTGTAGGCATTATCTGAGTTTTTATATCCTGAGGAAAATCTTTATGGGAGACATCCAGTGTGTCAGTGTAGTTGTGGCCTTTGTACTGCAAATATTCAATGAGTGGAAGGCTGGTGTAAAACCTGTCTGCATAGATGTGATGTGAAGATCTGAATGACTCTATCAATGTGTCAAACACTTTCACAGCACTTACTTTACTGTTAGCACTGGTACAAGAGTAAGTGGTGCCAGAGGCAACTTACACCAACAGGTTGAAAACATAACCTGTGATGGAGTCACAAAGGCCAAACGTCTTGATGTGATATTTAGTTGGTTTCTTGGCATTATACTGCTTGTGTGTCCAGCGTCCCTCGTAGCCAACCACCATCTCATTAAAGCTCAAATCACTGTAGGGTAACTGGCTGCCTGAAATGATGCCAACAAATGACTGACAAACGGCCTGACTATCAGGTTCACGGAAATGCAACACAGTGTTGTACATCAGTCGATTCCTGGAAAACATCTGGCCAAAAAATGGCAACTGTTTGGTAATCCAATAATCACTGATTCTGGGCTTAGGCTGCATGTTCTGACTAATAGTGTGGCCAGAAATTTGTACGTTTCATGACCACCAACAAGTTCCCACTGATGTAGTCTACTGCATATCTCTACCTTTGCAGTTTGGCTAAGTTTCACAGCAGCATATTCATTTATGCTGATAATGAGATTGTCCAAAATATCTTCTGTGAATAGTGCCAGCTCATAGGTGTCCTATCAATGCCAAGACTGAGCAAGACACCACTGCCATCATATTTTTCAGTAGTTGTACCTACTACTTCATCTGTCTGTGCTGCTCTCCATGTCGAAACTGGTTCTGCATTTGCTGTTTGAGCTGCAGAAACATTCCTCTTTACCCTTTTGGCAGGTGGAGGAGCAGAAGTAGCAGCACTTGTTGAGGGACGACAGTCACTTTCACTTTCTGTGTCGCTACTTTCAGTCACAGAGTTAGAACTTGACACAACAGAAGCATTGTGACACTGAGAAGCATGGTCAGAATCTGAATGAGATTCATCGTCAGCATGGCCAGATTTCTTAAATAACTGTCTAAAAGCTATTGCACTCTTTCTAGCAGGTCTAGAACTACCTGGGGTATATCCTGTAACACCTGTCATGCTGGAGGCCGTGTCTATTGTTCGAATATACTTATAAAAACTTGCACAAAACTAAACAGAGAATTTCAAAATATGTCTGCCCAGCGTGCCCAGGATGAAGGTTAAATCCAACATGCGCAGTTAACCACACGGAGATTAAACATGTATCACTGCAGCAACCCAAGGCACTCCAGTCAGAAACTGGAAGAGTGTCTACAGAGACTCAAGGCATGGGAAGAGTTTAACCCTCTTTACTAGCCAGCCTTCTTCAGTATTAAGTTCCTGTAGCATGGATATATTTGTTCTTTTTTGTGTCAGTGATATTTGAAGAACTCTACTGTAGCATTTACATTCAAAGGCTGTTTTGTTAAGTGTCCAGGTCTCACAGGCATATGTTGTGATGGGAAAGATGCATGCCCTTAAAAATCTTATTTTTATAGTTCTGTCTGTTCCTCTCCACAGTTTCTTTAGTTGTTTTACTTTCTGAATAGTGATAGATGTTATTATGACAGAAACCTACAGATATTTATTATTATGACAGAAACCTACAGATATTTATTATTATGACAGAAACCTACAGATATTTATTATTATGATAGAAAACTACAGATATTTATTATTATGACAGAAACCTACAGATATTTATTATTATGACAGAAAACTACAGATATTTATTATTATGACAGAAAACTACAGATATTTATTATTATGACAGAAAACTACAGATATTTATTATTATGACAGAAAACTACAGATATTATTATGACAGAAAACTACAGATATTTATTATTATGACAGAAAACTACAGATATTTATTATTATGACAGAAAACTACAGATATTTATTATTATGACAGAAAACTACAGATATTTATTATTATGACAGAAAACTACAGATATTTATTATTATGACAGAAATCTACAGATATTCATCAGAGAATGAAGAGGCAGTACTGGGCATGTCTAAGTTGCTTCAGCATACTTGTATGAGTGGCACAGGAAATGTCGGGTGCCAAATTTGGGTGATGTGGTTCACTCCAGCCTGCCTCACACTCTGAATAGGCCTGACATTAATGCTGAAGTGGAATGAATGATACGGCGGGTAACAAGTGATGAAGTGGCTGGAGATCTGAAGATTAGTCATGGCTTAGTGACCACATTCATGACATGCTGCTTACAAAAATTCTCTGCCAGGTGGATATCAAAACAAATTATCCTCAGTCTGAAATAACAGTGAGATGTTTGTGAAACTTATTTATGATGTGTCTGCCATTATATCTCTTGACTGGTGTATCTAGTGTCAGTGAGTATGCTAAATGAGACCTCAGGCTTGGCAGAACATTGCCCTATCTTGCAAGCAGTGTTCTGCATAGTAGCCTCACCTGGTCAAGTGCACTGAAACCTCACAAGAAATATGATTGGGACCCCTTGGGCAGGTGGTTGGGCTCTCCATTTTGTATGCTAGGAGGAGGGCTGATTCAGCAGAACTTTGGTTGGGGGGGCGGGGGGGCTGTCCAGTGGGGTGGGCTCCACGATGGGTGCACCAGAACCGCTATTGTGTATACTACTGCAGTAAGATTTCATTTTTACAAAATGTTCACACACTCAAAACTAGCTAGTTCTCTTCATCACTAACCTTGTGGCCTGATTATCCTCCAGCCTATGCTGCCAGTTTCTTTTTATTATATTTTTTATAATATAAACTGATTATGGTAACTGGCAACCTCCAAAAGTTTTGGTTTTCTCCTTTTTTTTAAATGGGTAATTTACCAGAAACTGTGGGAAATAATGGAAAAAAAAATGGGATTTTCAACACATTTGATACAATTAACATCACTGCTGTATCCAGACCAACAGGCAGCAGTGAGAATAAATGGTGAAACAACAACTTGGTTTGACATAAAACGAGGGGTCCATCAGGGGTACATATTATCACTTTACTTATTTAATTTGTATACTGAAAATATAATGAGGAATGTTAGGGAATATGTAGACAAAGAATATTACGATGCCATAACAGTTGGAGGTTATGAAATACCAGAAAGACAGGAAAAACTGGCGAACTACCTTGCGAGCCCTATGTGACGTTTAACGGCATGGGAAGGATATAAGATAAGATATAAGAGAAGAGCAAGCAGGTTTCAGGCAAGGAAGATCCTGTACTGACCACACTGCTACAACGTGAATAATAGAACAGTCAATGGAGTGGAATTCTTCACTGTTAGTTACATTCACTGATTATGAGAAAGCATTTGATAGTTTAGATTGTAGAATGCTATGGAAACTACTGGAACACTATGGTATCCCACCCAAGATAACAAAGCTTATAAAGACCATATATGAAGGAACAACTTATAGAATCATGCATGGAGGAACAGGCATATGGCAGGGATGTTTGCTCTCACTATTCCTATTTCTTCAAGCATTTGATTGGATCATGAAAACTACCACACAAAGAAAAAAGAAATGGGATACAATGGATACTGTGGAACCAATTGGAGGTAGCTGTTAGTGACATAATGTCAAGCATTTCTTTTCCTGTTATAACTTTGCTGAACTAAAGAATGTGAAAATTAGTTCCTTTTTTTTAAATTTTTGTATAGACCTTTGGTCTACAGATTTTCTGTGATGAGTGAGAGAATTCTGTGATCCTTTTTGATGCAATAAGTGTGTACTCTTATGTTGTACTACATTTTTTGTATGCTTGTTGCTTTTATGTAGTATGAGAGTTGGGTTTTCTCACTTTCCATTTGGCAAACTAGTTCTTGCTGGAAAGTGGATTAGCCAGAAACTTTGTATAATATTATCAATTGCCTCTCACTCTCACCTATCATCACTCATTTCTTTCTATCAATAAAGTGTGAGTTTATGTTATTCTCACTGGACTTATTCTTCATACTGATCACTGTGTGTTGTCTTTGTTAGTATATTTCTATAGCAGAAGTTTCATGATAGTAATACAAATCTTTAGAAGTATTGCCATGTCTGTAACTAGCAGTCACAGTAATAATAGACAGATGCATGATACATGTATAAGTAGTGCACATCTACAATCTTACTACATTAAAACTGGTTATGTCTGATACATCTTACTACATTAAAACTGGTTATGTCTGATACATCTTACTACATTAAAACTGGTTATGTCTGATACATCTTACTACATTAAAACTGGTTATGTCTGATACATCTTACTACATTAAAATTGGTTATGTCTGATACATCTTACTACATTAAAATTGGTTATGTCTGACACCGCAGGCTGCTATCTCCTCCGACTCAAAATCTCACACACAGATGATGAATGCCTGTGTAGGAGTTGATTACAGACTCCAGAACATATACTCCAAGAGCACCCAACTTTTACAAATCTACACAACCAGACGTGTCACAGGGTTCAGACCTATGACAGAAGCTGTGGGGGTGCTGCAAGGACTTGGAGAAGACTGCGGACTTCATCCTGGCAATCGGTTTCAGATCTAGCATGACCATGAATGTGAATGCCAAAGACAAAAAAAAACCACTAAAACAGACATTCATATTTGTATTACTGAACACTAAACATGTATTTTGCTCACACACTGTTCTGTACTGTGCCTATTACATGTTAACATGAGCACTGGGCCCAGTGACACAACAGACATTACATTGGTATATGCAACAAGACAAGCCAGATAACAATAACATACAACTATATATCAATACATGACTTAACCAGTTACATGTAATCGACTAACTCAACACAACAGTTGACACTTAACAAGAATCCAGCAATCACAGGATTCAGCAGTCACCAAACAATCAGCAAATGTTTAATGATGAATCTCATTTGTTCCATGTGTGTTGCATAGATGTGGAGTGTAAACTAATGAGAACAATTACAATGATCATAAAAAAATGTCTGGGAGACTAGCATCACCATGGGACTAACTCAGACATACAACATTGACAAAACATGCCAACTTCAAAACTACAACATGCCTTTCAACCTGAAATTATAACCTTGTCCAAAATGGGGACAAATCAAACACACACTCTACATCTACAACATCTGTCCTGAAAAGGACAATCTATCTAACTACAACATTTGTCCTGAAAAGGACAATCTATCTAACTACAACATTTGTCTTGACAAGGACAATCCATCTAACTATAACATTTGTCTTGACAAGGACAATCCATCTAACGTTACAACATTTGTCCTGAAAAGGACAATCCATCTAACTACAACATTTGTCCTGAAAAGCACAATCCATCTAACTATAACACTGTCCTAAAAAGGACAATCTATCTAACTACAACACTGTCCTAAAAAGGACAAATAAACACAACTACTACATACTAGAACAACACTTCTGTCCTAAAAGAGGACAATCACACCAAACTTACATAATGAACCAGAGAATCCCTAACATCTCTTTCTAGAAAAACAAAACACACACATGACCTGTCTCTACAACATTCCGACCAAAAACTCTTAACCACACAATAAACATGGTTATGTCTTACACATCTTACCACATAAACAAGCCATGATGACTACTACATCTTACCACAATAACACGAACAAGTTATAAAGGTAGAGAGAGGTTATAGTACAGTTTTACAAAGCGATGGAGTGAGGAAAGTGAGAAAAAACACAAATAATGAAAAACATACAACATCCAACACTTTGGCATGAGCCTTTTTCAAGGATTACATAAAAAAATAACACAACATATAATAAAAGAAGAAAAATGTCAATGAAAAACTTAGCTTTGTGGCATCCCTCCTTATCCACAATACAACAGAATACACCCTAAAGATGAGGCTGGGAGACCATAAAGGAAAACAAATTGAACCAATCAGATGTTAGCGGCAGTGAAAGGGAGAGAATGATATGAGTTGGGTGGCAGGAAAGAGATCAGGAGGCAATAAATACCTCTAGACCACTAGATAAGAAGAGAAGATGGGAGATAACATGAAAATGATGAATGAAGAAGTGCAGAAAAATGCGGGAGATAAGACAAGAAAGTAGAGTATAAATAGCAGAAAATAGGTGGAAATCTAAAGAAATTTAACCCATCGACTGCCATCCTTGCTATAGCGAGGTTTTCCGGTTATTCTGGTGACTTCCATCCTTGTTATAGCAAAGTTTGTTTCATTGCAGCGTAAAACCAGTGTAACTTTTAATTGTACACGATTTAACTGTGCATGTCTGGTAACCTTTCATAGTTCAATCCAAAGCGTGGCTAACAACTGAGTGAAATCAATGTTTTTAATCAAGAAATTTCAATATTTATTGTGATTTCGAAGGCATAAGGACATGTCCTATGATCCGACCATTGTTCCTGAATGTACCCCAAGTACATCTAGACCTATTAAATGGACTGGAGAAGTAGTTAGAAGGTTATTTCAGACACTATTTTAGTGAGAATGCCACCACACAACAAGATTGGATGAAAATTTAAGTAGATCTGGAAATCGCTGATGATAAACATTGTACATCTAGGCATTGCCGATGGTAAGCAGTACACAATTATCCGATAAAATCATCACATTACTTATTTTTTTCCTAAAAAAACTCTTCATTTATGTTCTTACATTTACAGCTGTTTTCATGCATAATATGTATACTTTTAAAGTGGAAATATTTTGTACATTCACTTGTACAACTATACCCGCTATACATATCAAGACCCGCACTTTTTGTCTGGCACAGACGGGAACGTCTGCATTTGTTTTCTGTGGCATGGGAAGAGTTAAAGGAAGCTAAATATATTTTTAATTCCAGCTGGGTGGAGACAGCCGGCCTGGAAAATAAGGCACTGTTCTAGAACCTTCCGAGATCGTATATCAGAACAGGAACAGATTACTCTAACAGACGTCCTGTTTTCCTCTGTGGTTTCTTTGGCAAGAGTGTTTTGCCACATGGGTCCATGCCCTCTTGGAAATATTGTTAAGATGTTGACGAAAACGGTCTCCTAAGCATAAACCGGTCTTTCCTATATACTTCATATCGCAACATTTGCACACAGTGGCATAAATGACATTGTGTGAAGTGCGGGTGAAGCCCTCCTGAACTGATAGTGTGGACTTAGGGAAGGAAATCTGGCTATCCTCAACAACAAATGAGCAAGTGTTGCATTTAAGACATCTGCAATGTCTGGTATCATAAAAAGTGTCCTTCTTAAGGCAACTTCTAACTAACAGGTCCCTGAAGTTTTTGTCCCATCTGTAGGTCACCAATGGGGGTTCCTTAAAGAGTTCACATGTATCAGGCTAGGTCTGGAGGAGATGGAGATGGCAAAACAGTATGTTCTTAACTGCCAAACTATGGGGGTAGTGCGTGAGTACCAGTTTGACTCTGTCCAAGCTACAAGGCAGTTTAGGACTGATGGCCTGTTGTCACGATATATGAATGATGTGGTTCCAAGATGATGAGAGAACATGTTCTGGATAACCACGTTGCCAGAAGAAATCTAACATCCTGTGAGCTTGGTCATGGAAATCTACATCCTCAGTACACAAACATCTCAGCCTAAGAAGCTGGGAGAAGGAAATAGAGTCCTTACATGATCTGGGGTAGGAGGAAGAGTACAAGAGATAGCTGTGAGAGTCTGTAGGTTTATAGTGGACAGAAGAGGTAAGTCCAGTTGGACCGATAGTGACGGCAATGTCAAAAAAGTTAGCAGAACTAGTTATAACACTGGTTATCACACCTCACCATGATAAACATGAACAAACTATTGTGCTGGCTAGCACACCTTGCCATGATAGACATGAACAAACTATTGTGCTGGCTAGCACACCTTGCCATGATAGACATGAACAAACTATGATGCTGGCTAGCACACCTTGCTAGGAAAAACATGAACAAACAATGACTGGCTAGGATACCTTACCATGATAAACATGAACAAACAATGACTGGCTAGGATACCTTACCATGATAAACATGAACAAACGATGACTGGCTAGGATACCTTACCATGATAGACATGAACAAACTATGATGCTGGCTAGCACACCTTGCTAGGAAAAACATGAACAAACGATGACTGGCTAGGATACCTTACCATGATAGACATGAACAAACTATGATGCTGGCTAGCACACCTTGCTAGGAAAAACATGAACAAACGATGACTGGCTAGGATACCTTACCATGATAGACATGAACAAACTATGATGCTGGCTAGCACACCTTGCTAGGAAAAACATGAACAAACAATGACTGGCTAGGATACCTTACCATGATAAACATCAAGCCTGTTCACAGGGCGGCTGGTCAGTGTCTGGAAAGAGGGCTTCTGAAACTTAAAACAGAACTGCCAGCCTTTTGTTGCAGGCTGGTGCCAGGCCAACAAGCATCGGTGACCTAATAAACAAAATAAAGATGTATTATACACAAATAGATAACACAGCATAAAAACAGTCTTTCAAAAATTCTCACCTACAATATTGTACCCTCCAGTTACCACTCCTCCACCTACAATACTGTACCCTCCAATTACTACCCCTCTAACCTACAATGCTGCACCTTCCAGTTACCATCTCTCTAACCTACAATGCTGCACCCTCCAGTTACTATCTCTCTACCTAATGCTGCACCCTCCAGTTACTATCTCTCTACCTAATGCTGCACCCTCCAGTTACTATCTCTCTACCTAATGCTGCACCCTCCAGTTACTATCTCTCTACCTAATGCTGCACCATCCAGTTACTATCTCTCTACCTAATGCTGCACCCTCCAGTTACTATCTCTCTACCTAATGCTGCACCATCCAGTTACCACTCTCTACCTAATGCTGCACCCTCCAGTTACTATCTCTCTACCTAATGCTGCACCATCCAGTTACCACTCTCTACCTACAATGCTGCACCCTCCAGTTACTATCTCTCTACCTAATGCTGCACCCTCCAGTTACCACTCTCTACCTAATGCTGCACCCTCCAGTTACCATCTCTCTACCTAATGCTGCACCATCCAGTTACCACTCTCTACCTAATGCTGCACCCTCCAGTTACCATCTCTCTACCTAATGCTGCACCCTCCAGTTACCACTCTCTACCTAATGCTGCACCCTCCAGTTACCACTCTCTACCTAATGCTGCACCCTCCAGTTACCATCTCTCTACCTAATGCTGCACCCTCCAGTTACCATCTCTCTACCTACAATGCTGCACCTCTCAGTTACCACTCTCTACCTACAATGCTGCACCCTCCAGTTACCACTCTCTACCTAATGCTGCACCCTCCAGTTACAACTCTCTACCTAATGCTGCACCCTCCAGTTACTACTCTCTACCTAATGCTGCACACTCCAGTTACCACCCTCTACCTAATGCTGCACCCTCCAGTTACCACTCTCTACCTAATGCTGCACCCTCCAATTATAATCTATCCACATATATTCCTGCACCCACCAATTACCACCTCTCTACCTACAGTCCTGCACCCTCCAGTTACCATTTCTGTCTACCTACAATGCTGCACCCTCCAGTTACCATCTCTGTCTACCTACAATGCTGCACCCTCCAGTTACCATCTCTGTCTACCTACATTGCTGCACCCTCCAGTTACCATCTCCATCTAACTACAATGCTGCACCCTCCAGTTACCATCTCTGTCTACCTACAATGCTGCACCCTCCAGTTACCATCTCTGTCTAACTACATTGCTGCACCCTCCAGTTACCATCTCTGTCTACCTACAATGCTGCACCCTCCAGTTACCATCTCTGTCTACCTACAATGCTGCACCCTCCAGTTACTATCTCTGTCTACCTACAATGCTGCACCCTCCAGTTACCATCTCTCTACCTCAGGTTCTGAACTCAGCATCACTCACTATTATTCCCACAAAGTGCCTAGAAGCTTGACTGAACAGTGGTTTATGAACTGGCTGAAGTCTGGAGTCTTACATTCTAGCAATCACAAGTAAATGAAGGTCCAGTACCTGGTGTGACACTGTTCTATATTGATCATATCTGACAGTACACTTGTCTTATGAGTGTAGCACATAAACATTGTAATCACAACTAAACTGACATGGACTGAATCGGGAGGGTGGAGAGAAAAAAAAAAGGAAAGAAAAATAGGTTTCATATTTAACTCTTTGTATGCTTCCTGACGCACCGTGCATGGGTTCAGTTGTCTTCAGGCCACTAGGACACGCATATTGCAACGGCAGGGTTTAGGGTGTGGGGTCAGGATGAGTTGGGTTAGAATTGGCCTCCAATTTTGAATTAATCTCACTATCTTAAAATCTGGCCACACCGGATGGTAGAAGTGCCATCCAGCATTTTACAAGCATATCACGTGGTGAAAATCGGCAAAATGTTGTTGCATAATAAGCAAGTTTAAAAAATCTATTTTCTAAGCTTATAAATTGCCGCTCTGGTGTTGTCATGTTATTAGTGTATTGCAGACTGTCAGTTAACTGTAATAAATAATTATTGTATATTTTCTGTGAGGAAATGGTGTTTGTGTACAATTTTATTCAATGTGGAACTGCAGAATGAATTAACTTGACAGGGTAAGTCAAAATGTTTTTCATAGACAACTTTATTAGAAAACCAATATACAACTTTTTATGTTTAAAAAAATGTATAATATACTACAAATCAGAATATGTTTTTGTGATCCTTCTAAATGTGACAAGCATGCCATTCCACTTTAAGAAATTTACCCAACTGAGATGACCACTGGTCTTCTGAGGGAAAAACTCCCAGTACACAAAGAGTTAAAAGCTAGAGGCTAGAGAAACAAGAGGAGATTTGATAAAATTTAACAGAATCGAAGAGAAAACTGTCAGTTCAACTGGGAGATGAGAAGTGTAGATATGTTTATGCTACAAGAAAAATACTCATACAACTGGGAGATGAGAAGTGTAGATATGTTTATGCTACAAGAAAAATACTCATACAACTGGGAGATGAGCTGTGTGAACATGTTTATGCTACAAGAAAAATACTCATACAACTGGGAGATGAGCTGTAAGAACATGTTTATGCTACAAGAAAAATACTCATACAACTGGGAGATGAGAAGTGTAGATATGTTTATGCTACAAGAAAAATACTCATACAACTGGGAGATGAGCTGTGTGAACATGTTTATGCTACAAGAAAAATACTCATACAACTGGGAGATGAGCTGTGTGAACATGTTTATGCTACAAGAAAAATGTTCATACAACTGAGACAGCTCAAACAAACCTTTCAGCATGGCTGTTAACTAGAATGATATTACATACAAGGAAATGAGCAAACAAAAACAAAATATGACAGAAGCTCATCACAGCAACAAGAAACATATGGCTACACATGTCAGTGATAACATGAAATATAAAAGTATGGCTAAAAGTGTCTGTTATAACATAAAACATGAAACTGACAAGTGTCCATGATAGCAGAAAATATGAAAAGATGCTACAAATTTACAAAATACAGTGAAAAATAAAGCACAGTTGAGCATAAGTGTCCACAATGACAGACAATGATGGCTATAAGTGTCTAAAATTACAGTCAATGATGGCTACAAGTGTCTACAATGACAAGCAATGATGGTTGTAAGTGTCTAAGGTAGATAGAGGTGTATGGTGCAGTTTTACAAAGTGAGGGAGGGAGTGAGTAAGGTGAGAAAAAAACGAATAGAAAGTATGAGAATGTATAAATGAAAAACATACAACATCCGATATTTCGGCGTGAGCCTTATTTGAGGATACATACACAACGAAACAAAAACACGAAGAACTTATCTGAATGTGTCTTCCTCCAAGTCGAAAACAGAAATGTGTGTGTAGAAAGGAGAAGGAAAAACCACGCTGCCTCCAAACAAAAGATGCCCAATAAAGCCAATCATAAAGAAGAGGTGGAGAGAGAGGAGGAGAACAAGTGGGAGAAAGGGGTGGGGGGAAGGCAATAGAAACATGATAGCCGCTAGAGGTGTCGGGGGGGGGGGGGGGGGGAGAGGGGGGTAGGGGACGCGGAGAGATAATGAATGAAGAACTTAAACACCTACCAGGAGAAAATGTGAAACTGGTGGATAGGACAAGACCAATATGTTGGCAGAGAAGAAAATAGGATGGTGGTAGGGAGGGGTAGCATAGAGAAAGAAAGTAGAGTTTAAAAAACAAAAAAAAAGCCAGTGGAAAAATAAAGAAGTTACAGAAAGCTGAAGACATTGTTAATTCCACCTGGGTGGAGACAGCCAGTCTGGAAAATAAGGCACTGTTCTAGGACCTTCCGAGATCATACATCAGCAGAACAAGAGCGGATCGCACTAACAGAAATGTCCTGTTTTCCCCTGTGGTTGCCAAGGCAAAAATGTTTAGCCACAGGTGTCCAGGCCCTCTTAGAAATATCACTGAGATACTGGCAAAATCGATCTCCTAACCGTAAGCCAGTTTCCCCTATGTACTTCAAACCATAATGTTTCCACATAATAGCATAAATGACATTTCGTGAAGTACAGGTGAAACCCTCCTGAACTGATAACATGGACTTAGGGAAGGAGATCTGGCTAGCCTTGACAACAAATGGACAGCGTGGTTTTCCCTTCTCCTTTCTACCATACACATTTCTGTTTTCTACTTGGAGGAAGACACATTCAGATTCTTCTTCTTCTTCGTTCGCATTGTCTGTTTATATCTGCAGTCCTGTCTCTTGGATAAATTTCACTGTTTTTTGTAATTCATGTATGGAACCGTAGAGCTTATCTTCTTTAGTGGTTTCACTGGGCCAGTAATTATTTCTCAGTGTCTCATAGTTGATGCAGTTCTGGAGGATATGTTCCACGGTTTGGGGCATCTGGGCACATGTACATAGATTAGTAGTACCAACCTTAAACTTTGTATACATATGACTTCGGAGTCGGCTGTGTCCTGTTCGGAGACGGAAGATGGTGACTTGTTCCTTTCTGTTTAGCATGTGATAGTCATCATGTGGTGGTGTTTGTGGCTTCCTGTAGGTTTTTATCATGCTTTTCTTCTGATTATAGGTGACTGGTATGTCTGGTTGCTCCATTTCAGTGCCCTCTTTGGCCAGATGGTCAGCTTTCTCATTGCCTGTTATCCCACAGTGGGAGAGAATCCATTGCAAAGTGACTCCATGTTGTAAGCCAATTTTTGACAAGGCATCTTTAAGGTCTGGTAGTTTGTTGCACTGAAGAGCTTCCAGTACTGATCTTGCATCTGTGAGAATTACTACAGGACATGTATCAATTCTGGAGTCTGATAGTTTTAGTTTTTCAACTGCAGCAATAATTGCCCTAACTTCTGCATCAAAGTTGTTGCAGTATTTACCAGTGGGTATGGAAATCTTGTCAGTGGTGTTGTTTGGATATTCAATATATGCTCTTGCCCCTCCATTCTTTATGGCATTATGTGCAGATCCATCTGTATACACACGTATCCAGGTGTCACATGGATATTTGTCATCTAGAACACTAAGTATGGCTGTTGATCTTACAAGACTGCTCTGCATCTCACCATTCTGCACACCTTTCACTTCAGTCTGAATAGTTATTTGTGTATAATCTGCTTCTTTCCATGGTGTATGCTCTGGTATGGATGATAATGAAGCAACTACAGTTGGAAGGTCAGGTATCAGCTTACACATACGCTTGGCCTGATGAATGAAGCTGCTTCTTTTAAGCCGTCCTAATGCCAAGTTATTGAATCTCTCCTTCAGGGGATGGCTTACAGAGCTAAGGAATTTTTCTCCCATGGTCATGACCTTTGTGTCTCTACGTTCCTTTAGCGCTTGAACACCAACTATTTTCTGCATTTCTACTATTGGTGTGGACCTCATGGCACCTGTGATAATCCATAGTGACTGATTTTGAACCTTGTCTAGATTATGCAGCGTAGTGTTTGATGCTGTGCACCAAGATGTTGAGCCATATTCTAAATGTGGTAGAATACTTTGTTGATATACATTCTTGATGACTCTTTCACTAGCTCCCCATGTGGTTCCACTCAATTTTCTTAATATGGCTAGTTTTCTTCTGGCTTTTGCTTCTGCACTGTTGATGTGTTGCTTCCACGTCAGTTTTGAGTCAAGAGTCACTCCTAAGTAAGTGGGTTGGTTGTCCATCCTTAAGGGTATTTCATTTACAAAGATTTTACCTGCTTTCTGTTTAGATGAGAGGGTGAACAGAGTGGTACTTGATTTCTCTGTGTTGATACTTACACACCATTTGTTTGTCCATGATGTCAAGATGTCTGCTGCTCTTTGGAGTCTCTGTGTAGCAAATGTCGCATATTCATCTGTACACCACATGACCAGATCATCTGCATACAGTGCCGCTTTGATTCCATAGGGAAGTTCCTTGACCAGGTCATTAATGAATACAAGGAATAGTGTAGGTGAAAGGACTCCTCTTTGTGGTACACCGTGTCGCAGAAGTACTTTCTGGCTTTTGTGTCCATCCATTACTACTCTAGCTCTTCTATTGTGTAAATAGGACTTTATCCAGTTGTACAGTCTTCCATTCACATTGCAGTTTCTTAGTTCCACAGCAGACCTTTTTTCCATACTTTATAAAAGGCTTTCTTCAGGTCTATCCACGCTGCTAGTACAAGGTTTTTCTCTTGGAATGCATCCTCAATCTCTTGAGAGAGATAGGTCACTTGATCTTCCGTACTGAAGTATTGCCTAAATCCTGGTTGTTGTGGAACGAGGTTTTCACTTTCTAGGTACCAGTTTAGCCTCAGGTCAATGATGCGTTCCATCATTTTGCATAGGCAGCTAGTGAGACTGATTGGCCTGTTGCTGGAGGCAGTATCACTGTTTTTCCCTGGTTTTAGCAGTGGTACCATGCTTGCTTCCTTCCAGATTTGAGGTAACTTACCTGTGCTCCAGCACATATTGAAAATATCCAACAGCTTTCCCATTGCTGCCATTCCCAGGTTCTTGATCATTTCACTGGACACTCCATCTGGTCCTAGTGATTTCCTTGGTTTCAGTTTACTAACTGCTAACTCACTGCGTGTGATTGGTGCATCCATGACCTCCACTTTTCTGACTTATTCCTCTTCTTTCTGTGGCTCGATGCGCACTATACGCTCCTTCTCTGGATGGATATCAATGTTGCAGTCCTGTGCAAACATGCGAGCAAAGTGATCTGCTACCTGCTTACCTGTAAGAGTTTTCCCATCCTCTATTAGTGTAACCTTTGTACTTCTTCCAGTACTCTCATCATTTAACTGTTTGATTAGTTTCCACAGTTTCCTTCCATCCTTTTCAAAGTTTAGGGACTCTGTTTTCTCTCTCCAACTTTCCCGTTTGGCTTGCAGCTTTGCTCTCTGAAATTTGGCCTTAGAATGTTGGTAATTATTGTGGTGTTCTTGGCATGGTCTATTTTCTGCTTGCTTTCGAGCTGCTTCCACGTCATCATGGAGTTTTCCCAGCTCACTAGACCAGTATGGTTTATAGTCCCTGCGAGCTCCTCTGGGAATGGTTTCACGAGCGGCCTGAAGGATACAAGCATTGAATTCCTTCACTATGCTGTTAATATCCTTACCTTCTATGGACAGCTGTCCCACCAGGATACCTGTACGATGTCTGTACATTGTCCAGTTTGCTTTTTTATAGTTCCATCTGGGGAGAAGGCTACTGGTGTTAAGGAGTTCATTTTCTATTGTCAGGAAGACTGGTCGATGGTCGCTACCTTCAAGTTGTTTTCCAACTTCACGTGTAATGTTCCACTTCAGATCTGGAGAGTGGAATGCCAGATCTGGTGTTGATTTTGTATGCCAAGCCCTTGAGTAAAATGTTGGGGGATCCATTGGCTGGTTGATCAGGAGAAGTCCATTATCATCCTGCCAGCTCTCAACTTCCTCTCCTCTCTTGTCTATGTGGTCATAGCCCCAGCTCTGGGAATGGCTGTTAAAATCACCACAGACCATCAGTCTCTCTTTGTGTGGGATTGTTTCTAAAGCAAGTGGGCGGTCATTAGGACAGTAATAGTTAAGGAGGTGGAAATCTGTATTACTGCTTTTTAGATGGATCATCTGGTATTCGGCTCCTTCCATGTACGCTCCCACCTGACATGCGCTGATGTTATTCTTAACAAGTGTGAGTACTCCTCCTTTTCTTCTGTCCTGTCGGTCTGACCTAAAACACTGGTAGCCTCTGATTTTAAAGGCGGCATCTTTGGTTAGGTGTGTCTCCTGTATGCAGCATATACTTACCTGCTCTGCAAAAAGTATGTTCTCTAGTTCAACTTTTTTGCTATAGCCATCTCTAACACTGCTGACACCCTCAGCATTCCATTGCATTATTTTAAGTTCTTGCTTTTTAGCTGTTTTCTTCTGTTGTATTTTTTGGCCAGTAGCTCTACTCTCATGTCTCCTGACTCCACAAGATGAACTGAGAGGACCTCCAGTAGCATTGGGTGGACCCTTTCGAGGCAGGGGGCCCGGCACTGCACCTGCCTGGTTAGTCTTCACAGGGCGAGCACCATGTTTGAAAACTGCAGATAGAGACATTTCATTAGCGATAATGCGTGTTACCCTGATTTTTGCGATGCGCCTTTTGGCTGGGTAACTCCGACTTCAGCACCTTTCCTTGCTAGGGCAGACTGTGGTCTTGCTCGGACTGCCATGAAGACAGTGTGGCTGGCCTGGCCAAAACTTTGTTTTCCAGCCTCTGGTGGCTGTACTTAAGCCCCTTCCCCTTCTCCATGTCAGATGGTTTTGAGACAGTTCCACAAAGAAACTCTGACTTTGAGATGAGGAATCTGATGAGTGCTTCAACGATATCCATTCCCTGCCACCTATAGTATACTGGCTCTGTTTTGTTTACATCATTCTGATAGCCATTGTTGTAAAGACCCATAGGCTTGTCACGTCCTGGATTCATTGGTTTCACACCAGACTTCCCTCATCCCTGCCAGAGATCTCCATGTCCCCATCCGTCCACCAACATGACATTACATTTTACAAAAATAACAATTACAATTAGTGTTGACTGCTACAGGTTTCTGGGCTACAGAGGTAGGTCAGAGTTTTTAAGCAAACAGATCTATGTTCCCTGTCTCACAAACACTATGTTAAGATAAGTGTGCTCTTAAAACAGTTGTTCCCAGGGGAAACACATTCAGATAAGTTCTTCGTGTTTTTGTTTCATTGTGTATGTATCCTCGAATAAGGCTTACGCAGAAATATCAGATGTTGTATGTTTTTCATTTATACATTCTCATACTTTCTATTCATTTTTTTCTCACCTTACTCACTCCCTCCCTCACTTTGTAAAACTGCACCATACACCTCTATCTACCTTATTTATTTAACCATGTTTTGCTGCAGTCGCCATCCCTTTCATTTGTAAGTGTCTACAACGACAGGCAATGATGGTTGTAAGTGTCTACAGTGACAGGCAATGATGGCTATAAGTATCCACAGTGACAGGCAATGATGGCTATTAGTGTCTACAGTGACGGGTGATGATGGCTATTAGTGTCTACAGTGACAGGCGATGATGGCTATTAGTGTCTACAGTGACAGGCGATGATGGCTATTAGTGTCTACAGTGACAGGCGATGATGGCTATTAGTGTCTACAGTGACAGGCGATGATGGCTATTAGTGTCTACAGTGACAGGCGATGATGGCTATTAGTGTCTACAGTGACAGGCGATGATGGCTATTAGTGTCTACAGTGACAGGCGATGATGGCTATTAGTGTCTACAGTGACAGGCGATGATGGCTATTAGTGTCTACAGTGACAGGCGATGATGGTTGTAAGTGTCTACAATGACAGGCAATGGTAGCTACGAGGGTTATACTGAAAGTTGTGAGCAAAAAGTTTTTAAAAATCAGAATTTATAGATAGAGAAAATATAAATCTATCACCTTATCTGCATCCTTTTCCTCCCTTTTTAACATAATCTCCATTTCTCTGCACACATTTTTCCTATCGCTCTGCAAGTTTGAAAATACCCTCCCGGTAGAATTCCGTTCCAGCTGACTGACAGCGCAGACGCACTGCTTTGTGGACGTTCTCTCCTGTGTTGTAATGATGGCCTTGCATGTGTTCTTTCACAAAACCGAAAAGATGGTAATCACTGGGTGCCAAGTCAGGGCTATAGGCAGGGTGTGGAAGAATTCCCAAACTATGAGGGGTGATTGATAAGTTCTCGGCATAAGGTACAACGTCTTATTTGTGGACAACTTTTTGGGGTTATTTCTCAACATAGTCCCCTTGCAAGTTTATGCACTTAGTCCAGCAATCCTGGAGCATACAGATTCTGTCTTTGTAAAAGTCAGCATCTTGTGTCAGTAGAAAGTGATCTACAGCATGAATGACATCATCATCTGAAGCAAATTTGCGACCACTGAGCTCCTTTTTGAGTTTGGTAAACAGGTAATAGTCTGAAGGGGCCTAATCGGGGGAATAAGCAGGATGTTCAAGAAGCTGGAAGCCCTCACTTTGCCTGCAGACAGAACCACCCTTGCTACCAATAGCACACCTTCTGAATCCCAAAAGATGGAAGCCCTCACTTTGCCTGCAGACAGAACCACCCTTGCTTTCTTTGGAGGTGGGGATCCATGATGTTTCCACTACTTTGACTGTTTTTTGGTTTCTGCTTGAAAATGATGAACCCAAGTGTCGTCCATAGTCACAAATTGCTGAAGAAACTTTCAGGATCTGTAGAAAAATGGCCAAGATTGTGTCTTGACATGTTGAGACGCTGTCATTTGTGATCAGCTCCAAGAAGTTTCGGGACCCACTGAGCAGAGACCTTTGTCATTTGAAGATCATTGTGAATAATGGCATGAACACACTACTGGGAGATGTTCAACTCAGTAGCAATGTACAGCTCAGTTAGTCGTTGATCCTCCATTATCATGTCATGTTTTCTGCCGGTGGTTTCATCGGTGGTTACAGTTCTTGATCTTCCTGGACAGGGATCATCTTCCAGACTCTCCCTTCCATGTTTGAACTGAGCTGCCCATTTCTTCACTGTGCTGTAAGAAGGGGCGCTCTCCTCATGGATCTCCTTCTATGATAAGCCCTTGATGCAGAGGTAGCGAATGAATGCTCAATGAGAAATTTTATCCATTTTCTCACTTTCTGCCACCCTTTACCAATTCAGTAGCCTACAAAAAAAAAAAATTGGATGCAGTTAATTTCTTGAAACTTGGTGTTTAATCTTACATTAACCTGATCTACAAATGCACCTAATATCAACTGTGCATTTCACGTATTTGTACCTTATGTTGAGAACTTATCACTCACTCCTCGTATTTTCTGAATTTCCTCAGTTGAGTGATGGTTTTTCTCACAGCTTTGTGATCTTCAGTCAACAAACGTGGGACCCAGCTGGCACAAACTTTTCTATGGCCTAGGGTTTCAATCATTTCCTGTACTGCATTGTCTTCCTATTCTGAGATTTACAGCAATTTCAGATACTGTGACACGTCTGTCTTGTTTAATGATGTCGTCAACCCTTTCCACGTTGCGTTCAGTGGAGGCAGTTCAAGGGCGACCCGTGCAAGGCATATCTTGGATGCTCGTGTTTCTATCTTTGAAATGTTTCACCCACCTCCTAACACTGTTAGCAACCGTACACACATCTCCATAAGCAAGTTGAAGTCTTTGGTGAATTTTAGCAGCGGGGATTTCCTCTTTAATGAGGAACTCAATAACAGCACGTTGACAAAACGAAACTTCAGCACCCACCATTTTGTTTCTGCTCAAGACACATTTATATTTTCTCAATCTATAAATTCTGAGTTTTAAAAAATGTTTGCTCACGACTTTTGGTATGACCCTCGTATAAGCGTCTACAATGACAGGCAATGGTGGCTATAAGTGTTCACAATGAAAGGCAACGGTGGCTATAAGTGTTCACAATGACAGGCAACAGCGCCTACAAGTGTTCACAATGAGAGGTAATGGTGGCTATAAGTGTTCACAATGACAGGCAACAGCGCCTACAAGTGTTCACAATGACAGGCAACAGCACCTACAAGTGTTCACAATGACAGGCAACGGCGCCTACAAGTGTTCACAATGACAGGCAACAGCACCTACAAGTGTTCACAATGACAGGCAACGGCGCCTACAAGTGTTCACAATGACAGGCAACAGCGCCTACAAGTGTTCACAATGACAGGCAACGGCGCCTACAAGTGTTCACAATGAGAGGTAATGGTGGCTATAAGTGTTCACAATGACAGGCAACAGCGCCTACAAGTGTTCACAATGACAGGCAACAGCACCTACAAGTGTTCACAATGACAGGCAACGGCGCCTACAAGTGTTCACAATGACAGGCAACAGCACCTACAAGTGTTCACAATGACAGGCAACGGCGCCTACAAGTGTTCACAATGACAGGCAACAGCGCCTACAAGTGTTCACAATGACAGGCAACGGCGCCTACAAGTGTTCACAATGAGAGGTAATGGTGGCTATAAGTGTTCACAATGACAGGCAACAGCGCCTACAAGTGTTCACAATGACAGGTAATGGTGGGTATAAGTTTCCATGGTGAGCAAAAACTAGAGAAAAATGCTTGAGTAACATAACAGGATACAGTCATAATGTAGCAGTATATGAGAAGTGGACAGTTAGCATAATTTTTGTTTGAAAGGGAGAAACTAAGTACAGAGTGATCTGGAAAACCCAATCCTCTGGTTGTTGCTCGGCTAGAAAAAAATGGCACCGTGTGATACTTGAACAGACAGAAAAAAAAGATAGGAAAGAGAGCAGAGACAAGGACTAGCAGACGACTAAAGGACTAGGAGATGACAAGATGGAAGAAAAATGACGGTTAGGACTTAGGATATAGACAGAGTTGAAATTTGTATTTCGGTTAGGAAGTTGTAGTTAGTTTATGAAATGTGTAACTAGTTAGTAATAGCTCATTAGGATAGAACATAGCCGGAGATTCCGTTGGCATTGAAGTCTTAGGAAATTAGTAGATGCTGGGAACTTGTTCTAGGTGGTTGCTTTGAAGTTTACATCCTGAATGTGTGTCCTTGGAATGGTTCGTGCCACTGTCATACTGTCACATCATCTCATCATCATCTAGCGTACCAAAAAAAAAAAATCTTTAGAACTTTTAAGGTCATTTCTGTGTTGCTATTTTGCCACTGAAAGTGCAAGCCTGGGTAAAATTCAGACACAGACATATGCAGACAACAAGGCGAGTACCACACAAAACTCCATCACCATCATCAAGGTCATTATAATTTGATAGCTGTTTCTAGCCACCTCAGTGGAGCCCGTCATACGAGTACATGCAATTACAGCAACAAGTGAATTAAGAATACGCTTCATTATGTAGAGCAATCACCTGGGCAAGAGCAGAAAAAAAAGGCGAAGGACAGGCATTTGTGGAAAACCCTTGTGGAAGCCCCATGTGCCCTGGGCACTTAAGGTTCAGAGAGAGAGATGTAAAGCAATAAATGGCCACATATTGGTGCTGCTACAATAAACAGTAACAGATAAAACTATGAACAGATGATGTAGGGGGAATGATCGCTTCCACTTAGAAATACAGACTTAATTAGAAGATATGATATCTGATATAACAAAAAAATTAAAAGACTGCTTACACAGCTTAATATCTGGTAAGTGGAGGAAGAAACTAGCAACATAAAATAATATAGTCTTGTTCTGTGTCACTTGCGCAATTTATTTCATCTGAATTTTATAGTGATTTAAGTAATCTAAATTTATTTATCTCAGTAATTTTTATGAATGACTATATTGAAAGCTGGAAAAGTGGATCATGGATACTGCATCACTACAATGTGCCAGTTTGTGCTTCCCTTCTGGTTTGCCAGATTTTGTAAAGAACAAGGTTGCCCTCATTCCACAGTCAGCAAATTCACCTGACTGGCCTACGTGACTTTTGTTTTCAAGCTGCAAAGCTTGTTAAAATGATGACGTTTCCAAATGATTGAAAAGATAAAAAAGAAAACTTGGAGGTTGATCTAAGTGCGATTTCAAAAATTCCTACAAGGTGTCTGCCAGAAACAGAACAAGCATTTACAGCAGTCTGTAGATACTGTAGGGGACTCTTTCAAAGGGGACCATTTGAATTAGCAATGCTTTATTTATTAACATATTTTACGATGCTTGTCATTTTTTGTTACAACAATGGACCATGATGACTATGGAACTGACCTTTCAGGCTGTGCGGGTCATCTTCCACCGGACCTCTGATCTGTACCCTAGAAGCTAGACATGGGTGGACAATGAACAAAGATCGGATCACTCTGGCTCTCAGTCCATGTAACTTCTCCATACTGTGAGGTTTTAAATGACTTGGTAGGCCTTCCTTACTCTTCATATCTAACCTTAAACAAACACAGAGATTTTATTACCATCATCTCCTCATGGTATCTGTCGCAAACATAAATATGTCAATATGTCAAGCAGAGATGAGTAAGTCACCAACAGAGGCTTAGTACTCTGTTATATATGTCACTGATATTCACAAATGCTATATTATGTGCCAGAAATAAAAGCAACATATTTAACTGTCTAAATGTAGGATTTGTTATCAATATTTGAAATATCACCGACATAAAAATGATTGATACAATGCTTTCAATAAATATAACCAAAAGTGTTATATATCAAAATGCTATTTATAAATATACACAAAAGAGATAGATATTAATAATGCTATTTATAAACCTACACAATGCTAAACAGCAGTAATGCATGAAATTAAACAAATCTGGTAATTAATAGTGTTGATATGCATTGCCATTAATTAACACTCAGAAGACATGAACGCTGAATTTTTAAAAAAACTTTTTAAAATTCTAAACACTTTTATTTACCAAAGAAAGTCTCAGTACCACTTTTCATGCAAAAAAAAAAAAAATGATGGTTTCATGATTTTGCAATTAAAATTTTGCGTGAAAAAGTACAGAAAAGAAGTCACTGGCACCATCTAGGCCTGCTTACATCCGGTTGTAAATACGAATGTCTACTTCATACTTCACTAATATATAATCAAACTGAGATCAAGAGCCAGAACTTGATCTGAATTCAAGTGAGTGAAAACATGAGGAATTATCAGACAACAAACATGATACATGTTCCAAGGTAAGTTTACTTCGGAGTCTGGGAGAGGGGATGATTTTGGGATTTTAATCATAATAACTAACTGCGGACTATTTTAACAGTAAGTATTTACAATAAATAAAGATTGAGAATGCAAAGTTTAGTAACTGTGAGTGATCTATTCAATTGGCGGGTACAACCTTAACAACTTAAGATATGCAGATGACACAGTCCTGATTACTAAAAGTGAAGGGGAGCTACAGGCTCTTCTGGACGTCGTGGTTCGTGAAAGTAAAAATAAAGGTCTCAGCCTGAACAAAAAGAAGACTGAAGTGATGGATATGGTCGTCTCAAAGAAAAGAATATCACCAAAGTGTAGCATTACCATCGATGGCACAAATCTGAAACAAGTTGATAGATTCAAGTACTTAGGAATGATTATAACAAATGATGGGAAATGTCACAACGAAATAAAAAGCAGATGTGCTCAGGCCAAGTCAGCATTCCAGACATGAGACACATCTTGTGCAATAGATCCATATCAATGGAAACAAGATTCCAAGTACTTAAATGTTACATCGAGCCAATTTTGTTTTATGGGTGTGAAGCACGGTCTATGAATAAGAGAGTACAGCGAGAAATGGAGGTCATGGAAATGTGGTTTATAAGAAGGATGTTAAAGGTACCATGGACAGCCAAGAAAACCAATGAAGAAGTCTTAAGAGAGGATGGAGTTAAAAAGCAAATTATAGCAAAGATCAGAAGCAGACAACCGGAGATTTATAGGACATTTCCTGAGAATAGGAAAATTAGAACACACTATGGCAACTGGAAAAATTGAGGGAAGAAGAGACAGAGGATGACAGAGTGAGAAGTTACTGGATGGGCTGTCAGTGTGGCTAGGAAGAAAGTCACCGACGGATCTCATAATCAATGCAAAAGACAGGAAACTGTGGAGAGAAATGATCGCCTACACCACATGGCATGGCATTTAGATTAGAGTGATCTATTATTGATAGTAATGGTAGAATCTAAGTTATAAGTGAAAAAGTTGAACAAGCTTCTGCAATGTCTTTCAGCTGTGTCATGTTATAACAAATATACCTACATTAGTATTAGTGTGCTCTTTGCTCTGAAATACCTTACATACTACATCAATCACGTGCCGTTAAACGTTACACAGCCCGCATGGTATTTTGCCAAATTTTCCTGTTTTTGGCAAGCTTTTCAACTTCATCAAAGGATTTTATGCCCACTAAACTTGCCTCTCTTAACAATGTCCGCTTTGGAGTTTCATGTGGTCGATCTCTTTTTCTTTGGCTTGTTGTGTTCCACTTGATAGCTTGTTTTGGGATTCTCTGATCGTTTCTTCTCATCACATGACCAACATATGTCCATCTCCTTTTTCTGATCTCCCATGAGACAGGCTGTTATTTGCTCATCTGCCTTATATATGTGTTGTTCTTGAATTCATTCCACTTTATACCGAGTATTTTACTTAGGCATTTGTTTTCAAAAGAGTCTAATTTCTTGTCTGTTTCTTTAGTTGTTTTCCAGCTTTTGCATGCAAAAATGAAGGTGGATATCACATTTGAAGCGAATAATCTTAACTTGGTTTTTTCGTACTTCTGAGTGCCACATGTTCTCAAGATTCTTGAAGGTCAATGCTGCTTTTGCAATTCTATCTTCTTTTCTGGTGTCACCATCCTAGTCAATGTAGCCAATGAGATATACAAAATGGTGTACTTCTTCAACAGCTGTTCCTTCTATATATATATTTTTCCTTTGTGATTAATGAGAAGTTTCATTATTTTGGGATTTTCCCCCCTAAGTCCTATTTTACTAGCCAGTGAAGACAACGTTTTTTTTCTTGCATCAAATTCACACTGTCACTGATAAGAGTTATCTGCAAAATCAAGATCTTCTATTTGGGTTCCATGTACCCAGTCAATGCCCGTTTTACCTGTGCAGCATTTTTCCATTATGAAGTCTATAGCAATTCCAAAAAGCAAGGGAGATAATATAAATCCTTGTTTCACACCTATTTCAATCTGCAACCACTCACTCATTCCTTCTTCTGCACAAACATATCCACTGTAGAGGTCTCTAATGATGTCGACAATTTTAGATGGTATTCCATATAGTCTTAAAATTCTCCACAGTGAATCTCTGTGTATGCTATCAAATGCCTTTTTAAAGTCTATGAAGTTCAGTATTAATGGTTTTTGCTTATCAATAAGTTCTTCAAGTACTATTCTTAGAGTAGAGATCTGGTTGAGACAGCTTCTCCCTTTCTGAAATCCTGCTTGTTCTTCTCTGATTGCAGTATCCACTATATCTTTAAGTCTACTCAGAATGACCTTGCAAAATACTTTGGACAAAACTGATAGTAATTTACTCCCCTCCAGTTATTGTAGTTGCTAAGGTTGCCTTATTTTTTGGTATTTTAACAATGATTCCTTTTTTCCATTTAGAACGGACATTTTCTTCTTTCCAAACTTTATTAAATATTCTCAGTAGCTGTTTCATGTTGTCACTGTTATTAGCTTTTAACATTTCAGCTGTTATTTCATCTTCACATGCAGCGTTGTTTGCCATTAGATTCACTGTTGTTTCAATTCTGTTTGGGACTGGTAAGTCAATTTCAAGGCTTATCAATTCTTTTGGGTGTGGTCGATTAAGTATTTCTTGGAAGTGTTCGGCCCATCTATGCTTTTGGTCTTTATTTGATGTTAATAGGGTGCCAGTTTTGCTAAGGATTGGTCTTTCTTTAGATGTAATAGTACCTGTTAGCCTCTTTGTATGAGTTTTGCTGTTTCCTATTTTTGCTGTTTCTCTGCTTCTTTCGCCATATTGTCTATGTATTATCTTTTATCCCTTCTAGCTGAACTTTTTTCTTTCTTGTCTAGTTCTTTGTATGTTGTTTTTGCCAAATCTTTTCCAAGATCTGTCTTTACATTCAAAATGGCTAATATGGCTGCTCATCTTTCATGTATGTATTTCCATGTGTCATCTGATATCCATACTTTTCTATTTGTTTTTTTGCAGTCCAGCACTTGGTTATGCCAATGTGATTATGGCTGTGATGTAAGAATTCCATAATTCATCTATATATCCTCTATCCCACTGAGTGCTGTGAAATTATTGGTAAGTTCCTGACTGAAATTACTGTTAGTATTCTCTTCTTGTAGGCTGTGGCTGTTTATCTTTCTGAGTATTGCTTTCTTATGTTGGCTTTTCAGTTTTAGTCTTATTTTCCCTACACAGGTTGTGATCACTGTTGACATCTGCACCCCTATATGCTCTTACATCTATCAGAGATGTTCTGAATTCCTTTCTAATACAAAAGTGATCTATCTGGTTTCGTGTTCTATCATCTGGAGATATCCATGTTGTTTTATGTATCTCTTTGTGTGGAAATATTGTTCCTCCAATGACCATGCCCTCTGTTAGACATATTTCAATGAATCTTTCTCCATTCTAATTTACTGTATCAATTCCTTCTTTCACCATTACTTCTTCGATGCCATTGTTATCTTTTCCTACCTTGGTGCTGAAGTCTCTCACGACAATTAGAATGTCGTGTTTTGGGACCTTTGTTAATGAGTTGTTGTAGTTGGTGATAGAAACTGTCTTTTATTTTGTTGTTGCATCGTTCATGGGAGCATAACATTGTATGATTGTCAGTCTTCCATGTCTTAATTTGTATTGTACTTTAAATATACGACTGTTCACTGGTTCCCATTCTATAAGGCTTTTTACTGCTACATTTGATATAATATACCCACTCCTTCTTGGTATTTCCCATTGTCTCTGCTGAATATACTCTCTAAATAATGTCTGCATTCAAATTAGATTTATTATGAATATTTTATTTGATTTTAGAACTTTCAGTTATGGCAAGAATGATGGAATTGCATGCCTCCATGAAAACTCTCATCAGACCAGTAAAAGCGTTGGATATAAATGTAACATTTAGTTTTCTGAAAGGAAGAATTCTGCCTGAGGGGACATGAGGTGGCTAAAGAATAATAAAGTTCTCACACTGGAAGGATAACAAGACTGTAACGATGTCAACAATTCACAAAACCAATGTATATAGGAGAAGAACTAAAGTAGATGTTTAGGGAGCCATTTGTTAATTCAGCCCAAATATGTCTGAGATTATAATCATCATGTGAGTGTGGTGGACACAAGTAATCAGTTGATAAACATGCTTTGAGAAAAACAAAATGGTGAAATTTTGTTTTTAAGACATGTCAAGGGTAAATATTTTATTTCTGGATAGGCATAATAGAACTGTGAGAACCTCTAAATATGGGCAGTTAGATTTCATTGAAGAACTTGTTAGAGAGTTAGGAAATATAGGGATTTATGTGCTAATGTATGTGTCACAACAAAGCCTATGTTTTGTTTTGTTTTTTTAATCTCATCATGCAAATGAATGCTGAAATTACAGATAATCAGTAAGAATGTAGACTGTTTTATTAAATTAGTAAAAGAGAAGTTAAAAACAAGTGTTAGATATTAAAAATCTGATGCTTTCAGAAATGGAGAAATTATTTATCTATCATAAACTAAAAAGCTATTACATTGTGAAGTGTCACCTGATAGTATGTCTCCTGGCATAATTATGAAATAATTTCTAAGAATTTTTAGTGCAGAACTCAGTACATAAATGATTTGTTTTGTTTTATTCATTTTTATGTCATTTATGTCAAATTGAAATGTTCTTATGTTCTGAAGTCAAGTTTCTGAAACGGACAATTTTCTTTGGATTTTTTTTCCCAAACAATTTTACTCTGAATGTTGACAACTAAAAAAAAAAAACCTTGTCATTTCATTATTATTAATCAGACTGACCTCATATTTGAATATAAGGTGCACACATGGTTTTATTTTTTTCATAGTACATTCAGTTTGTTCTCCAATAATCTACTACTTTTGTTACAGTTTTATTCTGTACTTTGCTCACATTTTGTGAGCCTACAGTCATACAGATTCGAAAATGTAATGTTAAACTTCAGAATATCAAACTATATCCAGTGTCAAACAAAATGATATATAATACTGGTGTATCACTATTTTGTATATGGAGTTAGTCAAAGTTTATGAAGTGGACAAGTTTCTTGTTTTTTTTTTGTTCCCTAACGATTCTTCTCTGATATAAAGGCTTATAGCACTTTGTACACGTTTTTCAGGAACTGTAACAGAGTACGTGTCTATTAGGACAATAAAAATGTTGAAAAAAAGTGTCCTTTAAGGGTTAAGAAAAAAGTTAAATAACAATAGCAGTAATGTTATATAACAGCACATTCATAGCTGCTAGAAAGTGGTCACATTGTATGTAATCACACAGAAAACTACAGTAAAAATGCAAGAAATCAATAATGTTATGTATAAACCTGTCATATAATCGTCTCCAGAAAGCTGCAGTCTGTGTGATACAGTGAGCTCCCTTGCATATTCTAGAAAATGTTCCGATATGCTCAGGTTGAATATAGTCAGACACCAGGAACCATAAATCCTGTGGGTACACAACTCCACCAGCAACAGTTGCTTTTTCCACTCTTTTCTTGTCCTTACTAGTCAAGGATGCAGCTGTTCAAAGTAAATTATAATAACTTGTCACAAACTAACAGCAAAAATTTCTATAGAAAATTTTTTCATTCAGTCAGTCAGTCATTTGCATGTTCCTTGTGGAACTTTGCCTCCCTAACAGCTCTCTTGTAGGCCTCTCGGTTGTGAGCAAGATGCCCTGCTGCTGAAGCATCCATTTGCAGATTATCAACGATGTCTTGCAGCCATCTTCGCCTTGTTCTTTCTCTCTTTCTTTTTCCCATTATGTACCCTTCCAAGACAGTCTTCTCTAGATTATCATGGCATTTAATGTGTCCAAAATATTTAAGTTTTCTTTGTTTAATCCTCTTTACTAGCCAGCCTTCTTCAATATTAAGTCTTGTAGTATTGATATATTTGTTCTTTTTTGTGTCCATGATTTATGAAGAACTCTTCTATAGCATAACCCTAACCCTAATCATTCACGCTAACCAACATTTAACAGTCAGAGAGGTAGCGGAGGATGTAGGAAGATAGGCAGCATGGGATGTAGGAAGAGAGGCAGCAAAGCTTGTATGAAGAGAGGCAGCAGAGTTTGTAGGAAGAGAGGCAGCATTTTGATGTAGGAAGAGAGGCAGCATGAGACGTAGGAAGAGAGGCAGCATGAGATGTAGGAAGAGAGGCAGCATGAGATGTAGGAAGAGAGGCAGTACAGCTTGTAGGAAGAGAGCCAGCATGGGATGTAGGAAGAGAGGCAGCTAGGGATGTAGCAAGAGAGGCAGCAGAGATTGTAGGAAGAGAGGCAGCTAGGGATGTAGCAAGAGAGGCAGCAGAGCTTGTAGGAAGAGAGGCAGCATGGGATGTAGGAAGAGAGGCAGCAGAGCTTGTAGGAAGAGAGGCAGCATTTTGATGTAGGAAGAGAGGCAACATGGGATGTAGGAAGACAGGCAGCATGGGATGTAGGAAGAAAGGCAGCACAGCTTGTAGGAAGAGAGGCAGCATGGGATGTAGGAAGAGAGGCAGCATGGGATGTAGGAAGAGAAGCAGCATGGGATGTAGGAAGAGAAGCAGCATGGGATGTAGGAAGCGAGGCAGTATGGGATGTAGGAAGAGAGGCAGCAGAGCTTGTAGGAAGAGAGGCAGCATTTTGATGTAGGAAGAGAGGCAACATGGGATGTAGGAAGAGAGGCAACATGGGATGTAGGTAGAGACTTGTAGGAAGAGAGGCAGCATGGGATGTAGGAAGAGAGCCAGCATGGGATGTAGGAAGAGAGGCAGCAGACCTTGTAGGAAGAGAGGCAGAATGGGATGTAGGAAGAGAGGCAGCACAGCTTGTAGGAAGAGAGGCAGCATGGGCTGTAGGAAGAGTGGCAGCAGAGCTTGTATGAAGAGAGGCAGCAGAGCTTGTAGGAAGAGAGGGAGCAGAGCTTGTAGGAAGAGAGGGAGCAGACCCTATAGTAAGAGAGGCAGCATGAGATGTAGGAAGAGAGGCAGCACAGCTTGTAGGAAGAGAGGCAGCAGAGTTTGTAGGAAGAAAGGCAGCACAGGTTGTAGGAAGAGAGGCAGCAGACCTTGTAGTAAGAGAGGCAGCAGAGCTTGTAGGAAGAGAGGCAGCATGGGATGTAGGAAGAGAGGCAGTACAGCTTGTAGGAAGAGAGGCAGCAGAGTTTGTAGGAAGAGAGGCAGCACAGCTTGTAGGAAGAGAGGCAGCAGAGCTTGTAGGAAGAGAGGCAGCAAAGCTTGTAGGAAGAGAGGCAGCAGAGGATGTAGGAAGAGAGGCAGCAGAGTTTGTAGGAAGAGAGGCAGCAGAGGATATAGGAAGAGAGGCAGCAGAGGATGTAGGAAGAGAGGCAGCAGAGGATGTCATCATCCTCACTTTCTTCCTCTTCTAGCTGGTACTTGTACTGAAATCAGATTCATAATTCTCCCACACTATATCATTCTGCTCCCCCATCCCCCCCAAGCATTTTAAAAAACCATTTTACCCTATTTTTCCTCAGACTGCGGTTATCCAGTGAGTCGATGCCGTTATACTTACTTTCTTAAGCTTGTTTGTCTGAGGTAGTAGCTCTATACTTACTTTCTTAAACTTGTTTGTCTGAGGTAGTAGCTCTATACTTACTTTCTTAAGCTTGTTTGTCTGAGGTGGTAGCTGTATGCTTACTTTCTTAAGCTTGTTTGTCTGAGGTAGTAGCTGTATGCTTACTTTCTTAAGCTTGTTTGTCTGAGGTGGTAGCTGTATGCTTACTTTCTTAGGCTTGTTTGTCTGAGGTAGTAGCTCTATACTTACTTTCTTAAGCTTGTTTGTCTGAGGTGGTAGCTGTATGCTTACTTTCTTAAACTTGCTTGTCTGAGGTAGTAGCTGTATGCTTACTTTCTTAAGCTTGTTTGTCTGAGGTGGTAGCTGTATGTTTACTTTCTTAAACTTGTTTGTCTGAGGTAGTAGCTGTATGCTTCCTTTCTTAAGCTTGTTTGTCTGAGGTATTTGCTTACTTTCTTAAGCTTGTTTGTCTGAGGTAGTAGCTGTATGCTTACTTTCTTAAGCTTGTTTGTCTGAGGTGGTAGCTGTATGTTTACTTTCTTAAACTTGTTTGTCTGAGGTAGTAGCTGTATGCTTCCTTTCTTAAGCTTGTTTGTCTGAGGTATTTGCTTACTTTCTTAAGCTTGTTTGTCTGAGGTAGTAGCTGTATGCTTACTTTCTTAAGCTTGTCTGAGGTAGTAGCTTTATGCTTACTTTCTTAAGCTTGTTTGTCTGAGGTAGTAGCTTTATGCTTACTTTCTTAAGCTTGTTTGTCTGAGGTAGTAGCTGTATGCTTACTTTCTTAAACTTGTTTGTCTGAGGTAGTAGCTTTATGCTTACTTTCTTAAGCTTGTTTGTCTGAGGTAGTAGCTTTATGCTTGCTTTCTTAAGTTTGTCTGAGGTAGTAGCTTTATGCTTACTTTCTTAAGCTTGTCTGAGGTAGTAGCTTTATGCTTATTTCTTAAGCTTGTCTGAGGTAGTAGCTTTATGCTTACTTTCTTAAGCTTGTCTGAGGTAGTAGCTTTTGCTTCCTTTCTTAAGCTTGTCTGAAGTAGTAGCTTTATGCTTCCTTTCTTAAGCTTGTCTGAAGTAGTAGCTTTATGCTTACTTTCTTAAACTTGTCTGTTTGAGACAGTACCTTTATGCTTACTTTCTTAAACTTGTCTGTCTGAGACAGTACCACTTGTCTGTTTGAGACAGTACCTTTATGCTTACTTTCTTAAACTTGTCTGTTTGAGACAGTACCTTTATGCTTACTTTCTTAAGCTTGTCTGTTTGAGACAGTACCTTTATGCTTCCTTTCTTAAACTTGTCTGTTTGAGTCAGTACCTTTATGCTTACTTTCTTAAGCTTGTCTGTTTGAGACAGTACCTTTATGCTTACTTTCTTAAACTTGTCTGTTTGAGACAGTACCTTTATGCTTCCTTTCTTAAGCTTGTCTGTTTGAGACAGTACCTTTATGCTTACTTTCTTAAACTTGTCTGTTTGAGACAGTACCTTTATGTTTACTTTCTTAAGCTTGTCTGTTTGAGACAGTACCTTTATGCTTACTTTCTTAAACTTGTCTGTTTGAGACAGTACCTTTATGCTTACTTTCTTAAGCTTGTCTGTTTGAGACAGTACCTTTATGCTTCCTTTCTTAAGCTTGTCTGTTTGAGACAGTACCTTTATGCTTACTTTCTTAAGCTTGTCTGTTTGAGACAGTACCTTTATGCTTACTTTCTTAAGCTTGTCTGTTTGAGACAGTACCTTTATGCTTACTTTCTTAAGCTTGTCTGTTTGAGACAGCAGCTCTTCTTCACCCTGCCTGCAGGGCCAGTAGCTCTTCTTCACCCCGCCTGCAGGGCCAGTAGCTCTTCTTCACCCTGCCTGCAGGGCCAGTAGCTCTTCTTCAGACTGCTTGTCAGGGCCAGTAGCTCTTCTTCAGCCTGCCTGTCAGGGCCAGTAGCTCTTCTTCAGCCTGCCTGCCTGTCAGGGCCAGTAGCTCTTCTTCAGCCTGCCTGCCTGTCAGGGCCAGTAGCTCTTCTTCAGCCTGCCTGCCTGTCAGGGCCAGTAGCTCTTCTTCAGCCTGCCTGCCTGTCAGGGCCAGTAGCTCTTCTTCAGCCTGCCTGCCTGCCTGCCTGCAGGGCCAGTAGCTCTTCTTCAGCCTGCCTGTCAGGGCCAGTAGCTCTTCTTCAGCCTGCCTGCCTGTCAGGGCCAGTAGCTCTTCTTCAGCCTGCCTGCCTGCAGGGCCAGTAGCTCTTCTTCACCCTGCCTATCTGGGCCAGTAGCCTTTCTTCGCCCTGCCTATCTGGGCCAGTAGCCTTTCTTCGCCCTGCCTGCAGGGCCAGTAGCTCTTCTTCACCCTGCCTGTCTGGGCCAGTAGCTCTTCTTCACCCTGCCTATCTGGGCCAGTAGCTCTTCTTCACCCTGCCTATCTGGACTCTCTAGGAAGGTCAGTGCACTTGGGGGACATTACAAAGTAGATATTAAGATGTCATATATTTTTTAAATGTTGGACTGCGCATATATGATGGATATGGTTTTCAGACGGCATTAAAAAAAAACCCAGTATTTATATTTGGATCAATACAGCATAAGCTGTTTGTGAAGTAGTAACTACAAGATGTTTGTGAAGTAGTAACTATAAGCTGTTTGTGAAGTAGTAACTACAAGATGTTTGTGAAGTAGTAACTATAAGATGTTTGTGAAGTAGTAACTATAAGCTGTTTGTGAAGTAGTAACTACAAGATGTTTGTGAAGTAGTAACTATAAGATGTTTGTGAAGTAGTAACTATAAGCTGTTTGTGAAGTAGTAACTATAAGCTGTTTGTGAAGCAGTAACTATAAGCTGTTTGTGAAGTAGTAACTATAAGATGTTTGTGAAGTAGTAACTATATGATGTTTGTGAAGTAGTAACTATATGATGTTTGTGAAGTAGTAACTATATGATGTTTGTGAAGTAGTAACTATATGATGTTTGTGAAGTAGTAACTATATGATGTTTGTGAAGTAGTAACTATATGATGTTTGTGAAGTAGTAACTATATGATGTTTGTGAAGTAGTAACTATATGATGTTTGTGAAGTAGTAACTATAAGATGGTTGTGAAGTAGTAACTATATGATGTTTGTGAAGTAGTAACTATATGATGTTTGTGAAGTGGTATCTATGCAGTATAAGCCACCTGTTAACCACTATCAGTGACTGTGCTAGTGTAATAAGCCACCTGTTAACCACTATTGGTGAATGTGCTAGTATGATAAACCACCTGTTAACCACTATTGGTGACTGTGCTAGTACGATAAGCCACCTGTTAACCCACCTGTTAACTACTATCAGTGACTGTGCAAAGTTTTTTGGAAACTGCTACAACTGAACAAGTCTTTTACCTTGTACTTTATGAAATGCTGTCTGTCAATACAACATCTGATACCTTATCATTTTTTTATAATGTAAAATTAAACACTTTACAAACATCAGAGGGAATTAAATATTCATGTGATATTTTTTTCTGAATACCTGTAAGATTTCATCTTGACAAAATGCTCACATGCTGAACCAAAGTGAAAGCAGGTTGATTCTTCTCCATGCAAACTGAAGTTCATCAGCTTTCTGGCCAGATTATCCTCCAACTGATTTCGCTGGTTGCTTTTCACTAGGTTTTTGATAACATAAACTGATTATGATTCACCAACAATCTCCAAAAGCTTCACTTTTTTCTCTATAAGTCTTGCTGTTGTTGTGTGTTGGAGGTTGCTGGTCACACCAGATCCTGATCCCTGCTGACATGGTGAAGCTCGCAGTCCTCTCCAGATCCTGATAGGAGCCCCAAAGCTTGTGCCCTCTGGCCACGTCTCTCGTCTCAGGTCTGCATGGTTTAGGCACTCTTGAAAGATATGTTCTGTGTCATATGTATACTCGTCCGTGCGAGATATTTTGAGTCAATGTGGGTGGCTCAGCAGTCTGCAGTGGCCTGTCTGTGAGCGAAAGAGTCAGTAACTTACTGGTAACTGCCAGAGTCAGTAACTTACTGGTAACTGCCAGAGTCAGTAACTTACTGGTAACTGCCAGTTAATGCAACCTTATCCTACAGAAAAACAACTAACTCCACTACATCAAAGACACATTTCATTGCTACTACAGAAAAACAACTAACTCCACTACATCAAAGACACATTTCATTGCTACTACAGAAAAACAACTAACTCCACTACATCAAAGACACATTTCATTGCTACTACAGAAAAACAACTAACTCCACTACATCAAAGACACATTTCATTGCTACTACAGAAAAACAACTAACTCCACTACATCAAAGACACATTTCATTGCTACTACAGAAAAACAACTAACTCCACTACATCAAAGACACATTTCATTGCTACTACAGAAAAACAACTAACTCCACTACATCAAAGACACATTTCATTGCTACTACAGAAAAACAACTAACTCCACTACATCAAAGACACATTTCATTGCTACTACAGAAAAACAACTAACTCCACTACATCAAAGACACATTTCATTGCTACTACAGAAAAACAACTAACTCCACTACATCAAAGACACATTTCATTGCTACTACACCTACCACCAACAGCACCAACATCATCCTCTTCATATGTTGACGGATCTTCTATAACAAAATTTTCCAGATCTTTCTCAAACCAGCTGAGATCTTCCTCATCCTCCTTCTCTAGAACTTTCTGTGCACTTGATGTCTCTGCGATAGCTAGGAGTTAGATGTGAGAATTAGTGGAGTGGAAGAATCGAATATGCAGTCATAATGATGAGAAAACCCTCATGGTAAATGTGCTAGTACGATAAGCCACCTGTTAACCCACCTGTTAACTACTATCAGTGACTGTGCAAAGTTTTTGGAAACTGCTACAACTGAACAAGTCTTTTACCTTGTACTTTATGAAATGCTGTCTGTCAATACAACATCTGATACCTTATCATTTTTTTATAATGTAAAATTAAACACTTTACAAACATCAGAGGGAATTAAATATTCATGTGATATTTTTTTCTGAATACCTGTAAGATTTCATCTTGACAAAATGCTCACATGCTGAACCAAAGTGAAAGCAGGTTGATTCTTCTCCATGCAAACTGAAGTTCATCAGCTTTCTGGCCAGATTATCCTCCAACTGATTTCGCTGGTTGCTTTTCACTAGGTTTTTGATAACATAAACTGATTATGATTCACCAACAATCTCCAAAAGCTTCACTTTTTTCTCTATAAGTCTTGCTGTTGTTGTGTGTTGGAGGTTGCTGGTCACACCAGATCCTGATCCCTGCTGACATGGTGAAGCTCGCAGTCCTCTCCAGATCCTGATAGGAGCCCCAAAGCTTGTGCCCTCTGGCCACGTCTCTCGTCTCAGGTCTGCATGGTTTAGGCACTCTTGAAAGATATGTTCTGTGTCATATGTATACTCGTCCGTGCGAGATATTTTGAGTCAATGTGGGTGGCTCAGCAGTCTGCAGTGGCCTGTCTGTGAGCGAAAGAGTCAGTAACTTACTGGTAACTGCCAGAGTCAGTAACTTACTGGTAACTGCCAGAGTCAGTAACTTACTGGTAACTGCCAGTTAATGCAACCTTATCCTACAGAAAAACAACTAACTCCACTACATCAAAGACACATTTCATTGCTACTACAGAAAAACAACTAACTCCACTACATCAAAGACACATTTCATTGCTACTACAGAAAAACAACTAACTCCACTACATCAAAGACACATTTCATTGCTACTACAGAAAAACAACTAACTCCACTACATCAAAGACACATTTCATTGCTACTACAGAAAAACAACTAACTCCACTACATCAAAGACACATTTCATTGCTACTACAGAAAAACAACTAACTCCACTACATCAAAGACACATTTCATTGCTACTACAGAAAAACAACTAACTCCACTACATCAAAGACACATTTCATTGCTACTACAGAAAAACAACTAACTCCACTACATCAAAGACACATTTCATTGCTACTACAGAAAAAACAACTAACTCCACTACATCAAAGACACATTTCATTGCTACTACAGAAAAACAACTAACTCCACTACATCAAAGACACATTTCATTGCTACTACACCTACCACCAACAGCACCAACATCATCCTCTTCATATGTTGACGGATCTTCTATAACAAAATTTTCCAGATCTTTCTCAAACCAGCTGAGATCTTCCTCATCCTCCTTCTCTAGAACTTTCTGTGCACTTGATGTCTCTGCGATAGCTAGGAGTTAGATGTGAGAATTAGTGGAGTGGAAGAATCGAATATGCAGTCATAATGATGAGAAAACCCTCATGGTAAATGTGGCTCACAGGATGAATTATGACTCCATGATGGTACATGACTGACAAAACAAATGATGACTATACCATGATGGATCATACAGCTGACAAAATGAATGATGACTATACCATGATGGATCATACAGCTGACAAAATGAATGATGACTATACCATGATGGTAAATGACTAACACAATGAATGATGACTATACTATTAGGGTACATGTGACTATCACACTGAATGATGACAATGCCATGATGGTACATGTGGCTGACACAATCAACAATGCATGAATGTACACAAGGTAAGAGATTAAGAAGTCTGAGACAACTAAACAAATGGTGATTTCTGCATAAGTGTTCAAAGTGTGAAAATGTTACAAGTGAAATATCATCACTGATTACAATACTGGCCCCCACAGCAGAATGGCTTAGATGCACCCTGCAGTGCCACTTGGAAGATTGTAGTTCAATCCTGGGACAGGACAAAATAAAAAAAACAAAGAAAAACAACTTGCAGACCTTGGCAGTCATGACCCATCCCTCATTGAGTGTCAGGAATTTAATTGGGCTGAAACATTTGTTGGGCTGGAAGTACTTCCTCTGATGATCTAGGATGTTGTGTTGTTGCTACTTTTGACAGATGAGAGTTTTCTGCACACTTACATCAGTATGTAACTCTTACTGTCGTACCCTCACTAACATATTAAAAAAAGCTACATTGCTAAACACATTCAACAAGTCTACAAATTTTATCATTAATACATTAAGAAAGGCTACAAATTTTATCATTAACACATTAAGGGAGGATACAAATTTTATCATTAATACATTAAGAGAGGCTACAAATTTTATCATTAATACATTAAGAGAGCCATGGCTAAGACAAGCAACTAATCTATCACTAGGAGGGATAAGCTAAGAAAAGAAGCTAATCTATCATTAGGAAGGATAAGCTAAGAAAAGAAGCTAATCTATCACTAGGAAAGATAAGCTAAGAAAGCAGTTAATCTATCAGTAGGAGGGATAAGTTAAGAAAGCAGCTAATCTATCACTAGGAAGGATAAGCTAAGAAAGAAACTAATCTATCACTAGGAGGGATAAGTGCCTAATCTATCACTAGGAGGGATAAGCAGCTAATCTATCACTAAGAGGGATAAGCAGCTAATCTATCACTAGGAGGGATAAACAGCTAATCTATCACTAGGAGGGATAAGCTATGAAAAGCAGCTAATCTATCACTAGGAGGGATAAGTGCCTAATCTATCACTAGGAGGGATAAGCAACTAATCTATCACTAGGAGGGATAAGCAGCTAATCTATCACTAGGAGGGATAAGCAGCTAATCTATCACTAGGAGGGATAAGCGCCTAATCTATCACTAGGAGGGATAAGCAGCTAATCTATCACTAGGAGGGATAAGTTAAGAAAAGCAGCTAATCTATCACTAGGTAGGATAAGCTAAGAAAAGAAGCTAATCTATCACTAGGAGGGATAAGTTAAGAAAAGCAGCTAATCTATCACTAGGTAGGATAAGCTAAGAAAAGCAGCTAATCTATCACTAGGTAGGATAAGCTAAGAAAAGCAGCTAATCTATCACTAGGTAGGATAAGCTAAGAAAAGCAGCTAATCTATCACTAGGCAGGATAAGCTAAGAAAAGCAGCTAATCTATCACTAGGTAGGATAAGCTAAGAAAAGCAGGTAATCTATCACTAGGCAGGATAAGCTAAGAAAAGCAGCTAATCTATCACTAGGTAGGATAAGCTAAGAAAAGCAGCTAATCTATCACTAGGTAGGATAAGCTAAGAAAAGCAGCTAATCTATCACTAGGTAGGATAAGCTAAGAAAAGCAGCTAATCTATCACTAGGTAGGATAAGCTAAGAAAAGCAGCTAATCTATCACTAGGTAGGATAAGCTAAGAAAAGCAGCTAATCTATCACTAGGTAGGATAAGCTCAGAAATGACAACATAAGACAATAGGTAGGACCTCACTGTGCCAACTACAGAGAAACAAAGAATTAAGTGGTTTGGCCACTTAATGAAAATGCCACACTTAAAGCCAGCCACAACGGCCTTTAACCAAAGAACTACAGGATCAAGAGGAAGACCCCAACAAAGACGGATGGTGTTACAGCAACACTGGCAAATCACAGCATGACAATCACTGAAGCAACTCATATGGCCCAAAAATGCCAACTGCATCTCCCCTCGATGCCTCATAGCATAAGAGGAAGGATCAAATTATTAAGGGAGACTACAAATTACACCATCAAAATATTACAAATGCCTATAAATTAAACCATTTATACATAAAGTCATTTGAGAAATGACAGCACCAACACTGAAACTGTCTACAAGTGAAAGCACCAACACACTGAGACTGTCTACAAGTGAAAGCACCAACACACTGAGACTGTCTACAAGTGAAAGCACCAACACACTGAGACTGTCTACAAGTGAAAGCACTAACACACTGAAACTGTCTACAAGTGAAAGCACCAACACACTGAGACTGTCTACAAGTGAAAGCACCAACACACTGAGACTACAAGTGACAGCACCAACTTGAACTTGAATATGAACAGTCATGCTCTGCTGCTCGCCTAGAGAGATGGTCCTCCTTGCATTCAGGACACTCCCATATGTGCTCAGCGTTTAACCTTAGTAATGTTTATAGTGTGTGTTGGGTGACTGCTTCAGTGGCACATTTGTTGTCCACAAGCTCAATCTTTTCCACAAAGTTCTGATTGTCTGTGAAGACGAATTGCCCGGTGACAAGTTCTTATGTGCCAACACAGCACCAGCTATACTAGGATCTCTACTGCTAGCTTATATAGGATTCAACTAGACTAGCAAGGACAAGTGGAATGTCTTCTTGGACAGAATTTCTCATAAAGAAGAAGTGGAGATCTACTTCTTGTTATACTTGTTGTTGTTGCCTGAAAGATTTTATTCAACTGATTTTTAACCAACAGGCAAGCCTGTCACTGTAGTGTTCCCTGAGTGACACAACAACAATACCCAGACTTGCTACTACTACACCAAAAACACCAGTGTCACAAAACATCAACTAGACTTCCAGTCACACAACAGAACTAACAGCAAAAAAATTCTATCAAGTCAATAAGACTCCAACTAAAAAGTACACAAAGAGTATATTTTTTGAATGAGGACAATGAGTGTTGAAACTGATGGGAAATGAGATGAAATCATAAGGTTTGACAAGATTACAAACACAGGATTCCCAGCGTGATTACACCATATGGGAAGAAACCACTATCAAGCAAATGATAAAAAAAAAAAATATTAAATACTCATAAGATTGCTGAAAAACTTCTCACAATGTAACGAATTCCAAATAACACCACAGACTCACTTCTAAATATGGCAATAACTGCCTGTCCTAAACAAGACAATACTACAACTGTACGCTACATTTTCACAACTTCTGTTACAGACTAGCTACAAATTCCAAACTAAAGGAACACCTAAAAAAAAACCTCTCTAGCTGGTCTATCTCAACACATGCTGAATGATAACTCAAGACTACATCTCAACTAAACAGAAGTAACTATCTCTCCATAACACAAATAACTGAACTGAATCCCAAGTCATCATTTCTGACTCTTAAATATTCCCTACACAACCTCCTCAAGCTTCCTGAATGTTCCATCATGAAAAACTCTTCACATGTGCCATGAAGTCCACACTAGTAGCAGAAATGCAGAAAATAGTTGGTGTTCAAGTGCTACAGGAATGTACAGACACAAAGGTCATGACCATGGGAGAAAAATTCCTTAGCTCTGTAAGCCATCCCTTGAAGGAGAGATTCAATAACTTGGCATTAGGCCGGCTTAAAAGAAGCAGCTTCATTCACCAGGCCAAGCGTATGCATAAGCTGATACCTGACCTTCCAACTGTAGTCGCTCCATTATCATCTGTACCAGAGCATACACCATGGAAAGAAGCAGATTATACACAAATAACTATTCAGACTGAAGTGAAAGGTGTGCAGAATGGTGAGATGCAAAGCAGCCTTGTAAGATCAACAGCCATACTTAGTGTGCTAGATGACAAATATCCATGTGACACCTGGATACGTGTATACAGACGGATCTGCACACAATGCCATAAAGAATGGAGGGGAAGGAGCATATACTGAATATCCAGACAACACCACTGACAAGATTTCCATACCCACTGGTAAATACTGCAACAACTTTGATGCAGAAGTTAGGGCAATTATTGCTGCAGTTGAAAAACTATCAGACTCCAGAACTGATACATGTCCTGTAGTAATTCTCACAGATGCAAGATCAGTACTGGAAGCTCTTCAGTGCAACAAACTACCAGACCTTAAGGATGCCTTGTCAAAAATTGGCTTACAACATGGAGTCACTTTACAATGGATTCCCTCCCACTGTGGGATACCAGGCAATGAGAAAGCTGACCATCTGGTCAAAGAGGGCACTGAAATGGAGCAACCAGACATACCAATCACCTATAATCAGAAGAAAAGCATGATAAAAACCTACAGGAAGCCACAAACACCACCACATGATGACTATCACATGCTAAACAGAAAGGAACAAGTCACCATCTTCCGTCTCCAAACAGGACACACCCGACTCCGAAGTCATATGTATACAAAGTTTAAGGTTGGTACTACTAATCTATGTACATGTGCCCAGGTGCCCCAAACTGTGGAACATATCCTCCAGAACTGCACCAACTATGAAATATAATTACTGGCCCAGTGAAACCACTAAAGAAGATAACCTCTACGGTTCCATACATGAATTACAAAAAACAGTGAAATTTATCCTAGAGACAGGACTGCAGGTATAGACAGACAATGCGAACGAAGAAGAAGAAGAAGATGAAAAACTCAAATTCATGTGAAGTTACATGTTTTTATGACCTTTAGTTTTCACTGAAAAAAAAACATCTCTATTTTTATGAAATCCTTTGTTAAATTTTGTCTGCTGTGTCCATAAACAGGATTCCCACTCAACAAAATCCAGTGACAAGTCCAACTTTTTCCAGTCAAAACATGATCTGAGTGTTTAAAAATAGATATTACATAATTCCATGGTTTTCTGACGAAAATAAAGGGACTGTATAACTACCTAACCTACTTTCTAACTTGATTAAATTTCCCTTTGACTACAAAAATTCCAACTTACTATACAGGTACATCTGCCACTGCCCTTCACTATGTCTCTTCTGCATAGTCTTTGTTGATAAGTGCTGCATTCAAACATTTTTGGCTCCTTTCCTTGTAATTTTGATAAGATTGCTGTTATGAGGTCTTCTCTGTCCATTTGTTGGTTGTCCAGGGTGGTTGCTCTGCTTGCCAGTTGATCTGCCATCTTACTGCCCTTGACGCCGACATGTCCTGGGCATAAATCCATGTTAGGGAGATTTATATTCTTTTATTTGGTCATCCACTCACAATGCATCAGCCGGTTTTCAATTTTTTTGAGCATGCTCTGTGAATCTTACGATTATGGTTTGCGATGCTTGCTGGTTTGCTAGCCAGTTTATGGCTCAAGTGGCTGCTTCAATTTCCACTCTCATGCTGGATGTAGCTGTGGCAAAGACTCTCGATCCCCCATCACTAAGGTGTCATTGCGGCAGATCATGAATCCCCATCTGCTTCTTTGTCTGGGCGTGACTGATCTATTTGTGTATATTACAGAGTCATCTGAACTGGAGCGTCTGATGATTTGCTCTTTGATTTTGGATCCTTCTTGTCCCATCGCTCAATTCCGGATTCTCAACTGAACCATGATGTGAACTTTGGTGAGGTTTGGATATTTTCTGACATCAACCCAGTTGGCACCAATGGGAATTTTCTCAGGATTGCATATCTCCCCTATGGTCGTTTCAGCCTCCACCATCCATGACTGATCTCTTTTCATCTGAATGCCTTTGTGTGTCTGAATCTCCTTTTTCAGTAGGTGGTCTTCCCAGCTCTTTATCCATATGTACCCTCTGACTTAGGCGCATTTACGTTCAGTTTTTGTGCTGGGTGTGTTCAACAAGGGAGGCATGGCACCCACCGGTGTGTCTCTGGGACATCTGAGCACCGTTCTCATTGCTTCACTTTGAATTCCTTCTAGCCAGGTTGTTGATAAGGTGAGCATGCAGAGGCCATGCTCTAATCTTGACATTACCAGTGCTTTCACTGTCCAGAGTAGTTTTCTGTTATAGGTTCATGTTTGCTGTGCTGCTAGGTCTTTCTTTGCTTTTGATATATACTTGTCCGTGTGTTGCCGGCACAATAATCTTGTCCGTGTGTTGCCGGTAGGATATTCTTGTCCATGTGTTGCCGGTAAGATATTCCTGTCTATGTGTTGCTGGTAGTCTTCTGTCAAAAGGTGATCCCTAAGTATTTTAGAATGTGACATCTTTCTATTGTTGGTGTTTTAAAAGAGAACCCCCGGCATTTTGGCTTTTCATTATCCAAGGAGCACCATAATAGTTTGGCTTTAGTTGGGTTGACTGACGCGATGTGATCTTTGCACCATGTCGTGACTAGGTTCACTTGTTTTTGTATGATGTTTACCACTTCTTTGTGGTTCTGACCTTATGCACATATTGCCATATCCTCCACAAAGGTTAAAAATCAGTCAGGGCCCTTTTGATTCAACTGGGCTGGTCTCACAGTGTATACATTAAATAACACTGGTGAGAGGGTGGGATCCTTGGGGCAGGTCTAGATGGATCTTGGTTGGCTTGGATTTCAAATGTCATGAGAAAATCAAAGACACAAGTACTTGGTAGCACATTATAAAATGAATGTAAAATCTTGGCATTTGACAAAGACATGAAAGAGAGCAAATGAACACCCAGGATATCATTCACTCATTCATTTGCATGTCCCTTGCGGAACTTTGCCTCCCAAACAGCACTCCTGTAGGACTCTTTGTTGTGAGCAAGATGGCCTGCTGCTGATGCATCCATTTGCAGATCGTCAACGATGTCTTGCAGCCATCTTCGCCTTGGTCTTCCTCTCTTTCTTTTTCCCATTATGTACCCTTCCAAGACGGTCTTCTCTAGATTATCATGACGTTTAATGTGTCCAAAATATTTAAGTTTTCTCTCTTTAATCCTCTTTACTAGCCAGCCTTCTTCAATATTAAGCTCTTGTAGTATAGATATATTTGTTCTTTTTTGTCTCCACGATATTTGAAGAACTCTTCTGTAGCATTTACATTCAAAGGCATTTATGTGTTTCTCAGCTGTTTTGCTAAGTATCCAGGTCTCACAGGCATATGTTGCGATGGGAAAGATGCATGCTCTTAAAAATCTTATTTTTGTGGTTTTGTCTGCTTCTCTCCACAGATTCTTTAGTTGTTTTACTTTCTGAAGAGCGATAGATGTCCTTTTAATTTTCCTCATTGTATCTCCATTATTAGTTAGTAGTCATCCAAGATATTCAAAACTCTCCACTTCTTTCAGTTTTTCCTCATTGATACATATTTCACCTGCCTTGTTTGTTTTGTCAGTTGTCATCAATTTAGTTTTCTTTGCATTAAGATAGAGGTTTTGCTCTTCGCTGTTCTTACGGACTGACATAATTAACTTTTTCATGTTCTTACGGACTGACATAATTAGCTTTTCCATTCCTTTTTGTGTTGTGGACAGTAATACTGTGTCATCAGAATATCTAATCTCTGGTATTTCATAACCTCCAATTGTTATGACATCGTAATATTCTTTGTCTACATCTTCTCTAACATTCCTCATTATATTTTCAGTATACAAATTAAATAAGTAAGGTGACAATATGCACCCCTTGCGGACCCCTTGTTTTATGTCAAACCAAGTTGTTGTTTCACCATTTATTCTTACTGCTGCTTGTTGGTCTAAATACAGCAGTCATGTTAACTGTATCAAATGTGTTGGAAATCCCATTTTTTCCATTATTTCCCAAATTTCTGGTGTTGTACACAATCAAATGCCTTTGAGTAGTCTATAAAGGATAAATATACATTAACATTAAACTCTCTGCATTTCTCTATTATTAATCTTATATTGAATATATGATCTCTTGATCCTCTTCCTTGCCTGAAACCAGCTTGGACCATGTTGACTTCTTCTATTTTCTTACAAAGTCTACCCATTATGATTTTTAACAGACTTTTACTGGCATGACTAATCAGGGCAATAGTTCTGTAGTTTGTGCATAATTTCAGGTTACCCTTTTTTGGCAGCGGTATGAATACAGTTCTTTTCCATTCTTTTGGCCAAATACCTGAATCCCATATCTTTTTACATAGTGCATGATAGACTGTCGCACATTTCTTTCCTCCTGCTTTAATAAGTTCAGCTGTTATCTCATCACATCCTGGTGATTTACTATTTTTCAGATTCTTTATTGCCCATAAAACTTCTTCTATTGTTGGTTCGGGTTCTTTCTCCTCCAATAATAATTCACAATGTTGATTTCTGCTTCCACAGTTGGTTGTTTCATACATTCCTCTGCAATATTCCTTCCATCTTTCTAAAATTTCCTGTTTCTGTCAAGGTATTCCCCATTTCGTTACAAATTACATTTAGCTTAGGTGTGGTTTATTAGAAGAATGTTGTGAATCCCCTGGACAGCAAAAATAACTAATGAAGAATGTATGAGAAGAGCTGGAGAGACAAAAAACCTTGTCAGAAAGATAAGAGAGAGACAATGTACTTTCATAGGACATGCAATGAGAAGAGGGGGCATTGAAAATATTATAACAACAGGAAAAATAGAAGGAAGAAGATCAAGAGGAAGACCAAGAGAAATGATACTGGACAGTCTGACGGGATGGTGTGAGAGGAGATCACCAACTGAACTGATGGCCTGCATGAAGGATCGGGTACTCTGGAGAAGCATAACAGCCAACGCCAGTCGGCACGGCACCTGATGATGATGATGATTAGGTGTGACATTTCTCGTCAATGTCTTCATTTCTTTAAACATTTCACTATCTCTTCCAGACTTCTGATATTCTTCTATTCTTTCACAACAATCTTGTATGTATTGTTTTTTGTCTTTTCTTATGTTTCTTCGTAATTCTTTTGTTAAAGTTTTATATTCCTCTTTGTTGTTGTTTGTCACTTTCCATTGCGTCTTCATTTCTCTACGTTGTTGTATCAGTTCTAGTGTACCTGCTGTAATCTATCCATTCTTTTGTGTTTTATTTACTGGAATCATGTCTTTAGCTGTTATTAAGATATCTTTGGCCTGCGTAGTTCAATTCATCTGGTACCATCTCCTCCTGTACAGCCATCAGGATTTTGAAACGGTTCTTCACTTCTATACCGTATTGTTCTGGTATTTTTTAAAGATCAAAGCGGAGTGGTCTTGATCCCGTAACTGTCTTTTTTATCTTTATCTTCATGTCTGCTATTAATAACTCATGGTCCGTGTCGCAATCAGCATCTAGTAAAGTTTTTGCTGATGTTATACTTGACCTCCACCTTTTTTGCATTAAAATGTAATCTATTTGATTCTTGGTTTTCCCATCAGGTGATGTCCATGTGTAAAGTCTTCTTGGATGTTGTTTAAAAAGTGTGTTAGCAATCATTAGCCATGGGAGCAGGTGGCGGATGGAATGGGAGAGCAGCCAATAGATAATGTTGGTTATGGTCACAATTCTATGATGGTAGGCAGAGATCTCAATATAGGGACAATGGCTATGATCACTGACTAGTACAGTCACTGCCCGGAAGGAAAGCAATGGTAAACTATCTTCTGGGAATATACCAAGAAACCCAAACAGCAACATGGAAGGTCAGATAGGAAAAAGATCTGGTGGTGATGCCCCCAGGCCAGATAGATCTAATTTTAACACTGGGGAAGAGTATGAGACAGAGGTCAGTACTAGTAATTGTGATGACGGACAAAATCCTGACAGTGTTACCAAGGAAAACCCCTGCATCAAACAAAAAAGAAAAATAAGAGTAGGAACATGGAATGTAAGAAGTATGTATGAGGGAAAATATCAAATAATAAGTGACGAGATGAAAAGAACGGGGATACACATTTTGGGAATCTGCGAACATCGATGGAAAGGTTCAGGACACTTTAAGAGCGAGAATGATAATATCTTTATATACTCTGGTGGAAAAGTCGGAGGAAAGAATGGAGTGGCTTTTTACTTTGACAAATCAACATCAAAAGCATTATTAGGCTACAATCCAGTAAGTGATAGAATCCTCACAATCAGACTTAAGGGGATTCCTAGAAATGTAACAATCATCCAGATATATCCATCTCTATCAGCAGCAGAAGAAGAGGAAGTAGAAGACTTTTATAACACACTGCAAACGACAATAGACCTGGTACGGAAAAATGATATTGTATTAATAATGGGTGATTTTAATGCAAAAATTGGTACAGAAAGAGCAGAAGATGAAGGACATGTTGTAGGGAAATTTAGCATAGGGCATAGAAATGAGGCAGGTGACAATCTAATGGTGTTTTGCATGGAAAATGAGCTAATGATGGCTAACCCAGGATATAATGTGAGAAAATCAAACACAAAGACATGAAAGAGAGCAACTTTTCACTTTGACTTTTCTGATTCAATGGTTTACGAGTTTTCACTCTTTTTCTCTTGTGCCAGATAATGAAACATACAGGTTCTCTTCAGCTGTTCTACATCTCTATACAGAATGTCAGTGATTGAGGAGTTTGGTGGTATCAGATTGTTCCAAAGGTCCTTCAATGCACTGCAGTCCAGCAGATGGTGTTTAACAGTTTCTTCTTCTTGTCTGCTGCAGTGCATACAGTATGGTGTGTGGTCAGCGGTCACTCTGTGTAAGTGCTTATTGTGGGTAATGTGTCTTGCTCTCAACCTGAAGATTGTGCACTGGTCTCTACGATATAAGCTGTTGATGTAGTCTCCGGGGTTAGGCTTTGGCAGATGTGTATATAGGGATCTTCTAGTTGGATTACTGGCCCAGCTGTCCATCCACTGCTGCTTGCACTTGTTATATATAATGTGTTTAGCTGTTCTCATGTTGGTGGAGATGTGGAGCTCTGACATGGTGGCTCCACTCTTTGCTAGTCTGTTAGCATATTCATTGCCTCTGATGTGCCCTGGTATCCACTGTAGGGTGGTCTTGATGCCATAGGAAGCCAGTTGTAATGTGATCAGCTGATGGTATCCAGTTTTCAAGGACCTGGAGAGCAGACTGGGAGAGTGAGAAAATAACAAGGTTTTCTGGGTGAAAGGCACTGTTTTTGTATTTGCTGGTGATGGCTTCCAGGGCTGCTAATATTGCCTGCATCTCTGCATCATAACTGGAGCAGCGAGATCCACAAGCAGCAGAAATGTGCCTTGTTGTCTTGTCTGGAAACATAAGCACCCCATATCTTGCATTGTCTGTTTCCTTGAATGCTGACCCATCAGTGTATACATGGATCCAGTCCTTGGGGTAGGATTCTATGGTCTCCAGTGCACACAGCTTTAGAGTGTTGGGATCTGATGATTTGTTCACTAATCTGTTCTTGAGTCTGGTGTTAGTTTGAGGTAGTGTGTAGTTTGTGTTTAGTGGGATGTCTGGTACTTTTGTAAGTTCTTCTCTGTTTTCAGGGAGTTTGTGTCTTATGTTTAACTGTTCTGCTATGTGCACTGGAGTTTTCAGTTTCAGTCTATTATTATTATCCTTCCATTTATCAACCACTGTTCTGTTATGATGGTCTGGGGGCATGCGTTTATATCTTTCTACTGCCTCAATGGTTGACTTTTAGCATCTTATATTTAATGGATTTATGTTTGCATCAATTTCACATGAAGATGTGGGTGTTAATCTCATTGCCCCACAAATGAAATGAACAGCTTGGTTCTGGATTCTGTCTACTTGTGTACAAGAGCTCTTTGACGCTGTGACCTGTAGGGGGAGGTTGTAATCTATTATAGATCTAACACATCCTGTGTACAGTTGTCTGAGTGTTGCTTTGTCAGCTCCCCAGGATGTACTTGCAATTTGTATTTTCAGTTCAGTCTTTGCTAGTTAGTTGCTAAAAGTGAAGACTGTATATGTAGTTTTACTAATATTGATCTTCAACTTCCAGAAACTGCAATAGGCTGATGTGGTAAGGAGGGCTCTATTAAGTCTCTCAGCAGCCAGCTGCAGATCTATTTCACCAGTTCATATGTCAAGGTCACTGGCAAACATGGCATTGTGGGTGTTTAACAGGTTGGGGAAGTCATTTATAAAGATTAGTTATCTAGGAGTTTCCAAGCTTTCTTTTCTTCAGTTGTGAGGCTGAGATTGCTGCATATGCTTAACCACTTCTCTTTCTTTGTTTCAAGTCTTACCTTCGCTGTTAGTTTATTGTACTCTATTCTGTTTTCTGGAGTAGGGTTTTTCTCCGCATTCTTCCTGACTGCTCCTCTTTTTTTGACTAAGTCTTCCAGAGATTTTGTCCAGTAGGGGGTATATTTCTTTCTGCATCCTCGGGGGATTGTTTTGTAGGCTACTCCAAGTATGGCTTGGCTTATGTTGGTGTAGAGTGTGTCAATGTTTGTGTTATCATTTAATTTTGATAGGTTTTCATTTGTTTGTGTTCTGAATTTTTCCCAATCTGCTTTTCTATAATTCCAGCGAGAGGGGGTTTGTGTGGTCTCTGGTTTCGTGTGTGAGAAATTTGTAGAGGAATGGGGTGATGGTCACTTCCTTTGTCATCACCCACTCTGAGAGTACAATCGCTGTGGATGTCTGCTGAGACAGTGGTGAGGTCAGGTCTGTAAGTGCATCCAGTGGCTCTCTGGAGGAGTGCTGGTGGGGAGGAGGAGTGTTGGTGAGGAGGAGGAGTGCTGGTGGGGAGGAGTGCTGGTGGGGAGGAGGAGTGCTGGTGGGGAGGAGGAGTGCTGGTGGGGAGGAGGAGTGCTGGTGGGGAGGAGGAGTGTTGGTGGGAAGGAGGAGTGCTGGTGTGGAGGAGGAGTGCTGAGGGAGGAGGAGTGCTAGTGTGGAGGAGGAGTGCTGGTGGGGAGGAGGAGTGCTGGTGTGGAGGAGGAGTGCTGGGGGGGAGGAGGAGTGCTGGTGTGGAGGAGGAGTGCTGGGGGGGAGGAGGAGTGCTGGGGGGGTGGAGGAGTGCTGGGGGGGGAGGAGGAGTGCTGGGGGGGAGGAGGAGTCTTGCAATATTATTATGTTGCTGGTGTTGCACTGCTCTTCAATGTTGTTTCCCATAGGGTTTCGGTCTTTGTATCCTAGTGATGGTAGATGTGCATTAAAATCTCCTGTAATGATAGTTTTCTGCATGCCTGTGCTGTGTATGTTGATCTGACTTTTAGAATTTGTAGGACAATAAACATTATACAGAGTGTACCGCAGTCCATCATGCCATGCTGTTATATCTTGGATATCACTCTCATTGCACTTGCTGTTTTTAACTTCTCCTTGGATATCACTCCATCATAGGAGTGTGGCAATACCCCTGCATTTACTACATTCACATTTGTACATGGTGTATCCAGGCACTGAGTGATCTTTTCCATATAAAATGGTTTTTTTGTATGATCGCAATGTGAGTGTTGACTTTTTTTCAGCTGTCTGATTAATTCTGAGGCCTTTGGCCTAAGTCCAGAAATACTGATTTGAAGAATGTTTAGTGTGCACCCCGTAGCTGATTTTTCTCTCAGGGTAGTGGGCAGGGGGGAACCACCTGGTGCGGACCTTTTACGAGGTGACATCCAGGCTCAAATGGTTTTCTTTTTGTTTCTGACATTTTCATATTGAGGTTTTTGTCCTAAGTCTTTCTTTCATACCCAGGAGGCCTTTCCAGTGAGAAGCTGAGATCAGGCCCTGAGTTCAACACTGGCCCATCCGACGGCTTTGAGACAGTTTCACAGAGACACTCCGACTACGGGATGAGGGATCTGATGGCGCTTCAACGATGTCCATTCCCCGCCACCTATAGTCTTCTGGCTGCTTTGTTTGCCTCATTCTGATAGCCAATGTTTTAGAGACCCATAGGCTTGTCACGTCCTGGACTTGTCGATTTCCATCAGACTTTCCCCATCCCTGCAGGTGATATGTCCCCACCCATCCACCATCCTGAACAGCCCAGCGTGGCCCCAGACCAAGATCTCAGCCCTACCTAATGACAGGTCTGCAGTGTCAAAAGCTGGGGGCCCTTCTACCCTAGGAGGGGTATTTGTGCTTGTCATTTTCCCACAGACGAGTGGGTTTTCTTAGCGTATGTAGCATTTTGTCTGAGTTATCTGACACTCCTATAATAAACAAGAGGCTATTAGTAGATTTCTCAGTTTTATGTTCCCTCTTTCTTTTACAGAAAGTCATGTTCCCTAAAAATTCTGCCTTATAAGAGTGTGACATTATATTTTATAACAATAACAAATAATGTTGGTTGCTACAGGTTTCTGGGCTACAGGAGTAGGTCAGAGTTTTTTAAGCAATCAGATCTAATGTTTCCTGTTTCACAAAGACTGTGTTGAGATAAGTATGTTCTTAACACAGTTGTTTCCAGGGGATGAAAGACAGCAAATGAACACTCAGGATATAAAGTGAGAAAATCAAACACAAAGACATGAAAGACGGCAAATGAACACGCAGGATATAAAGTGAGAAAATCAAACACAAAGACATGAAAGACGGCAAATGAACACTCAGGATATAAAGTGAGAAAATCAAACACAAAGACATGAAAGACGGCAAATGAACACTCAGGATATAAAGTGAGAAAATCAAACACAAAGACATGAAAGACGGCAAGTGAACACTCAGGATATAAAGTGAGAAAATCAAACACAAAGACATGAAAGACGGCAAATGAACACTCAGGATATAAAGTGAGAAAATCAAACACAAAGACATGAAAGACGGCAAATGAACACTCAGGATATAAAGTGAGAAAATCAAACACAAAGACATGAAAGACGGCAAATGAACACTCAGGATATAAAGTGAGAAAATCAAACACAAAGACATGAAACGGCAAATGAACACTCAGGATATAAAGTGAGAAAATCAAACACAAAGACATGAAAGACGGCAAATGAACACTCAGGATATAAAGTGAGAAAATCAAACACAAAGACATGAAAGACGGCAAATGAACACGCAGGATATAAAGTGAGAAAATCAAACACAAAGACATGAAAGACGGCAAATGAACACGCAGGATATAAAGTGAGAAAATCAAACACAAAGACATGAAAGACAGCAAATGAACACGCAGGATATAAAGTGAGAAAATCAAACACAAAGACATGAAAGACAGCAAATGAACACTCAGGATATAAAGTGAGAAAATCAAACACAAAGACATGAAAGACAGCAAATGAACACTCAGGATATAAAGTGAGAAAATCACACATAAAGACATGAAAGACAGCAAATGAACACTCAGGATATAAAATGAGAAAATCAAACACAAAGACATGAAAGACGGCAAATGAACACGCAGGATATAAAGTGAGAAAATCAAACACAAAGACATGAAAGACGGCAAATGAACACGCAGGATATAAAGTGAGAAAATCAAACACAAAGACATGAAAGACAGCAAATGAACACGCAGGATATAAAGTGAGAAAATCAAACACAAAGACATGAAAGACAGCAAATGAACACTCAGGATATAAAGTGAGAAAATCAAACACAAAGACATGAAAGACAGCAAATGAACACTCAGGATATAAAGTGAGAAAATCACACATAAAGACATGAAAGACAGCAAATGAACACTCAGGATATAAAATGAGAAAATCAGTAACATATAGGCAGAACAGACAATGGGCGGCAAGATTGTTATTAGAGTGGAAGTTAAGCTCTTAGAGGACAATACATGAAAGTAAGGTGGAAAACTGGTATCTTACAGTCTGTAGTTAACCAAAATAAGTATCTTACACTTGAGTAGGAACAACATCACTGGCAAGAGAAGGTATCCCTCACTTTATGCTATGAATGCATCAACTTTACTACCTCATTTTATGCTACAACAAGAAGTAACTCCCTTCAAGTAACAGAAAGTGTACTTTACTTTATGAACAGTGAGGAGTACCTCACTTTCTGTTATAGCAAGAGTACCCAACATTGTGCTACAGTAAGATGAGCATTTCACTTTATGCTACAGCAGGAGGAGTACTTAACTTTATTCTACAGCAGGAGGAGTACTTCACTTTATTCTACAGCAGGAGGAGTACTTCACTTTATTCTACAGCAGGAGGAGTACTTCACTTTATTCTACAGCAGGAGTAGTAATTCCCTTTATTCTACAGCAAGAGGTGTACTTCACTTTATTCTACAGCAGGAGTACTTCCCTTTATTCTATAGCAAGAAGTGTACTTCACTTTATTCTACAGCAGGAGGAGTACTTCCCTTTATTTTACAGCAAGAGGTGTACTTCACTTTATTCTACAGGCTAACTGTGATCATTGTACTCTCACACTCTACACACCAGTATCATTCAGGGCTAACTGTGATCATTGTACTCTCACACTCTACACACCAGTATCATTTCAAGGCTAACTGTGATCATTGTACTCTCACACTCTACACACCAGTATCATTTCAGGGCTAACTGTGATCACTGTACTCTCACACTCTACACACCAGTATCATTTCAAGGCTAACTGTGATCATTGTACTCTCACACTCTACACACCAGTATCATTTTAAGGCTAACTGTGATCATTGTACTCTCACACTCTACACACCAGTATCATTTCAAGGCTAACTGTGATCACTGTACTCTCACACTCTACACACCAGTATCATTTCAAGGCTAACTGTGATCACTGTACTCTCACACTCTACACACCAGTATCATTTCAGGGCTAACTGTGATCACTGTACTCTCACACTCTACACACCAGTATCATTTCAGGGCTAACTGTGCTCACTGTACCTTCACACTCTACACACCAGTATCATTTCAGGGCTAACTGTGCTCACTGTACCTTCACACTTTACACACCAGTATCATTTCAAGGCTAACTGTGCTCACTGTACTCTCACACTCTACACACCAGTATCATTTCAGGGCTAACTGTGCTCACTGTACCATCACACTCTACACACCAGTATCATTTCAGGGCTAACTGTGCTCACTGTACCTTCACACTCTACACACCAGTATCATTTCAAGGCTAACTGTGCTCACTGTACTCTCACACTCTACACACCAGTATCATTTCAGGGCTAACCGTGATCACTGTACTCTCACACTCTACACACCAGTATCATTTCAGGGCTAACTGTGCTCACTGTACCTTCACACTCTACACACCAGTATCATTTCAAGGCTTATAATTTTTTATAAATAGGAAACTACGAGGCTTTGGTATAGTAAAGTAAGAGAACAAATTTTGTATGATTAGACCTCGAAAAAATCGTAGACAAAGCACTTTAGTGAGACGTGAGAGAAAGAAAAATCACAAGAGAATTACCTGGGATTCGAACACGGACTCCGGTAGGACGAGCAGCCGTCTAGCCACGAGAGAACAGCTTACTATCGACTTAGCCAACTAGCACCCCAAAAAAGGTGTTTTGTTGACATAGTCTTTAGTAACCGCTCAGCAAACATAAGGGATCGTGACACCCGGAAAGAAACGAGGTCGTGACACAGAAATTCCGTAGCTTAGATTCATTCTCTCTAGCAGGTACCAACTAGACAAACATACACACGGTCTCCTGCCATGTCTGGTGCAAACTTGGACAACAATAACAAACGAACGAATACTTATTACATGAAGTTAGTTTCGGATATAGTGAACAATTTTTTATAATTTTTTATAAATAGGAAACTACGAGGCTTTGGTATAGTAAAGTAAGAGAACAAATTTTGTATGATTAGACCTCGAAAAAATCGTAGACAAAGCACTTTAGTGAGACGTGAGAGAAAGAAAAATCACAAGAGAATTACCTGGGATTCGAACACGGACTCCGGTAGGACGAGCAGCCGTCTAGCCACGAGAGAACAGCTTACTATCGACTTAGCCAACTAGCACCCCAAAAAAGGTGTTTTGTTGACATAGTCTTTAGTAACCGCTCAGCAAACATAAGGGATCGTGACACCCGGAAAGAAACGAGGTCGTGACACAGAAATTCCGTAGCTTAGATTCATTCTCTCTAGCAGGTACCAACTAGACAAACATACACACGGTCTCCTGCCATGTCTGGTGCAAACTTGGACAACAATAACAAACGAACGAATACTTATTACATGAAGTTAGTTTCGGATATAGTGAACAATTTTTTATAATTTTTTATAAATAGGAAACTACGAGGCTTTGGTATAGTAAAGTAAGAGAACAAATTTTGTATGATTAGACCTCGAAAAAATCGTAGACAAAGCACTTTAGTGAGACGTGAGAGAAAGAAAAATCACAAGAGAATTACCTGGGATTCGAACACGGACTCCGGTAGGACGAGCAGCCGTCTAGCCACGAGAGAACAGCTTACTATCGACTTAGCCAACTAGCACCCCAAAAAAGGTGTTTTGTTGACATAGTCTTTAGTAACCGCTCAGCAAACATAAGGGATCGTGACACCCGGAAAGAAACGAGGTCGTGACACAGAAATTCCGTAGCTTAGATTCATTCTCTCTAGCAGGTACCAACTAGACAAACATACACACGGTCTCCTGCCATGTCTGGTGCAAACTTGGACAACAATAACAAACGAACGAATACTTATTACATGAAGTTAGTTTCGGATATAGTGAACAATTTTTTATAATTTTTTATAAATAGGAAACTACGAGGCTTTGGTATAGTAAAGTAAGAGAACAAATTTTGTATGATTAGACCTCGAAAAAATCGTAGACAAAGCACTTTAGTGAGACGTGAGAGAAAGAAAAATCACAAGAGAATTACCTGGGATTCGAACACGGACTCCGGTAGGACGAGCAGCCGTCTAGCCACGAGAGAACAGCTTACTATCGACTTAGCCAACTAGCACCCCAAAAAAGGTGTTTTGTTGACATAGTCTTTAGTAACCGCTCAGCAAACATAAGGGATCGTGACACCCGGAAAGAAACGAGGTCGTGACACAGAAATTCCGTAGCTTAGATTCATTCTCTCTAGCAGGTACCAACTAGACAAACATACACACGGTCTCCTGCCATGTCTGGTGCAAACTTGGACAACAATAACAAACGAACGAATACTTATTACATGAAGTTAGTTTCGGATATAGTGAACAATTTTTTATAATTTTTTATAAATAGGAAACTACGAGGCTTTGGTATAGTAAAGTAAGAGAACAAATTTTGTATGATTAGACCTCGAAAAAATCGTAGACAAAGCACTTTAGTGAGACGTGAGAGAAAGAAAAATCACAAGAGAATTACCTGGGATTCGAACACGGACTCCGGTAGGACGAGCAGCCGTCTAGCCACGAGAGAACAGCTTACTATCGACTTAGCCAACTAGCACCCCAAAAAAGGTGTTTTGTTGACATAGTCTTTAGTAACCGCTCAGCAAACATAAGGGATCGTGACACCCGGAAAGAACGAGGTCGTGACACAGAAATTCCGTAGCTTAGATTCATTCTCTCTAGCAGGTACCAACTAGACAAACATACACACGGTCTCCTGCCATGTCTGGTGCAAACTTGGACAACAATAACAAACGAACGAATACTTATTACATGAAGTTAGTTTCGGATATAGTGAACAATTTTTTATAATTTTTTATAAATAGGAAACTACGAGGCTTTGGTATAGTAAAGTAAGAGAACAAATTTTGTATGATTAGACCTCGAAAAAATCGTAGACAAAGCACTTTAGTGAGACGTGAGAGAAAGAAAAATCACAAGAGAATTACCTGGGATTCGAACACGGACTCCGGTAGGACGAGCAGCCGTCTAGCCACGAGAGAACAGCTTACTATCGACTTAGCCAACTAGCACCCCAAAAAAGGTGTTTTGTTGACATAGTCTTTAGTAACCGCTCAGCAAACATAAGGGATCGTGACACCCGGAAAGAAACGAGGTCGTGACACAGAAATTCCGTAGCTTAGATTCATTCTCTCTAGCAGGTACCAACTAGACAAACATACACACGGTCTCCTGCCATGTCTGGTGCAAACTTGGACAACAATAACAAACGAACGAATACTTATTACATGAAGTTAGTTTCGGATATAGTGAACAATTTTTTATAATTTTTTATAAATAGGAAACTACGAGGCTTTGGTATAGTAAAGTAAGAGAACAAATTTTGTATGATTAGACCTCGAAAAAATCGTAGACAAAGCACTTTAGTGAGACGTGAGAGAAAGAAAAATCACAAGAGAATTACCTGGGATTCGAACACGGACTCCGGTAGGACGAGCAGCCGTCTAGCCACGAGAGAACAGCTTACTATCGACTTAGCCAACTAGCACCCCAAAAAAGGTGTTTTGTTGACATAGTCTTTAGTAACCGCTCAGCAAACATAAGGGATCGTGACACCCGGAAAGAAACGAGGTCGTGACACAGAAATTCCGTAGCTTAGATTCATTCTCTCTAGCAGGTACCAACTAGACAAACATACACACGGTCTCCTGCCATGTCTGGTGCAAACTTGGACAACAATAACAAACGAACGAATACTTATTACATGAAGTTAGTTTCGGATATAGTGAACAATTTTTTATAATTTTTTATAAATAGGAAACTACGAGGCTTTGGTATAGTAAAGTAAGAGAACAAATTTTGTATGATTAGACCTCGAAAAAATCGTAGACAAAGCACTTTAGTGAGACGTGAGAGAAAGAAAAATCACAAGAGAATTACCTGGGATTCGAACACGGACTCCGGTAGGACGAGCAGCCGTCTAGCCACGAGAGAACAGCTTACTATCGACTTAGCCAACTAGCACCCCAAAAAAGGTGTTTTGTTGACATAGTCTTTAGTAATGTGATCACTGTACCTTCACACTCTACACATCAGTATCATTTCAGGGCTAACTGTGCTCACTGTACCTTCACACTCTACACACCAGTATCATTTCAAGGCTAACTGTGATCACTGTACCTTCACACTCTACACACCAGTATCATTTCAGGGCTAACTGTGCTCACTGTACCTTCACACTCTACACACCAGTATCATTTCAAGGCTAACTGTGATCATTGTACTCTCACACTCTACACACCAGTATCATTTCAGGGCTAACTGTGCTCACTGTACTCTCACACTCTACACACCAGTATCATTTCAAGGCTAACTGTGCTCACTGTACCTTCACACTCTACACACCAGTATCATTTCAAGGCTAACTGTGCTCACTGTACTCTCACACTCTACACACCAGTATCATTTCAAGGCTAACTGTGCTCACTGTACTCTCACACTCTACACACCAGTATCATTTCAAGGCTAACTGTGCTCACTGTACCTTCACACTCTACACACCAGTATCATTTCAAGGCTAACTGTGATCACTGTACTCTCACACTCTACACACCAGTATCATTTCAAGGCTAACTGTGATCACTGTACCTTCACACTCTACACACCAGTATCATTTCAGGGCTAAATGTGCTCACTGTACCTTCACACTCTACACACCAGTATCATTTCAAGGCTAACTGTGATCACTGTACCTTCACACTCTACACACCAGTATCATTTCAGGGCTAACTGTGCTCACTGTACCTTCACACTCTACACACCAGTATCATTTCAAGGCTAACTGTGCTCACTCCTCTCACTCCCTACATACAGTTTACATCACAAAAAACACCTACTAAGACAAGTGAGAAAACCTACCGCTGCTGGAACTTGCCACTCTGACCACAGATTTTCTCACACGAGAACATGACTGAGACCTAGGACAGTCAGCAAAATCATGCAATGTGATGTCTGAAAAGTCAAAGGAAACAATCTGTGACATAACGAAAAGTTATGACAAGGCTAACTGTAAGAAAAATAGGACCCGTTCTTACATACTTATATAAGCCTGGTACTTTTGTGCAATAGTATATTTTACACATCAATTTGTTTTCTATACAACACTAACATACAAAATATTATCTCCTTCCGGACGTTTAGTTCTTCCAAACTGGATCTGCTGACTGCTTTGTTCAAATCCCTTCAGTTTGATATATAACATTATTTTACCACAAAATAATGTCACAAAAAAAAACTAACGAAAGACAACACCACAACCATTTCTTTTTATAAAATAAAATTGACCAAATGTTACAAAACTTTGTATTATTATTCATAAGTGGATTATCTACACATGTGCTAGTTTCATGTGTCAATGTAGCTCTAAATTGGTTGCAGATGCTGGTTAAGTTGAAGTTGTTGCACATCTCATAAACAATGTTTTGACAACACAAAATTTATCTTCCACGTACATTTTTTCTTCCAGAATTACATCAGTTCACTCCTTTGTTCAATTCCCTTCAATCTGATATATAACATTTTCTTATTTCACCATGAAATAACTCAAAATCTACAACCATTTTCACACTGGTTCACTTATGTCAGAAAAGGGAAACAGCCTACCAAAACCTACCTGATATACACAACAAGTTTTGTCTTTTCCTCCCCTTCTTGCCGTCTTTTGGCATGTCGTTCTTAACTTCTTTATGATCCTCAGCTTCTTCATTTGTTTTCTCCTAGAGTGGTAAGAAAACATGTCAAGAAATCAATGGTGTCGTAACTAACACACGCCATGTTTTTTTTTTCACAACATCGGTTATTTTCGGAAACTGACTACCTCGTGCACGTACAACCACGGGATAAGACGAACTGTAACGGAGAGAAGCCGCGTGGTTTTAGTGCGTTAGGTGATCATATTTTCCAGACGCCAGTCTCTAAAATGTGAGCACTGAGAATAATTATCCTATACACATATATAGAAGAAAAAACACATAACATACAGTGAGCATATAAAACTGAACTATAAAATACTTGAAGAACATATTGAAAAGCAAAAACCATTAATACTGAACTTCATAGATTTTAAAAAGGCATTTGATAGCATACACAGATATTCATTATGGAGAATTTTATGTCTATATGGAATAACATCTAAAATTGTCAACCTACACCAGAAAGGAATCACGCCAAGTGCACGAGAGATAACATACAGACTATTGTTCAACATAACACCGACCACACAAGGAGTCGCCCGCAGATCCAACAGACTGATCAGATGTAGACTATGTAGAACAAAAACACAGGAAACAGAAGAGCACATCTTCTTTGAGTGCAAAATTGTTTCTTTAGCTTTTAAACTGTTGACTCACGAGATAACAACAAGAACAACACAGACAGTAGACATGTATAGAGCAGTCATGTTGAACACCATCCCTCGAACAGTAGCAGGCAGCCATGAACAGTCCATCATCCTCCTAGCAGAATTTAGATCTCTTATCTGGTCATGTCGGAATAAGGCCATGTTTGATAACAAAGTTTTTACACCAGAAAATTTTCTGACCATCTTCCAAAACAAATTGTTAAGGCTTTCCGGTAGTTTTTAACAACTACTTGGAATACTGAAGTCCTTTTTGTTTGTTTGTTTGTTTGTTTGTTTTTTGTGTGTGTGTATGTAGGTTTTGACAACGACACAGTTTTAGTTTCAAAACGTTGGGTATTATATAACCATGTTTTATATACACATGCACTCAGATGTACCTATCATCCAAATCACTATCATCTCATGTTTTGTTAAAGCCCACCATTTCATTATTTCACTTCACGGGCCATCACCCTCACCTCACGTCATTTGCATACGATTTGTATTTGTAACTGTCAGACAAATAAACTTCATTAAAAAAAAAAATTGTCAACATCATTAAGGACTTCTACAATGGATATGGTTGTGCAGTCAAGACAGAAGAAGGGATGAGTGAATGGTTTCAGACTGAAACAAGTGTGAAACAAGGATGTGTACTGTCTCCTTTACTTTTTGGGATTACAATAGACTTCATAATGAAAAAATGCTGCACGTGTAACACAGGTATTGACTGGATACATGGGACCCAACTAGAAGGTCTTGATTTTGCTTATGACATAACTCTTATCAGTAATAATGTGAATTCCATGCAAGAAAAAACAGATAGCCTGTCTTCACTGGCTAGCAAAATAGGACTTGAAATTAACAAGGACAAAACAAAAATAATGAAAATTCCCCTTAATCAAAATGGAAATATATACGTATAAGGGACATATATTGAAGAAGCCAATCAATTTGCATACCTTGGCAGCTACATAAACCAGGATGGTGACACTAGAAAGGAAGTTAGGATGAGAATTGCAAAAGCAGCATCAATCTTCAAGAATCTTGAGAACATACGGAATTCAGAAGTTATAAGCACAAAAACCAAGTTAAGACTATTCAATTCAAATGTAATATCCACCCTCATTTATGCATGTGAAAGCTGGAAAACAACTAAAGAAATAGACAAGAAATTAGACTCTTTTGATAACAAATGCCTAAGGAAAGTACTTGATATAAAGTGAAACGAATTCAGGAACAATGCAGAGATAAGACAGATGAGCGAACAACAACCAGTTTCATGGGTGATCAGGAAAAGGAGATGGACATATGTTGGTCACTTGATGAGAAGAAATGATCAGAGAATCCCAAAACAAGCTATCAAGTGGAACACAACAGGCCAAAGAAAAAAGAGGCAGACCGCGTGAAACTCTGAAGAGGACATTAATAAGAGAGGCCAAATTAACAGCCATAAAATCCTTTGATGAGGTTGAAAGACTTGCCGAAGACAGGAAAAATTGGCGAACTACTTTGCGAGCCCTATGTGACGTTTAACGGCACGGGAAGGATATAAGATATAAAACTGAGGTTAAAACTATTTTCATCCCTACCATAAAATGAAGAATCAAAAATGTATTTTTTACAGCTGTGAATTCTGCCATGAGCGTGGCCACACCAAGCTGTTTTGTTACTGGTCCATGTGCTGTCCAGAACAGAAAATAGCATTTCAGTGGCATTATTAGTTCCTCAGAAGAGGAGCTCAACTAACAGCCTTTGGGAAATGAATATGGCTGATGTTGAACTGGAAACCACTTCAATCCATTTTCTGCTGGTAAAATTTCGTTAGCACTCAGTTCAGATAATTTTTTTTGCCTGATTACAATCTGCTTACATACTCATTACTCGTATCAGTTTAAATAAAGTGAACAGATGCGTTTTAATGCCAAGATTAAATTAATCTTTCAATGTCTGTCCATGAAAATGTTTTATGAACTGTACCCAGATGCAAGCTTTTTTTTCAGGTAACTAAGAATGAAAGCACAGTAATTTCAGGTAACTAAGAATGAAAACACAGTAATTTCAGGTAACAAAGAATGAAAAGCACAGTAGCTTCAGGTAACTAAGAATGAAAGCACAGTAGTTTCATGTAACTAAGAATAAAAGCACAGTAGTTTCATGTAACTAAGGATGAAAACATAGTAGTTTCATGTAACTAAGGATGAAAACATAGTAGTTTCAGGTAACTAAGGATGAAAACATAGTAGTTTCAGGTAACTAAGGATGAAAACGGAGTAGTTTCAGGTAACTAAGAATGAAAGCACAGTAGCCTGGAACTTGTGTATCTTACTAAGGGTATTTCTTTCTCCATCCAGTTTTCCAACCATTGTCCTAGTAACTGACTGAAGTTATTGAACTATCCTCAAGTTAATTTCAACATCAGGGTGAGTTTCAGTGCTATCAAACACTTCCAACACTGTGAATGCATGCCCCTCTACCTTTTTCACTGATTCATGAAAAGATGAAGACTGGCTGTGAACAAAGTACAATCGTACTTCTGACATCAGATTTTCAAAGAAATTCAGGATAAACAATAGACATTTCTCCTGATACTGAAAATACAATTTCAGTGGCCAGAACATTTTTAGACACCTTTCAGTGGCAGATAGCAGTGCTAGCCAGTCATTTGAGCATAACCCAACACCATCTCAAACTCTGTTTCTACAAGATCACAAAATTTTAGAGTTTTGGATTTGACTGTGTAAGATGTGAAGTACAAATATAATTTGAAGACATTCATCTCTACATCAACCAGCAACATGTCAACAGCTAGTAGAGCAACTGGCAACAAGTCAACAGCTGCTAGAACAGCTGGCAACATGTCAACAGCTGCTAGAACAGCTGGCAACATGTCAACAGCTGCTAGAACAACTGGCAACATGTCAACAGCTGCTAGAACAATGTTGTGGAAAATGTGGACTGCACATCCAGCTCCTATCTACCATGTCCATAGTTTTTTCTGCAGTTTGATGAAAATGCTGTTTTCACCTATCCTTTCAGAACCTTAAAATTAGAATTTGTGTCATCTGCACATATTCCAACTTTTCTGACAAAACTATTTTCTGTTGGAATGTCACTCAAATAATGACTTGCATTAGCAAATTTTTCACAAAGCAAAGATTTCATATCTAATATTGTAATTTTCATCCAAGTTCTGTAATCAAAATATCTGACAAACATGGGAGAGAAATCTTGATCTAGTTATGATTGATTGCCCCAGTTAGTACTGAAATAATCTCTACTAGATTATAGTGCAGCATATTTGAGGCTTCAGGTGCAAACACATTCAAGGTAATGGCTTCTGCTTTGGTACGTGCACTTGCAAATTGGGACTGTAATCTTCATTCTTAGTGAAAGCAAAAGTGCAAATGTAAAGCAATGTATTATAGTGCCATCTATTTCACATCCATACACGGGAAGGAAAGACAGATAGCCTGCTCAGTGAGCTTCGTGTGAAGAAAAGAAATCAGGTAAAAAAGACTGAAAATAGGAACCTGAGATATCGGCCTTCCAAAACTTCCTATTATGATTAAAAATTCTTCAGAATAGAACAAGCTGGGACAGTTTCGCCGAAACCGGACATTTTGTTTTTTTTTTCGGGACAAGAGTATGAAAATGGTCCAAAATCGGGACTGTCCGGAAACAGTCGGTACGAATAGATTATTACTATTATTATTCACTTTCGTTTTTGAAGATGTCACTTCCAGATAAAGATGGTCATAAAAGATTAAGTGAATATAATTAGAATGAAGGATCTAGAATATAGTGGGGGTGAAGGAAATGAACAGATGAGATCTCAGAAGGGAGGGGATGTGGGCTTTGGATTATGAATGTGAGGAAATGGAAAATTAGATAAAGTTGAATTTAGAATTCAATCCATGTGGATTCACAGTCCCATATTCACGTATACAGCAGTTTTCGAGGGTCATGTGGTTTCTGTCGTCAGAATAACAATGTTTAGTGAATGTTACCTAGAAGTCAGCCTATTTTATAGTTTAGAAGGTTGAAATGATTGGGAACTAGGTGAAAAACATTCAGGGAGATTTTATAAAGATCTTTCTGGATGCAATCATCTAGTATGAGACCGGTCTCCTAAATGTAAAGAAAGGTACCATACATTTTTTGCATCCAGTGGCACATATTGCATAAACGCGCATGTGAATCTCGTGGAGTGTGGGGATAGTTTTGGGGAGGTAACCGATTTCTTTTCTTAGACTACATGGCAGATCACACAGCAAGGGTGATTGCATATGTTCTGAAATAGTTAGGATCGCTCTTAACGTGATTATGGAGAAGGATATCTCCCAGATTTTGTACCTGTTTGTAGGATAATAATGGAGGTTCAGATAAGATATCACAATGGCTGTGTCCGGGGCGCACTTATTGACACGCGTGTCACTCCCTATCACAATTATCAGGGCCGAGTTGTGGTAGCGGTAGAGAATTGTGTTAACAACAATTTTTAACTCTAACTGTTAAAACAACAGGAAAACAATTCTCAGTGAAGGACATGAAGAATTTTAGATACTCTGTGTGAAGTGAAACGTGTGTGTAAATTCGTTGTAAAAACTCTCAGAAATTACAACTTTGCTTCTCTGATTTCTTGGCTTTTGTTCAATGGAAGCCTAAAGCCGAGTCATTACCTTCACGTAGGTAGTGGAGTCTTACTTGCCCCTCTCAATCAACTCTTATAATTCGACTTGAGTCAAAATCGACAGACTAGAGTCTAACTCGACTGATTGAGCTCTACAGTTCTGGTAATATACAACATATTCAAAAGTTCTAATGGGACTCAGAGATGAAGGCATACATACGCTGTGCACGTGTTGTCTTGGGTTTGAAACAAAAAACAAAATACATACGCTGTGCACGTGTTGTCTTGGGTTTGAAACAAAAAACAAAATACATACGCTGTGCACGTGTTGTCTTGGGTTTGAAACAAAAAACAAAATACATACGCTGTGCACGTGTTGTCTTGGGTTTGAAACAAAAAACAAAATACATACGCTGTGCACGTGTTGTCTTGGGTTTGAAACAAAAAACAAATAGCGAATGAGTTCTATAATATTGGTTTCCCTAGAAACAAAAAACAAATAGCGAATGAGTTCTATAATATTGGTTTCCCTAGAAACAAAAAACAAACAGCGAATGAGTTCTCTAATCTTAGTTTCCCTAGAAACAAAAAACAAACAGCGAATGAGTTCTCTAATCTTAGTTTCCCTAGAAACAAAAAACAAATAGCGAATGAGTTCTATAATATTGGTTTCCCTAGAAACAAAAAACAAACAGCGAATGAGTTCTCTAATCTTAGTTTCCCTAGAAACAAAAAACAAACAGCGAATGAGTTCTCTAATCTTAGTTTCCCTAGAAACAAAAAACAAACAGCGAATGAGTTCTATAATATTGGTTTCCCTAGAAACAAAAAACAAACAGCGAATGAGTTCTCTAATCTTAGTTTCCCTAGAAACAAAAAACAAACAGCGAATGAGTTCTCTAATCTTAGTTTCCCTAGAAACAAAAAACAAACAGCGAATGAGTTCTCTAATCTTAGTTTCCCTAGAAACAAAAAACAAACAGCGAATGAGTTCTATAATCTTAGTTTCCCTAGAAACAAAAAACAAACAGCGAATGAGTTCTCTAATCTTAGTTTCCCTAGAAACAAAAAACAAACAGCGAATGAGTTCTATAATCTTAGTTTCCCTAGAAACAAAAAACAAACAGCGAATGAGTTCTATAATCTTAGTTTCCCTAGAAACAAAAAACAAACAGCGAATGAGTTCTCTAATCTTAGTTTCCCTAGAAACTAAAAACAAGTAGTAAATGAGTTCTCTAATCTTGATATTTCGAGTAGAGTTTGTCGAAACTTCAACGTCACTAGAGCCCAAATCAGTCGACATTAGCGCATATTTTTACTGATTTCATTAACTTTAAACCAGAAGTTAAATTATAACATGACTCGTGCAACTCGAGCAATGAAACTGCTATTTTTTTTTCTTAAAAGCACAAGTTTGTATTCTTCTTCTTCTTCTTCACTTAGCGATAATGCGTGGTACCCTGATTTTTTTGCGATGCGCCTTCTGGCTGGATACCTTAGACTTCAGCACCTTTCCTTGCTGGGGCAGACTGGCCTTGTTCGGACTGCCATGAATACAGTGGTATAGGCTGGCCTGGCCAAAACTTTGTTTTCCAGCCTCTGGTGGCTGTACAAGCTTTTCCCCACATCGGGCCCAATGGCTTTGGGATAGTTCCACAGAGACATTCCGATTTTGGGATGAGGAATCCGATGAGTGCTTCAGTGATATCAATTCCCTGCCGTTTATAGTCTGCTGGCTCCGTTTTGTTTACTTCATTCTGATAGCCACTGTTGTAGAAACCCATAGGCTTGTCACGTCCTGGATTCATTGATTTCACATCAAACTTTCCTCATCCTCGTGGGCGATCTCCGTGTCTTCATCCGTTCACCAACTTGACATTCATCATCATCATGTGCCGTGCCGACTGGCGTTGGCTATTATGCTTCTCCAGAGTACACGATCCTTCATGCAGGCCATCAGCTCAGTTGGTGATCTCCTCTCACATCATCCCGTCAGACTGTCCAATATCATTTCTCTTGGTCTTCCTCTTGATCTTCTTCCTTCTATTTTTCCTGTTGTTATAATATTTTCAATGCCCCCTATTCTCATTGCATGTCCTATGAAAGTACATTGTCTCTCTCTTATCTTTTTGACAAGGTTTTTGTCTCTCCAGCTCTTCTCATACATTCTTCATTAGTTATTTTTGCTGTCCAGGGGATTCGCAACATTCTTCTAATAAACCACATTTCTGCTGCTTCCAATGATTTTTGTGCAGACTTGCCTATTGTCCATGATTCACTTCCATATAACAAGATAGGTTCAATATAGTATTTTAGGACTCGTTTTCTAACATTCATTGATAAGGATGTGTTGGTTAATATGTTTCTTATTCTCTGAAATGCAGTCTTTGCTTGGCCTATTCTGTTCCTAATTTCTGTTCTGCATTTCCCATCTGAAGTTATTACTGCTCCAAGGTATTTGAATTTCTGCACCTGCTTTAGAATAGTGGATTCTGTTTCTTAGATATAACCATAGTCTCTGTCTTTTTGATGTTCAAAGTAAGGCCTTTCTGTTCACTTTCTTTGGCGACTTTATCCAAGAGATTTTGCAGGTCTTGTTGGTTCTCAGCTATCAGTACTGTGTCGTCAGCATACCGAAGGTTGTTAATATTGTATCCTCCAATTTTTATGCCTGGTTCTGTGATGATTGTTCTTAGAATATTCTCGCTATACAGAGAAAAAAGGTCTGGAGATAGTACACATCCTTGTCGCATCCCTTGTTTTATAGGTTGATATTTTCCAATTCTATTTTCAACTCGAACTGCTGCTTCTTGCTGCCAGTATAGATGTTTTACAATCCTCAGGTCTTTGCCGTCTATACTGATGTCTTCAAGCATTTTAATAATTTCATTATGTTTCACCTTGTGAAATGCCTTGGTGTAATCAATGAAGCATAAGTAGAGATCTTTCTGTACTTCTAAAGCTCTTTCTGTTAGTGTTCGTAAAGCATAAATGGCATTGTGTGTTCCCTTTCCTTCAACAAATCCAAACTGTTCATCTGCTATTTCCATTTTTATCTTTTTCCTTGTTCTTCTCATAATTATTCTCAGAAGTAGCTTCGTTATGTGACATGAGAGGCTGATAGTCCGGTGGTCGTCACATTCCTTTGCACCTGGTTTCTTTGGTAGTGCTATAAACGTGGATTTAACCAGGTCACTGGGAATATAACCACTGTTGTAAATGTCGTTCAGTAACTTGGTTATTATTTTTATTCCTGTCTCCTCTAGTGCCTCTATTTCTTCTATTGTTATATTATCAGGCCCAGTCGCTTTTCCTTTCTTCATGTGTTTGATGGCATCTATGATTTCATCTTCAAGTATTGGTGGTCCCTCACAGTTTTCAGCATCTGGTGTTAATTTTGGTCTTCCTCCTCCATATAGTTCACCGATATACTCTGTCCACCTGTCCACAATGTCTTCCTTTCCCATTAACATTTTACCTTCTTTCGATTTCAGGCATCCTGTGGTATATTTTGTTTTCCTGCCTGTGAGTTCATTAATTCGTTTGTGCATGTTTTTGCTGTCTTTAATATGAGAGTCCTCTATCTGTCTGCACTGCTCATTTAACCACACTTCTTTTGCTTCTCTACATTTGCGTCTTATTTCTTTATTTAACTTGTTATATTTTTTCTCATTATTTTTACTCCTCCTTTTGTCCATCAGTCCTAAGATGTCGTCTGTCATCCATTTATTTTTAGGGGCTTCTTTTTTTGGTGGTATTATCTCCTTAACAGTTTGGTGGATAGAATCTCTTAACATTTCCCATTGTTCATCTATACTATTTATCTTTGCTATTGCATTGTATCTATTTGTTATAATAACTTTGTATTGTTCTCGCAGTTCTTGGTCATTTTAAAGAAGTTCTGTATTCAGTTTGATGTTTCTCACTTTTCTGCCTGCTTTCTTTAGTTTTATTCTAACTTTTCCACAGAGTGGATCATGGTCACTATTGCAGTCAGCTCCTGGCATGGTTTTTGTTGTCAGTAATGCATTGCGGAATCGTTTGTTGATTAATATGTAGTCTGTCTGGTTAAAAGTCTTTTTGTCTGGACTGCACCACGTTGCCAGTCTTCGAGGATGTTGTTTAAACCAGGTGTTTCCTACAACAATGCTGTGTATTCTTGCCCATTCAATTAATTTATAACCTCTGTCATTCCTCTCCCCCAGTCCATAGTCACCAACGATGTCTGAAGTTCTTCCTTTACCAACTTTGGCATTAAAATCTCCCATGACTATGGTAACTTCATGTGACTTTGTGAGTTTTAGTGCTGTCTCTATGTCATTATAGCTGTACATCTTCTTCAGAGCTTTCAGATGTTGGAGCGTACACTTGTATAATATTTATGTTTATTGGTTGTCCTTTCAGCTGGGCTAGCAGGACTCAGTCCGAGATGTTCAAATATCCTACAATTGTCCTTGCCGTTTGTTCATCAAATATAATTCTTACTCCTCGTTCGTGTTTCTCACTTCCTGAATATATTATTGTATATTTATCTGAGTTTATCTTCCCTGCACCTGTCCATCTAACTTCACTCATTCCTAATATGTTGATCTTCATCCTTTCCATTTCCATCTTTACATTTTCTAATTTTCCAGCCCGGAATAAAGTTCTAACATTCCATGTTGCTATTTTGAACTTGTTAGTTTTGCCACCAGTAGCTTGATGACGATCTGGCCTCACCTGTGGCTCGTGAGCTGCCCTACCAGACGAGGCTGTTCCAGAGGAACATCCATTAACGTCGTTCATGATGAATCGATTATTCTGTTTAAGCATAACTATTCTTGGGAATTACAACAGTGGTTTCCCGTTGCCTTCTGTCGGTTTGTGTACGGACTCTCCGCTAGCCTTTGGACTCCCTGTCCTACACGCAAGGCAGCGGGAGCGAGAGGTTTTAAGGCGCCTCTGACCCGCCTGGTATTCCCTTCACTGAGCACCTGAGGCACTTTATAGGAGTAATAGAGCCACCTACTACCCCACCTCGCTCTCTGAGTCTACCGCCAGTTGGTCCGCGCCTGCTTATTTGGATAACTCCTTATTCACAGGGATCCTCCATATCTGGAGGACTTTCACCATCCGCCACCTGTGACGCGCTGGGTTGGGGATGGTCGCCCCAGCTTTACCCAGGGGCTTGACATTACATATTACAAAAACAACAATTAAAACAAGTGTTGATTACTAAAGGTTTCTGGTCTACAGAAGTTTTTAAGCAATCAGATCTATGTTTCCTGTCTCACACAGACTATGTTAAGATAAGTGTGCTCTTAACAAAGCTGTTCCCAGGGAGGCACAGTTTGAAAATGAATTTCTTGCTATAATGACCGAGCAGGCTGCTATCCTTTCACGATCAAAATGGTTGCGTGTCGTGTAAAGGAATGCTTCTTCTCTAATCATTAAAAAAAGCTCACGTTTGTGTCTTTTGTTTGCACTTTTCACAAAAGCCCCTTGCTCTATTTATGTATAAACTAGGAAAATTGTAGGAACAGCTTTATTACTTAACGATTACAAAGTTGTGACGTTTCGGCGTGAGCTTTAGTCATACAAAAACATACAGGACGAAGAAACAGAGAGAGGAGATAAAGTATAGATTCACATGAATACTATTTTTTTAAAAATAGAGTACTTAGCTGTAAACTGTAAGGTGCGACTTGTCCGGCGGTGTGTGTCAGGAATGGTTTTAGTAGAACGTGGAGACTGTTTAAATGGAGATCTGTGATATATGGTCGGTTGGTTGTAACTGCGGGTGGTGGATGGGGAACCGGGGAGGGGAGAGAGAGTGATACAATGTTGACCTAGCTAGGAGAAGTTGAAATAGATGATTAGGGAATAGGTTTGCAAAGTGATGCTGTGAGGATATTTGACAAGTAAGAAGGGGTGGAGCTTAATGGAGAGGTACTATAATGATTGAAGAGAATGTTAAATGTAGCTGACCAGCGAGTTTAACCCATGTGTCTCCAGTGTCCCATAATTTTGAATGCAACGGTTCTCAAGCGCCAGGCGGCTTGTGTCATCTGAGTGACATTGTTTGATGGCTGTTACCAGAAAATCAGATTTGCCTCTGTGGTTGGGGCCATTGAAATGATTTAGGACTGGTTTCGAAGCATGCTTGGCGATGTCGTACAGATGTTTTTGCATGTGGTCCCCTAATCTGAGGCCAGTCTCACCAATATATGTTATCCTGCATCTTTTGCAAACGATGACATATATCATATTACGGGACTCGCATGTGAATCCCTCATGAAGAGTGAAGATAGTTTTGGGAAAGGTGATTGTTTTCGTTTCACAGACTACCGGGCAGGTAACGCAGCGGGGGCGGTTACATTTTCTGGTGCCAACATATGTAAGAATGTATAAAATAGGAAAAAATAGGAGCAGCTTTATTACTTAACGACCACAAAGTTGTGACGTTTCGGCGTGAGCCTTAATCATACAAAAACATACAGGACGAAAAAACAGAGATAGGAGATAAAGTATAGATTCACATGAATACTATTTTTAAAAAAAATTTTTTTAAAGAGTACTTAGCTGTAAATTATAAGGTGTGACTTGTCCGGTGGTGTGTGTCAGGAATGGATTTAATAGAACGTGGGGACTTTAAATAGAGACCTGTGACATGTGGTCGGTTGGTTGTAACTGGGGGTGGTGGATGGGGAACCGGTGAGATAGGAGAGAGTGATGCAATGTTGATCTAGCTAGGAGAAGTTGAAATAGATGATTAGGGAATAGGGGTTGCAAAGTGATGCTGTGAGGATGTTTGACAAGTAAAAAGGGGTGGACTTAGTGGAGAGGTACTATAATGATTGAAGAGAATGTTAAATGTAGCTAAACAGCGAGTTTAATCCATGTGTCTCCAGCGTCCCATAATGTTGAATGCAGCGGTTCTCAAGTGCCAGGCGGCTTGTGTCATCTGAATGATGTTGTTTGATGGCTGTTACCAGAAAATCAGATTTGCCTCTGTGGTTGGGGCCATTGAAATGATTTGGGACTGGTTTCGAAGCATGCTGGGCGATGTTGTACAGATGTTTTTGCATGCGGTCCCCTAATCTGAGGCCAGTCTCACCAATATATGTTATCCTGCATCTTTTGCAAACGATGACATATATCACATTACGGGACTCGCATGTGAATCCCTCATGAAGAGTGAGGATAGTTTTAGGAAAGGGGATCGTTTTCGTTTCCCAGACTACCGGGCAGGTAACGCAGCGGGGGCGGTTACATTTTCTGGTGCCAACATATGTAAGGCTCTGCTTCAAGTGGCTGTAGACGAGGATGTCCTTGAGGTTTGGGTCACGTTTGTATGCCAATAGGGGTGGATCAGAGAAAATATCGCTAGTGTCGGAGTCGAGTTGGATTATCGGCAGATGACGATAAAGAATTTTCTTAACTATCTGTCCGTGCGGGTGAAAAGGCAGTACTAACTTAACTCTGTCAGATGGACTAACAGGCTTTTTCCTGAATAGTTGGATACGGTTGAAGGCTTCACGAAGGACTTTTTCTGGGTAGTGGCAATGACGGACAAACTATAATAACTTATTGGACTGGTCTATAAACTCCAAATTATCCTGACATATGCGGCAAAGACGGAGGAATTGGGAGTATGGGATGGAGTTCTTATAGGCTTCAGGATGGGAGGAGGTGTAAAGCAAATAGTTGTGGCTGTCGATGGGCTTGTAAAATACAGAGGTGACAAGCCTGTTTGTGCCAATAGAAATTGTAATGTCTAAAAAGTTAACAGACTTGTCAGAAATTTCATAAGTGAATTTTATGTTGTTATTGAGTGAGTTGGCAAATTTAATAATTTTTTTTTAGTTCTTCATGTGGCATACTTGTGATTCCAATGCCATCATCGATGTACCTTTTATAGAATTCTGGAAGTCTGCCAGTGTAGGTTTCCCATAATTTGACTTCCAGAAAACCCATAAATAGACATGCATAACTGGGACCCATTTTCGTTGCCATGGCAACACCACTGATTTGCTCAAAGTATTCAACGTAGAATTTGAAATAATTTAGGTTTAGTCCTAGCCGTGTAAGTCTGATTATGGTGTCAGTGCTAGTGGTGGGGTGAGGGTCTTTGTCGAGAAAATAACAGAGTGCTAAAAGTTTATTCTCATGGGGGAATAGAAGTGTATAGGGAGCAGGCATCAAGGAGAAAGATGTGATAGGTGTGGTGTTGAGAGAGTGTGATTGTATAAAAAGTTGTTAAGGAGTGATTGGTATCTTTCAAAAAGGAGGGTAGTTTGTGTACTAGTGGAAAATGCTGTCCAAAAAGTCAGAAATGTGCTCAGTGGGGCATGAACACGCTGATACAATGGGGCGTCCAGGGTTACCTGGTTTGTGGATTTTAGGAAGAAGATAGAAGGTAGGTGTGCCTAAACAACTGTCCTTAATGTGAAGAGAAACAGCTTGGGGTGGGAGGCCACCTTCTGTAATCAGGTCTTTAATGGTTGATTCCACTATGTCATTATTTGAACGGTTAGCATCGTTTTTCGCTGGGGCATAGAATTTTATATTGCTGAGTTGGGACATTCCTTCCGCGATACGTACATCTTTTTTTTTCCAAACTACGAGATTGCTGGTTTTATCTGCTGATTTGATTACAATCGTTTACATCGTTTGCAAAAGATGCAGGATAACATATATTGGCGAGACTGGCCTCAGATTAGGGGACCGCATGCAAAAAAAACATCTGTACGACATCGCCCAGCATGCTTCGAAACCAGTCCCAAATCATTTCAATGGCCCCAACCACAGAGGCAAATCTGATTTTCTGGTAACAGCCATCAAACAATGTCACTCAGATGACACAAGCCGCCTGGCACTTGAGAACCGCTGCATTCAAAATTGTGGGACGCTGGAGACACATGGGTTAAACTCGCTGTTTAGCTACACTTAACATTCTCTTCAATCATTATAGTACCTCTCCACTAAGTCCACCCCTTTTTACTTGTCAAACATCCTCACAGCATCACTTTGCAACCCCTATTCCCTAATCATCTATTTCAACTTCTCCTAGCTAGGTCAACATTGTATCACTCTCTCTTCTCTCACCGGTTCCCCATCCACCACCCCCAGTTACAACCAACCGACCACATATCACAGGTCTCTATTTAAAGTCTCCACGTTCTACTAAATCCATTCCTGACACACACCGCCGGACAAGTCACACCTTATAATTTACAGCTAAGTACTCTTTAAAAAAAATTTTTTTTAAATAGTACTCATGTGAATCTATACTTTATCTCCTCTCTCTTTTTCTTCGTACTGTATGTTTTTGTATGATTAAGGCTCACGCCGAAACGTCACAACTTTGTAATCGTTAAGTAATAAAGCTGCTCCTACTTTTTCCTATTTTATACATTCAGGTATCACAGCTTTACTGCAGTGCTTCGTGTATAGTTGTATACTTATACACCAATTATTGTGTGTTACCAACATATATAAGGGTCTGCTTCAAGTGGCTGTAGACGAGGATGTCCTTAAGGTTTGGTTCACGTTTGTATGCCAATAGGGGTGGATCAGAGAAAATGTCACGAGTGTCGGAGTCGAGTTGGATTATAGGCAGATGAAGATAAAGAATTTTCTTAACCATCTGACCATGCGGGTGGAAAGGCAGTATTAACTTAACTCTGTCCGATGGAGTAACAGGCTTTTTCCTGAATACTTCTTTGCGGCTCACTAGTTGGATACGGTTGAAGGCTTTACGAAGGACTTTTTCTGGGTAGTGGCAATGACGAACAAATTATAATAACTTGTTGGACTGATCTATAAACTCCAAATTATCCTGATATATGCTGCGAAGACGGAGGAATTGGGAGTATGGGATGGAGTTTTTACAGGCTTCAGGATGGGAGGAGGTGTAAAGTAAAGAGGCGTGGTTGTCGATGGGCTTGTAAAATACAGAGGTGACAAGCCTGTTTGTGCCAATAGAAATTGTAATGTCTAAAAAGTTAACAGACTTGTCAGAAATTTCATAAGTGAATTTTATGTTATTAGTGAGTTGGCGAATTTAATAATTTTTTTTAGCTCTTCCTGTGGCATACTTGTGATTCTAATGCCATCATCGATGTACCTTTTATCACTGCAGTGCTTCATGTACAGTTATATACTTATACACTAATTATTCTTGCTGTATTTATTATATTATTCTGTTTGTGTCTTTTGTTCGTACTTTTCACAAAAGCCCCCTGCTCTATTTATTATATTATCCTGTTTGTGTCTTTTGTTTGCACTGAGACGTGATGGAGGGGTAGCACGGCTGCTTGCGAGTATGTGACTAGGATGTTTTTCTATTGATTGTGTGAAATTTCTTGATCGGGCGGCCTATAACAACGTGTGACAGGAGCCTCACTCTCAAGCCGCTTCACTCACACCAGCGTGTGCTGTGTGACAGGAGCCTCACTCTCAAGCCGCTTCACTCACACCAGCGTGTGCTGTGTGACAGGAGCCTCATTCTCAAGCCGCCTCTCTCACACCAGCGTGTGCTGTGTGACAGGAGCCTCACTCTCAAGCCGCCTCACTCACACCAGCGTGTGCTGTGTGACAGGAGCCTCACTCTCAAGCCGCCTCACTCACACCAGCATGTGCTGTGTGACAGGAGCCTCACTCTCAAGCCGCCTCACTCACACAAGCGTGTGCTGTGTGACAGGAGCCTCACTCTCAAGCCGCTTCACTCACACCAGCGTGTGCTGTGTGACAGGAGCCTCACTCTCAAGTCGCCTCACTCACACAAGGGAATAAAAGAAAGCCAGGATCGCCAGATTATTGTGTGACATAGTATGACAGTATTCTCCTAACTGATGGGATATAAGCAGTACTGGTGTACCCAGGAAACAATTAATAGAGTGAATACCCTTTGTCAAAAGGCACAAAGGGTGACTGATAAGTTCTCGGCATAAGGTACAACGTCTTATTTGTGGACAACTTTTTGGGGTTATTTCTCAACATAGTCCCCTTGCAAGTTTGTGCTCTTAGTCCAACGATCTGGAGCATACGGACTCCTTCTTTGTAAAAGTCAGAATCTTGTGCCAGTAGAAAGTGGTCTACAGCATGAATGACGTCATCATCTGAAGCAAATTTGCGACAACTGAGCTCTTTTTTTAGTTTGGTACACAGGCAGTAGTCCGAAGGGGCAAATCTTGGGAGTAAGGAGGATGTTCAAGAAGCTGGAAGCCGCATTCATGAATTACAGCCATTGCCACCGCCGACTTGTGAACTGCAGCATTATCTTGTTGAAAGATGACTTCTCTCGTCAATTTCTATCGACGCTTTTCCTTCAGTTTGACCCGCAGTTGCTTCACAAGATTAGCGTAATAGGTCCCTGTGACCGTTCTACCCTTTTAAAGATAGTCTAACAGTAGCACACCTTCTGGATCCCCCCTCCCCCCACCCCAAAAAAAGGCCATCACTTTGCCTGCAGACAGAACCACCCTTGATTTTTTTGGAGGTGGGGATCCATGATGTTTCCACTGCTTTGACTGTTCTTTGGTTTTTGGTTGAAAATGATGAACCCAAGTCTCATCCTTAGTCACAAATTGCTGAAGAAACTTTTCAGGATCTCCAGAAAAATGGCCAAGATTGTCTCTTGACATGTTGAGACGCTGTCGTTTGTGATCAGCTCCAAGAAGTTTCGGGACATATCAAGCAGAGACCTTTGTCATTTGAAGATCATTGTGAATAATGGCATGAACACGTTCCTGGGAGATGCTCAACTCAGTAGCAATGTACCGCTCAGTTAGTCGTCGATCCTCCATTATCATGTCATGGATTCTGCCGGTAGTTCATTGGTGGTTACCGTTCTTGGTCTTCCTGGAAGGGGATCATCTTCCAGACTCTCCCTTCCATGTTTGAACTGAGCTGCCCATTTCTTCACTGTGCTGTAAGAAGGGGGACTCTCCCCTAGAGTCTCCACCATATCCTCATGGATCTCCTTCGATGATAAGCCCTTGATACAGAGGTGGCGAATGACTGGTCGATGAGAAATTTTATCAATTTTCTCAATTTCTCCACCCCTAACTTCAGTAACCTGTAAAAAAATTGGTTGCAGTTAATTTCTTGAAACTTGGTGTTTAATCTTACATTAACCTGATCTACAAATGCACCTAATATCAACTGTGAGGTTCAAGTATTTGTACCTTATGTCGAGAACTTATCAATTACCCCCTCGTATCTTAGTTAATGGCGTATGCAAGGGTCTTGAGATAAGCGTGCGGAACGAAAACTTAGTGGGAAAAATTATGGTATAAATGGCACCCAAGATTAGATTAGAGGGGGAGCCTTACTATGTTTTGGAAAGAGAGAGCCGTACTTGTTTTGGAGAGGATTATTATGTTTTGGTTAGGAGAATGTCTTGTTTTGGATAGAGTTTTTCGATAGTAACAGCTTTTGGCAGGGGCAGTTTAGATTAAGATGAAGTGATTAGGTTTGAGACAGTTTGAAGTTTGTTGTTAGAGGAGCGTGCTTCTGTTGCAATCTTTGTAAAAAAAAGAAGAAACGCAATACTACTGTAGTCGTAATGAATACCAAATTTCAAACTTGTATCATGATTTTACGGATTTAATGTTTCAATCTTGGCAGGAATAATTTTTAATAATTTAACAATGAAATGATGTTCATTAAATTTGGTTTGGACTTTTATTCTTTGCGACTAAGGCCTCCGTTTCAGTAAGGTGTATGACCTCTTCTGGCCTGTATCAGAGAACGACATCTCCTTGACATGGATCCAATTAGCCGTTGGATCTATTATTGTGGGATGGCTGCCCATTCTTCCCGCAGTGCAAGAGACAACTGTCGGAGATTGGTTGGTGCCACATCTAGCTGGTGGACTTGTTCGTTGAGTTCATCCCACAAGTGTTCTGTTGGGTTCATGTCTGAGGACATGGATGGCCACGGAATGGTCTGGACGTTGTTGTCAGCGAGGAGCTGGTGAGTTGTGCCACGTGAGGTCGAGCGTTATCCTGCTGAAAAATCGACCCCGGTGCAGCCAGAATTGAAAGGACGCGAGGGCGAAGAATTTCAACGACGTATCGTTGGGCATTCAGGAGTCCTTCAGTTTGCACCAGATCACTTCTTCCCATGAAATTGATCGCCCCCCCCCACACCAGTACACCTCCACCACCATGTGGAGGAGCCTTATCCACCCAGTTCTAGCCATAGCGCTCATGGACTCTGCGGTAAACTCTTCTCTGTCTATCGTGTCGCTAGAGCAGAAAGAATGATTCATCAATAAACCAGGTTCTAAGGACTGTTATTGCCGGAGGTGAGGTGGAGAATTCGCTCTCAAACAGCCTGTGGCAGTCAAGTCCAGCTCCTGGCCTTCTCGTGGCAGAACTGTTTAAACGGATAGGAGAAGGGGCGAAGGCGAATATCTGGTGCCTGAAAACCAGACACTTAGGGTAGATGAGAGGCACGTTTGGTAGCTCATTTACCGCTGTTGGCGAGATTCTTCAGCTGCCGTGCGTGGAGCGGTGCTCCTTCCGGCCAATGAAGAAAGGTGCAAATGGGGTTGCCGTGCGACACCACTGCAGAAAAGTTGGTAGAAAGGATAAAGCGAAGCAAATAGTCAAATCACGGCACCTCTGGTCTTGAGGTTGGCCACGTCCTAAGTGCACTCATATCGGGTGAAATACCTGAACCGGCTTAACCCAAAGGTTAAGACACTGCTGGCAAGACTCTTCGAATGCCGTGCGTGGGGTGAAGCTCCTCCCGGTCAAGGATGAAACTGCGGAAAAGAAGTAAACGTTGCTGTGCGGCGCCGATGTGAAAAGGTGAAGGAAAGGATAAAGTGAAGTTTAATCGGCATGTCCAGTAGTTTCGCTGCGAGAGCTACACATACCACGGCGCCTCTGCTCTAGAGGCCGGCCACGTCCAAATACACCTACACTGGTGAAATATGCCTAAACCGACATACACCAGGGGTGGAACTTGATGGCTAGACATGTCACGCCACCTCCGCTCTAGAGGTCGGTCACGCCTGATATACACCCATACTGGTGAAATATGCCTAAACCGGCTCACACCAGGGGTGAAACTTGAAGGCTACGTATGTCACTCTACCTATGTTCTAGAGGTCGGTCACGTCCCAAACACGCCCATACTGGGATAATATGCCTAAACCGGCTCAGCCCAGGGGTGGAAGTCACTAGTGGCGAGGATTCGTCCTCCTGGACAAAAGCTCCGTTCTGGTCACAACTAGGAAGGGTAGCGGCCACGACCACAAAATGCTGAAGTCGGAGACACTAGACCGGGGCAGTCTAGATAGGCAACCACCTCTCACCCGGCGGGGATGTTTGCGTATCCTAATCACGCTGAGGTTTTCCGGTGAGAAAGTCAAACTCCGGCCTGGGTGGGCTACCACCTCTCACCCAGCTGGGATGCACTGATATCCTAAACACGTCGAGGTCTTCCGGTGAGAAAGTCCTACTCTAGACTAAACTGGTTCAACGAAAACCACAGTGTCACGCAATCCACTTCAGAGACCCACCAAGAATACAGGCTAAAGCCCTGCGATACTCTGAACCTCTTGTAGTCCTCTCGGGGACCACACAGGAGACTACGGGACTTAACGAGGACCACAGGCGTAAATTCAGTAGGATCACAGTGCGGTCTTGGTGGTAGAAGCGAATGAAGAAGAAGAAGATCACTAAACCAAACCCTTCTCCAATCATTTGCAACGGTCCATTGACGATGCTGGTTTGCCCACTGCAGTCGGTTCTGGCGATGCCGGTCCGTAAGAACAGGATCTCTGTATGATCTTCTAGCCCAAAGACCAGCGTCGTGCAGCCGGTTCCTGACCGTTTGATATGAAATTCGACGAGCTGCTGTCATTGACTGGACAGTTAAGGACGCAGATGCAAATCGATTCCTGAAGTGACGCAGCTGTATGAAGCTGTTTCCGGAAGGAGTTGTGACTATGGATCTGCCACTGTGCGGCCGGTCTGCAACTGAGCCAGTTTCTTTAAATCGTCTCCAAAGGCGACGAATATTGCGTCTAACCACATTAAATTGTGTGGCTACTACATTTTGTGACTGTCCAGTCTGTAAACGTCCAATGATGATGAGTCGTTGTTCTGTGGTGAGATGAGCCATACTTGCGCATTGAATTTTCAAATGAACTGACTCGAGGAGCGACAATCTTTTATAGGCATTCAATAACACGGTCAGTGAGTTTTGTGTTCAGTAAGTTTCACGGGATTCTTGTGAACCTGTCATGAGGTATTGTCAAAAATCCTGTTTTGACTACTGTTGCTTTTCTGTGCTCATGAATCATCTGCTGAGTACAATTCAGGTCAGCACATGAAGCTGATGTCCAAGTGAACGTTTTAGGCAATTTGCCCTTGTCTGATCAGTAAACTTCAGTTTAAATAACAACATCGTATTTGTTGCGTTTCTTTTTTTTTTTTTTTTGAACAGTATATAGATATTTGTTTGTTGCAAGTCAATTTAAGGTTTCTTCCTACATGGTGTTTAATATTTCACTCTGGGAATTGTCATTCTTAGTGTCTTTCCAGCCTGATGGGCTACGTTTCCATCCTCATAATATCAGTTTTCATTCGGCCCCCCCCCCTCCCATTAATAAACGCGATATTCAGTTTTTTTTTTAAAGCAGTAGCTTTGTTTAAATTTTTTTTGGAACGTTATATATTGTTGAAGTTGAATGACTGGAGGTTTACTTGGTGTTCTGCTTTAGTACTGTGGAGAGCCTGGCGTTCTTGTGTTGCGGTGCGAGTAGTTAAGCAACAGATTTCGCAAACTTGGCTCAACATCGAAGCATTTGTAAAATAACAACAAGAGGAGAAAGTAACAAGAAAATAATAGTTTAACCCGAGACACACGCTATAAAAGATTCAGTCTTTATTCCAGTCTTTTATTCAAATCTAACAGTCAGATCAGGTCAGATAACATATTTTCTTCTTTAACAGAAGACCCAGAAGGTGAGTCGATTCCAGGATGTTGGCAGGTCACAGTGCTGACAATATACTATACAAAGTATAACACAGTACCTTGTAAACTAAGATATTATTTTATTATTGTTGTTGTTGTTGTTGCTTCTGTTGTTGTTGCTATGAGCATTATTATTATAGTTGTGATTATTATGGATTTTTGGAGTCTAGCTAAGGGAATAAAGATAACCAAATGTAAAACATATAGGATTGGACAGTATCGATTATACAGAATTATGAATTTGTTTTAAAAAAATGGTATGTGATATATGAAAATGAGTGGGGTTTTTTTGGGTAATAGTAAAGAATATTACGACAGGACGGCGAGAAGAGTACTTAAACTAAGTAGATAAATAGAAATACAAGACACAATGAAGCGACGACCTACGTGGTAGGAAAAACAAATGTGTGCTGACGGGCAACTGAATGGACGCAAGGTAAACAGATACCGACTAATCTCTGATATAAACCACATGCAGTCATCAGTATTTTGGATAATCCGCCATGACAGTTGAATAGACGGATTAACACAGTTGACGTAACAAAATTACTGACAGGATTGGTATGTTTTCTTATCTAAGGATTCAAAGTGAACACGTAAAAGGCCAGTTCATCAACAGATGACCAAGGGGAGGGGCTTAGATGACCGACTTATTCCGGACCCCGGTCAGGACGCAGAAAGAGACTAGCTGACCAATATATAACCAAGGGGATGAGCTTAGACCACCGACTGGACAGCTAGGGAAAGGACTTTAACGGAGGGAGAAACACGGACAGAAGAGAAACAAAAAAGAGAAGATAAAGTCGGTTAGAGAGAGAGAGAGAGAGAGAGTGAGAGAGAGAGAGAGAGAGAGAGAGAGAGAGAGAGAGAGAGAGCGTCAACGTGCGATTAGTAGTAAGATCCAGTCTAGGGAAGACCTCGAGATAAAGTTATCCACGAGTTGTTGATCTGGTGCAGTTCAGAGTTTGACATTTTCTGTTATAGTTTGCGTAGAATATGGCTAGAGATTTTGAATTTGCTACACAATGTTTAAGTGCCTCGGCGGGGAACCAGACGAGTTTTATTTCCTCCTGTATTTTATTCCAAATGATGTTGCCAATAATATATCCGTGATCTTATTTGTCAGAACTAAATGGATTCAGAGAGCGTATTCAGTGCTCCTAGTCAAGTGAATCTCGTAATATTTGTGAAGCCTACACAAGACAAGAGAAACCGCGGTGTGTGAAGATAACGTCTCATATGTCAACGAAGATTTGAGTATAATGCGGTGTATAACGCTGGCCTACAAAATTTAAGTTCATAAAAACTTTTCACAAATTTTTTATTACAACTATAGGTTTTCAGTCCGCTGAATCAGAAAATATCGTGCATATTTCCCCCGCAAACTGTGAGGATCAGTTCTAAGTTCTCATAGCTTTCTTCCAGGTGTACCGAGTGGTACCGAAGCAAACCCATTCTCATTGTTTAATAAAACAGCTTTTAGACTTGCGTCAGTGGAAGTCTCCATTCATCTTTTATGTCATTAATTCCAAACTTCTGCATCAAACCAGCAAGATCACTGCATTGTGAAGGTTTCTGGCTTTAGCTTTTTCGGAGAAGCCGACCGGAAAACTCAAAGTAGTTTCTTCTTCTTCTTCTTCTTCTTCTTTCGCATCTACCACCAAGACCGCCCCGTGATCCTCCTGAATTTACTCCTGTGGTCCTCGATAGGTCCCGTGGTCCCCCTGTGGTCCCCGAAAGGACCACACGAGATCCAAGAGAGGACTACAAGAGGTTCAGAGTATCGCAGGGCTTGAGCCTGTATTCTCAGTGGGTCTCAGAAGCGGGAATGCGCGACACCGTGGGTTCGTTGCACCAGTTTAGTCTAGAGTTGAACTTTCTCACCGGAAAACCTCGACGTGTTTTGGATATCAGTATATCCCCGCTGGGCGAGAGGTGGTTGCCCATCCAGCCTAGAGTTGGACTTTCTCACCGGAAAACCTCAGCGTGATTAGGTTACGCATACATCCCCGCCGGGTGAGAGGTGGATGCTTATCTAGATTGCACTGGTCCAGTGTCTCCGACTTCAGCATTTTGTGGTTGTGGCCCCTCCCCTTCCTAGTTGTGACTAGAACGGAGCTTTTGTCCAGGAAGATGAATCCTCGCAGCTATTAGTTTCACCCCTGGTTTAAGCCGGTTTAGGCATATTTCACCAGTATGGGTGTATATCGGACGTGGCCGACCTATAGAGCAGAAGCGCCGTTGTATGAGTAGCTCTCGCCGCGAGACCACTAGACATACCGACTAAGCTTCACTTTATCCTTTCCATCACCTTTCCACTTCAGCGCCTTACGGCAAACCTAATTTCTTTTTCGTATTTTCTTCATTGGCCGGGAGGAGTTTAACTCCACTCGCGGCATCCGAAGATTCTCGCCACCAGTGTCTTAGCTCTGGGTTAAGCCGGTTCAGGTATTTCGCCCGATATGAGTGCACATAGTACGTGGCTGACCTCCAGAACCGAGGTGCCGTGATTTGAGCAGTCCTGACCTTTTTCTTTCATCTTTTCCATAGTGGCACCGCGCGGCAACCCCATTTTCATCTTTCTTCACTGACTGGGAGGAGCCCCACTCCAGGCACGGCAGCTGAAGAATCTCGTCAGCAGCGGTAGATGAGCCACCAAACATGACTCTCATCTACCCGGAGCGCCTGATTTTTAGGCGCCAGATATTCGCCTTCGCCGCTTCTCCTGTCAGTTTGAACAGTTCTGCCACGAGAAGGCCAGGACTTGACTGTCAGAGGTTGTTTGAGACGCACGCCTTGGAGACATTTCATTGGAGTGGAGAGCGTTTCTCCCACCCCACCTCTTGCTATAACAGTCCTTGGAACCTAACATCTAGTTATTTTGGGGGTTATTTTGGACTCAGTCCAATTATTTATTTACATTTTCAGTACAATAAATTATTATAATTTTTCTGTCATCGCCACTACCCAGAAAATGCCCTTCGGAAAGCATTCAACCGCATCCAATTAGTGAGCCACAAAGAAGCATTCAGGAAAAAACCTGTCACCCATTCTGACAGAGTTAAATTAGTACTTCCTTTTTACCCACATGGTCAGATGGTTAAGAAAATTCTTATCGTCATATGCCATTAATCCAACTCGACCTGACGCTCACGACATTTTCTCTGATCCACCCCTGCTAGCATACAAACGGGAACCAAATCTTAAGGATATCCTTGCCCATAGCCACTTGAAGCGAAACCTTGAATATGTTGGCACTAGAAAATGTAACCGCCCTCGCTATGTTACCAGTCATGTAGTCTGGGAAGCGAAAACGATCATCTCTCCCAAAACTATCCTCACTCTTCATGAGGGATTCACAAGTTAGTCCCGCAAAGTGATATATGTCACTGTACGCAAAAGATGCAGAATAACTTATATTGGTGAAACTGGCCTCAGATTAAGGGACCGCATGCAAAAATATCTATATGATATCACCCAGAATGCTTTGAAACCAGTCCCAAATCATTTCAATGGCCCCAACTACAGAGGCAAATCTGACTTTCTGGTAACAACCATTAAACAGTGTCATGCAGATGATACAAGCCGCCTAGCGCTTGAGAACCGCTACATTCAGAAATATGGGACTCTGGAACTACATGGATTGAACTCACTGTTCAGTTACACCTAACATTCTCCTCTTCCAAAATCATAATCCCTCCCCACTAAATTTCACTCCCTTCTCACTTGTTACAAATATCTTAAAACCTCTTCACGGCAACACATTACAACCCCTCTGCCCCTACTATAATCACATATTTCACCTTCTTTCGGCTAGATTACCATTGTATTATTCTCTCTCCCCCCTCTTCACAGTTTCCTCACACACCACCTTCAGTTACGACACACCTATCACACACCCCAGTCTCCATTTACTCGTAAATAATTTCTACACTCCACCATGCGCATTTCTGAAACAGCGTCGGACGAGTCACAGCTTCTTATCTTACAAGTTGCAGCTAAGTGCTCTATTCATTTTTTTAAAACATAGCATTTATGTGAGTTTATATTTTATCTCCTTTCTCTATTTCTTCGTCTTGTTTGTTTTTGTATGATTAAGGCTCACGCTGAAAAGTCACAACTATGTACTCGTTAAGTAATAAAGCTGTTCCTACTTTTTTCCTAGTTTATACATTTTGGTATCACAGCTTTTCTGCAGTGGCTCCGTGCGTAGTTGTATACACCAATTATTGTGTGGAGTAAACTCCTGTTTTCTGCATCTATACCAACAAATATAATAGGGAGTAAACTCTTATTCTTTACTTCTGTACCAAAAAATATAGTAGGGAGCAAACTCCTATTTTCTACTTCTATACTAAAAGGTATAGTAAGAACTAAACTCTTGTTCTGTGATTCTAAACCAAGAAATAGTAGGGAGTAACCTCATGTTTTGTACTTCTATACCAAAAATAGTTGGGAGTAAACTCTTGTTCCCTACTTCTATACAAACAAATAATAGGGAGTGAACTCATGTTCTCTGCTTCCATGCCAACAAATATAGTAGGGAGCAAATCTTGTTCTGTATTTCTATACCGACAATTAATAGGGTTATAATTCATGTTCTCTACTACTGTATGAACAAATATAGTAGGGAGTAAACTCTTGTACTATACATCTATGCCAACAAATAGTACAAAGTAAACTCATGTTCTCTACTTCTATACCAACAAATATAGTAGGGAATAAACTCCTGTTCTCTACTTCTATATCAACAAATATAGTAGGGAGTAAACTCATGTTCTCTACTTCTATACCAACAAATATAGTAGGGAGTAAACTCCTGATCTCTACTTCTATACCAACAAATATAGTAGGGAGTAAACTCCTGATCTCTACTTCTATACCAACATATATAGCAGGGAGTAAACTCAAGTTCTCTACTTCTATACCAACAAATATAGTAGGGAGTAAACTCAAGTTCTCTACTTCTATACCAACAGATATAGTAGGGAGTAAACTCAAGTTCTCTACTTCTATACCAACAAATATAGTTGGGAGTAAACTCATGTTCTCTACTTCTATACCAACAAATATAGTAGGGAGTAAACTCATGTTCTCTATCTCTATACCAACAGATATAGTAGGGAGTAAACTCAAGTTCTATACTTCTATACCAACAGATATAGTAGGGAGTAAACTCCTGATCTCTACTTCTATACCAACAGATATAGTAGGGAGCAAACTCATGTTCTCTACTTCTATACCAATAAATATAGTAGGGAGCAAACTCATGTTCTCTACTTCTATACCAACAAATATAGTAGAAAGTAAACTCAAGTTCTCTACTTCTATACCAACAAATATAGTATGGAGTAAACTCAAGTTCTCTACTTCTATACCAACAAATATAGTATGGAGTAAACTCAAGTTCTCTACTTCTATACCAACAAATATAGTAGGGAGTAAACTCATGTTCTCTACTTCTATACCAACAAATATAGTAGGGAGTAAACTTGTTTTATCTACTTCTATACCAACAAATATAGTAGGGAGTAAACTCATGTTCTCTACTTCTATATCAACAAATATAGTAGGGAGTAAACTCCTGATCTCTACTTCTATACCAACAGATATAGTAGGGAGTAAACTCAAGTTCTCTACTTCTATACCAACAAATATAGTAGGGAGTAAACTCCTGATCTCTACTTCTATACCAACAAATATAGTAGGGAGTAAACTCCTGTTCTCTACTTCTATATCAACAAATATAGTAGGGAGTAAACTCATGTTCTCTATTTCTATACCAACAGATATAGTAGGGAGTAAACTCAAGTTCTCTACTTCTATACCAACAGATATAGTAGGGAGTAAACTCCTGATCTCTACTTCTATACCAACAGATATAGTAGGGAGCAAACTCATGTTCTCTACTTCTATACCAATAAATATAGTAGGGAGCAAACTCATGTTCTCTACTTCTATACCAACAAATATAGTAGAAAGTAAACTCAAGTTCTCTACTTCTATACCAACAAATATAGTATGGAGTAAACTCAAGTTCTCTACTTCTATACCAACAAATATAGTATGGAGTAAACTCAAGTTCTCTACTTCTATACCAACAAATATAGTAGGGAGTAAACTCATGTTCTCTACTTCTATACCAACAAATATAGTAGGGAGTAAACTTGTTTTGTCTACTTCTATACCAACAAATATAGTAGGGAGTAAACTCATGTTCTCTACTTCTATATCAACAAATATAGTAGGGAGTAAACTCCTGATCTCTACTTCTATACCAACAGATATAGTATTGAGTAAACTCAAGTTCTCTACTTCTATACCAACAAATATAGTAGGGAGTAAACTCCTGATCTCTACTTCTATACCAACAAATATAGTAGGGAGTAAACTCCTGTTCTCTACTTCTATATCAACAAATATAGTAGAGAGTAAACTCATGTTCTCTACTTCTATACCAACAAATATAGTAGGGAGTAAACTCCTGATCTCTACTTCTATACCAACAAATATAGTAGGGAGTAAACTCCTGTTCTCTACTTCTATATCAACAAATATAGTAGGGAGTAAACTCATGTTCTCTACTTCTATACCAACAAATATAGTAGGGAGCAAACTCCTGTTCTCTACTTCTATACCAACAAATATAGTAGGGAGTAAACTCCTGATCTCTACTTCTATACCAACAAATATAGGAGGGAGTAAACTCCTGATCTCTACTTCTATACCAACATATATAGCAGGGAGTAAACTCAAGTTCTCTACTTCTATACCAACAGATATAGTAGGGAGTAAACTCAAGTTCTCTACTTCTATACCAACAGATATAGTAGGGAGTAAACTCAAGTTCTCTACTTCTATACCAACAAATATAGTAGGGAGTAAACTCATGTTCTCTACTTCTATACCAACAAATATAGTAGGGAGGAAACTCATGTTCTCTACTTCTATACCAACAGATATAGTAGGGAGTAAACTCAAGTTCTCTACTTCTATACCAACAAATATAGTAGGGAGTAAACTCCTGATCTCTACTTCTATACCAACAGATATAGTAGGGAGCAAACTCATGTTCTCTACTTCTATACCAACAAATATAGTAGGGAGCAAACTCATGTTCTCTACTTCTATACCAACAAATATAGTAGGGAGTAAACTCAAGTTCTCTACTTCTATACCAACAAATATAGTAGGGAGTAAACTCAAGTTCTCTACTTCTATACCAACAAATATAGTATGGAGTAAACTCAAGTTCTCTACTTCTATACCAACAAATATAGTAGGGAGTAAACTCATGTTCTCTACTTCTATACCAACAAATATAGTAGGGAGTAAACTCAAGTTCTCTACTTCTATACCAACAAATATAGTATGGAGTAAACTCAAGTTCTCTACTTCTATATCAACAAATATAGTAGGGAGTAAACTCATGTTCTCTACTTCTATACCAACAAATATAGTAGGGAGTAAACTTGTTTTATCTACTTCTATACCAACAAATATAGTAGGGAGTAAACTCATGTTCTCTACTTCTATACCAACAAATATAGTAGGGAGTAAACTCCTGATCTCTACTTCTATACCAACAAATATAGTAGGGAGTAAACTCCTGATCTCTACTTCTATACCAACAAATATAGTAGGGAGTAAACTCATGTTCTCTACTTCTATACCAACAAATATAGTAGGGAGTAAACTCAAGTTCTCTACTTCTATACCAACAGATATAGTAGGGATTAAACTCATGTTCTCTACTTCTATACCAACAAATATAGTAAGGAGTAAACTCAAGTTCTCTACTTCTATACCAACAAATATAGTAGGGAGCAAACTCAAGTTCTCTACTTCTATACCAACAAATATAGTAGGGAGTAAACTCCTGATCTCTACTTCTATACCAACAAATATAGTAGGGAGCAAACTCAAGTTCTCTACTTCTATACCAACAGATATAGTAGGGAGTAAACTCAAGTTCTCTACTTCTATACCAACAGATATAGTAGGGAGTAAACTCAAGTTCTCTACTTCTATACCAACAGATATAGTAGGGAGTAAACTCAAGTTCTCTACTTCTATACCAACAAATATAGTAGGGAGTAAACTCATGTTCTCTACTTCTATACCAACAAATATAGTAGGGAGTATACTTGTTTTATCTACTTTTTACCAACAAATATAGTAGGGAGTAAACTCATGTTCTCTACTTCTATACCAACAAATATAGTAGGGAGCAAACTCAAGTTCTCTACTTCTATACCAACAAATATAGTAGGGAGCAAACTCATGTTCTCTACTTCTATACCAACAAATATAGTAGGGAGTAAACTCATGTTCTCTACTTCTATACCAACAAATATAGTAGGGAGTAAACTCATGTTCTCTACTTCTATACCAACAAATATAGTAGGGAGCAAACTCATGTTCTCTACTTCTATACCAACAAATATAGTAGGGAGTAAACTCATGTTCTCTACTTCTATACCAACAAATATAGTAGGGAGTAAACTCAAGTTCTCTACTTCTATACCAACAAATATAGTAGGGAGTAAACTCAAGTTCTCTACTTCTATACCAACAAATATAGTAGGGAGTAAACTCCTGATCTCTACTTCTATACCAACAAATATAGTAGGGAGTAAACTCCTGATCTCTACTTCTATACCAACAAATATAGTAGGGAGTAAACTCAAGTTCTCTACTTCTATACCAACAAATATAGTAGGGAGTAAACTCCTGATCTCTACTTCTATACCAACAGATATAGTAGGGAGCAAACTCATGTTCTCTACTTCTATACCAACAAATATAGTAGGGGGCAAACTCAAGTTCTCTACTTCTATACCAACAAATATAGTAGGGGGCAAACTCAAGATCTCTACTTCTATACCAACAAATATAGTAGGGAGTAAACTCCTGATCTCTACTTCTATACCAACAAATATAGTAGGGAGCAAACTCAAGTTCTCTACTTCTGTACTAACATATAATAGGGAGTAAACTCATGTTCTCTATTTCTATACCAAAAAATATAGTAGGAAGTTAACTTCTGTTTTCTTCTTCTATGCCAACAAATATAGTGAGGAGTAAACTCCTGTTTTCTACTCCTATACCATCAAATAGGTACTTCACCTGCCAATATGTTTTTTCTTCTAATATTTAAATATTTATGCTCAGAGTTCTGCAGAATCGTTGGGCAATCCTAAATATCTCACCAAATCATTTAATTTAGACTGAGTGAAGAGTTGAAGGTCTTGGCTTATATATAAAAAACTTTTCTTTCTCTGAATCAGAAGAAGCATTAGAAGAATCTTCTGTCTCTCAGGCACAAGAGGAACTGGAACTTCAGGACCACGAGGAACAGGTCGTAGAGCTGATGGAAGATCTAGATACACAATAACTTTCTTATATTTAGAGTTGTAGCTCTTAACATCACAGCTGCAAAAAATAGCAAGCATCACTGTGGTTTTAGCTCTCTCCATATCACTGGAGCACCATATCTGAAGGTTTTTGTTTTTCCCTTTAAATCACCTTCTTAAATCCTCTACACAAACATAACACACTTTATCTGGAGCCTATGATTTGTCATAATCTCCAAGTTTTCATTTTAAAATAGGCATAGTACAATTTCTGAACAAAATCTGTAATGTTTCTTTGATGTTTTTTTAATCATAAACTCTCCACAAATGTAACAAAAAATGTCTGGACAGTTCACACAACATGGACTGTACAACTGAAAACTTAGACGATGACAATCCACCATATGATATATGTATGCTGTAATAGAATAAGATAGGTAACTGGCTTGGATTGAAATAAAATAGTAGTCTCCCCTGTATAGCGTTAAATTTGGATACTTATAGGCGTGCTCAGCGGGAAAATCTGTTGTAAAGCTCACACCTATTTGCATTTATAGTGAAGGAATTTGAAAGAGACGCACAGAAAATAGGCAGACGAAAGAAAAAAAAAAGGCTGAGACGGGCAAGAGATGAGGTTCCAGAAATGTAGGCACGCACGTTTTTCTTCAAGGTCAGTTCTTTAGTTGGGGTGTCGAAATAGTAGAATGTAGATTGTAAGCCTGTCCTTTGTAGGAATGCTTAGTATGGGTTAAATTTGTCATTTTTGGGGACAGTTTCTTCTGAATTCAGTTTTTGAGAGAGTATGTGGTATTGTCTGTAGTAAGAAGCAAAAAATGTCCTTCAACATCCTTGCTGTGTGAGAGGTCGTCCCATGGCGAAGTCAAGTTGCCCGGACACTATTTCATGCATTTGTGAATTCCATCAGTTTTTTTCCAAGTCACTTTAATTTGCCAACATCCACCAACAAATGTGGTTTCATCAATAAATCTATTCTATTGTAACGTTCGGAATTAGGTGATTATTGACTTATGTGGAGTTGGAATGATCGGTTAATTTTTAAAATATATTTCACAAGTCGTGTATGAAGTCTGTTTAGTGATCATGGGTTATTGAAGTTGCATAGAGTATATTAGTGTAACGAAGTGAAGCAAGTGTAACAACTTCATGATGTCATGGAAGTTCCCCAAAATGTTCAAGGCACTCTACAGCCATCAACATAAAGAATAGTACTTTCAAAGCACTCTACAGCCATCAACATAAAGAATAGTACGTTCAAGGCACTCTACAGCCATCAGCATAAAGAACAGTACGTTCAAAGCACTCTACAGCCATCAGCAGAAAGAATAGCACGTTCAAGGCACTCTATAGCCATCAGAATGAAAAATAGTACGCTCAAAGCACTCTACAGCCATCAGCATAAAGAATAGTACGTTCAAGGCACTCTATAGCCATCAGCATAAAGAATAGTACGTTCAAAGCATCCTACAGCCATCAACATAAAGAATAGTACGTTCAAGGCACTCTACAGCCATCAGCATAAAGAACAGTACGTTCAAAGCACTCTACAGCCATCAGCATAAAGAATAGTACGTTCAAGACACTCTACAGCCATCAGCATAAAGAATAGTACTTCAAGCATTGAAACCTAGCATGAAGCAGTGCTGAAAATAAAGAAAAACATCATTTTAGTGATGTAAACAACCGATAAGTCAATTTGCATATATTGTCATCTGACCGTGAATACTCACACTAAAAATCTTTTGTAATGCCAGGATTGAAAATAAGAAAAAAACTAGGTCATTGGGACCAGTCAGCTACGTTCACGTGGGTATTTAAGCTCGTGTCTGACTGTGTGAGTTGGTACAACCACACCAATGTATTTAGTTTTACATCACAAGGAATCAGATATCACAACATTCATACTCTTATTACACTATTATAACACTCCAGGAAATCAGATATCACAACACTCAAACTCTTACCACACTATTATAACACTCCAGGGAATCAGATATCACAACATTCAAACTCTTACCACACTATTATAACACTCCAGGGAATCAGATATCACAACATTCATACTCTTATTACACTATTATAACACTCCAGGGAGTCAGACATCACAACATTCATACTCTGTCATACTAATAATAAACCACATGGGATCAAGGTATCACAATATTCTCACTCTGTCACACTGTTATTACACCACATGGGATCAAATATCACAGCGTTCATGCTGTGAAACGACAAGGCTAACAAACTAGTAGCAAAAGCCAAAACCGGAGGGTCTCATCAAAATGGACAAATCGGATGTATACACCTCCACAAGCAACAACTCGAGGAACAGTCGTAAATAAATTTCTCCAAATCACCAACCATGAACGACTCACTGCTTTACATGTAGCCAAGGGCAGTAGAAGCAAATCCTAGCTAAATGCTAGATCATATACAATACACAACCAACGCAGTAGTGCAATCATTTCTCTAAATACACTGACGGACACCCCGAATGTCAAGGTCGAACACGTGTAGGCATGCGTGTAATGAAGCTCCTCCCTAGGACCAGCAACACAGAAAGGCTTTTTTTTTTACAATTACTGTTACGTACCACACATACCATACTTCAGAGAACCAAATATCACAACATTTAAACTCTTATCACACTGTTACGTACCACACATACTACACTTCAGAGAACCAAATATCACAACATTTAAACTCTTATCACACTGTTACGTACCACACATACTACACTTCAGAGAACCAAATATCACAACATTTAAACTCTTATCACACTGTTACGTACCACACATACTACACTTCAGAGAACCAAATATCACAACATTTAAACTCTTATCACACTGTTACGTACCACACATACTACACTTCAGAGAACCAAATATCACAACATTTAAACTCTTATCACACTGTTATAACACTCCAGGGAGTCAGACATCACAACATTCATACTCTGTCATACTAATAATAAACCACATGGGATCAAGGTATCACAATATTCTCACTCTGTCACACTGTTATTACACCACATGGGATCAAATATCACAGCGTTCATGCTGTGAAACGACAAGGCTAACAAACTAGTAGCAAAAGCCAAAACCGGAGGGTCTCATCAAAATGGACAAATCGGATGTATACACCTCCACAAGCAACAACTCGAGGAACAGTCGTAAATAAATTTCTCCAAATCACCAACCATGAACGACTCACTGCTTTACATGTAGCCAAGGGCAGTAGAAGCAAATCCTAGCTAAATGCTAGATCATATACAATACACAACCAACGCAGTAGTGCAATCATTTCTCTAAATACACTGACGGACACCCCGAATGTCAAGGTCGAACACGTGTAGGCATGCGTGTAATGAAGCTCCTCCCTAGGACCAGCAACACAGAAAGGCTTTTTTTTTTACAATTACTGTTACGTACCACACATACCATACTTCAGAGAACCAAATATCACAACATTTAAACTCTTATCACACTGTTACGTACCACACATACTACACTTCAGAGAACCAAATATCACAACATTTAAACTCTTATCACACTGTTACGTACCACACATACTACACTTCAGAGAACCAAATATCACAACATTTAAACTCTTATCACACTGTTACGTACCACACATACTACACTTCAGAGAACCAAATATCACAACATTTAAACTCTTATCACACTGTTACGTACCACACATACTACACTTCAGAGAACCAAATATCACAACATTTAAACTCTTATCACACTGTTACGTACCACACATACTACACTTCAGAGAATCACATATCACAACATTTAAACTCTTATCACACTGTTACGTACCACACATACTACACTTCAGAGAACCACATATCACAACATTTAAACTCTTATCACACTGTTACGTACCACACATACTACACTTCAGAGAACCACATATCACAACATTTAAACTCTTATCACACTGTTAAAAGCAAGCGTTTTCTTCTGTATCCACTCTGATAATTATTAAGTTCCGCACTCCTAGTTACTCACTTCACAGCTTCACATATTCGTTATTAAAAGTAAAACAGCACTTTTAGTCATAAAAAATAATATTACAGGCTAGACCACAAGATCAATATCTAAAGGAAAAATCATAATAATACAACCTCCAGCCAACCTGCCATTCGTGTCACACTAACACACGCTCTATCCTGTCAACAGTCGTAGGATACCATGTCCTTCCATAACCTTCGAGCCCTTGTACATCTCAACAAACCTGTCACTGAGCATTTCCCGTGCCTGGATAGCATACCACCAAACATCTCGTATCACTGCCTACGTCTGTCTCTTCTACTTTCAACCTTCTCTTTTGCCACCTCTCCTCCAAACATGCCTCACACATTTGAATTGTTATTTTGTGATATTCTTTATAATTTTCTTTGTTTCTTGTGCCTCTTTCAAAGCTTCGTCGCTCGATTTTCTCGCTGTGCATGGTACTTTCAGCATTCTTCTCTCGAACCACATTTCAACTGACTCCACAGTCTTATTTGTAGCTCAACTTGTAACACAATATTGTAACACAATATTGTAACACAATACAGTGCCTAAAATAAACATTTTCCACTTACCCCAAAGCAACAGACCCCAGTGGCGAGGAAGGGTTCTTATTGGTTGAAATATGTGTGCGGATGTTATATTGTGGTGACGTTGTATTTCATATGCAAGAAAGGCATGATAGCACAGTCCATCTGCGTCTGATACATGCCATTTCCCAGCACCCAGTATTGCATACTTTCCGCTCCCTGCTAGAGAAAACTTTTATACCCTAAACTGAACCAAAGAATGCACTCACAATGTTCAAGTTCGGTTACCTATGCCACATTTTATCTGCCACTATCACAGCATATTGGGTGTCTGAGTGGCTAAGTGGTTAGTACACTGGTCTCTCATGGCGAAGGTCGGAGGTTCGAATCCGGCCGGAGACACCCCAGTAACCCAGCTGTAGAAATGGGTACCCAACTTCTTCTGGAATTGGGGAAGAAAAGGCTGCCAGGCGTGATACTGACCATATCACCCTCTAGTGTGCTGACAGGTCAAGGAAAATATGGGTACTAACACCATATCCCTATGTGCCTCTAAGGCATGAGAGGATTACCGTTATCTTTACCTATTACAGCACAGTTTACCTACCACTATTACAGCACTTGTCACAAGAGTCCTCTGCTCTATTTATTACATGACATGTTTGTGTCGTTTGTCCGCACTCTTCCAAGACTCTTATGCTCTATTTATTAATTTCTCACATTTGGGTTAAAAAAGCTTTCCATTTCCCAAATCCTTGTAGTTGGGGCCTCGCAAGAAGCAGCCGGTGTCACGAAGTTATTACATATTGTGTGTATTTTATGTGCTGTCGGGGGGGGGGGGGCGTACTCTCTCTTTCACTCGATTTAGCATAAGCCGTAGTTGTCATAAATAAAATGAGTGGGTGACATTATGACGATACGAGAAAGAAGCCGTGATTATCAATACCGGTGAACCAGCTTTGACCAAGAGTTTTCTGATATTTGTTAGTACTCTTAGTGACGGACTGTAGGGGGTGAACACGCTGCCCGATCTGGCAATCAGCAACCCCTTTCAGATACATTCGCCTCAGGGTTAGCGAACCATAGCGCATGGAGATCCTGGTCCACCTCTCTGTTAGTACTCTTAGTAACTGGTTTAGCCTGGCTAGCGGGGCAGGGATCGCCATAATCCCGCATGGTGGTAGAGTCTGCTAAAAGAAAAATGTTGTACACATCCCGCTGTATACAGGGACTTAAAAAGTCGCCATAACCCGCTTCCAAGCGACACAATCCTGTGTCTCATCACCCGCTTTCAAGCGACACAATCCTGTGTCTCGTCACCTGCTTTCAAGCGACACAATCCTGTGTCTCGTCACCTGCTTCCAAGCGACACAATCCTGTGTCTCATCACCCGCTTCCAAGCGACACAATCCTGTGTCTCAACATCTTCACTGCACCGGCTGCATACGCCAGCCTGTAGTTCCAGGGAGAAGAAAATGACCAAGAAGAAGAAGAAGACTGATAAAACTTAAACGCATAAAACTTTAAATAACATAAAATCGTTATATACGTGAGGTAAAATAACATAAAGTTGTTATGCTGTATAGTTGAGGTAAAATCATTATGTACGTGAGGTAAAAATAACATAAAATCATTATATATGTGAGATAATCTAAATTCAAGAGGTAGTAAAAAGAAAAAAAATCCCTGGGTAATTAACATAAAAATCGTAAATTCGTGAGATAATCTAATATAAAATTTTAAAATTTACATGTTTCATTTTTACAATTTACAACATTCTGTGTACTCTGTTCTTCTGTACACAAAAAATATACTTGCAAATGAGAAGAAATTACAATCTTCTTTTGTTTTAAATCTTAGAATCTAGACATGATAAAGTTTTATGTATTTCCATTTAGACTGACCGTTATACATGTTTTGTGCTCTTGTTGTTTATGAAATAATGAAATATTATGAAATAACAAAGACACGCTGAGAACGACTGTGCATAGTGCATCATTATCTTCTGAAGAATCAGAAGCCAGAATTTAAGACAAGAGGCAAGCATATGAAGTCTAGATCTTGCAGAGCAAATACTGTGTGCTGTTGCAGTGACCAACTAAACAAACTGAAATTATTATAAGAGTATTTATGCATAATTTTGGATATAATGAAATGTTTATGGTGGGTCTTGCATAGTTTTGGACACAATAAATGTTTAATGGTGGGTCTTGCATAGTTTTGGACATAAAGAAATGCTTAATGGTGGGTCTTTCATAGTTTTGGACATAAGGAAATGTTTAGTGCCCAAGACTAGTTATCAGTCCTCGGACAACGCCCACACTGACGGTCTATAGAGTTATCTCGACGTGGATGATGACTTCTGGGAACGACCGTATACAAAAATGGCTTCCTTTCTTGTTTGTACGTAGTAATATTTCGTCACTGAATGAACTAATATTAACGAGCGATATGGATAAATAGCAATAACAGACAGCTCGACGAAATGAAATTACGTCAATTCAAGGTAATAGATAAGCTCGCTGAGTGTTTGGCAGAATATAATCCGACTGGATCGGATTCCTGTGTCGTCTGCTATGGTAACAGAACGCATTCTGTACGATCTGGGATTTTTTAAGTGTAACGTAAGGTCCTAGACCCTGTAGCAGCTCATCAAGATGATGTGCGACGTGATGCCAACCATCTCTGAAGATGGTGCTAATGATCGGGAGTCGCAGGGGTCTGGTGAAGACCCAAACTTAGAGCAGCTGATGGTGAGCTTGCTGGACGAGCGAGACAAACTGATGGAAGGTCTTCGAGAGAAGCAAGAAGCACTGGAGCTAGTGGAGGTCAAGCTGATCGAAGCAAACAAGGACAGGGAAATGATGCAGAAACAGTTACAGCAAACAACGCCGCAGGTACATTATCATGTAGTATATATTTATTTTATCGGAGAGGCTTATTTTGTATACAAACTGGTAACTAATTACGAACACGTATTTTTAAAAAAAATAGCTGATCGTTTCCAATGTTGCTTTTGATGGAATGAACAGAACTGACAAAGACGTACTAAAAAGAAACAACGAGTAGACAGACAGACAGACAGACGCCTCATCCCCCTATCAAAACATGTGTGATATTCATCATTTAGCTCCCTTGGAATGATGTCATATCACCCTCGCTTTGGCATCGTTCACTGAGAGTATTGATCAGGCCAGGCCAGTCATCCTTTCAGATGTTAGCAGAAAGCACACCCAGTATTGAGGATGTTGTCTGTATCACGTCTCATTATTTCTTTCTTTTAATCTATCTTTGAATCAGAAAAAATACGAGCAAAGCATAATACAGTACCATAACAAGTGATTTGAAAATGCAGACAAATTACATAAGTGATATGTCAAAGTGTGGACAAATTACATAAGTGGATATGTCAAACTGTGGACATATAAGTGATATGTCAAAATGTAGACAGATTACATAAGTGATATGTCAGGATGTGGACAAGTCACATAAGTGATATGTAAAAATGTGGAAAGTTACATAAGTGATGAAGAAAAAATATGAACAAATTACGAAAGTGGGGGGGGATATGTCAGAATGTGGCCAAATCACATAAGTGATATGTCAAAATGTGGACAGATTACATAAATGATGTATATGAAATATGAACAAATTACATAAGTGATGAAGATGAAATATGAACAAATTACATAAGTGATGAAGATGAAATATGAACAAATTACATAAGTGATGAAGATGATATATGAACAAATTACATAAGTGATGAAGGAAAATACAAATTACGTAATTGATAAATACAGACAGATTACATAAGTGATGAAGGTGAAAATAGATAAATTGCATAATTGATAGAGGTAATATAGGACAAGTGATAGAGGTAATATAGGACAAATGATAGAGGTAATATAGGACAAATGACATAAATGATGAAGGTAACAAAATGTACAAATTAGCATTACAAATTGTGATTTCACTTTGACTAGCAAAATAAAAGGAAACATGTAAATAAAAGTTATATTTCACGGCTAACAAATGAACCAGGACACATTTTCAAATATAACTACTAAACTTGTACATATATAGTTCATTCATTCATTTGCATGTCCCTTGCAGAACTTTGCCTCCCAAACAGCACTCCAGTAGGCCTCTCGGTTGTGAGCAAGATGGCCTGCTGCTGTGGCATCCATTTGCAGATCGTCAACGATGTCTTGCAGCCATCTTCGTTTTGGTCTTCCTCTCTTTCTTTTTCCCATTATGTATCCTTCCAATACGGTCTTCTCTAAATTATCATGACGTTTAATGTGTCCAAAATATTTAAGTTTTCTCTCTTTAATCCTCTTTACTAGCCAGTCTTCTTCAATATTAAGCTCTTGTAGTATAGATATATTTGTTCTTTTTTGTGTCCACGATATTTGGAGAACTCTTCTATAGCATTTACACAATAATTGGTGTATAAGTATACAACTATACACTAAGCACTGCAGTAAAGCTGTGATACCTGAATGTATAAAATAGGAAAAAAGTAGGAGCAGCTTTATTACTTAACGATTACAAAGTTGTGACGTTTCGGCGTGAGCCTTAATCATACAAAAACATACAGGACGAAGAAATAGAGAGAGGAGATAAAGTATAGATTCACACGAATACTGTTTAAAAAAAAAAAATTTTTTTTAAAGGAGTACTTAGCTGTAAATTGCAAGGTGTGGCTTGTCCGGCGGTGTGTGTCAGGAATGGATCTGGTAGGACGTGGAAATTGTTTAAATAGAGACCTGTGACATGTGGTCGGTGGGTTGTAATTGGGGGTGGTGGATGGGGAACCGGGGAGGGGAGAGAGAGTGACGCACTACTGGCCTAGCTAGGAGAAATTGAAACAGGTGATTGGGGAAGAGGGGTTGCAGAGAAAATAGCGGGGTTGCAGAGTGATGCTTGAGGAAGTTTGAAAAGTAAGAAGGGGTGGATTTAGTGGAGGGGTACTTTGTAATCGTTAAGTAATAAAGCTGCTCCTACTTTTTTCAAATTTTATACATTCTATAGCATTTACGTTCAAAGGCATTTATGTGTTTCTCAGCTGTTTTGTTAAGTGTCCAAGTCTCACAGGCATATGTTGCGATGGGAAAGATACATATATAGTAGCATATATAATATAATAAAATAAATTTTTTATACATATATATGGAAATATAGAGAATATAGATAAATAAAATGACAGGAATGTGGGAATATAAATAAATAAGACACGCAGAAATGTGGAAATATAAATTAGTAAAACATACAGAAATGTGGGAATATCTTCTTCTTCTTCGTATGCACACTGGTGATGATGCGTGGTACCCTGATTTTTGCGATGCACCTTTTGGCTGGGTACCTCCGACTTCAGAACCTTTCCTTGCTAGGGCAGACTGTGGTCTTGCTTGGACTGCCATGAAGACAGTGGTGTGGGGTGGGTTGGCCTGGCTAAAACTTTGTTTTCCAGCCTCTGGTTACTGTACTTAAGCCCCTTCTCCATGTCAGATCCAGCATGCAACGCTGGGTGGCCAGATGGCTTTAAGACAGTTCCACAGAGGCAGTCTGACTTTGGGATGAGGAATCTGATGAGTGCTTCAGTGATATCCATTCCCCGCCACCTATAGTCTGCTGACCCTGTTTTGTTTACTTCATTCTGATAGCCATTGTTGTAAAGACCCATAGGCTTGTCATGTCCTGGATTAATTGATTTCACATCAGACTTTCCTCATCCCTGTCGGCGATATCCGTGTCTTCATCCGTTCACCAACCTGATGTGAACGTTACATTTTACAAAAATAACAGTTACAACTAGTGTTGATTGCTGCAGGTTTCTGGGTTACAGAAGTAGGTCAGAGTTTTTAAGCAAACAGATAGAGTTCCCTGTCTCACAAAGACTATGTTAAGATAAGTGTGTTCTTAACACAATTGTTCCCATGGGATGTGGGAATATAAATTTGTAAAACATACAGAAATGTGGGGATATAACTAAATAAAATACACAGAAATGTAGGAATACAGATAAATAAAAACATGCAGAAATGTGGGAATATAAATTATTAGAACATACAGAAATGTGGGAATATAAATTATTAGAGCATACAGAAGTGTGGGAATATAAATTATTAGAACATACAGAAATGTGGGAATATAAATTATTAGAACATACAGAAATGTGGGAATATAAATTATTAGAACATGCAGAAATGTGGGAATATAAATTATTAGAACATACAGAAATGTGGGAATATAAATTATTAGAACATACAGAAATGTGGGAATATAAATTATTAGAACATACAGAAATGTGGGAATATAAATTATTAGAACATGCAGAAATGTGGGAATATAAAATATTAGAACATACAGAAATGTGGGAATATAAAATATTAGAACATACAGAAATGTGGGAATATAAAATATTAGAACATACAGAAATGTGGGAATATAAAATAAACACACAGAAGTGTCATGTCATCCTTCTCGTGCTGTTAAACATCACATAGGGCTTGCATGGTAGTTCGCCAAGTTTTCCTGTTTTTGGCAAGTATTTCAGTCTCATCAAGGGATGTTATGCCCACAGAACTGGCCTCTCTTAACAATGTCCTCTTTAGAGTTTCAGTGGTTGACCTCTTTTTCTTTGGCCTGTTGTGTTCCTCTTTATAGCTTGTTTCTTCTCATCACATGACTGGCATATGTCCATCTCCTTTTCCTGATCAGCCATGAGACAGGTTTTTGTTTGGCCATCTGCCTTATCTCTGCATTGTTCTTGAATTCATTCTACTTTATACCAAATATTTTCCTTAACCATTTGTTTTTGAAAGAGTAATTTCTTGTTTATTTCTTTAGTTGTTCTCCAGCTTTTGCATGCATAAATAAGGGTGGATATTACATTTGAATTGAATAATCTTAGCTTGGTTTTTGTGCTTATAACTTTTGAATGCCATATGTTCTCAGAGATTTTTGAATGTCAATGCTTCTTTTAAAATTCTAATTCTTACTTCCTTCCTGATCTCACCATCCTGGTCAATGTAGCTGCTGAGGTATGCTAATTGGTGTACTTATTCAACAGCTGTTCCTTCTACATATATTTTTCCTTCTTGATTAATGAGAAGTTTCATTATTTTTGTTTTGTCCTTGTTAATTTCAAGTCCTATTTTACTAGCCAGTGAAGACAAGGTATCTGTTTTTTCTTTCATCGAATTCACATTGTCACTGATAAGAGTTACAACATCATCAAAACAAGATCTTCTAGTTGGGTCCCATGTACCTAATCAGTACCCCTTTTACCTGTGCAGCATTTTTTCGTTATCAAGTCTATGGCAATTCCAAAAAGCAAGGGAGATAGTATACATCCTTGTTTCATGCCTGTTTCAATCTGGAACCATTCACTCATTCCTTCTTCTGTGTTGACTGCACAAACTTATACATTGTAGAGATCTCTAATGATGTTGGCAATCTTAGATGGTATTTGATATATTCTTAAAATTCTCCACAATGAATCTCTGTGTATGCTGTAAAATGCCTTAAAATCTATGAAGTTTAGGATTAATGGTTTTTGCTTTTCAATATGTTCTTCAAGTATTATCCTTCGAATAAAGATCTGGAACCAGTGAACAGTCATATAATAAGAGCACGATGCAGCCTAAGACATGGAAGAACGACAATAATATAATGTTATGCACCCATGAATGAAAACAGCTTAAGATTTTTAAAGACGTGCATCTTTCCCATCGCAACATATGCCTGTGAGACTTGGACACTTAACAACACAGCTGAGAAACACATAAATGCCTTTGAATGTAAATGCTACAGAAGAGTTCTTCAAATAACGTGGACATAAAAAAGAACAAATATATCTATACTACAAGAGCTTAATATTGAAGAAGGCTGGCTAGTAAAGAGGATTAAAGAGAGAAAACTTAAATATTTTGGACACATTAAATGTCATGGTAATTTAGAGAAGACCGTATTGGAAGGATACATAATGGGAAAAAGAAAGAGAGGAAGACCAAGGCGAAGATGGCTGCAAGACATCGTTGAGGATCTGCAAGTGGATGCAGCAGAGGCAGGCCATCTTGCTCACAACCGAGAGGCCTACAGGAATGCTGTTAGGGAGGCAAAGTTCCGCAAGGGACATAAAAATGAATGAATGAACCCATGAACGATGCAGATGATGCGGTAAAAGATGATTTCTGTCACCAGTTACAACAAATCATTAACAAAGACCCTAAACACGACATCCTAATTGCTATGGGGGACTTCAACGCTAAGTAAGAGAAAGATATCACCAACGTCGAAAAAGTAATGGGAAAAGAAGGAAATGACATGGTAAATCTGAGTGGAGAAAGATTAATTCAAATGTGTCTGACAGAGGCCATGGTCATTGGAGGCACAATATTTCCACACAGAGAGATACATAAAACAACATGGATATCTCCAGATGATAGAACTAGAAACCAGATAGATCATTTTTGTATTAGAAAGCAATACAGAACATCTCTGATAGATGTAAGGGCAATTAGGGGTGCAGATGTCAACAGTGATCACACTCTGTGTATAGGGAAAATAAAACTAAAACTGAAAATCCAACACAAGAAATCAGTACACAGAAAGATAAACAGCCACAGCCTACAAGAAGAAAATACTAACAGTAATTTCAATCAGGAACTTGCCAATCATTCCACAACACCCAGTGAAGTAGAATAGATAGGTATAGATGAATTATGGAATTCTTACAGCACAACCATAGTCACAGCAGCAAAAGCAAGTGCTGGACTGAAAAAATCAAATAGAAAAGCATGGATGTCAGAAAACACATACATGAAAGACAAGCAGCCAAATTAGCCATCTTGAATGTAAAGACAGATCTTGAAAAAGCAACATACAAAGTAATAGACAATAAAGTAAAAAGTTCAGCTAGAAGGGATAAAAGAGAATACATAGACAATATGGCAAAAGAGGCAGAGAATGCAGCAAAAACAGGACACAGCAGAACTTTTTATAACATACAAAAGAGGCTAACAGGTACTATTACATAAAGAAAGACCAACCCTTAGCAAAACTGGAACCCTATTAACATCAAGTAAAGACCAAAAGCAAAGATGGGCTGAATACTTCTAAGAAATACTTAATCGACCACACCCAAAAGAATTGATAATCCTTGAAACTGACTTACAAGTCCCACAACTAAATGTCAATCTAGGTGAAATTACATTGCATGAAATTGAGACAGCATTGAATTTAATGGCTAACAACAAAGCTGCAGGTGAAGATGAAATAACACCTGAAATTTTAAAAGCTATCAATAGTGACAATATGACACAACTACAGAGAATGTTTAATATGATTTGGAAAGAAGAAAAGGTCCCTTTTAAATGGAAAAAAAAGAATCATTGTTAAAATACCAAAAAAAAGGCAACTTTAGTGACTCTAACAGTTGGAGAGGAGTAACCTTAGTATCAGTTGTGTCAAAAGTATTTTGCAAGGTCATTTTGAATAGACTTAAAGATATAGTGGATACTGCAATGAGAGAAGAACAAGCAGGAGTTCGAAAAGGGAGAAGCTGTCTTGACCAGATCTTTACTCTCAGAATAATACTTGAAGAACATATTGAAAAGCTGAAACCATTAATACTGAACTTCATAGACTTTAAAAAGGCATTTGATAGCATACACAGAGATTCACTGTGGAGAATTTTAAGTCTATGTGGAATACTATCTAAAATTGTCAACATCCTTAAGGACCTCTACAATGGATATGTTTGTGCAGTCAAAACAGAAGAAGGGATGAGCGAATGGTTCCAGATTGAAACAGGCATGAAAAAAGGATGTATACTATCTCCTTTTGTTTTTGGAATTGCCATAGACTTCATCATGAAAAAATGCTGCACAGGTAAAAGGGGTATTGATTGGGTACATGGGACCCAACTAGAAGATCTTGATTTAGTTGATGACATAACTCTTATCAGTAACAATGTGAATTCCATGCAAGAAAAAACAAATATCCAGTCTTCACTGGGTAGCAAAATTCATTCATTCATTCCTTTGCATGTCCCTTGCGGAAATTAACAAGGAGAAAACAAAAATAATGAAGTTTCTCATTAGTCAAGAAGGATAGATATACGTAGAAGGAACAGCTGTTGAATAAGTGCACCAATTTGCATACCTCAGCAGCTACATAGACTAGGATAGTGACACCAGTAAGGAAGTTAAAATTAGAATTGAAAAAACAGCATCAATCATCAAGAATCTTGAGAACATATGGCATTCAAAAGTTATAAGCACAAAAACCAAGTTAAGACTATTCAATTCAAATGTAATATCCACCCTCATTTATGCATGCAAAAGCTGGAGAACAACTAAGGAAATTAGACTCTTTCGAAAACAAATGCTTAAGGAAAATACTCGATATTGAAGTAGAGTGAATTCAAGAACAATGTGGAGATAAGACAGATGAGCGAACAACAACCAGTCTTATGGGTGATCAGGAAAAGGAGATGGACATATGTTGGTCACATGATGAGAAGAAATGATCAGAGAATCCCAGAACAAACTATCAAGTGGAACACAACAGGCCAAAGAAAAGGAGCAGACCATGTGAAACTCTGAAGAGGACATTGTTAAGAGAGGCCAAATCAATAGGCATAAAATCCCTTGATGAGGTTGAAAAGCTCGCTGAAAACAGGAAAAATTGGTGAACTACCTTGCGAGCCCTATGTGGCGTGTAATGGCACGGGAAGGATATAAGATATAAGATAAGAAAGATCTAGTTAAAACAGCTTCTCCCTCTTCGAAATCCTGCTTGCTCTTCTCTCATTGTAGTATTCACTATATCTTTACGTCTGCTCAGAATGACTTTGCAAAATACTTTTGACACAACTGATAGTAAGGTTACATGCCCTTAGATACCTTCGCTTTAATAATAAAGGAAACTCCACATTCACAAATTCTAGTACTCTATGAAGACCAAGCTCCCTCAAGTGTGGCCAGCCTTAGACTGAGGTTTTAACAAAAAATCCAACCACCTCCTAAACTTAGCATCTGTTCATCCAAATTCATAATTCGCACACAAGAACAGATGAACACGTTCACACTAGGAAAAGTTTTGTCACAATAAAAATTATGACAGCAGCAAACTTTGAACAGTGGCTGCATGTTCTATCAGTGGTTGATCCTTTCTGTGATAGAATATGGACTGGCATTTCTAACACTCAATCCCACATAGATAGGAAGGTTTGAGAAAACAGAATGAAGCAGTTTTTGAATGCACAAGAGACACATTCTGTAAGGCCATGAGCCATCTGCTGGACTTTCCTATCATGGACAATAGAATACAGTTAGCCAGGGCACAAACCTGCCTCACAGACAAGCTACAGCCATTCCACTGTGAAAAGTTAAGTGTGGAAAGAAACAGGTGCAAGACAGATAAATCAGGGATGGGCAGTGCAGGAGATTTAGTCTTTGAGATGTATCCTCCAGAGAATATAGATTCTGAGCAGGAAGGAATGTCCACACCACCAAATTAAAAGTGACTGTGTCAGATTGATGTGAAATATTACAGTGTTGTTTGTTGTGGTGGTGTATGTTGTGCTATATCTACTAACAATGACATGACATAGGTACATCAACCAACAGTGACATGGATCAGTTAGTGTCTGTTTCTAGAGCCCTCACAGTGAACTGAAATGGCAGAAGGAAGCCAATGATGGTTTTGCTGCAACAACAAGCAGGCTCACTGTGTAAACCATGGCTAGAACAGAAGCTCTTATAAGATTACGTGCAGGCAGCATTTTGTGTGAGTCACTGAGCAGATTAAGTAAAGCTACAAGCAGCAAAGGCTTGAATGCTTGCAGATGCCACAGATACATCAGCTGACCTTCAGTTTTGTAATAGGTCACAGTGTTGTCAGGGGAAGTAAAGGAGCAGATGTTGGATATTTTCAATATGTGTTGAAGTACAGGTGAGTTACCTCAAATCTGGAAGGAAGCAATCATGATACCACTGCTAAAACCAGAGAAAGCAGTGATACAGCTTCCAGCTACAGGCCAATCAGTCTCACTAGCTGCCTATGCAAAACGATGGAATGCATCATTGACCTGAGGCTAAAATGGTACCTAGACAGTGAAAACCTCCTTGTTCCTCAACAAGCAGGATTTAGGCAGTACTTTAGCACAGAAGATCAAGTGACCTATCTCTCTTAAGAGACTGAGGACACGTTCCAAGAGAAAAACCTTGTACTAGCAGCATGGATAGACCTGAAGAAAGCCTTTGATAAAGTATGGAAAAAAGGTCTACTGTGGAAACTAAGAAACTGCAATGTGAATGGAAGACTGTACAACTAGATAAAGTCCTATTTACACAATAGAAGAGCTAGAGTAGTCATGGATGGACACGAAAGTACTGCTGTTTGTTCTGGTATACCACAAGGAGGAGTCCTTTTCTCCTACACTATTCCTGGTATTCATTAATGACCTGATCTGAGAACTTCCCTATGGAATCAAAGCAGCCTATATGCAGATGATCTGGTCATGTGGTGTACTCGACAGTTACTATACAAAGACTCCAAAGAGCAGCAGATGTCTTGACATTATGGATAAACAAATGGTGTGTAAGTATCAACACAGAGAAATCAAGTACCACTCTATTCACTCTCTCATCTAAATAGAAAGCAGGTAAGATCTTTGTAAATGAAATATCCTTAAGGATGGACAACCAACCCACTTATGTAGGAGTGACTCTTGACTTAAAAATGACCTGGAAGCAACATATCAGCAGTGCAGAAGCAAAAGCCAGAAGAAAATTGAGTGGAAAGTATTCTACCATATTCAGAATATGGCACCACAGCTTGGTGTACAGACAAGGTACAAAATCAGTCACTACGGATTATCACAGGTGCCATGAGGTCCACACCAGTAGTAGAAATGCAGAAAATAGTTGGTTTTCAAGCATTGAAAGAATGTAGAGACACAAAGGTCATAAACTTGGGAGAGAAATTCCTCAACTCTGTAAGCCATCCCCTGAAGGAGAGATTCATTAACTTGGCACTAAGATGGCTTAAAAGAAGCAGCTTCATTCGTCAGGCCAAGCATCTATGTAAACAGATACCTGACCTTCCAACTGCAGTTGCTCCATTATCATCTGTACCAGAGCATACACCATGGAAAGAAGCAGATTGTACACAAATAACTATTCAAACTGAAGTGAAAGGTATACGGAATGGTGAGATGCAAAGCAGTCCTGTAAGACTGACAACCATGTTTAGTGTGCTAGATGACAAATATCCTTGTGACACGTGGATATGTGTGTACAGAGGTGGGTCTGCCACACAATTCCATAAAGAATGAAGAGACAGCAACACATATTGAATATCAAAACAGCACCACTGACAAGATTTCCATACCTGCTGGAAAGTACTGCACAACTATGATGCAGAAGTTAGGGCAGTTATTGCCACAATTGAAAAACTATCAAACTCCAGAATTGATACATGCCCTGTAGTGTTTCTCACAGATGAAAGATTGGTACTGGAAGCTCTTCAATGCATAAACTAGGAAAAAAGTGGAAACAGCTTTGTTATTTAACGATTACACAGTTGTGATGTTTTGATGTGAGCCTTTATCAAACAAAAACAAACAGGATGAAGAATCAGAGAGAAGAGACAAAGTATAGACTAGGGCTGCTGTGCAGTGCTGTCATGGAAAAAGGAAAGGATTAAGTGAAATGACCAGTAGTCTCGAGATCAGGACTACTCAAATCACAGCACCTCTGCTCTAGAGGTTGGCCACGTCCTATATCTATACTGGGGTAGATTGCCTAAACATTGCTGGCAAGATTCTTCAGCTGCTGCGCGTGGAGCGAAACTCCTCCTGACCAGTGAAGAAAATGTGAAAATGTGACTAGGGTTGCCAGGCGCCGCCGCTGTGAAAAGGTGATGACAAGGATAAAGTGAAGTTTAATCAGTATGTCCAGTAGTCTTGCGGTAAGAATTACTCATACCACGGCACCTCTTCTCTAGAGGCCGGCCACGTCCGATATACACCCATACTGGTGAATATTTCTAAACTGGCTTAACCCCAGAGTGAGACTTGATGACTGCTTATGACACGGTTCCTCCGTTCTAGAGGTCAGTCATGTCCTAAACACACCCATACTGGGATAATACACCTAAAACGGCTTAACCCAGGGGTGAAACTTACTAGTGGTGAGAATTCATCCTCCTTGACAAAAGCTCCATCCTGGTCACAACTGGGAAGGGTAGTGGCCACGACCACAAAATGCTGAAGTCAGAGACACTGGACCAGTGCAGTCTAGATAGGCAACCACCTCTCACCCAATGGGGATGTATGCGTATCCTAATCACGCTGAGGTTTTCCAGTGAGAAAGTCCAACGCTGGACTGGATGGGCAACCACCTCTCACCCAGTGGGGATACATGGATATCCCAAAACATGTTGAGGTTTTCTGGTGAGAAGTTCCAACTCTGGGCTGGATGGGCAATCATCTCTCACCCAGTGGGGATATACTGATATCCACAACATGTTGAGGTTTTCCAGTGAGAAAGTTCAACTCAGGATTAAACTGGTGCAATGAAAACCACGGTGTCACGCAATCCCACTTCTGCGACTCACCGAGAATACAGCCCCAAGCCCTGTGATACTCTGAACCTCTTGTGGTCCTTTTGGGACCACATGAGGACCATGGGGCCTATTGAGGACCACAGGAGTAAATTCAGTATGATCACAGGGCGATCTTGGTGGTAGAAGTGAAAGAAGAAGAAGAAGAAGAAACTGTTTTTTGTCTTTATAAAAACAGTTATTGTACATGCAGCTGAGTTTTCATACAATGTCTTAACTGTGTGATCTATCTTTATAACTGAGTCGCCATACATACAGTGTCGAACTATGTGATCTGTCTTTATAACTGAGTCACTATACATACATTGTCAAACTGTGTGATCTGTCTTTATAACTTAGTCATCATACATACAGTGTCAAACTGTGTGATCTGTTTTTATAACTGAGTCACCATACATATGCATCCATATGTTTAAACTATGTGATCTGTCTTTATAACTGAGTCATGAGACATATATGCATAAGTTTGTTTAAACTATTTATCTGTCTTTATTACTGAGTCACCAGACATACATGCATACATTTGTTTAAACTATGTGATTTGTCTTTATAACCGAGTCACCAGACATATATGCATCCATATGTTTAAACTATGTGATTTGTCTTTATAACTGAGTCACCAGACATATATGCATCCATATGTTTAAACTATGTGATTTGTCTTTATAACTGAACACTCATCTCTGAACCAGGAATTCTCAAATAGTATTGTGCCTGAGATTAAGTTTGTGAGAGGTTGCTTGTAATTTCATAAGAAATATTGATAAAAAAGTTCAGATCTACAGAAAACTGTTGTTTTCTATGTGAAAGTTGACATAGTTCAGACTTGTTTGTCTAGGTTTGACATGTGTGTATAATTTGTCTTTGTAAGTGAATACTAATATTCACACAAAAGTCTTGGATAAAATGACAGTATGATAGAAACTGGTGATTATTGTTACAAAATGTCATTCAGTCATTTGCATGCCCCTTGTAGAACTTTGCCTCCCTAACAGCGCCCCTGTAGGCCACTCGGTTGTAAGCAAGATGGCCTGCTGCTGATGCATCCATTTGCAGATCATCAACGATGTCTTGCAGCCAACTTCGCCTTGGTCTTCTTCTCTTTCTTTTTTCCCATTATGTACCTTTCCAAAACGGTCTTCTCTAAATTATCATGATGTTTAATGTGTCCAAAATATTTAAGTTTTCTCTCTTTAATCCTCTTTACTAGCCAACTTTTTTAGTATTAAGTTCTTGTAGTATTGATATATTTGTTCTTTTTTGTGTCCACGATATTTGAAGAACTCTTCTGTAGCATTTACATTCAAAGGCATTTATGTGTTTCTCAGCTGTTTTGTTAAGTGTCCAGGTCTCACAGGCATATGTTGCGATGGGAAAGATGCATGCCTTTAAAAATCTTATTTTCATGGTTCTCTCTGTTCATCCCCACAGATTCTTTATTTTTTTTACTTTCTGATGAGTGATAGATGTCCTCCTTTTAATTTCCCCTCATTGTATCTCCATTATTAGTTAGCAGTGATCCAAGGTATTCAAAACTATCCACTTTTTCCAATTTTTCCTCATTGATACATATAGAAAATGTATTAGACAAAATAGCAGTATAATAATAAGTGAAAATAAATTTAGGAAATAGACATAATAAAAATTTTGGATAAAATGACAAGACAATGAGAATGATATTAGGAGATGGATTAGACTGGCTGGATCTAGTGAGATTGACTGTCGAAGATTATAACATTGCTGGAAGTAATGAAACGTGATATGTGGCTGTCAAAGATTATAATGTTGCTGGATATAATGAAAAGTGAGATATGGCTGTCTAAGATTATAATGTTGCTGGATATAATGAAAAGTGAAATATGGCTGTCAGATATTATAATGTTGCTGGATATAATGAAAAGTGAGATATGGCTGTCTAAGATTATAATGTTGTTGGATATAATGAAAAGTGAGATATGGCTGTCTAAGATTATAATGTTGCTGGATATAATGAAAAGTGAGATCTGGCTATAATGTTGCTGGATATAATGAAAAGTGAGATCTGGCTATAATGTTGCTGGATATAATGAAAAGTGAGATATGGCTGTCTAAGATTATAATGTTGCTGGATATAATGAAAAGTGGGATGTGGCTTTCTGTAATTTAAGAATACAACCTATTCTTCTGTTAGAACTTATTTCTGTTGTTCATTTGATCTGTTTTCTCCACCACCACCACCACCACTTTCTTTGTTTAATGTTTGTCCAGGAGGTGGCCACTGTGACAAAAGAGTTAAATCTTATAAGGGAACAGTTGCTGGAGAGAGATGAAGAGGTAGCAGAACTCAAGGCGGAAAGAAACAACACCAGAGTATGACCTTCATATTGTGCTTATTGTGATATATGTTAATAGTTATTGGCCATACCGTGTGTCGTAGTGGTGTGTTAGTCGGTGTTGGTTGTGTTGTGTGTCATAGTTGTGTGTTAGTAGGTGTTGGTTGTGTTGTAGTGGTGTGTTATTAGGTGTTGGTTGTGTTGTAGTGGTGTGTTATTAGGTGTTGGTTGTGTTATAGTGGTGTTTTAGTGGTGTTGGTTGTGTTGTGTGTCATAGTGGTGTGTTAGTAGGTGATAGTTGTGTTGTAGTGGTATGTTAGTAGGTTTTGGTTGTGTTGTAATGGTGTGTTAGTAGGTGTTATAGTTGTGTGCTAGTAGGTGTTGGTTGTGGTGTAATGGTGTGTTAGTTGATGTTGTGTGTTGTGGTGGTATGTTAGGTCTTGGTTGTGTTGTAATGGTGTGTTAGTAGGTTTGGTTGTGTTGTAGTGGTATATTAGTAGGTGTTGGTTGTGTTGTAGTGGTGTGTTAAGTGTTGGTTGTATTGTAGTGGTGTGTTAGTAGGTGTTGGTTGTGTTGTTATAGTGTGTTAGTAGATATTGGTTGTGTTGTAGTGGGTGTTATGTGTTGTTGTTTGTGTTGTGTGTTGCAGTGGTGTGTTAGGTGTTGATTGTGTTGTATTGGTGTGTTAATAGGTTTGGTTGTATTTTGTGTTGTAGTGGTGTGTTAGGTGTTGGTTGTGTTGTGTATTGTAGTGATGTTAGGCATTGGTTGTGTTGTAATGATGTGTTAGTAAGGTTGATTGTGTTGTAGTGGTGTGTTAGGTGTTGGTTGTGTTGTAATGGTTTATTAGCAGGTGTTGGTTGTGTTTTGTTTTGTAGTTGTGTTAGGTATTGTTTGTAATGGTGTATTCATAGGCATTGGTTGTGTTGTAGTGATTGTTCGGTGTTGGTTGTGTTGTAATGGTGTGTTAGTAGGGTTGGTTGTGTTGTATGTTGTAGTGGTGTGTTAGTAGTTGTTGGTTGTGTTGTAGTGTTGTGTTAGTAGGTGTTGGTTGTGTTTTGTATTGTAGTTGTGTGTTAGGTGTTGGTTGTGTTTTGTATTGTAGTTGTGTGTTAGTTGTTGGTTGTTGGTTGTGGTGTAATAGTGTATTCGTAGGTGTTGGTTGTGTTGTGTGTTGTAGTGGTGTGTTAAGTGTTGGTTGTGTTGTAATGGTGTGTTAGTAGGGTTGGTTGTATTTTGTGTTGTAGTGGTGTGTTAGGTGTTGGTTGTGTTGTGTATTGTAGTGATGTTAGGCATTGGTTGTGTTGTAATGATGTGTTAGTAAGGTTGATTGTGTTGTAGTGGTGTGTTAGGTGTTGGTTGTGTTGTAATGGTTTATTAGCAGGTGTTGGTTGTGTTTTGTTTTGTAGTTGTGTTAGGTATTGTTTGTAATGGTGTATTCATAGGCATTGGTTGTGTTGTAGTGATTGTTCGGTGTTGGTTGTGTTGTAATGGTGTGTTAGTAGGGTTGGTTGTGTTGTATGTTGTAGTGGTGTGTTAGTAGTTGTTGGTTGTGTTGTAGTGTTGTGTTAGTAGGTGTTGGTTGTGTTTTGTATTGTAGTTGTGTGTTAGGTGTTGGTTGTGTTTTGTATTGTAGTTGTGTGTTAGTTGTTGGTTGTTGGTTGTGGTGTAATAGTGTATTCGTAGGTGTTGGTTGTGTTGTGTGTTGTAGTGGTGTGTTAAGTGTTGGTTGTGTTGTAATGGTGTGTTAGTAGGGTTGGTTGTGTTGTAGTTATGTGTTAGTAGGGTTATTTGTATTGTAATTGTGCTAGTAGGGTTAGTTGTGTTGTAACTGTGTGTTAGTAGTTGTTGGCTGTGTTGTAGTGGTGTGTTAGTAGGGTTGGTTGTGTTGTAGTGGTGTGTTAGTAGTTGTTGGTTTTGTTGTAATAGTGTATTAGTAGGTGTTGGTTGTGTTGTAATGATGTGTTAGTAGGTATTGGTTGTGTTGTAGTGGTGTGTTGTAGTGTTGGTTGTGTTGTAGTGGTGTGTTGGTGTTGGTTGTGATGTAGTGGTGTGTTAGTAGGTGTTGGTTGTGTTGTTATAGTGTGTTAGTAGTGTTGGTTGTGTTGTATTGGTGTGTTTGTAGGTGTTGGTTGTGTTGTAATGGTGTGTTAGTAGGTGTTGTATTTGTGTGTTAGTAGATATTGGTTGTGTTTTGTTGTGCTGGTTGTGTTGTATGTTGTAGTGGTGTGTTAGTAGATATTGGTTGTGTTTTGTTGTGCTGGTTGTGTTGTATGTTGTAGTGGTGTGTTACCAGATGTTGGTTGTGTTGCATTGGTGTGCTATCATGTGTTGGTTGTGTTGTAATGGTGTTTTGGCAGGTGTTAGTTGTTTTGTAGTGGTGTGTTAGCAGGTGTTGTGTTGTAATGGTGTGTTGGTATGATTGGTTGTGTTGTAATGGTGTGTTAGTATGATTGGTTGTGTTGTAATGGTGTGTTAGCAGGTATTGGTTGTGTTTTAATGGCATGTTAGTAGGGTTGATTGTATTGTAGTGACATGTTAGTCAGATTGATTGTGTTGTAATGGTGTGTTAGTAGGGTTGGTTGTGTTGTAATGGTGTTTTAGTAGGGTTGGTTGTGTTGAAGTGGTGTATTAGCAGGTGTTTGTTGTGTTGTAGTGGTGTGTTAGTAGTTTTGGTTGTGTTGTAATGGTGTGTTAGTAGGGTTGGTTGTGTTTTTATGGTGTATTAGCAGGTGTTAGTTGTTTTGTAGTGGTGTAGTAGTAGGGTTGATTGTGTTATAATGGTGTGTTAGTAGAGTTGTTTCTGTGTTAATAGAATTGGTTGTGTTGTAGTAATTTGGTTAGTTGTGTTGTAGTGGTGTGTTAGTAGGGTTGATTTTGTTATAGTGATGTGTTAGTAGGGTTGGTTGTGTTGTGTATTGTAGTGATGTATGTTGTTTTGCTGTATCTGCTAACAGTTAATGACATAGTGACATCTCCTAACTGACATTGAGCAGTTAGTGATGTCCACTAACAATAGCACAGAGCAGTTAGTGGCGCTTTTAACAGTCACATGACACAAGTAATGACATCAGTGATCAATAACCATATGACACATTTATTGATGTCTGTTAACAACCACATAGCACATACAATCACACAATACTGTACATTATTAATATGCATTAGCAATCAGAAAATGATTATTTACATCCATTAATATTCACAAAACACATTACTGCTTATCATTAACAATAAAAAAACACATAATTTGCATTCATTAAAAGTCACAAACACATTGACATCCATTTACAGTTATTAAAGCACATTGACATTCACTGCAATCACAAAACACATTATTGAATCTGTTAACAATACAAAAACACATTATTGAGTCTGTTAACAATCGCATAAAACATGTTATTGGATCTGCTAACAATCATGCAAAACATGTTTTGAATCTGTTAACAATCACACAAAACACATTACTGAATCTGTTAACAACAAAAACACATCATTGAATCTGTTAACAATCACAAAATATGTTATTGAATCTGTTAACATTCATACAAAAGATGTTATTGATTTCCGTTGATTTTTATTAATGATCACAAAACACATTTCTGACATTCATTATCACATTTTTGGCATCAGATGACAGTCACATCTCACATTATTGACATCCACTAACAATCACAGAAATATTATTTGTACCCAATAAAAATTTTATGAAAAATATTGTTACTCATCAGTATCTTAATTATTATTGGACATATCCACATCTGTAGTTATTATTGGAGATCACCTACATCTGTGTCTTAGTTATTATTGGACATCACACACATCTGTATCTTAGTTATTATTGGACATCATACTCACCTGTATCTTAGTTATTATTGAACATCATACGCATCTTTATCTTACATCACCACACAATCATAAACACATTTTAAAAGATCTACATTCACAATTACATACTTAACATTTTAAACGATCTACTTTCACAGCTGTTTCCTTAGCTGACAACAGTGTAAAAAATCTACTTTCAGAGCTGTATCTCACAGCATTTTAAAAAATTTATTTTCAGAGCTGTATCTCACAACATTTAAAAGATCTACTTTCACAGCTTTATCTCACAACATTTTAAAAGATCTACTTTCACAGCTTTATCTCACAGCATTTAAAAAAATCTACTTTCAGAGCTGTATCTCACAACATTTTAAAAGATCTACTTTCAGAGCTTTATCTCACAACATTTTAAAAGATCTACTTTCACAGCTTTATCTCACAACATTTTAAAAAAAGCTACTTTCAGAGCTGTATCTCACAACATTTTAAAAGATCTACTTTCACAGCTTTATCTCACAACATTTTAAAAGATCTACTTTCACAGCTTTATCTCACAACATTTTAAAAGATCTACTTTCACAGCTTTATCTCACAACATTTTAAAAGATCTACTTTCAGAGCTGTATCTCTATCTCAGTTGTTACTGGAACACTTGGAGTGCTTGGTATCACGACATGAACGTTCTCTGAGAATGACAGTTGTCAAGCGTCAGGCCTCATCTCCAGCCGGTGTTTCCAGCGAGGTGGAGGTCTTGAAGGCCCTCAAGTCACTCTTTGAGCATCATAAAGCTCTTGATGAGAAGGTACAATGTTGTCTCTGTGCATGCCATGTACAGTATATCAGGACAGGATGGCACAACTTTGACTTTTCTCATCCCCAGCTTTACAAGTCTTCACTCTTTTTTTCTCTTGTGCCAGATAGTGAAATATGCAAGTTTTTTTTTCAGCTGATTTGTGTCGCTGTGCAGAATGTTGGTGATAGAGGAGTTTGGTGGTATCAGTTCTTCTGAAGATCTTCCAGTGCATGCAGTGCAGTTCTGGTGTTTCACAGATTCATATTCTAGCCTGTTGTAGTGCATGAATTATGATGTGTGATCAGCAGTCGGTCTTTGTAAGAGTGGCATGTCTTGTGTACAGTCTGAATATTGTGTACTGGTCTGTGTGACATAAGCTGTTGATGTGATCTCTGGGGTTGGGCTTTGGTAAGTGTGCAGGGAGCTTGTGGTTAGGTTTTGTGCTAGTGTTGGTGATGTCATGAAACACAAGAGTGTGGTTGTTGTGGATGTCTGCTGAGACAGTGCTTAGCCCAGGTCTGTCCTGTATTTTTATTTTTGTTTCTAGCTTTTCTCATGTTTGGGATTTTGTCCTATATCTTTCTTTCATACGCAAGAGGGCTTGTCAGAGGGGGGATAGGATCAGGCTCTGTGTGCAGCATTCAGTAATTAGTGTACAACTGTACAACTATACACACAGCACTGCAGTAAAGCTGTGATACCAAAATGTATAAACTAGGAAAAAGTAGGAACAGTTTTATTACTTAATAACTACAAAGTTGTGACTTTTCTGCTTGAGCCTTAATCATACAAACACATACAGAAAGAAGAATTAGAGATAGGAGATAAAGTATAGATTCACATGAATCCTGTGTTAAAAAAAAAAATAAATAAAATGATTAGAGAACTTAGCCTGAAAGAATATGGAGATTTTCCGATGTTGATATGGAAATGCCTAGAAAGAATATGGAACTTTTCTGACATGTTCAGAAATGCGCCCATTGCTACGTTCAAAATGTGATCATTCAGAAATGTACAGAAATGCGCATGCTGAAACGTAGAGAATGTTGAGAGACTTGTGATGTGTGATAGGTGTATCTATCCACATGAAAGTTTAGTGGAGAGGGATTATGATTATGGAAGAGGAGAATGTTATGTGTAGCTGAATAATGTTCAAACCATGTGGTTCCAACATCCCACACTCCTGAATGTAGTGGTTCTCAAGCGCCAGGCGGCTTGTGTCATCTTCATGACATTGTTTGATGGCTGTTAATAGAAAATACTATGTTATTCTGCATCTTTTGCACACAGTGGCATATATTACATTATGGGACTCACATGTGACTCCCTCATGAAGAGTGAGGATAGTTTTAGGAAAAGTGATTGTTTTCATTTTCCAAACTACAGGGCAGGTAACATAGCGAGGGTGGTTACATTTTCTGGTGCCAACATATGCAGGGCTACGCTTCAAGCAACTGTGGACAAGAATGTCCTTAAGATTTGGCTCAATCTTGTATGCTAATAGAAGTGGATCAAAGAAAATGTCGTGAGTGTCGGGGTTGAGTTGGATTAGTGGCAAATGATGATAAAGAATTTTCTTAACCATCTGACCATGCGGGTGGAAAGGCAGTACTAACTTAACTCTGTCAGATGAGGTAATAGGTTTTTTTCTGAATGCTTCTTTGCGGCTCACTAGTTGGATACAGTTGAAGGGTTCACGAAGGACATATTCTGGGTAGTGGCGATGATGAAAAAATTCTAATAATTTGTTGGACTGATCTATAAAGTCCAAGTTATCCTGACGTATGCGGCAAAGATGGAGGAGTTGGGAGCATGGGATGGAGTTCTTACAGGGTTCAGGATGGGATGCTGTGTAAAGTAAATAGGTGTGGCTTTCCATGGACTTGTAAAATACATATTTTTTCAAGCTAAGTGCTTTATTCATTTTATTTATTTATTTTTTTAACATAGGATTCACTTTATCTCCTAATTCTTCATCTTGTATGTGTTTGTATGATTAAGGCTCATGCTGAAACATCACAACTTTGTGGTCATTAAGTAATAAAGTTGTTCCTAATTTTTTCCTAGTTTATACATTTTGTGTGCAACACTGGCTGGACGGTTTGAGAACATTTCCACAGAGACACTCTGATGTTGGAATGAAGAATCTGATGTGTGGTTCAGTGATGTTCCTCCCTGCCACATATAATCTATTGGTTATGTTTTCTTTTAACCACATTTGGATCGCCATTGTTTTAGGCTTGTCACATCCTAGATTCATTGCTTTCACATCAGATTTTTCTAATCCCTGCAGGTGATTTCCATGTCCCCATTAGTCAAACATCATGACCAGTGTGGCCAAAGGCCAGCGTCTCGGCCTACTGATGGGTGTGCGATACCAAGAGCTGGAAGGTCTTCTGTCATAGGAGGCATACGTCGTGCTTGTCATTTTGCCCACAAATGAGTGGGTTTTTTAGGGTATAGAGAAATGTGTCTGAGTTAGATGACACTCCTGTAACAGACGAGAGGCTACCAGCAGATTTCTTAGTTCTGTGTTCAGATCAGAGTGTTCTTGAAGCAGTCAAATCTGATTCTCCCTGCCACAAAAGTGTCAACATAAATGTATTCTCAGCCTGGGAGTACACCAACAAACAAATAATAAAGAACATGAAGAATAACTAAGATTTTTTTTTTCCCCCTGGGAACAACTGTGTTAAGAGCACACTTATCTTAACATAGTTTTTGTGAGGCAGGCAACATAGATCTGTTTGCTTAAAAACTCTGACCTATAGTAGTGAACACTAATTGTAATAGTTATTTTTGTAAAATGTAATGTCAGGTTGGTGAATGGATGGGGACATGGAGATTATCGGCAGGGATGAGGAAAATCTGGTGTGAGACCAATGAATCCAGGACGAGACAAGCCAATGGGTCTTTACAACAATGGCTATCAGAATGATGTAAACAAAACAGAGCCAGCAGACTATAGGTGGCGGGGAATGGATATCGTTGAAGCATTCATCAGGTTCCTCATCCCAAAGTTGGAGTGTCTCTGTGGAACTGTCTCAAAACCCTCTGGCCAGCCAGTGTTGCATGCTGGATCTGACATGGAGAAGAGGGTTAAGTACAGCCACCAGAGGCTGGAAAACAAAGTTTTAGCCAGGCCAGCCTACGCCACTGTCTTCATGGCAGACTGTAGTCTTGCCTTAGCAAGGAAAGGTGCTTAAGTCGGAGTTACCCAGCCAAAAGGCGCATCGCAAAAATCAGGGTAACACGCATTATCGCTAATGAAATGTCTCTATCTGCAGTTTTCAAACATGGTGCTCGCCCTGTGAAGACTAACCAGGCAGGTGCAGTGCCAGGCCCCCTGCCTCGAAAGGGCCCACCAAATGCTACTGGAGGTCCCCTCAGTTCGTCTTGTGGATCCAGGAGACATGAGAGTAGAGCTACTGGCCAAAAAATACAACGGAAGAAAACTGCCAAAAAGCAAGAACTTAAAATAATGCAGTGGCATGCTGAGGGTGTCAGCAGTGTTAGAGATGGCTGTAGCAAAAAGGTGGAACTAGAGAACATACTTTTTGCAGAGCAGGCAAGTATATACTGCATACAGGAGATACACCTAACTAAAGATGCCACCTTTAAAATTAGAGGCTACCAGTGTTTCAGATCAGACTGACATTGCAGAAGAAAAGGAGGAGTACTCACACTTGTTAAGAATAACATCAGCACATGTCAGGTGGGAGTGTACATGGAGGGACTGAATACCAGGTGATCCATCTAAAAACCAGTAATACAGACTTCCACCTCCTTTACTATTACTGTCCTAATGACCGCCCACTTGCTATGGAAACAATCCTACATAAAGAGAGACTGATGGTCTGTGGAGATTTTAACAACCATTCCAATAACTGGGGCTATGACCACATAGACAAGAGAGGAGAGGAAATTGAGAGCTGGCAGGATGATAATGGACTTCTCCTGATCAACCCCAGTGGATCCACCAACATATTACTCAAGGGCTTGGCATACAACCTCAACACCAGATCTGGCATTTCACTCTCCAGACCTAAAGTGGAACATTACACACAAAGTTGGAAAACAATTTGGAGGTAGCAACCATCAACCAGTCTTCCTGACCATAGAAAGTGAATTCATTAACACCAGTAGCCATCTCCCCAGATAGGACTATATGGTGGGACAGCTGTCCATGGAAGGTAGGGATATTTAGTGAAGGAGTTCAATGCTTGCATCCTTCAGGCTGCCCATGAAAGCATTCCCAGAGGAGCTCGTAGGGACTATAAACCATACTGGTCTAGTGAGCTGGGAAAACTCCATGATGACGTGGAAGCAGCTCGAAAGCAAGCAGAAAATAGACCATGTCAAGAACACCACAACAATTACCAACATGCTAAGGAGAAATTTCAGAGAGCCAAGCTACAAGCCAGGCGGGAAAGTTGGAGAGAGTCCCTAAACTTTGAAAAGGAGGGAAGAAAGTGTGGAAACTAATCAAACAGTTAAATGATGGGAGCACTGGAAGAAGTACAAAGTTTACACTAATAGAAGATGAGAAGACTCTTACAAGTAAGTAGGTCACAGATCACTTTGCTCACATGTTTGCACAAGACTGCAGCATTGATATCCATCCAGAGAAAGAGCATACAGCGCACATAGACCCACAGAAAGAAAAGGAACAAGACAGAAAAGTAGAGGTCATGACTGCACCAATCACACACAGCGAGTTAGACCTAGCAGTCAGTAAACTGAAACCAAGGAAATCACCAGGACCAGATGGAGTGTCCAATGAAATGATCAAGAACCTGGGAATGGCAGCAGTGGGAAAGCTGTTGGATATTTTCAATATGTGCTGGAACACAGGTAAGTTACCTCAAATCTGGAAGGAAGCAAGCATGGTACCACTGCTAAAGCCAAGGAAAAACAGTAATACAGCTTCCAGCTACAGGCCAATTAGTCTCACTAGCTGCCTATACAAAATGATGGAATGCGTCATTGACCTGAGGCTAAAATGGTACCTAGAAAATGAAAACCTTCTCATTCCATAACAAGCAGGATTTAGACATTACTACAGTACAGAAGATCAAGTGACCTATCTCTCTCAAGAGACTGAGGACGCATTCCGAGAGAAAAACCTTGTACTAGCAGCATGGATAGACCTGATGAAAGCCTTTGATAACGTATGGGAAAAAGGTCTGCTGTGGAAACTAAGAAACTGCAATGTGAACGGAAGACTGCACAACTGGATAAAGTCCTGTTTACACAATAGAAGAACAAGAGTAGTAATGGATGGACACAAAAGCCAGAAAGTACTTCTGTGACATGGTGTACCACAAGGAGGAGTCCTCTGACCTACACTATTCCTGGTATTCATTAATGACCTGGTCAAGGAACTTCCCTATGGAATCAAAGCGACACTGTATGCAGATGATCTGGTCATGTGGTGTACAGATGAATATGCAACAGTTGCTACACAGAGACTCCAAAGAGCGGCAGACATCCTGACATCATGGACAAACAAATGGTGTGTAAGTATAAACACAGAGAAATCAAGTACCACTCTGTTCACTCCCTCATCTAAACAGAAAGCAGATAAGATCTTTGTAAATTAAATATCCTTAAAGATGGATAACCAACCCACTTAGTTAGGAATGATTCTTGACTCAAAACTGACCTGGAAGCAACACATCAGCAGTGCAGAAGCAAAAGCTAGAAGAAAACTAGCCATATTAATAAAATTGAGTGGAACCACATGGGGAGCTAATGGAACCACATGGGGAGCTAATGAAAGAACCCTCAGGAATGTATATCAGCAAAGTATTCTACTACATTTAGAATATGACTCAACAGCTTGGTGCACAGCATCAAAGACTACATTGCATATTCTAGACAAGGTACATATCAGTCACTATGGATTATCACAGGTGCCATGAGGTCCACACCAGTAGTAGAAATGCAGAAAATATTTGGTGATCAAGTGCTAAAAGAATGTAGAGGCGCAAAGGTCATGACCTTGGGAGATAAATTCCTCAACTCTGTAAGCCATCCCCTGAAGGAGAGATTCAATAACTTGGCACCAAGATGGCATAAAAGAAGCTGCTTCATTCATCAGGCCAAGCGTCTGCGTAAACAGATATCTGACCTTCCAACTGTAGTTGCTCCATTATTATCTGTACCAGAGCATACACTATGGAAAGAAGCAGATTGTACACAAATAACTATTCAAACTGAAGTGAAAGTTGTGCAGAATGGTGAAATGCAAAGCAGTCTTGTAAGATCAACAGCCACACTTAGTGTGCTAGATGACAAATATCCATGTGACACCTGGATACACGTGTATACAGATGGATCTGCATACAATGCCATAAAGAATGGAGGGGAAGGAGCACATATTGAATATCCAAACAACACCACTGACAAGATTTCCATACCCACTGGAAAATTCTGCAACAACTATGATGCAGAAGTTAAAGCAATTATTGCTGCAGTTGAAAAACTTTCAGACTCCAGAATTGATACATGTCCCATAGTAATTTTCACAGATGCAAGATCAGTACTAGAAGCTCTTCAGTGCAACAGACTACCAGACCTTAAGGATGGCTTGTCAAAAATTGGCTTACAACACAGAGTCACCTTGCAGTGGATTCCCTCCCACTGTGGGATACCAGGCAGTGAGAAAGCTGACCATCTGGCCAAAGAGGGCACTGAAATGGAGCAACCAGACATACCAGTCACCTATAATCAGAAGAAAAGCATGATAACAATCTATATGAAGCCACAAACACCACTACATGATAATTATCACATGCTGTATAGAAAGGAACAAGTCACCATTTTCCATCTCCGAACAGGATGATGAACAGTTTGGATTTGTTGAAGAAAAGGGAACACACAAAGCCATTTATGCTTTATGAACACTAACAGAAAGAGCTTTATAAGTACAGAAAGATCTCTACTTATGCTTCATTGATTACACCAAGGCATTCGACAAGGTGAAACATAATGAAATTATTAAAGTGCCTGAAGACATCAATATAGACGGCAAAGATCTGAGGATTGTAAAACATCTATACTGGAAGCAAGAAGCAGCAATTTGAGTTGAGAATAGAACTGGAAAATATCAACCTATAAAACAAGGGGTGTGACAAGGATGTGTACTATCTCCAGACCTTTTTTCTCTGTACAGTGAGAATATTCTAAGAATGATCATCACAGAACCAGGCATAAAAATTGAAGGATACAATATTAGCAACCTTCGGTATGCTGACGACACAGTACTGATAGCTGAGAACCAACAAGACCTGCAAAATCTCTTGGATAAAGTCGCCAAAGAAAGTGAACAGAAAGGCCTTACTTTGAACATCAAAAAGACAGAGACTATGGTTATATCTAAGAAACAGAATCCATCAGCATGCAGTATAAAATTAAACGGAACTCTTCTAAGGCAGGTGCAGAAATTCAAATACCTTGGAGCAGTAATAACTGCAGATGGGAAATGCAGAACAGAAATTAGGAACATAATAGGCCAAGCAAAGACTGCATTTCAGAGAATGAGAAACATATTATCCAACAGATCCTTATCAATGACTGTTAGAAAACGAGTCCTAAAATGCTATATTGAACCTATCTTGTTATATGGAAGTGAATCATGGACAATAGGCAAATCTGCACAAAAATCACTGGAAGCAGCAGAAATGTGGTTTATTAGAAGAATGTTGCGAATCCCCTGGACAGCAAAAATAACTAATGAAGAATGTATGAGAAGAGCTGGAGAGACAAAAATCTTGTCAAAAAGATAAGAGAGAGACAATGTACTTTCATAGGACATGCAATGAGAATAGGGGGCATTGAAAATATTATAACAACAGGAAAAATAGAAGGAAGAAGATCAAGAGGAAGACCAAGAGAAATGATACTGGACAATCTGACAGGATGGTGTGAGAGGAGATCACCAACTGAGCTGATGGCCTGCATGAAGGATCGTGTACTCTGGACAAGCATAATAGCCAACGCCAGTCGGCACAGCACCTGATGATGATGATGATGATGAACAACAGGATACAGCCAACTTCTAGGTCATATGTATACAAAATTTAAGGTTGGTACTACTACTCTTTGTACATGTGCCCAAGTGCCCTAAACTGTGGAACATATCCTCCAAAACTGCACCAACTACGAGACACTGAGAAGTAATTACTGGCCCAGTCTCTTCTTCTTCTTCTTCATTCACTTCTACTACCAAGACTGCCCTGTGATCCTCCTGAATTTACTCAGTGGTCCTTGATAGGTCCTGTGGTCCTTGAAATAGGGCGCTGTTCTAGGACCCTCCGAGATCGTAAATCAGCAGAACAAGATTTACGATCTTGGAGGGTCCTAGAACAGTGCCTTATTTTCCAGACTGGTTGTCTCCACCCAGCTGGAATTAACAATGTCTTCAGCTTTCTGTAACTTCTTTATTTTTCCACTGGCCTTTTTCAAACTCTACTTTCTTTCTCTATGCTACCCCTCCCTACCACCACCCTATTTTCTTCTCTGCCAACATATTGGACTTGTCCTATTCACCAATTTCACATTTTCTCCCTGCAGGTGTTTATGTTCTTCATTCATTATAACTCCGCGTCCCCTTTTCCCTCCCCTCTCTCCCTTCCCCCCGACACCTCTAGCGGCTATCATGTTTCTATTGCCTTCCCCCCACCCCTTTTTCCCACTTGTTCTCCTCCTCTCTCTCCACCTCTTCTTTACGATTGGCTCTATCGGGCATCTTTTGTTTGGAGGCAGCGTGGTTTTTTTTTTTCTTTCTCCCTTCTACCACACACATTTCTGTTCCCCACTTGTAGCAAGACACTTCAGATAAGTTCTTTTTGTTTGTGTTTTGTCGTGTGTGTATCCTCGAATAAGGCTCACGCTGAAATATCGGATGTTGTATGTTTTTCATTTATACATTCTCATACTTTCTATTTGTTTATTTCTCACCTTACTCACTCCCTCCCTCACTTTGTAAAACTGCACCATACACCTCTGTCTACCTTATTTATTTAAACCAGTTTTACTGCAGTCGCCATCCCTTTTATCTATCCCAAAGTTTAGGTCGTATGACTAGGAGCACGCCAAACTTTCATTTTGACCAGTGTCTCCCTTGTGTGTGACTTTATGGCATTGTGCCTGGAAACTACAGGTTCAGAATATCATATCTGATACCACCTCAGAGATGCATTTTTGTATGTTTTTTTAAAATATGTTATCAACAAGTTGCATATATATCTGTTCATCTTCCTCAGTCTATCATGTTTTTTTTCTGTATGTTTTTTAAAAATACGTTATCTACATAAAAAGTTGTCATATATATCTGTTCATCTTCCTCAGTTTATCATGTTTGTTACACTTTCTTTGTCTTTCAAGTGTCTTTTTCATTATCATTCTTGATCTATCAAGTGCATTTCTGTTTTTTGCCTTCCTGTCTCTCGTGTCTTTCTGCCTCTCATGTATCTTAATGTCTCTCATGTCTCTTTCTGTCTCTCTTATCTATTTCTGTCTCTCATGTGTCTTTCTGGCTCTCATATATCTTTCTGTCTCTCTTATCTATTTCTGTCTCTCATGTGTCTTTCTGCCTCTCATATATCATTTTGTCTCTCATGTCTCTTTCTGTCTCTCTTATCTATTTCTGTCTCTCATGTCTCTTTCTGTGTGTGTTTCCATTCTGTTAGGTATCTTTCTGTTTGTCTTTTTCAGCTTCTTAAGTTGTTTTTAGTTGCTCATAGTCTCTCATGTGTCACTATATTTATCATCCTGAATCTCAAAAGTGTATTTCACATGTGTTGTGTTTGTATTTGTCAGTCTGCCAAATGTTTTTGCATTTTTTTTTTCAGTCGCTCATGTGTTTCTCAACAATGTCCTCTTTAGAGTTTCACGCGGTCTGCCTCTTTCTCTTCAGCCTGTTGTGTTCCACTCGATAGCTTGTTTTGGGATTCTCTGATCATTTCTTGTCATCAAGTGGCCAACATATGTCCATCTCTTTTTCCTGATCACCCATGAGACTGGTTGTTGTTCAGTCATCTGTCTTATCTCTGCATTGTTCTTGAATTCATTCTACTTGATGCCGAGTATTTTCCTTAGGCATTTGTTTTCAAAAGAGTCTAATTTATTTCTTTAGTTGTTTTCCAGCTTTCACATGCATAAATGAGGGTAGATATTACATTTGAATGGAATAGTCTTAACTTGGTTTTTGTGCTTATAACTTTTGAATTCCATATGTTCTCAAGGTTCTTGAAGATTGATGCTGCTTTTGCAATTCTGATCCTAACTTCCTTTCTAGTGTCACCATCCTGGTCTATGTAGCTGCCAAGGTATGCAAATTGATTGACTTCTTCAATATCTGTCCCTTCTATGTGTACTTTTCCATTTTGATTAATGGGAATTTTCATTATTTTTGTTTTGTCCTTGTTAATTTCAAGTCCTATTTTGTTAGCCGGTGAAGACAGGATATCTATTTTTTCTTGCATGGAATTCACATTGTTACTAATAAGAGTTATGTTATCAGCAAAATCAAGATCTTCTAGTTGGGTCCCATGTACCCAGTCAGTACCCGTGTTACCTGTGCACCATATTTTCATTATGAAGTCTATTACAATTCCAGAAAGCAAAGGAGACAGTGTACATCCTTGTTTCACACCTGTTTCAGTCTGGAGCCATTCACTCATCCCTTCTTCTGTTTTGACTGCACAAACATATCCATTGTGGAAATCCTTAATGATGTTGACAATTTGAGATGGTATTCCATATAGATTTAAAATTCTCCACAATGAATCTCTCTGTATGCTATCAAATGCCTTTTTAAACTTATGAAGTTCAGTATTAATAGTTTATGCTTTTCAATATGTTCTTTAAGTATTATTCTTAGAGTAAAGATCTGGTCGAGACAGCTTCTCCCCTTTCAGAATCCTGCTTGTTCTCCTCTCATTGAGGTATCCGCTATATATTTAAGTCTATTCAAAATGACCTTGCAAAATACTTCTGACACAACTGATATTAAGGTTACTCCTCTCCAGTTGTTACAGTCACTAAGGTTGCCTTTTTTTTGTGTGTATTTTAACAATGATTCCTTTTTTCCATTTAGAAGGAATCTTTTCTTCTTTCCAAATCTTATTAAACATCTCACCAAATTAATAGGCATAAAATCCCTTGATGATGTTGAAAAGCTCGCCGCAAACAGGAAAAATTGGGGAACTACCTTGCGAGCCCTATGTGACGTTCAGCAGCATGGGAAGGATATAAAATACGAGGGGAAGTCACTAAGTAACTAAATTGAAATATTTTATCAGTGGCAGTTATTAGGTAGTATTTAAATATATCCTTAGACAGTAGCATCATCCAACTTTATAATAGTTGTGTGTAGGGGGTGCTGGGAGTTACGTGCGCATGCGTAAAGCAATAACAAAATGGCTACCCAACTGTTAGTGTGTACCAAAGAAGAACAGAGAAGTGTAGTATGATTTTTGTGGACTAAAGGACATTCAGTTGAGGACATTCATAAGGAAATGATTACAGTTTATGCTAAAAAGTGTTTATCACATAAAGCGGTCTATATCTGGGTAAAAGAATTTTCTCAGGGATGCACCGAAATTGTTGACAAAGTCCGACTTGGCCATCCTGTTCAGATTGCAACAGAAGCGACTATGCAACATGTTAATGAGATTATCAGAGCTGATAGAGGAGTAATGATAGACAGTGTAGCAAGTGCAATCGGATGTTCACATGGCTTAGCCTACAGAATAATGCATGAGTAATTGAATTTTCAAAAAGTTTGCTCACATTGGGTACCCAGAGATCTGAATGATGAACACAAAATGAACCAGTTTGGTTTGTCATTGCAGCATCTCTGTCATTATGCATATGAAAGTGAAGACATGCTCCAAAGGATTATTACTGGAGATGAATCTAGGGTGCACCACTACCAACCCGAATCAAAATGTGCCTCAATGCAATGGAAACACCCATCATCGCCATGCGCAAAAAAATTCAAGATTACATCTTCTGCGGGGAAGGTTATGCTGACAGTGTTCTGGGATTATCAAGGAGTGTTGTTAACCAAGTTCCAGAAGTATGGTGACAGTGTGAATTCCGTATCGTACTGTGAAGTTCTGTCGATGCTATGTCATGCAATTTGAAGAAAACATCCTGGTCTGCTGACTAGAGGTGTATTCTCCTTCATGACAATGTCATACCACATATGGCTCAGTTAACCCAAGAGAAAATTAGCCCGTTGGGTTGGGAAGTTCTTGAACATCCACCCTATAGTCCTGACTTAGCTCCAAATGATTTTAACCTGTTTGGTCCATTGAAAAACCACCTTGGTGGGAGAATATTCTTGAATGATGAAGAGGTGTAAACAGAAGTAAAAAAAGGGTTCAGAAATCGGACTCCTGAATTTTATGCCATGAGTATTGCATCATTGATTACATGATGAGACAAATGTATCAATGTTAGTGACGATTATGTTGAGAAATAGGGGAGTAATGTAGGTTCAAAAATTAAAAGTTTTCAAATTACTGTCACATTTAGATTTTTTTGTAATAGGCATTTGTGAGTTACTTAGTGACTTCCCCTCGTATAAGATAAGATATATTTCTCAGTCTCTTGTATTTCTCACTCTCTCATGTATTCCTTTAAGCTTGTATTTCTCAGTCTCTCATGTGTTTCTCAGTCTCTTATTTTTTTCTGTGTTTGTATTTCTCAGCCTGTCATGTGCATTTCTGTCAACACATCACATTCAGCTACTTTTTGATATATGCAGATTTAACATCCAGTTACCTATATGTTTAAGCAAATATTTTACATTTAATTATCTGTTGCTATAAGCAAATATTATACATTCATTTACCTGTTGGTACAAGCAAATGTTTCACATCTCCTCTCTACCTGTTGTTATAAGCAAATGTTTCACATCTCCTCTCTACCTGTTGGTATAAGCAAATGTTTCACATCTCCTCTCTACCTGTTGGTATAAGCAAATGTTTCACATCTCCTCTCTACCTGTTGTTATAAGCAAATGTTTCATATCTCCTCTCTACTTGTTGGTATAAGCAAATGTTTCACATCATCTCCTCTCTACCTGTTGGTATAAGCAAATGTTTCACATCTCCTCTCTACCTGTTGTTATAATCAAATGTTTCATATCTCCTCTCTACTTGTTGGTATAAGCAAATGTTTCACATCTCCTCTCTACTTGTTGCAAATGTTTCACATCTCCTCTCCACCTGTTGGTATAAGCAAATGTTTCACATCTCCTCTCTACCTGTTGGTATAAGCAAATGTTTCATATCTCCTCTCTACTTGTTGGTATAAGCAAATGTTTCACATCTCCTCTCTACCTGTTGGTATAAGCAAATGTTTCACATCTCCTCTCTACTTGTTGGTATAAGCAAATGTTTCACATCTCCTCTCTACCTGTTGGTATAAGCAAATGTTTCACATCTCCTCTCTACCTGTTGTTATAAGCAAATGTTTCATATCTCCTCTCTACTTGTTGGTATAAGCAAATGTTTCACATCATCTCCTCTCTACCTGTTGGTATAAGCAAATGTTTCACATCTCCTCTCTACCTGTTGTTATAATCAAATGTTTCATATCTCCTCTCTACTTGTTGGTATAAGCAAATGTTTCACATCTCCTCTCTACTTGTTGCAAATGTTTCACATCTCCTCTCCACCTGTTGGTATAAGCAAATGTTTCACATCTCCTCTCTACCTGTTGGTATAAGCAAATGTTTCATATCTCCTCTCTACTTGTTGGTATAAGCAAATGTTTCACATCTCCTCTCTACCTGTTGGTATAAGCAAATGTTTCACATCTCCTCTCTACTTGTTGGTATAAGCAAATGTTTCACATCTCCTCTCTACCTGTTGGTATAAGCAAATGTTTCACATCTCCTCTCTACCTGTTGTTATAAGCAAATGTTTCATATCTCCTCTCTACTTGTTGGTATAAGCAAATGTTTCACATCTCCTCTCTACCTGTTGGTATAAGCAGATGTTTCATATCTCCTCTCTACTTGTTGGTATAAGCAAATGTTTCATATCTCCTCTCTACTTGTTGGTATAAGCAAATATTTCACATCTCTTCTCAACCTGTTGATGTAAGCAAATGTTTCACATCTCCTCTCTACTTGTTGGTATAAGCAAATATTTCAGTTACCTGTTGGTATAATCAAATGTTTCACATTCGATTACTGACTGATATAAACAGATATTTCACATTCAGTTACTTATTAGTGCCAACAAATAGAGTGTATTCACCTGAATGTAATCCTGTATCTCTGATATAAGTACAGCATATAGTGCAGGCACACAGCAGTGCTCTTCTTCTCCCTAACCTTTTCTTCACTTGATCATGCTCATCATACCTTTGCCCTGGCACAGTTTGACTTAGACAAGGTTTTTGTGTGGTTTTTTTTCTTTTCTCTTATCCATGATTAAGGTATTTTGTACAAATTTTGGGTTGTTTGTTTGACCTTTTATTACCATTTCTCTTATTTTATTTTTATTTTTAAATTGCACTATACATCCCACTCCCCCCCCCCCCCCCCCCCACACACACACAAAATCTGTCTCTTCTAAAATAGTACCAGCATTACTTCAGTCATCATTACATATATATCTGTCATTATTCAGGTCAGAGAGAGGCTGCGTGTGGCACTTGAGAAAGTTGCTCAGTTGGAGGAGGAGCTTACAAATGCAAATCAGGAAGTGAGTGACATGGGAAGGAAACAAAATTGTTGCTGTAATTAATGGCCTAAGTCAGGAAGTTTCTCTGTTACATGGTCAGCATAAAGTCTTTCCCTCGTTTCACATATTCATTACGCAAAAACTCTGCTAGATATAGACTTGTGTTTTTTGTTTTTTTTGAAAATTTTATTTCAGCTAAAAAAAAACAACATTTTTTTGGGAGGCTTATTCAAGTCAGTGTGTGCTCCATCTGAGAAAGTATGCTTGGCACCACTAAAGCAGTGGGCGAGATCTGTCTTGCACTGCTAAAACAGTGGGCGAGATCTGTCTTGCACCACTGAACCAGTGGGTGAGATGTGTCTTGCGCTGCTAAAACAGTGGGCAAGATCTGTCTTGCACCACTGAACCAGTGGGTGAGATCTGTCTTGCACCACTAAACCAGTGGGCGAGATCTGTTTTGCACCGCTAAAACAGTGGGCGAGATCTGTCTTGCACTGCTAAAACAGTGGGTGAGGTCTGTCTTGCACCACTGAACCAGTGGGTGAGATCTGTCTTGTGCTGCTAAACCAGTGGATGAGATCTGTCTTGCACCACTAAACCAGTGGGTGAGATCTGTCTTGTGCTGCTAAAACAGTGGGCGAGATCTGTCTTGCACCACTAAACCAGTGGGTGAGATCTGTCTTGCACCACTAAACCAGTGGGCGAGATCTGTCTTGCACCGCTAAAACAGTGGGCGAGATCTGTCTTGCACTGCTAAAACAGTGGGTGAGGTCTGTCTTGCACCACTGAACCAGTGGGTGAGATCTGTCTTGTGCTGCTAAAACAGTGGGCAAGATCTGTCTTGCATCACTAAACCAGTGGGTGAGATCTGTCTTGCACTGCTAAAACAGTAGGCGAGATCTATCTTGCACCACTAAACCAGTGGGTGAGATCTGTCTTGTGCTGCTAAAACAGTGGGTGAGATCTGTCTTGCACCACTAAACCAGTGGGTGAGATCTGTCTTGTGCTGCTAAAACAGTGGGCGAGATCTGTCTTGCACCACTAAACCAGTGGGTGAGATCTGTCTTGCACTGCTAAAACAGTGGGTGAGATCTGTCTTGCACCACTAAACCAGTGGGCAAGATCTGTCTTGCACCACTAAACCAGTGGGCGAGATCTGTCTTGCACCACTAAACCAGTGGGCGAGATCTGTCTTTGAGAGGAAACCTAATGATGATAATGATGCTCATCAAGAGAATGCCGTCAGCTGAACACAAATCTATCTATGTGATGTACATACGTGTCTGAGATCGGCACCAACTATCAAGAAGTGTACTGCTGTTGTTACTACAGTCTTTCTATAGGAATTACTGTTTTGTTTAAATAGAGTCTCTCTCTAGTTCAACTTTAATGGATATGATCCAGGATCTTCTCAGCTCTGTTACTCTGTTAAACACTAAGAAACCAGTTACTCAGGTACATGACTTTTCCACTAGGGCAACAACAGTACAAGTAAACTAGACTTGGCAGTCTCTCAACTTAACAACATATCAACAGAGAGGAGTAATGAACAGTAGCGTAGGTTAAACATACAAAACATAAGTTTATTAATGGCAAAATGAGAGATGATTTTATGAGGATGGAAAAAAAGTACTGCCTCATGGCAGAGTTGAGAATTACAGAAAACTACTCAACTCCCCGGCAAGAACTTGTTTGCCATACAGGGAGAGAGAGCCTACAACAGAGATAGACCAGAACACTAAATACTTAAGACCCATACTTACAGATGTATGGAAAAATATCAGAACAACTGAAATTCACAACACATCACTGAAATTTCCATAAATGGAAAAATTGACCACTAGCATAGTGTCCACAATTAAACTGACAAACTGGAAACATCATGGCTGTCTATCTAAAATGTCATAAGAGTAGCAAATTTCACGCCACCAACTGTCCTAAAAAGGACAAATGACAATTTACACTGTACATCTGCAAAACCCAGCTGAAACTACCAACACGAGAACTACCTTAACTTGAATTACTAGTACTGAAACATGATCTTCACTTCTGCTCTACATCTCAACCACCTCTCTTCTATCCGGTCCTAACTTTTCTTTTTGTCTGCATCTCCACTTATCTTTTCACACTTTTTACTTGTTCGTACGACTTTACGCTCTCAGTCATCGCACTGCATAAGCCTAACTTTGACACCAAGGTTTCCTAAAATAGATTTCTACTAAGGGAAACTACTTTTTCTTTACTCTGTTTAAAGCAATAGTTCCCCTTTTTTCCCATATCTAACCTTTTACCTGTAGCTAATTCTGTCACATATTTCCCCTCCTCCAAGGAAGGAAGAGATTTGCCCATCAAATCTCTGACAAGAACATTGACTGAAACCCCAGTCATTAGAAAAACAACATTATCGAATAGGGTTGCCTGCACACACAATTTGTACAAAATAGTATGTTTAACATACGTGGTGCTTAACAAAAAAAATATACACATATTTACATTATATTTACGTTATCATTTTGTTAGAGCTGTCTTACACACCATTTTCAGTAGTATCTGTACAGGACACGAGCAAAGGATGTACTCCTTAACCAAAGAACACCAACTGGCTAGTGTCTAAGTTTGCTTCTGTGCCTAGCCAATGGAATATCATTGGAACTTATAGAGGAGTTATCACCCAAAGGGGCCACAGTAGTTGCGGGCCCATCCATACCCGAAGGGGAAGTATTTTGCTCTACAGTTGAACCGTCGCTCTTGTATAGAGTTGTGGAAGTGGAATAGAGGCCTCTGAGGAAGACCAATCCCATTCATTCCAAACATTCCTCAACAAATATGTGAAGGTATTGCCTGCCTCTCTTGCATGTGCCTCATCACTTCCTACCTCCACTGTCATCATCACTGCTGGAAGTGGTTCCTTTCTCCAGTGGATGCAGAACAAAATGTGCTGATCGCAAACTATGCAGGTTCAGAGAAGGAGGCTCCTACCACTGGGCTTCCACTCTGTGTACGTCGTTTGTGCGGACCTTATGGGTTCTCCCATCAGCCTGGTTCTTGATCGGGAAGGTAACTGGAGACAGGCACCTCACCAACGTAAAAAATGGGGCCCATCGTGCATGTAACTTGGAATAGTGTGCATGAATTCTATATGCCACACTGTCTCCCATGGAAATGTTTGGCAGCTCCGCACATTCATTATGACTTGCTCTCTGTCTGGAGCGAGCCTTGTTTAAATGACAAAATACTTGAAGGAATGTACTTTGGTGCTGCAACAACATTATCTCTGTAGGGTCTCCCCATAACACTGAACATGAAGGCACACAAAATTATCCAGGGGTAGCCAAGGGTGCCTGCCATATAAAAAGAAGGGAGACAGTACTCTCATTCACGTTCATATGAATAGCCCCCCACTGCCATTGGTAAGAACACACCCCACATTTGTGGAGTCTCATGCACATGCTTCGATAAAATATCTATGAGGGTGCGATACATTCTTTCATTTCTGGCATTGCTCTGCTGGTGGCACAACTCTGTGGTATCATGCTGGACATTGCGCGGCCTAAACGTTTGCTTCAGAGAGCTATTTACGAAGTCAGCTCCATTGTCCATAACCACTACAGATGGGTAAAGTGAATTGGAATTGGTCTCTCCGCTAGTGCAGAAGCAACTCGTGCAAACTTTCACAGGAGCCCTACTAGCTTATGGTATTAAAACCACGTTGATTAGGGACAAATCAGTTACTTTTGAAAGAGCCATAGAGGTAGCATTGTAAGAGAATATTGTCACGCAGTTGGTGAACCTTCGTTGTGGTTCCTGACATAGATCTTTTTCAGAGAGTGTAGCCACTGGAGAGATGGCATTGGTATGCAAGACACAAGTTCCTACTTCCCAGACAATGCAGCTGGTTTCTCTACCAGAGAAGTCACCAGAGGTAGGATCGACGATGGTGTTTTTTTGTCTCTACTGAATGATGAATTTGTTTCATGATACCACAAAACACACTGGGCCTTTTCTTTCATAAATACCATTTTAGTACCGATGATTGTAGCACTATCTGTATGAAGGAAGAAAAAAACTCAGAAGAACTGGCCTACACAACACCACAGCAATCATCAAGAACAAGTTTTAAAAATACAGTTTTTTTTTTTTTATTCAGGGAAGGGCTTTATGATTACCATGTACTTTTCTACTCAGAAATTGTTCTCCATTGGTATAAATGTTATATTTGGTATAAATTCATATATATTTTTGTTTGGCAGCTAAGAGTTTAGCACTAAGAAGATTTATGCCATTTGTGGATAGTTTATCAGTTTAGCACTAAGATTTATGCCATTTGTGGATAGTTTGTCAGTTTAGCACTAAGAAGATTTATGCCATTTGTGGATAGTTTATCAGTTTAGCACTAAGAAGATTTGTGCCATTTGTGGATAGTTTATCAGTTTAGCGCTAAGAAGATTTATGCCATTTGTGGATAGTTGATCAGTTTAGCACTAAAAAGATGTATGCCATTTGTGGATAGTTTAGCACTAAAAAGATGTATGTCATTTGTGGATAGTTTATCAGTTTACCAGTGGCAGTTACAGCAGGTATAACATTATTGTGGAGATGGAGTGGTGAACATGAACTTGGATAGAGAGAGAGTGGTGAAAATGAACTCGGATAGAGAGAGAGTGGTGAAAGTGAACTCGGATAGAGAGAGAGTGGTGAAAGTGAACTCGGATAGAGAGAGAGTGGTGAACATGAACTTGGATAGAGAGAGAGTGGTGAAAATGAACTCGGATAGAGAGAGAGTGGTGAAAGTGAACTCGCATAGAGAGAGAGTGGTGAAAGTGAACTCGGATAGAGAGAGAGTGGTGAACATGAACTTGGATAGAGAGAGAGTGGTGAAAATGAAATCGGATAGAGAGAGAGTGGTGAAAGTGAACTCGGATAGAGAGAGAGTGGTGAAAGTGAACTTGGATAGAGAGAGAGAGTGGTGAAAGTGAACTCACATAGAGAGAGAGAGAGAGAGAGAGAGAGAGAGAGAGAGAGAGAGAGAGAGTGGTGAAAGTGAACTCGGATAGAGAGAAGTATTAAGCAAAGGTCCTTTGATGTGTTTTGATCTCAGACCAAACATTCACATCTGTGGTTAATTTAGATTGCTTGATGTTATACAGATTAGCTGACAGGATGGAAAATGATGTGTTATAATGGATGTAATTGATGAGTCTCTGTGGCCAACCATGCTCAGCCACCATTTGTATTATTCACGATGGGTAGGATGAAAATGTTGGCAGTCGGTGACTCATACTGACATGCTAGCATCAGGGTCAATAAACCATTGCTGATCAAGACCCTGTACCACCTCTCTGTTGGTATTCCTAGTAACAGGCCTAGCTGAGCTAATGGGGCAGGGATCACCATTGTCCCCATGGTCTCTCATGCAATTACACTGGTAATTGTTAGGGAGATTTTGAAGGTAGAATGGAGATGAATGGATGGTGTGGACTAAGATGCTAGAAATTTGACACAGTAATGAAAGCTCACTGCCTGTTACATCATCAAGAGAGTATCTAGTTTCAGTGTTCATTTCATCATGTCAAGTTTAGATCTAAATCATACAAAAGCTTGCAGCAGAAGAATCCTCTGCCATGGTTGTTGAATAAAATCTTTGGATGAGGAAGAGCACTTGTCAGGTTGATGGATACATAAGTTTGATTGATAACCTTATCTTGTGATAAGTGAGTAACTGATAAGTCTTACCAGTTCTCACTACTATCGCAAGTGACTGAGCCAGTGAACTAGATATAAAGTACAATGAAACAGGAGCAACCGGTAAATGTTTGAACAAGCATCAGACAGGAGTAGAAAAAAATGATTTTGTCATATAAAATAACACTTCATTGCTGATGGATATTTATACCTGACTAAGTGGTTATCATGCTAATAGACAGTTATACCATTGACAGACAGACCATTACTCTAAGAATGATTATACCACTCTAGACAGTTATAGCACTGATAATTATACCACTGGTAGATAGTTACAACACTGATGATGATACCACTCTAGGCAGTTGTAGCACTGATAATTTTACCACCATTAAAAAGTTATAGCAATATGATTATACCACTGTTAAACAGTTATAGCATAGATAAGTATACCACTGTAGAAAGATATAACACTGATAATTATACAGCTGGTATTTATAGAGCAGATGATTATACCACATGGTTATAGCACAGATAATTATACCACTGTTAGACAGTTATTTTCTCAGGTAATTATACCACTGGTAGACAGTTAATAGCACTGATAATTATACCACTGGTAGTTATAGCACATATGATTATACCACTGTTAATTATAGCACTGATTATTATACCACTGTTAGTTATTTTCTCAGGTAATTATACCACTGGTAGACGGTTAATAGCACTGACAATTATACCACTTGTAGTTATAGCACAGATAATTATACCACTGGTAGACAGTTATATCACTTATAATGCTACCAATTATACCATTTGTAATAATGTTACCAAGAGACAGTTATTTACTGTTAAATGTTTAGCATTGAAAGAGTACATTAATAGCTGGTTATTGTATTGTTATACCAAAAATTATCTTTACAATTTGTTTTCATTTAGTTCAAGACTGTGAAGATACATTTTCCAACACCCTGTATATTTGATAATTGTACCAGTTGCACGCTGACAGATAATGTTGGTTATGGTCACCATTCTATGATGGTAGGCAGATGATCTCAATGTAGGGGCAATGACTACAATCACTGACTAGTACAGTCACTGCCTGGAAGGAAAGCAACGGTAAACTATCTTCTGAGAATATACTAAGAAACACAAACAGCAACATGGAAGGTCAGATAGGAAAAAGATCTGGTGGTGAGGCCCCCAGGCCAGACAGATCTAATTTTAACACTGGGGAAGAGTGTGAGACAGAGGTCAGTACTAGTAATTGTGATGACGGACAAAATCCTGACGATGTTACCAAGGAAAACCCCTGCATCAAACAAAAAAGAAAAATAAGAGTAGGAACATGGAATGTAAGAAGTATGTATGAGGGAAAGTATCAAATAATAAGTGACGAGATGAAAAGAACGGGGATACACATTTTGGGAATCTGCGAACATCGATGGAAAGGATCAGGACACTTTAAGAGCGAGAATGATAATATCTTTATATACTCTGGTGGAGAAGTAGGAGGAAAGAATGGAGTGGCTTTTTATTTGGACAAATCAACATCAAAAGCATTACTAGGCTACAATCCAGTAAGTGATAGAATCCTAACAATCAGACTTAAGGGCGTTCCTAGAAATGTAACAGTCATTCAGATATATGCACCTACATCAGCAGCAGAAGAAGAGGAAGTAGAAAACTTTTATAACACACTGCAAATGACAATAGACCTGGTACGGAAAAATGATATTGTATTAATAATGGGTGATTTTAATGCAAAAATTGGTACAGAAAGAGCAGAAGATGAAGGACATGTTGTAGGGAAATTTAGCATAGGACACAGAAATGAGGCAGGTGACAATCTAATGGTGTTTTGCATGGAAAATGATCTAATGATCACTAACACATTTTTTAAACAACATCCGAGAAGACTTTACACATGGACATCACCTGATGGGAAAACCAAGAATCAAATAGATTACATTTTAGTGCAAAGATTGATTGATTGATCTTTATTTCAAATTTATAAAGAAGGTAGAGATCAAGTATAACATCAGCAAAAACTTTACCAGGTGCTGATTGTGACACGGACCATGAGTTATTAATAGCAGACATGAAGATAAAGATAAAAAAGACAGTTATGGGATAAAGATCACTCCGCTTTGATCTTACAAAAATACTGGACCAATACGGTATAGAAGTGAAGAACCGTTTCAAAATCCTGATGGCTGTGCAGGAGGAGATGACACCAGATGAATTGGCTACACAAGCCAAAGATATCTTAATAACAACAGCTAAAGACATGGTTCCAGTAAAGGAAACACAAAAGAATGGATGGATTACAGCAGGTACACTAGAACTGATAAAACAACGTAGAAAAATGAAGACGCAATGGAAAGTGACAAATAAAAACAAAGAGAAATATAAAACTTTAACAAAAGAAGTATGAAGAAACATAAGAAAAGACAAAAAAACAATACATACAAGATTGTGAAAGAATAGAAGAAATGTGGAAGAGATAGTGAAATGTTTAAAGAAATGAAGACATTGATGAAAAATGTCACGCCTAAGCTAAATGTAATTTGTGATGAGATGGAGAATACCTTGACAGAGACAGAGGAAATTCTAGAAAGATGGAAGGAATATTGCAAAGGAATGTATGAAACAACCGACTGTGGAAACAGAAATCAACAGTGTGAATTATTATTGGAGGAGAAAGAACTCAAACTGACAATAGAAGTTTTATGGGCAATAAAGAATCTGAAAAATAGTAAATCACCAGGATGTGATGAGATAACAGCTGAATTTATTAAAGCAGGAGGAAAGGAGTGTGCAACAATCTATCATGCACTATGTAAAAAGATATGGCATTCAGGTATTTGGCCAAAAGAATGGAAAAGAACTGTATTCATACCACTGCCGAAAAAGGGTAAGCTGAAATTATGCACAAACTACAGAACTGTTGCCCTGATTAGTCATGCCAGCAAAATTCTGTTAAAAATCATAATTGGTAGACTTCGTAAGAAAATAGAAGAAGTCAATATGGTCCAAGCTGGTTGCAGGCAAGGAAGAGGATCAAGAGATCATATATTCAATCTAAGATTAATAATAGAGAAATGCAGAGAGTTTAATGTGAATCTATATTTATCCTTTATAGACTACTCAAAGGCATTTGAGTGTATACAACACCAGAAACTTTGGGAAATAATGGAAAAAATGGAATTTCCAACACATTTGATACAATTAACATCACTGCTGTATCTAGACCAACAAGCAGTAGTAAGAATAAATGGTGAAACAACAACTTGGTTTGATATAAAACAAGGGGTCCGTCAGGGATGCATATTATCACCCTACTTATTTAACTTGTATATGAAAATATAATGAGGAATATTAGAGAAGATGTAGACAAAGAATATTATGATGCCATAACAATTGGAGGTTATGAAATACCAGAGATTAGATATGCTGATGACACAGTGTTACTATCCACAACACAAAAAGGAATGGAAAAACTAATTATGTCAGTCCGTAAGAACAGCGAAGAGCAGAACCTCTATCTTAATGCAAAGAAAACTAAATTGATGACAACTGACAAAACAAACAAGGCAGCTGAAATATATATCAGTGAGGAAAAACTGGAAGAAGTGGAGAGTTTTGAATATCTTGGATCACTGCTAACTAATAATGGAGATACAATGAGGGAAATTAAAAGGAGGACATCTATTGGTCTTCAGAAAGTAAAACAAATAAAGAATCTGTGGAGAGGAACAGACAGAACTACAAAAATAAGATTTTTAAGGTCATGCATCTTTCCCATTGCAACGTATGCCTGTGAGACGTGGACACTTAACAAAACAGCTAAGAAACACATAAATGCCTTTGAATGTAAATGCTACAGAAGAGTTTTCCAAATATCGTGGACACAAAAAAGAACAAATATATCTATACTACAAGAGCTTAATATTGAAGAAGGCTGGCTAGTAAAGAGGATTAAAGAGAGAAAACTTAAATATTTTGGACACATTAAACGTCATGATAATTTAGAGAAGACCGTCTTAGAAGGTACATAATGGGAAAAAGAAGAAGAGGATGACCAAAACGAAAATGGCTGCAAGAAATCATTGACAATCTGCAAATGGATGCATCAGCAGCAGGCCATCTTGCTCACAACCGAGAGGCCTACAGGAGTGCTGTTTGGGAGGCAAAGTTCCGCAAGGGACATGCAAATGAATGAATGAATGACCAGTTGTACACATTTAAAATCACTACAGTACAGTTTGGCCTGTAATAGTCAGTTGCAACACCAACAATTGTACAGAAAGGCCATGAATGTCAAGAATGAGCACAGGAGCGGTTGAACTTTGTGTTCAAGATCTCATTCAGCATCACCGTGGGTCTTCCAACATGGTAATATATACACAGATGGCTCAGTGATTTAGAGCAGCAGAAGTGGCTGGGGTTTTGTTGTCTACCACAATGGAAGAGTAGTGACACAGGGTTCAGGAGCCTTTGAAGCCACAACATCAAGCTTACGAATGGAAATTGAGGCTGTGAAGGCAGCAGTGGAATGGCTAGTTGCACATGATGTGGTTAATGGTGTCATTGTGACGGATTCACAGAGTATGCTTAGTAAGATTGAAAAGAAATTATTTTGAAAAGAATGGGTTCATCTCTTAAGCCAGTCAGCCGTGACAAGCCTAATGTGGCTTTACTGTCCAGGGCATGTGGGAGTACATGGCAGTGATGTGACATATAGATTTGCTGGACAGACTAAAATAAACAGCAGACTGACATTGAACAATGGGGACATTGCTGAAGCTGAATTGGACAACCTGCAGGAAAATGAAGAGTGGGAATGTTAGAACAAAGTAGATCTGAAGAGATTGCTGATGCTGGGAGAAATTAAAGGTGCTGGCAAGATATCCGAACTGTGTGGCAGAAAACGCACTGTAAACAACCAACATTTGACAGGAACTATCAGTAAACATACTCTTGGATGGATGCTGTTGCATGTGGTGGAGCATATATGAAGTTGTCCTGAATGCAGTGAAGCTAGAGTTTGAACTTTTGAACACCAACAGTTGACAGTGTTGATAGTTTACTACTGGTAGATAGTACTGAAAGATCGTTGATCACTTTATAATTTTCTAGTTCATCTGTTGTGTTATTGCTACAAGACTGTTGTTTTCCTCTAATAAATTGTTACTTGACCACTTAAAGATCTGCGCTTCAGTTGCTTGACCATGTGTAGCCTTGTGTCTGTCACTTCATGTACAGACTTGTGCCTTTGTTACCTGACCTGCGGTACCCTGTGTCTTAATTAGTTAACCTGACCATTTGTAGCTTTATGGTTCTCTCGTTTGGCCATCTGTAGTGTTGGGTCTCTGTTACTTCACTTTCTGTAGCCTTGTGCTACATCTGTATCTCTCTGAACTATCTGTATCTCTCTGAACTATCTGTATCTCTCTGAGATATCTGTATCTCTCTGAACTATCTGTATCTCTCTGAACTATCTGTATCTCTCTGAACTATCTATCTCTCTGAACTATCTATCTCTCTGAGCTATCTGTATCTCTCTGAGCTATCTGTATCTCTCTGAACTATCTCTCTGAACTATCTGTATCTTTCTGAGCTATCTGTATCTCTCTGAACTATCTGTATCTGTCTCTCTCCCTTGTCACCTTCCTTGTCACTCCTGTGCTCAAGGCACTTGGGGTTGCTGGTAGCAAGAAATTTCCATTTTTGTTCATCCTTTCCTGTCTTCTTCTCTTATCAGTCCATCATTTACCAGCATTCTATCTGCTGTACGTCTCCATGTCTCTTTGGGTCAAAGCTGTTTGTGATAAGGATTCATTTGTCAGATTCCATATCAAAGCTGTTTGTGGTAAGGATTCATTTGTCAGAGTCCATATCAAAGCTGTTTGTGGTAAGGATTCATTTGTCATTCTCCTAATGTGGCCAATCCATTGTCACATCCTCTTTTTCAGTCATTGTCAACAGTGGTGTCATGTCTGTCTCTCTTAACAGGATGTCATTTTTCATGGTGTTTGTCTAGAACACTTCTTTGATCTTACACTTTGTTTGAAAGTTGTTTATTGAATGTGCAGATATCTGTGTCCTTCATCATGGATCCAGTTTTCTGGTTAACTTCATCCCATCTCAGCGACATTTTGGACTTCTCTTGCCTCAGTTTCTGTAGCTGCTGCTCTTTTTGCAGGGATAAGACTACTGGCTCCAAGCACCAACCCCTAACTTGGAGGACCATGATGACACACAGGCCCCATACAGACTTTCCTAACTTGGTAGAACCCACAAGAGTAAAACTCCCACTCATATAGCTCTGAAGGTCACCATGGCAGGAACATCTTTATACCTGTACCTAATGGTTGTCTGTTTAGTTATTCCTAAAACCACTCGTCGGTACTCCTTGTGGTTGTTTCAGATCTTTTCATATGTAGTTATTGTATGAAGACAAATAACTTTTGCGCAACTTTTCCTGTAGCTGTTTGCATTCCGAGAGCAGGCCGCCAAGTCCCGCTACTCCTGTGGCAGTGTGGAAGAAGTTAAATGCAGTCGTGCTGAATCAACCAGTCAGGGGGATGTTGATTCACATGAGCTCTCCGCAGCTACCATCAGCATGGCAAAGGTCAGTACAATAGTGCCCTCATAACTAACCTAACAGATATACTCAGTTTTCATATATCTTGCTTTTTAAATGTTGGTTAGTCAAGGTCCATGTTTTCTTCTGGTGAATATATAGTTTTCAGACTTGATACAAAGATTGTCATAATTACTGTAGCGATCAGAAAACAATATCATGCTGTCATAATTACTGTAAAGATCATATAACAGTGTCACACTATCATAATTACTATAGAGATCAGAGAACAGTGTTGTGCTGACATAATTACTGTAGAGATCGGAGAATAGTGTCATGCTGTCATAATTACTATAAAGATCTCAGGTGCGATGCTGGTGTTGTAGTTAGTGCATTCACTTGCTGATCAGAAGGTCCCTGGTTCAATTTTGCATTCAGGCAGAATTATTTTGGACTAGATGACACTAGAGTCAACCCAGCCACACACAAAATATGAGTCCCTGGTGTTTCCCTAGAAAAAACAAAGGAGAAGAGAAGCTGGCATTTCTATCTTAAAATTGTAGTGGGCTTAGGCATTAAACTTCACACTCTACATCATGCAAATATCATGTGACATAGATCTCAGAGCAGTATCGTGCTGTCATAATTAAAGGTCTGGGAACAAAATGTCATACTGTCATAAATACTATATATGTCTGGGAACAAAATGTCATGCTGTCATAATTACTGTAAAGATCTAGAAACAAAATGTAATACCGTCATAATTACTGTAAAGATCTAGGAACAAAATGTCTTGCTGCCATAATTACTGTAAAGATCTAGGAACAAAATGTAATGCTGTCATAATTACTGTAAAGGTCTGGGAACAAAATGTAATGCTGTCATAATTAATGTAAAGGTCTGGAAACAAAATGTCATGCTGTCATAATTACTGTAAGACCTAAGAACAGTGTCATGCTGTGATCATTACTGTAAAGGTATGGAAACAAAATTTCATACTGTCATAATTACTGTAAAGGTCTGGGAACAAAATGTCTTGCTGATAATAATTACTGTAAAGACCTGAGAACAGTTTCATGCTGTCATAATTACTGTAAGGATCTGAGAACAATGTCATGCTGCTATAATTACTGTAAAGACCTGAGAACAGTGTCATGCTGCCATAATTACTGTAAAGACCTGAGAATGATGTCATGCTGTCATAATTACTGTAAAGACCTGAGAACAGTGTCATGCTGTCATAATTACTGTAAAGATGTGAGAATAGTATCATGCTGTCATAATTACTGTAAAGGCCTGAGAACAATGTCATGCCATCATAATTACTGTAAAGACCTGAGAACAATGTCATGCTGTCATAATTACTGTAAAGACCTGAGAACAGTGTCATGCTTCCGTAATTACTGTAAAGACCTGAGAACAGTCTCATGCTGTCATAATTACTGTAAAGATGTGAGAATAGTGTCATTCCGTCATAATTACTGTAAAGACCTGAGAACAATGTCATGCTGTCATAATTACTGCAAAGACCTGAGAACAATGTCATTCCGTCATAATTACTGTAAAGACCTGAGAACAGTCTCATGCTGTCATAATTACTGTAAAGACCTGAGAATAATGTCATGCCATCATAATTACTGTAAAGACCTGAGAATAATGTCATGCCATGATAATTACTGTAAAGACCTGAGAACAGTCTTATGCTGTCATAATTACTGTAAAGATGTGAGATTAATGTCATGCCATCATAATTACTGTAAAGACCTGAGAACAATGTCATGCTGTCATAATTATTGTAAAGACCTGAGAACAGTGTCATCCTGCCATAATTACTGTAAAGACCTGAGAACAATGTCATCTTGCCATAATTACTGTAAAGACCTGAGAACAGTGTCATGCCGTCATAATTATCATAAGGTTGTAAAAACAGTGTCACATGCTGTCATAATTATCATAAAGTTGTAAGAACAGTGTCACATGCTGTCATAATTATCAAAAAATTGTAAGAACAGTGTCACATGCTGTCATAATTATCAAAAAATTGTAAGAACAGTGTCACATGCGGTCATAATTGTCATAAAGTTGTAAGAACAGTGTCACATGTGGTCATAATTATCATAAAGTTGTAAGAACAGTGCCACATGTGGTCATAATTATCATACAGTTGTAAGAACAGTGTCACATGCTGTCATAATTATCATAAAGTTGTAAGAACAGTGTCACATGCTGTCATAATTATCATAAAGTTGTAAGAACAGTGTCACATGCTGTCATAATTATCATAAAGTTGTAAGAACAGTGTCACATGCTGTCATAGTTACTTGTAGTTGAAGAAACTTTGCATGCTGAACATATCCAATTTTCCTATTCTATTTACAGAGATTACCTAATGGTTCCCTTGATGCTGAGCCAGATATTGGTCAGGTGATGGACTTGCAAGAAACTGTTGATAAACAGAATACAGAGTTGACTTTGGCCAGAACACGGCTCCTGGAATTGAACAACAAGTTGACAGAACTGGAGGAGAACTTTGCCACAAGTCAGAAGGATTTGGTCAAGGCCCAGGATATGGTCAGCAAACTGCAACGTGATCTCAGAGAGGTACAGCTTTCTGTTTTCTTCCTTTCCTTCATTCACACTTTCATATCCTCCATATTAGTCAGTGTCTTCCTTCCCTTCATTCACACTTTCATATCTTCCAAGTTAGTCAGTTTCTTCCTTTCCTTCATTCACACTTTTATATCCTCCATATTAGTCAATGTCTTCCTTCCCTTCATTCACACTTTCATATCTTCCAAGTTAGTCATTTCTTCCTTTCCTTCATTCACACTTTTATATCCTCCATGTTAGTCAGTTTCTTCCTTTCCTTCATTCACATTTTTATATCCTCCATGTTAGTCAGTTTCTTCCTTTCCTTCATTCATATTTTTATATCCTCCATGTTAGTCAGTTTCTTCCTTTCCTTCATTCATATTTTTATATCCTCCATGTTAGTTAGTTTCTTCCTTTCCTTCATTCACATTTTTATATCCTCCATGTTAGTTAGTTTCTTCCTTTCCTTCATTCACATTTTTATATCCTCCATGTTAGTTTCTTCCTTTCCACTGCTGTTTGCATATTATTTTCTTTAGAAGCTGATGTCCATTGCTGTTTGCAAATTATTTTCTTCAGATGAGAAGTCATAATGTTCACCTCTGATTGCATTAAAAAAAAAAAATTTGACACTCAAGTTGATGTCCTTGCTTTTTGTACATTATTAACCTTGGATGTTGATGCTGGATGTTGTTTGTTTATTATTTAGCTGAGAAATTAATGCTGGATATTGTTTGTTTATTATTTAGCTGAGAAGTTAATGCTGGATGTTGTTTGTTTATTATTTAGCTGAGAAATTAATTGGATGTCATTTGTTTATTATTTAGCTGAGAAGTTGATGCTGGATGTCATTTGTTTATTATTTAGGTGAAAAGTTGATGGTGGATGTTGTTTGTTTATTATTTAGCTGGGAAGTTGATGGTGGATGTTGTTTGTTTATTATTTAGCTGGGAAGTTGATGGTGGATGTTGTTTGTTTATTATTTAGCTGAGAAGTTAATGGTGGATGTTTGTTTATTATTTAGCTGAGAAGTTGATGGTGGATGTTGTTTGTTTATTATTTAGCTGAGAAGTTGATGGTGGATGTTATTTGTTTATTATTTAGCTGAGAAGTTGATACTGGATGTTGTTTGTTTATTATTTAGCTGAGAAATTAATGCTGGATGTTGTTTGTTTATTATTTAGCTGAGAAGTTGATACTGGATGTTGTTTATTATTTAGCTGAGAAATTAATGCTGGATGTTGTTTGTTTATTATTTAGCTGAGAAGTTGATACTGGATGTTGTTTATTATTTAGCTGAGAAGTTGATACTGGATGTTGTTTATTATTTAGCTGAGAAGTTGATGGTGGATGTTATTTGTTTATTATTTAGCTGAGAAGTTGATACTGGATGTTGTTTGTTTATTATTTAGCTGAGAAATTAATGCTGGATGTTGTTTGTTTATTATTTAGCTGAGAAGTTGATACTGGATGTTGTTTATTATTTAGCTGAGAAATTAATGCTGGATGTTGTTTGTTTATTATTTAGCTGAGAAGTTGATACTGGATGTTGTTATTATTTAGCTGAGAAGTTGATACTGGATGTTGTTTATTATTTAGCTGAGAAATTAATGCTGGATGTTGTTTATTATTTAGCTGAGAAGTTGATACTGGATGTTGTTTATTATTTAGCTGAGAAATTAATGCTGGATGTTGTTTGTTTATTATTTAGCTGAGAAGTTGATACTGGATGTTGTTTATTATTTAGCTGAGAAATTAATGCTGGATGTTGTTTGTTTATTATTTAGCTGAGAAGTTGATGTTGGATGTTGTTTGTTTATTATTTAGCTGAGAAGTTAGACTTTCATGTTATGTAGATTCCTGTTTCAGCAGCACATATAACATTAGCAGTTTATTTCTGTCAGTCACAGGCTCAGAAAGAGGACCAAGAGGAGCGGATAGCCACGCTAGAGAAGAGGTACCTGAATGCCCAGAGAGAGTCTACATCACTTCACGATTTCAATGACAAACTGGAGGCTGAGGTTCAGGCCAAAGATGGCAGCCTGAGAAGTGTAAGTAATACCAACTTACAGAAGCACAGTCTAGGACTTATCTTCTACCAACTTATAGAAGCACAGTCTAGGACTTATCTTCTACCAACTTATAGAAGCAAGTCTAGGACTTATCTTCTACCAACTTATAGAAGCACAGTCTAGGACTTATCTTCTACCAACTTATAGAAGCACAGTCTAGGACTTATCTTCTACCAACTTATAGAAGCACAGTCTAGGACTTATCTTCTACCAACTTATAGAAGCACAGTCTAGGGCTTATCTTCTACCAACTTATAGAAGCACAGTCTAGGACTTATCTTCTACCAACTTATAGAAGCACAGTCTAGGACTTATCTTCTACCAACTTATAGAAGCACAGTCTAGGACTTATCTTCTACCAACTTACAGAAGCACAGTCTAGGGCTTATCTTCTACCAACTTACAGAAGCACAGTCTAGGACTTATCTTCTACCAACTTACAGAAGCACAGTCTAGGACTTATCTTCTACCAACTTACAGAAGCACAGTCTAGGACTTATCTTCTACCAACTTATAGAAGCACAGTCTAGGGCTTATCTTCTGCCAACTTATAGAAGCACAGTCTAGGACTTATCTTCTGCCAACTTATAGAAGCACAGTCTAGGGCTTATCTTCTACCAACTTATAGAAGCACAGTCTAGGGCTTATCTTCTACCAACTTATAGAAGCACAGTCTAGGGCTTATCTTCTACCAACTTATAGAAGCACAGTCTAGGGCTTATCTTCTACCAACTTACAGAAGCACAGTCTAGGGCTTATCTTCTACCAACTTACAGAAGCACAGTCTAGGACTTATCTTCTACCAACTTACAGAAGCACAGTCTAGGACTTATCTTCTACCAACTTATAGAAGCACAGTCTAGGACTTATCTTCTACCAACTTACAGAAGCACAGTCTAGGACTTATCTTCTACCAACTTATAGAAGCACAGTCTAGGGCTTATCTTCTACCAACTTACAGAAGCACAGTCTAGGACTTATCTTCTACCAACTTATAGAAGCACAGTCTAGGACTTATCTTCTACCAACTTATAGAAGCACAGTCTAGGACTTATCTTCTACCAACTTATAGAAGCACAGTCTAGGACTTATCTTCTACCAACTTATAGAAGCACAGTCTAGGACTTATCTTCTGCCAACTTATAGAAGCACAGTCTAGGACTTATCTTCTACCAACTTATAGAAGCACAGTCTAGGGCTTATCTTCTACAAACTTATAGAAGCACAGTCTAGGACTTATCTTCTACCAACTTATAGAAGCACAGTCTAGGGCTTATCTTCTGCCAACTTATAGAAGCACAGTCTAGGACTTATCTTCTACCAACTTATAGAAGCACAGTCTAGGGCTTATCTTCTGCCAACTTATAGAAGCACAGTCTAGGGCTTATCTTCTACCAACTTATAGAAGCACAGTCTAGGACTTATCTTCTACCAACTTATAGAAGCACAGTCTAGGACTTCTACCAACTTATAGAAGCACAGTCTAGGACTTATCTTCTACCAACTTATAGAAGCACAGTCTAGGACTTATCTTCTACCAACTTATAGAAGCACAGTCTAGGACTTATCTTCTACCAACTTATAGAAGCACAGTCTAGGACTTATCTTCTACCAACTTATAGAAGCACAGTCTAGGGCATATCTTCTACCAACTTATAGAAGCACAGTCTAGGACTTATCTTCTACCAACTTATAGAAGCACAGTCTAGGGCTTATCTTCTACCAACTTATAGAAGCACAGTCTAGGACTTATCTTCTACCAACTTATAGAAGCACAGTCTAGGACTTATCTTCTACCAACTTATAGAAGCACAGTCTAGGACTTATCTTCTACCAACTTATAGAAGCACAGTCTAGGACTTATCTTCTACCAACTTATAGAAGCACAGTCTAGGGCTTATCTTCTACCAACTTACAGAAGCACAGTCTAGGACTTATCTTCTACCAACTTACAGAAGCACAGTCCAGGACTTATCTTCTACCAACTTATAGAAGCACAGTCTAATACATATCTTCTACCAACTTACAGAAGCACAGTCTAGGACTTATCTTCTACCAACTTATAGAAGCAAGTCTAGGACTTATCTTCTACCAACTTATAGAAGCACAGTCTAGGACTTATCTTCTACCAACTTATAGAAGCACAGTCTAGGACTTATCTTCTACCAACTTATAGAAGCACAGTCTAGGACTTATCTTCTACCAACTTATAGAAGCACAGTCTAGGGCTTATCTTCTACCAACTTATAGAAGCACAGTCTAGGACTTATCTTCTACCAACTTATAGAAGCACAGTCTAGGACTTATCTTCTACCAACTTATAGAAGCACAGTCTAGGACTTATCTTCTACCAACTTACAGAAGCACAGTCTAGGGCTTATCTTCTACCAACTTACAGAAGCACAGTCTAGGACTTATCTTCTACCAACTTATAGAAGCACAGTCTAGGACTTATCTTCTACCAACTTATAGAAGCACAGTCTAGGGCTTATCTTCTACCAACTTATAGAAGCACAGTCTAGGGCTTATCTTCTACCAACTTATAGAAGCACAGTCTAGGGCTTATCTTCTACCAACTTATAGAAGCACAGTCTAGGGCTTATCTTCTACCAACTTACAGAAGCACAGTCTAGGGCTTATCTTCTACCAACTTACAGAAGCACAGTCTAGGACTTATCTTCTACCAACTTACAGAAGCACAGTCTAGGACTTATCTTCTACCAACTTATAGAAGCACAGTCTAGGACTTATCTTCTACCAACTTACAGAAGCACAGTCTAGGACTTATCTTCTACCAACTTATAGAAGCACAGTCTAGGGCTTATCTTCTACCAACTTACAGAAGCACAGTCTAGGACTTATCTTCTACCAACTTATAGAAGCACAGTCTAGGACTTATCTTCTACCAACTTATAGAAGCACAGTCTAGGACTTATCTTCTACCAACTTATAGAAGCACAGTCTAGGACTTATCTTCTACCAACTTATAGAAGCACAGTCTAGGCTTATCTTCTACCAACTTACAGAAGCACAGTCTAGGGCTTATCTTCTACCAACTTACAGAAGCACAGTCTAGGACTTATCTTCTACCAACTTACAGAAGCACAGTCTAGGACTTATCTCTACCAACTTAGAAGCACAGTCTAGGACTTATCTTCTACCAACTTACAGAAGCACAGTCTAGGACTTATCTTCTACCAACTTATAGAAGCACAGTCTAGGGCTTATCTTCTACCAACTATAGAAGCACAGTCTAGGACTTATCTTCTACCAACTATAGAAGCACAGTCTAGGACTTATCTTCTACCAACTTATAGAAGCACAGTCTAGGACTTATCTTCTACCAACTTATAGAAGCACAGTCTAGGACTTATCTTCTACCAACTTATAGAAGCACAGTCTAGGACTTATCTTCTGCCAACTTATAGAAGCACAGTCTAGGACTTATCTTCTACCAACTTATAGAAGCACAGTCTAGGGCTTATCTTCTACCAACTTATAGAAGCACAGTCTAGGGCTTATCTTCTACCAACTTATAGAAGCACAGTCTAGGGCTTATCTTCTACCAACTTATAGAAGCACAGTCTAGGACTTATCTTCTACCAACTTATAGAAGCACAGTCTAGGGCTTATCTTCTACCAACTTATAGAAGCACAGTCTAGGACTTATCTTCTACCAACTTATAGAAGCACAGTCTAGGGCTTATCTTCTACCAACTTATAGAAGCACAGTCTAGGGCTTATCTTCTACCAACTTATAGAAGCACAGTCTAGGACTTATCTTCTACCAACTTATAGAAGCACAGTCTAGGGCTTATCTTCTGCCAACTTATAGAAGCACAGTCTAGGGCTTATCTTCTACCACTTATAGAAGCACAGTCTAGGACTTATCTTCTACCAACTTATAGAAGCACAGTCTAGGACTTCTACCAACTTATAGAACACAGTCTAGGACTTATCTTCTACCACTTATAGAAGCACAGTCTAGGACTTATCTTCTACCAACTATAGAAGCACAGTCTAGGCTTATCTTCTACCAACTTATAGAAGCACAGTCTAGGACTTATCTTCTACCAACTTATAGAAGCACAGTCTAGGGCATATCTTCTACCAACTTATAGAAGCACAGTCTAGGACTTATCTTCTACCAACTTATAGAAGCACAGTCTAGGCTTATCTTCTACCAACTTATAGAAGCACAGTCTAGGACTTATCTTCTACCAACTTATAGAAGCACAGTCTAGGACTTATCTTCTACCAACTTATAGAAGCACAGTCTAGGACTTATCTTCTACCAACTTATAGAAGCACAGTCTAGGACTTATCTTCTACCACTTATAGAAGCACAGTCTAGGGCTTATCTTCTACCACTTATAGAAGCACAGTCTAGGACTTATCTTCTACCAACTTACAGAAGCACAGTCCAGGACTTATCTTCTACCAACTTATAGAAGCACAGTCTAATACATATCTTCTACCAACTTACAGAAGCACAGTCTAGGGCTTATCTTCTACCAACTTATAGAAGCACAGTCTAGGGCTTATCTTCTACCAACTTATAGAAGCACAGTCTAGGGCTTATCTTCTACCAACTTATAGAAGCACAGTCTAGGGCTTATCTTCTACAAACTTATAGAAGCACAGTCTAGGGCTTATCTTCTACCAACTTATAGAAGCACAGCCTAGGGCTTATCTTCTACCAACTTATAGAAGCACAGTCTAGGACTTATCTTCTACCAACTTATAGAAGCACAGTCTAGGGCTTATCTTCTACCAACTTATAGAAGCACAGTCTAGGACTTATCTTCTACCAACTTATAGAAGCACAGTCTAGGGCTTATCTTCTACCAACTTATAGAAGCACAGTCTAGGGCTTATCTTCTACCAACTTATAGAAGCACAGTCTAGGACTTATCTTCTACCAACTTATAGAAGCACAGTTTAGGGCTGATGTTAAAAAAACTGTAGAAAAAATACTTTAGACATGAGAGAAAGAGAAATAGAGAATGACTGAGAATACAGCCTAGGACTCTATTAGAGTGAACAGCTGTCAAGCCAAGGATGGGCAGATACTGATCGTGGTCACTGTGTTCAGTCAGTCAGTCAGTCATTTGCGTGTCCCTTGCGGAACTTTGCCTCCAGCACTCTTGTAGGCTTCTCAGTTGTAAGCAAGATACCCTGCTGCTGATGCATACATTTGCAGATCATCAACAATGTCTTGCAACCATCTTCACTTTGGTCTTCCTCTTTTTATTTTTCCCATTATGTACCCTACCAAGACGATCTTCTCTAGATTATCATGATGTTTAATGTGTGTCACTGTGGCAGTATTTTTAAATACTGCATTTGTTAGTGTAGAAATTTTTACTACCAAAGGGACATAATCAGAGATAGATTTAGTTCTTAGACTTAGTTTTTAAAGCCCTTAGATGGGGGTTAAGGGAAGCTTAGTTATGCCATGTTGACTTCATGAGAATTATTAATATTTTAAAAACAATTGTGTCTAGACAGGCTAAATTTAGTACAGAAAATTTAGGCCTTGGAATGTTTTTTTTTACTCAAGGTCAGTTATGACATGTTAGCTTCATGAGACACTGTGAGCTGTCTAGACTTATATTTATTAACAGAATATTTAAACTTTGGAATTTTTTTTGCTCAAGGTTAGTTTTGACACTTTATTACCCAAGATCAGTAGACAGACCTCACGTGAAATAAATTTTGAGAAAGTTCAAGGTAAATTTGTAGGGAGTATTTAAACTTGAGCAACTTTTGTTAGATCGGATTTTGTGTAGAATGTTTTGCTGAGTGGTTATTTTTCCCAGTGGAGTGCAAGCCAGTTTTAGTTATGTAATAGTTTTAGCTCAGCATATTGTCCTTTAGGACAGTGTTCCTTTACCTTGTACTGTACAAGTTTTCATTACATAACACTGTTGTTTTTATTGTGGCAGTTGCGAACCTGGCATTGTTGTTGTGTCACTTGGAGTATACCATAGTGACAAGTTTGCTTTTTTGGTAAAGTAGTGTTACCAACTCTTACAGGCAACAACAACATGTAAGTCTTTCTATACAATTAAAGTCCTCAAAACTCAATATCTCTGACTCTCTGTGTACTGCCACAGAGGCATACACCTTTAGTTAATGCTGTGTTAGCACAATTAGTAATATATCATCTAGGAAGAAGTCCTTCTGCAGTGGTGCATGTGACTGGCACTATCTTTCATGAAAAGAGCACATTATAGTTGGTGCTCCTGATTAGTTTTCTTAAGATCACCTACTTTCATTCAAATTTGCTCTTGTATGACAAGATTCAACTCATTTTTCTTGCTTGCTTTGCAATCATGGCAAGTTTTTCCTTATATTTTCTTTACACTGACGTTCAAAACAGTGTCATCTATCATATCCACTGTCACTCTCTATAGTAGCTGTTTATCTGTTGTAGTCAGTTGCTACATATTTATGTGAAGGTGAAGTTAAGAAGTGGATGTTTAGCAGTAGAAAGTGAAGTTATATGGGATAGAGTAAGTTATTTAGAATAGGTTGACCAGTTGTATGCAGATTAGTTTAGGAGTTGATAGGTTTTAGCTAGATAGGGCCGTCATGATACTTGCTAGTTAAATAAGTCTTGCTCCAGACAGAAAGTGAGCCACAATGAACTGCGGAAATGCCAAACATTTCAGTGGGAGACAATGTAGCGTATAGAATCCATGCATGTCATTCCAAGCTAGATGCACGGTGGCCCCTGTTTTATGCGGTGGTGAAGCGCCTGTCTCCGGTTACCTACCTGATCAAGAACCAGGCTGACGGGAGAACCCACTTGGTTCACATTCATTCATTCATTTGCATGTCCCTTGCAGAACTTTGCCTCCCTAACAGCACTCCTGTTCACTTGGTTCATGCAAATGACATATACAAACTGGATGTCCAATGGAGGAAGCCTGCTTTGAATAATCTGTATTGTTTGCGTGCGTGATTTGTTCTTCCACCTTTGGAGGAAGAAACCGATTCCAGTGGTATGGTAAAGTAAGAGAATACAGTTTTGTAGGATTAGACCTCGAAAAAATAGACAAAACACTTTAGTGAGACGTGAGAGAAAAAAAATCACAAGAGAATTACCTGAGATTCGAAATTGGACTCGGTTAGGAAGAGCAGCCATCTAGCCACGAGAGAACAGCGTACTATCGACTTAGCCAACTAGCACCCCCAAAAAGACATAGTCTTTAGTAACTGTTCAGTAGACACAAGGGATCGTGACACCCAGAAGGAGACGAGTTCGTGACACAGAAATTCTGTAGCTTAGATTCAGTCTCTCTTGCAGGTACCAACTTTTAAAAACTGTGTTATCTTACTTTACCGTACCAAAGCCTCATAGTTTCCTATTTATAAAAAATTATTCCTTAAACTATACCTGAAATTAACTTCATATAATAAGTATTCATTTGTTTGTTATTGTTGTTCAAGTTTGCACCAGACATGGCAGGAGACCATGTGTATGTTTGTCTAAAAAGTTGATAGACAGATGTCATGTGAAATAAATTTTGAGAAAGTTCAAGGTAAATTTGTAGGGAATATTTAAACTTGGCCACAAGAATGGAAAAGAACTGTATTCATAGCACTGCCGAAAAAGGGTAACCTGAAATTATGCACAAACTACAGAACTGTTGCCCTGATTAGTCATGCCAGTAAAATTCTATTAAAAATAATAATGGGTAGACTTCGTAAGAAAATAGAAGAAGTTAATATGGTCCAAGCTGGTTTCAGGCAAGGAAGAGGATCAAGAGATCATATATTCAGTATAAGATTAATAATAGAGAAATGTAGAGAGTTTAATGTGAATCTATATTTATCCTCTATAGACAACTCAAAGACTTTTGATTGTGTACAACACCAGAAACTTTGGAAATTAATGGAAAAAAATTGAGATTTCCAACACATTTGATACAATTGACATCACTGCTGTATCTAGACCAACAAGCAGCAGTAAGAATAAATGGTGAAACAACAACTTGGTTTAACATAAAACAAGGGGTCCATCAGGTGCATATTGTCGCCTTACTTATTTAACTTGTATACTGAAAATATAATGAGGAATGTTAGAGAAGATGTAGACAAAGAATATTATGATGCCATAACAATTAGAGGTTATGAAATACCAGAGATTAGATTTGCTGATGACACAGTATTACTGTTCACAACACAAAAAGAAATGGAAAAACTAATTATGTCAGTCTGTAAGAACAGTGAAGAGCAAAACCTCTATCTTAATGCCAAGAAAACTAAATTGATGACAACTGACAAAACAAACAGGGCAGGTGAAATATGTATCAATGAGGAAAAACTGGAAGAAGTGGAGAGTTTTGAATATCTTGGATCACTACTAACTAATAATGGAGATACAATGAGGGAAATTAAAAGGAGGACATCTATCGCTCTTCAGAAAGTAAAACAACTAAAGAATCTGTGGAGAGGAACAGACAGAACTACAAAAATGAGATTTTTAAGGTCATGCATCTTCACCATCGCAACATATGCCTGTGAGACTTGCACACTTAACAAAACAACTGGGAAACACATATATGCCTTTGAATGTAAATGCTACAGAAGAGTTCTTCAGATATCATGAACACAAAAAAGAACAAATATATCCATACTACAAGAACTTAATATTGAAGAAGGCTGGCTAGTAAAGAGGATTAAACAAAGAAAACTTAAATATTTTGGACATATTAAACATCATAATAATCTAGAGAAGACCATCTTGGATGGGTACATAATGGGGAAAAGAAAGAGAGGAAGACCAAAGCGAAGATGGTTGCAAGACATCGTTGATGATCTGCAAATGGATGCATCAATGGCAGTCCATCTTGTTCAAAACTGAGAGGCCTACAGGAGTACTCTCAGGGAGGCAAAGTTCCGCAAGGAACATGCAAATGAATGAATGAATGAATTTAAACTTGAACAACTTTTGTTATATCGGATTTTGTGTAGAATGTTTTGCTGAGTGGTCATTTTTCCCAGTGATGTAGTTGCAAGCCAGTTTTAGTTATGTAATAGTTTTAGCTCAGCATATTGTCCTTTAGTACAATATTCCTTTACTTTGTACTGATATGTAGATATTAGGAGTATTGTCTTTGTCAGGACAAATGTGTGTGTTTGGAAGATGTGTTGAAGTTCACTATATTGTAAGTAATTGTTTTACTTACAGTTCATTTCCCTTCTTCATCTCCATCTTCCACCATTCAATTTTGTCATTCAATAAATGTTTGATCTGTATCTTGGAACTTAGTCTGTTCATTACCTACATGGAGTTCTTATCTGTTAGTCCTGTCAAGTGAATGGGAGTCCTGTACAAGTTTTCATTACATGACACTGTTGTTTTTGTTGTGGCAGTTGTGAACCTGGCATTGTTGTTGTGTCACTTGGGGTATACCATAGTGACAAGTTTGCCTTTTTGGTAAAGTAGTGTTACCAACTCTTACAGGCAACAACATCATGTATGTCTTACTAATACAATTAAAGTCCACAATAAGTCAGTATCTCTGACTCTCTGTGTACTGCCACAGAGGCACATGCCTTTAGTTGATGTTGTGTTGGCACAATTAGTAATATATCATCCTGGAAGGAAATCTTGTACATCACTGTGTTAGCAAGACATTTATTGAAGCAGGACTTTCTGGCTAAACAACACTTTCCTCATCCCTGGCCATTTTATCTTATTGCAGTAATTAATTATAACAGATTATTTTTGTTCAGTCAGCTTTGCTTCAGTTTTCTCTTTCATATTTGTCTAGATGAAACTGGCCAAGATTCAGTTTCAGATTTCAAAATCTAGAATTGTTTCATCTTCTTCTTACGCACCGCCTGTCTATATCTGCAGTCCTGTCTCTTGGATAAATAAAATTTCATTGTGTTTTCTAATTCATATATGGAACTGTAGAGTTTTTCTTCTTTGGTGGTTTCACTGGACCAGTAATTACTTTTCAGTGTCTCATAGTTGGTGCAGTTTTGGAGGATATGTTCCACAGTTTGGGGCACCTGGGCACATATACAAAGGGTAGTAGTACCAACCTTAAACTTTGTATACATATGACTTAGAAGTCGGCTGTATCCTGTTCAGAGATGGAAAATGGTGACTTGTTCCTTTCTGTTTAGCATGTGATAGTCATCATGTGGTGGTGTTTGTGGCTTCCTGTAGGTTTTTATCATGCTTTTCTTCTGATTATAGGTGATTGGTATGTCTGGTTGCTCCATTTCAGTGCCCTCTTTGGCCAGACAGTCGGCTTATGGCCTGGTATCCCACAGTGGGAGAGAATCCACTACAAGGTGACTCTGTGTTGTGAGCCAATTTTTGACACGACATCCTTAAGATCTGGTAGTCTGTTGCACTGAAGAGCTTCCAGTACTGATCTTGCATCTGTGAGAATTACTATGGGACATGTATCAATTCTGGAGTCTGATAGTTTTTCAACTGCAGCAACGTTTGCCTTAACTTCTGCATCATAGTTGTTGCAGTATTTTCCAGTAGGTATGGAAATCTTGTCAGTGGTGTTGTTTGGATATTCAATATGTGCTTTTGCCCCTCCATTCTTTATGGCATTCTATGCAGATCCATCTGTATACACATGTATCCAGGTGTCACATGGATATTTGTCATCTAGCACACTAAGTATGGCCATTGATCTTACAAGACTGTTTTGTGTCTCACCATTCTGCATACCTTTGACTTCAGCTTCAGTCTGAATAGTTATTTGCACACAATCTGCTTCTTTCCATGGTGTATGCTCTGGTATAGATGATAATGGAGCAACTACAGTTGGAAGGTCAGGTATCAGCTTATGCATACGCTTGGCCTGATGAATGAAGCTGCTCCTTTTAAGCTGTCTTAGTGGCAAGTTATTGAATCTCTCCTTCAGGGGATGGCTTACAGAGCTAAGGAATTTCTCTCCCATGGTCATGACCTTTGTGTCTCTACGTTCCTTTAGTGCTTGAACACCAACTATTTTCTGCATTTCTACTACTGGTGTGGACATAATGGCACCTGTGATAATCCGTAGTGACTGATTTTGTACCTTGTCTAGATTATACTGTGCGCCAAGCTGTTGAACCATATTCTAAATGTGGTAGAATACTTTGCTGATATACATTCTTGAGGATTCTTTCACTAGCTCCCCATGTGGTTCCACTCAGTTTTCTTCTGGCTTTTGCTTCTGCACTGCTGATGTGTTGCTTCCAGGTCAGTTTTGAGTCAAGTGTCACTCTTAAGTAAGTGGGTTGGTTGTCCATCCTTAAGGACTGGTGTTAATGAGGTCATTTTGTATTGTCAAGAAGACTGGTCGATGGTTGCTACCTCCAAGTTGTTTTCCAACTTTGTGTGTAATGTTCCACTTCAGGTCTGGAGAGTGGAATATCAGTTCTGGTGTTGAGATTGTACGCCAAGCCCTTGAGTAAAATGTTGGCTGGTTGATCAGAAGTCCATTATCATCCTGGCAGCTCTCATTTTCCTCTCTTGTCTATGTGGTCATAGCCCCAGCTCTGGGAATGGCTGTTAAAATCACCACATAACATCAGTCTCTCTTAGTGTGGGATTGTTTCTAGAGCAAGTGGGCAGTCATTAGGACAGTAATAGTTAAGGAGGTGGAAGTCTGTATTATTGGTTTTTAATTGGATCATCTGGTATTCAGCTCCTTCCATGTACACTCCCTCCTGACATGCACTGATGAACAAGTGTGAGTACCCCTCCTTTTCTCCTGTCCTGTCAGTCTGATCTAAAACACTTGTAGCCTCTGATTTTAAAGGCAGCATCTTTGGTTAGGTGTGTCTCCTGTATGCAGCATATATGAGGGTCATATCGAAAGTTGTGAGCAAAAATTTTTTAAAAATCAGAATTTATAGATAGAGAAAATATAAATGTATCACCTTAACCTGCATCCTTTGCACTTCATGTAGAGGTCACATGACATCACCATCATGTGTCATGTGACCATGCAGAGTATAAACAAAATGGCGGGTGCTGAAGTTTCGTTTCGTCAACGTGCTGTTATTGTGTTCCTTGTTAAAGAGGAAATCCCCGCTGCTGAAATTCACCAGACTTAACTTGCTCATGAAGATGTGTGCTAGAAATGTAAAGAGGTGGGTGAAACATTTCAAAGATGGAAACACGAGCATCCAAGATATGCCTCGCAGCGGTCATCCTCAAACTGCCTCCACTGAACACAACGTGGAAAGGGTTGACAACATCATTAAACAAGACAGACGTGTCACAGTTTCTGAAATTGCTGTAAATCTTGGTATTGGACACAGTGCAGTACAGGAAATGATTGAAATCCTAGGCCATAGAAAAGTTTGTGCCAACTGGGTCCCACAGTAGAGAATGTCCAGAAAGCATGCGTTTGTGCCGTCGGTCAGCTGGAGCGGAATTCTACCAGGAGGGTATTTTCAAATTTGCAGAGCGATGGGAAAAATGTGTGCAGAAAAGTGGAGATCATGTTGAAAAGTGGAGAAAAGAATGCAGATTAATGTGAAACATTTATATTTTCTCTATCTATAAATTCTAATTTTTAAAAACTTTTTGCTCGCAACTTTCAGTATGTTCCTCATTCTTACCTGCTCTGCAAAGAGTATGTTCTCTAGTTCCACCTTTTTGCTATAGCCACCTCTAACACTGCTGACACTCTCAGCATTCCAGTGTATTATTTTAAGTTCTTGGTTTTGGCAGTTTTCTGCTGTTGCATTTTTTGGCCAGCAGCTCTACTCTCATGTCTCATAGCTTCACAAGATGAACTGAGAGGACCTCCAGTAACATTGGGTGGACCCTTTCGAGGCAGGGAGCCCGGCACTGCACCTGCCTGATCAGTCATGGGCAAGCACCATGTATGAAAACTGCAGATATAGACATTTCATTAGCGATAATGTGTGGTACCCTGATCTTTGCAATGCGCCTTTTGGCTGGGTACCTCCAACTTCAGCACCTTTCCTTGCTAGGGCAAACAGTGGTCTTGCTCAGACTGCCATGAAGACAGTGGTGTAGGCTGGCCTGGCCAAAACTTTGTTTTCCAGCCTCTGGTGGCTGTACTTAAGCCCCGTCTCCATGTTAGATGCATCGTTCAATGCTGGGTGGCCAGACGGCTTTGAGACAGTTCCACAGACACTCCAACTTTGGGATGAGGAATCCGATGAGTGCCTCAGTGATATCCATTCCCCACCACCTATAGTCTGCTGGCTGTGTTTTGTTTACATCATTCTGATAGCCATTGTTGTAAAGACCAATTGGCTTGTCTCGTCCTGGATTCATTGGTCTCACACCAGATTTTCCTCATCCCTGCCGATAATCTCCATGTCCCCATCCATTCACCAACCTGACATTACATTTTACAAAAGTAACAGTTACAATTAGTAAGCAAACAGATCTATGTTCCCTGTTTCACAAAGACTGTGTTAAGATAAGTGTATTCTTAACACAGTTGTTCCCAAGGGAGAACAGTAGTTCAAAATAAAGAATTTTATTGCACTGTCATTTATTGGAGAAGTGTGAAGTTCTTTTGTCATGGAAAGAATATAGAAAATGTTAATGCATGTATTTAACTGGTGATAGAAAATGTTAATGTGTGTGTTTAACTGGTGATAGAAAATGTTAATGTGTGTGTTTAACTGGTGATAGAAAATGTTAATGTGTGTGTTTAGCCAGTGATAGAAAATGTTAATGTGTGTGTTTAGCCAGTGATAGAAAATGTTAATGTGTGTGTTTAACCAGTGATAGAAAATGTTAATGTGTGTGTTTAGCCAGTGATAGAAAATGTTAATGTGTGTGTTTAACCAGTGATAGAAAATGTTAGTGTGTGTAACTAGTGGTGGAACATGTCAATATGTGTTAAATCCAGTAATGCAGAATGTTAGCGTGTGTGAATAGCATTTACTAGACTGTGGTACATGCTGTTAGAGCATGTGTTTAACCAATGCTACCAGGTGACAATGCTGTTTTTAACCAGTTCTAGCCAGTGGTACATACTGTTAAAGTGTGTTTAACCAGTGCTAGCCAGTGGTACATGGTGTTAGAGTGTGTTTAGCCAGTGCTAGCAAATGGTACATGCTGTTAGAGTGTGTTTAACCAGTGGTACCAAGTGGTACATAATGTTAGATTGTGTGTTTAACTGGTGCTAGCCAGCATTACATACTGTTAGAATGTTTAATTAGTGCTAGCCAGCGGTACATGATGTTAGATTGTGTGTTTGACAAAATGTATAAATTAGGAAAAAAGTAGGAACAGCTTTATTAATTAATGAGCACACAGTTATGATGTTTCAGTGTGAGCCTTAATCATGTTCTGAAACATACAGGATGAAGAAATGGAGAAATAAGATAAAATATGAATTCACATGAGTGTTATGTAAAATGTAGAAATGGAAAAGAAATAGAATAAACAAAATAAAAGGAGCACTTACCCATGACTTATAAAAAGCTGTGACTTGTAAGAGGCTGTGACCAGAAATGTACATGGTGGAGTGTTGAGAATGTTTAAATGGAGACTTTTAATGTATGATAGGATTGCCATAATTGAGGGGAGGGGGGACCGCAGAAAGGGGAGAGTGGTATAATGGTAATCTAGCAAGGAGAAGGTGGAATAGGTGATTTCAGCTGGGGTAGAGAGGTTGTAATCTAATGCTGTGGGGAGGTTTTGAAATATGTATAGCAAGTGAGAAAGGAGTGGAACTTGGTGCAGGGGGAATATGCTTGTGGAGAGGGGAATGTTAGGTTTAACTGAATTGCAAGTTCAGACCATGTGGTTCCAGCATTCCATATTCCTGAATGTAGCAATTCTCAAGCACTAAGCACTTTCTGTTATAAGCATGGCATGTCAGGCGTATTCCATATTAGAGGTAAATAACAGTCTTGTGGCAATAACACAACAGATGGACTAGAAAATTATTAAGTGATCAATGATCTATCAACAGCAACTATCAACACTGTCAGTTGTTGGTGTTCAGAAGTTCAAAGTTCACAATTCAGACTGCACCAAGTTCCACTCCTTTCTCACTGGGATGGCACACATAGTGTGGTGGTGACAGACTTTCACTGGGATGGCACACATGGTGTGGTGGTGACAGACTCTCACTGGGATGGCACACATAGTGTGGTGGTGACAGACTCTCACTGGGATGGCACACATAGTGTGGTGGTGACAGACTCTCACTGGGATGGCACACATGGTGTGATGGTGACAGACTCTCACTGGGATGGCACACATGGTGTGGTGGTGACAGACTCTCACTGGGATGGCACACATGGTGTGGTGGTGACAGACTCTCACTGGGATGGCACACATGGTGTGGTGGTGACAGACTCTCACTGGGATGGCACACATGGTGTGGTGGTGACAGACTCTCACTGGGATGGCACACATGGTGGTGGTGACAGACTCTCACTGGGATGGCACACATGGTGTGGTGGTGACAGACTCTCACTGGCATGGCACACATGGTGTGGTGGTGACAGACTCTCACTGGGATGGCACACATGGTGTGGTGGTGACAGACTCTCACTGGGATGGCACACATGGTGTGGTGGTGACAGACTCTCACTGGCATGGCACACATGGTGTGGTGGTGACAGACTCTCACTGGGATGGCACACATGGTGTGGTGGTGACAGACTCTCACTGGCATGGCACACATGGTGTGGTGGTGACAGACTCTCACTGGCATGGCACACATGGTGTGGTGGTGACAGACTCTCACTGGCATGGCACACATGGTGTGGTGGTGACAGACTCTCACTGGGATGGCACACATGGTGTGGTGGTGACAGACTCTCACTGGCATGGCACACATGGTGTGGTGGTGACAGACTCTCACTGGCATGGCACACATGGTGTGGTGGTGACAGACTCTCACTGGGATGGCACACATGGTGTGGTGGTGACAGACTCTCACTGGGATGGCACACATGGTGTGGTGGTGACAGACTCTCACTGGCATGGCACACATGGTGTGGTGGTGACAGACTCTCACTGGCATGGCACACATGGTGTGGTGGTGACAGACTCTCACTGGCATGGCACACATGGTGTGGTGGTGACAGACTCTCACTGGGATGGCACACATGGTGTGGTGGTGACAGACTCTCACTGGGATGGCACACATGGTGTGGTGGTGACAGACTTTCACTGGGATGGCACACATGGTGTGGTGGTGACAGACTCTCAAGGCATACTTCACAAGACAGAGAAGGGTTTGTCACATCAAGAATGGAGAATGGGTTCAGCTCTTGGGAAGATCCAGTGTCACCAGGCTGATATGGATATATTGCCCAGGGCATGTGGAAGTGAATGAACTAACGAATGAACATACTTTATTTTCAGAGGGTTAATAATTGGGCACGCAGGCCCATCTGACATTCTGCCCTTCATCATACAGCTTTCACTCAGTCACAGTCATTCAGCATTTGTTAATGAGCAGTTAGTGAGAAGCAATGAGGTAGCCAATCATTTTGCCTGTAACACTATTGCAACAGGTATGATTCCTATGGACATGATGGATATACTGAAGATGGTAGCCAAGGAACTGGTGCAGGAGGAAAGGGCATTTGTTGATAATATATATCTACAGAAGATGAAAGATGGAGGAATGAGGAGGGGGGAGGAAGAGCTGGGTTGCTGGCTGGTAGAATTCAAGGGTGCCAGAACCAACAGCTGACTGGCACAGTTAGTGTTCATACTCTTTGGTGGTTACTGAAACAGAACCAACAGCTGACTGACACAGTTAGTGTTCATACTCTTTGGTGGTTACTGAAACAGAACCAACAGCTGACTGACACAGTTAGTGTTCATACTCTTTGGTGGTTACTGAAACAGAACCAACAGCTGACTGGCACAGTTAGTGTTCATACTCTTTGGTGGTTACTGAAACAGAACCAACAGCTGACTGACACAGTTAGTGTTCATACTCTTTGGTGGTTACTGAAACAGAACCAACAGCTGACTGACACAGTTAGTGTTCATACACTTTGGTGGTTACTGAAACAGAGAGCAGAGTGTGCCTTGAGTGTGATGATGCTAATTCCTAGATGCAAGGTTCAAGATGAGATATAGGAATGATAACAGAAGGTACTATATGGTAAATAACATGATGTCACACCCCAAATGACCCCAGCTTGTTCTCATTATATACCTATGGCCTAAGCAAAGGCACCAAGATAGCACAGATAATAAAAATGAGAAAACAGTATGGGGAGGGGTGGATGAAAGAAGGTTCAGAATGAATTTTGTTTCTCTTCTGGTCACCATGCTTTCTCTAATTCTCTTAGGTCATCCATAACCATCTTTTACCACCTGTCCTCTCCTATACTTCCGCTGACCTCGCTTTAGCCACTTGCAAGAATAAAACTGGACTGCAGCACCCGTTTGAGAGGAAGAGTTCTCTCTTCTGATAGAGAATCATGAGAAGAAGTGGTGCTACCTGTAGTTGGTGATGAGTGTGGGCTGCTTTCAATCATTTGACATCTAATGGAATGATTGTAAGAATTTTTGAACAACTGCTCAGGATCAAGATAGTGAATGTTTAACCGTGGAATCCCTTACTAATTGTTTTGTCCATACAAACAAGAAACATAAGACACCCAACCACACATCTCCAACCCAGACGACAATGGCACAGCAGGACTCAACAAGCAAGTGCTCAATGGGACCAACGTAGCAACAGTGTTAGGTAATTAACTAAGAGAGTAATTTCAACACTAAGACAACGGTTTTATCAATGAGAAGATAGAGGATGACTGGTGAGGATGGCAGACTCAACAAAATACATAAAACTGGCTCCAATCCCCGGCAAGAACTATGTTTGCCATGTGGGGAGGGATTGTAAAAAAACTAATGCCTAGAGAAGAACCACAAATCAATCAATAGCAACAAAATATCATACTGATGTCAGAATAAACTCAACAACTGAATTCTCACATATCAGCAAAGCACATCTTTCAACTACTAAGAAATTATCTGGCCAATCAGTCTACAACTGCCAACAACAAAATCTGGTCTATCCTAATAAGGGACAGCTGACATTAATCTCTATATGAGACAAATTCATTGGAACACTCTACTGTCAAACATAGTCATGAAAATGTTTGCTGATGACCTTGTCATATGGACTAGTGGAGCAGACTTGAAGCTGGCTGCTGAGAGACTTAATAGAGCCCTCCTCACCGTATCAGCCTACTGCAATTTCTGGAAGTTGAAGATCAATGTTAGTAAAACTACATATACAGTCTTCACTCTTAGCAACAACCTAGCAAAAACTGAACTGAAAATAACTCTTGATGGTGTTTTCATGAAAGAAAAAAATCCAGCATATCTTGGTGTGAAACTAGACAGAAAATTGAACTTTAAAGAGTTCATGAATAGACTAGCAGACAAGGCATCCAAAAGATTAAACTTACTCAAGCGACTTGCAAGTACATCCTGGAATGTTGACAAAGCAACAGTCAGACAGTTGTACACAGGATATCTCTGAACCTTAAGTGCCCAGGGCACATGGGGCTTCCGCAAGGGTTTTCCACAAATGCCTGTCTTTCGCCTTTTTTTCTGCTCTTGCCCAGGTGAGCCCTCTATTGCTCAACATCCTTTCTGTTGTTCTTCTCCATGTCTCTTTTGGTCTACCCTTACTTCTGCTCCCCTGTGGTGTCCATCTTAGTGCTATTTTTGGTAGTGAGTTGTCAGTCATTCGGAGCACATGTCCCAACCATCGCCAGCGTCTTTCCTCAATAATTGTTGTCAGTGGTTTCATCTGCATTTCTGCCAATAAGATGTTATTTCTTATGGTGTTTGGCCAAAATATTTTTTTTAAAAAAATTCTACGTAAACATTTAGTCTGGAAAGAATTCAACTTGTTTTCTATGGTTTTGGTGATTTTCCAGCATTCACTTCCATAGAGTAGTACACTTAGAACATTACTCTTAAATATCCTGATTTTCATATTTATGCTTAGTTTATTTGATTTCCATATATTCTGTAGCATTGCAAAAGCCTGGTTTGCTCTAGTAAGTCTGCTGTTGATGTCCTCTGTGCTGTCTCCATTTTCTACTACTCTGCTGCCAAGGTATACAAATTCGTTGACCTCCTCCACTAACTTGTTATCTACTCTGAGTACATTTCTGTTGTTCACATTTTGCTTCATTAACTTTGTCTTTCCTACGTTGATCTTTAGTCCTATGTTGTTTGCATTCTGGGTTAACTTGTTTATTTTATCTTGCATATCTTTGTGACTGCTTGATAATAGACAAATGTCGTCCGCAAAGTCAAGGTCCTCCAGCACTGTGTCAAGGGTCCATTGTAATCCTCTGCGTTTGTCTGATGTTGCCTCCTTCATTAACCAGTCTACTGCCAAGATAAATAATGTTGGTGATAGTACACATCCCTGTTTCACTCCTGTTTGTACCCTAAAGCTGCTGGAGGTATGTTCTCCACAGATAACTTTGCACTGAAAACCCTCGTATAGGGCTTTGATTACATTAACTATTTTATGGGGGAGGCCATGCCATCTTAGGATTTTCCACAGTGCATCTCTGTTGAGTACACAGGATATGTTAGACCTATAATAGATTACAACCTCCCCATACAGTTCACAGCATCACAAGTAGAGAGAATCCAGAACCATGCTGTTCATTTCATTTGTGGAGCAATGAGATCAATACCCACAGCTGCATGTGAAACTGATGCAAACATAGAGCCATTAGATATAAGACTAGAAAAGTCAACCATTGAGGCAGTAGAAAGGTATAAATGCATGCCCCCAGATCATCCTAAAAGAATAGTGGTTGATAAATAGAAGCATAATAATAATAGATAATCTGAAAACTCTAATGCACATAGCAGAACAGTTAAACATAAGACACAAACTCCCTGAAGACAGAGAAGAACTTAAAAAGTATCAGACATCCCACCAAACACAAACTACACACTTCCTCAAACTAACACCAGACTCAAGAACAAATTAATAAACACAGTGTATAAACTAGGAAAAATGTAGGAGCAGCTTTATTACTTAACAACTACAAAGTTGTGATGTTTCGGAGTGAGCCTTAATCATACAAAAACATACAGGACGAAGAAATAGAAAGAGGAGATAAAGTGTAGATTCACATGAATACTATTAATTTTTTTTCAAAAGAGTACTTAGCTGTAAATTGTAAGGTGTGACTTGTCCGGTGGTGTGTGTCAGGAATGGATGTAGTAGAGACCTGTGATATGTGGTCGGTGGGTTGTAACTGGGGGTGGTGGATGGGGAACCGGGGAGGGGAGAGAGAGTCATACAATGTTGACCTAGCTAGGAGAAGTTGAAACAGATGATTGGGGAAGAGGGGTTTCAAAGTGATGCTGTGAGGAGGTTTGACAAGTAAAAAGGGGTGGAGTTTAGTGGTAAAAAAAGTTAAAGTTAATCCTGTCATGCCTAAGAGGCACATAGGGATATGGTGTTAGGCTCACGCCGAAACATCACAACTTTGTAGTTGTTAAGTAATAAAGCTGTTCCTACGTTTTTCCTAGTTTATATATTCTGGTATCACAGCTTTACTGTAGTGCTTCGTGTATAGTTATGTATACACTAATTATTGCGTAAATTAGTGAACAAATCATCAGATCCCAACACCCTAAAGCTGTGTGCGCTGGATACCATAGAATCCTACCCCAAGGACTGGATCCATGCATACACTGATGGGTCAGTGTTCAAGGAAACAGACAGTGCAGGATATGGGGTACTCATAGTGTTTCTAGACAAGAGAAGCCACATTTCTGCTGCTTGTGGATCTCACTGCTCCAATTATGATGCAGAGATACAGGAAATATTAGCAGCCCTGGCAGCCACCACCACCAAATACAAAAACAGTGCCTCTCACCCAAAAAAAACTTGTTATTTTCTCAGACTCTCAGTCTGCTCTCCAGGCCCTTAAAAACTGGATACCATCAGCTGATCACATTACAACTGACATACTCAGTGCAGTAAACCAACTTGCCTCTTTTGACATCAAGACCACCCTACAGTGGATACCAGGGCACATAGATATCAGAGCAAATGAACATGCTGACAGACTGGCAAAGAGTGGAGCCACCATGTCACAACCCCACATCTCCACCAACATGAGAACAGCCAAACACTTTATACACAACAACTGCAAGCAGCAGTGAATGGATGGACCTCTGGGACAGTAATCCAACTGGAAGATCCCTATATACACACCTGCCAAAGCCTAACTAACCCTGAGACCACATCAGCAGCTTATGTCGTAGAGACCAATGCACAATTTTCAGGTTGAGAACAAGACACATTACCCACAATAAGCACTTACACAGAGTGACCGCTGACCACACACCATACTGCATGCACTGCAACAGACAAGAAGAAGAAACTGTTAAACACCATCTGCTAGATTGCAGTGCATTGAAGGACCTTTGGAACAATCTGATACCACCAAACTCCTCAATCACCGACATTCTGTATAGAGATGTAGAAGAGCTGAAGAGGACCTGTACGTTTCATTATCTGGCACAAAGGAAAAAGAGGGAAAACTCGTAAACCTGGGGATTGGAAAAGTCAAAGTCATGAAAAATCTAACCTGTGAATTCAAAACCACAAAAATCCTTATCCTAACATGGTCCTCACTAATGAACAATCCATCATCCATACAGTCCTAAAACTCTACCTCTTTTATAACTGACATTTTCTCTAACAGCCTCTCCCTTCTTGTCCTTGGTCTAACCTAAACTTAAACTCACATTTTCTCTAGCAGCCTCTCCCTTCTTGTCCTTGGTCTAACCTAAACTTAAACTCACATTTTCTCTAGCAGCCTCTCCCTTCTTGTCCTTGCTCTAACCTAAACTTAAGCTCACATTTTCATTAACAACCTCACCCTTCTTGTCCTTCTCTAACCTAAAGTTAAACTGACAGTTGTTCTCTGCTTCTGCCAATTTGTTTGGTCTCCCTGCTTTTACGTGCAACTTTTCAGTTGTCAGTTTTGGCAGAGCAAGCCTTAACCTTTGACCCATAAGTTCTCAAATATATTTTAGTCAACTCACTTTTTTCTTTAACTAGCTTATCTATAACAGTATATGTGTATACAGGAAACTCTCTACTGTAGAGACTGGAACAACAACACAACTCCTTCAGATCATCAGAGGAAGTACACCCCCCCCACCCCAGACAAGTGTTTCGGTCCTATTAAACTCCTGACACTCTAAGGAGGGGGAGTGGGCCCCTCATAACTGGGTCATGACTCCCAAAGGTCTTGTGAGTTGTTGCTTTTTTTTTTTTTCCCCGGGATTGAACCCATGATCTTCCAGTTGGCACTGCACTTTGAAGTGCGTCTTTAGCCATTTAGCTGCAGAGGACGTATTAGTTGTGGCAAATGAAATTACTTATGTTCCCAATGCTTGTTTCGCATACTCCACAGCCAGCATGAGGCCTTTTCTGCTGTTTCTGAAAGTCTTCTCAATGCCCTTGCTCTTGCTTGTCCCTTTATGCCCAGTTGCTTACATAGGTCATATGCTGATGTTGCTACGAATCCTCTTGGTCCCACTTCTACAGCTATCACTTTTGCCCTGACTCCTGCCCCCTGCCTCTGTTGCTTGGCCAGATCATTGTACCTCTCACATTTGAATAGATGCTGCTCCTCTATTCTTGTTTCATACGGAACCGTAAGCTCGATCATTATTAGTTCCTGTTTTTCTATGGAGTACACTACAATGTCCGGTCGCATTCCTGTGTTCTTGATGGCAGTCGGTTATACTCTTCTTCCTGGAAGGTCCGCTATCACATCCCAGTCATTTGTACCATCTAGCAGTGATGCTAAAGGAATGTCCCTGATTTCAGTATTGAATGTCATACCAGCACCTATGAAGTATTTAGGTGGGACCTCAACTCTTTTGCTGTTATTTGCTTTATCCCTGTCTACAATGGCTACTAGTTCCTGCAGCACTCTGTTGTGCCACCAGGTGTAGCGTCCTTGACCTAATGATACTCTGCATACTGACAGCACATGTTCCAATGTTGCCTTTTGTATGTGTGTCTTAGGGTGATAAACCTCACACGTTCACTAGACAATGCCACTGACTGACTGTTTATATATATATTTTTTTGTTCTTCTAAGTAATGGTGCCTGAGCATAGAAACCTCAGGTGCACTGTACAGGTGTTGTGCACAAGGAACTGTGGGAAGCCCTGGGTGAGAGTTGATTAATCAAGATTGTAAGACTGTAACATTTGTGTGTGAGACTGACCCCACAAAACAACTAAGAGTTTTCATATTGTTTCATGTGATTTCATGGTTCTAATCATAACAGTCCTATTTATGCTCATCATATTGTGAGCAGTTTGAAATATTACTTGATGTCTTCATCATCCACTAACTCGTCATCATCATCATGTTCCATACATTACATTTTGTTGATGTCACGTCAGTGAGCAGCTTCTGTGGTTACTCCATGCCTCTTATACAGCATTTTTGTGTGAGATGTTGGACATGAGAGAAAACCTGTTTGAGAATTTATCTATTAGAACAAGTATTCTGTAACTACAGTGTTACTTATTAAAATCATCGCACTGAAGCCTATTAGAACAAGTATTCTGTAACTACAGTGTTACTTATTAAAATCATGCCAGTGAAGTCTATTAGAACAAGTATTCTGTAACTACAGTGTTACTTATTAAAATCATCCCACTGAAGTCTATTACAACAAGTATTCTGTAACTACAGTGTTACTTATTAAAATCATCCCACTGAAGTCTATTAGAACAAGTATTCTGTAACTACAGTGTTACTTATTAAAATCATCCCACTGAAGTCTATTACAACAAGTATTCTGTAACTACAGTGTTACTTATTAAAATCATCCCACTGAAGTCTATTAGAACAAGTATTCTGTAACTACAGTGTTACTTATTAAAATCATCCCACTGAAGTCTGTTAGAACAAGTATTCTGTAACTACAGTGTTACTTATTAAAATCATCCCACTGAAATCTATTAGAACAAGTATTCTGTAACTACAGTGTTACTTATTAAAATCATCCCACTGAAGTCTATTAGAACAAGTATTCTGTAACTACAGTGTTACTTATTAAAATCATCCCACTGAAGTCTATTACAACAAGTATTCTGTAACTACAGTGTTACTTATTAAAATCATGCCAGTGAAGCCTGACCTGACACTACAATGAGAAAGAAAGATTTGGTGAACTTCTAACAGTTGTTTTCAGCTGAAGGTTGATGGCATTTGTCACTGCATTCAGGCCGTTGACGCCAAATGTGCTGTTCAGTGTGTGTGCTGTGTTGTTGAGAGACGTGCCTCTCAGACCTTGATTTCTCAGCTTTTTGTCCAATTTCACCAGGTCATATTTGATATTTATCTCATTTATTGCTTGATTTGTCAGATTATTCACTCCACAAACAGGCAGCTCTACTTGCAGCTCTCTGCTCTCAGAAACTTTCTGCTATCAGTCCCACTCCAGTACCTCCTCAGTCCATAATCCATAATCATCTCTGCCCCCACTAAAGGTGTCTATATTTCTCCTGATCTTCCACTATCTTAGGCTGATGAATTATCTATCTTAGGTGAAGATTTACAGTTTGCTTCCCTCTGTCCAACTGCTGACCTTTTCTCCTCCTTCAAAATGTCCATCGATTTCATTATAGTCTGCCATTGAAATTTCATCATTGCTCAGTCTTCATCATCTCAGTCTGCTTCTGATGATAACCCTTGCTCCCATTTCTCACAAAAACCATCAGCTGGACACCATTTGCCAGAGTATCTCAGTTCCTGGATCTTTACATCAATCACATCCTTCATGAAATTAAAAAACTTCACTTTCCCCATTATGACACTCTAACTTGATCCCTAGAGAGCAACGTGCACTTTCACAACTTCAGCGCAGACAAGAAACTGTCACCAAAAGTGCTGACAAGGGTGGGGCCATTGTTTGTTGGAAATGAAAATTATACATTCGGGATGGCATGATTCAGCCAAGCAACTCAACATTCTATGCCCCTCACCTTCAAGCTCCGACACGGCCAACAACCATCAGTTCTGAGACACATGAATAAATTCATCCGTAAGACTGTCTTTCTTCCTCTGCATCTCATCTGCTGTCCATGAAAGCTGGTTAGGGAAGCCATCCTTTTATCTGCTTCCTAAAATCCCTAGACCAGACAGTCTGGGGAGGCCCATGGTTTAGCTTGTACCTGTCCGTACAAAACAAACTTCTGCCTTTCTGGACGCTGTCTTTCAAGCTCTTGTGACTAGTACTTATTTGAAGGACACTAATCACACTCTTACTATTTTTGAGACTCTTAGCTTCTTGCCTGGTCACACTGACATATCTTCACTCATGACATAGTTTCCTTGTAGACATCCATCGTTCAGGGGCCTCAGACTGTCAAGTTCTTTTTGAACAAAAGATGCCATCCTTTCATTCCTACTTCCACTAGTCTGTGCCTTACATGACTTGTTCTCAAACATGGATTGTTTGAGTTCGATAGCCTATATTTTGACCAGGTCAGTGATGTGGCCATGGATTGCCATGGACACCAAAATGGGTCCTAGCTATGCATGTCTGTTTATGGGTCATTTAGAATACAAGGTCATGGAAATTTATAGAGGACATTTTCCAACCTTTTATATACATTACATATCAATATCACATCAATGCCAGAGAAAGACCTGGACAATTTCATTAAGAAGTTCAATCCTGTAATTTCCTTCACCTCCCTTATCTCTGCAACTTCTGTATATTTCTCAGCATTTACCATTACTATTGGTCCTTCAGGACTTATGACTTCAGCATACTATAGCCACTGATTCTCATAGGGATCTCTTATGGTCCTCCTCCACCCCAGATCATGCAAGGACTCTTTTACGTTCTCTCAGCTCCTTAGGTTGCAATGTTTATGTGCTGATGATCTTGATTTCTAAGATCAAGCCCATAGGACACAGGATTTCTTTTGCTAACACTACTGTTAGGAGCATGTTCTCACTTCATCCAGGAATTACTTAAGCCATATTTCATGACAATAGGCCCTAACTTCTAAACCATCTCCAAGCTAAAAAGTTTAAAAAGAGTAAACTAGTACTTACATACCACCACCCCACCCCCAGTTTGATAGTAAAGCAGTTTCATCATCTCCATCTCCTCCGTACCAAGCCTGATACACGTGAACTCTCTGCGGAACCCCCACAGTTTACCATGCAGGTGGGACAAGAACATCATTGCCCTATTAGTTAAAAGCTGCTTCAAGTTAGTGGACACGACTTTCTATCACACCAAATAGATGTAATATTTGTCCATTTGTTGTTGAGACGAGACAGGTTTTCTTCCCAAATTCCATGCTGTCAGTACTGGAGGGCTTTACCTGCACTTCTCACAATGTCATTTATGCCATTATGTGCAAGCGATGCGATATGAAGTATATAGAGGAGACCGGCTTATGCTTAGCGGATTGGTTCTGCCAACATCTGAATGACATCCAAGATGGCACTTCTGCCAAGGACACCACCAAGGAAATGGGACATTTCTGTAACTGCAATCTGTTCTGTTCTTCCAGTGAATGATCTTGGAAAGCTCTGGAGCAGCACCATATTTCCAAGTCTTCACCCTGCTGGAATTAATCAGTTCAGCTTTTTCAAAAAGCTACTTTACCTTTGTAGTTGTTTGCCACCTCTTTCTGTTTCTTAGATGCTCAATCTGCTGTGTTTTTCCAGCCATTTCTATTATTATTCTCCAGCTGCTAGAGTTCTTTGATAACTGCCTTATTCTCTAGCTGGTAGACAGAGGTGTATGGTGCAGTTTTACAAAGTGAGGGAGGGAGTGAGTAAGGTGAGAAAAAAAAGAATAGAAAGTATGAGAGTGTATAAATGAAAAACATACAACATCCAATATTTCGGCGTGAGCTTTATTCAAGGATACATACACAACGAGACAAAAACATGAAGAACTTATCTGAATGTGTCTTCCTCCAAGTAGAAAACCTAAATGTGTGTAGTAGAAGGGAGAAGGAAAGACCACGCTGCCTCCAACAAAAGATGCCCCGATAGAGCCAGTCATAAAGAAGAGGTGGAGAGAGAGGAGGAGAACAAGTGGGAGAAAGGGGTGGAGGGAAGGCAATAGAAACATGATAGCCGCTAGAGGTGTCGGGTGGGGGAGGAGAGGAGAGAAAAGGGGACGCGGAGAGATAATGAATGAAGAACATAAACACCTGCAGGGAGAAAATGTGAAACTGGTGAATAGAACAAGACCCTGAAGACACCAGTATGTTGGCAGAGAAGAAAATAGGGTGGTGGTAGGGAGGGGTAGCATAGAGAAAGAAAGTAGAGTTTAAAAAAAAAAAAAAGGGCCAGTGGAAAAAATAAAGAAGTTACAGAAAGCTGAAGACATTGTTAATTCCAGCTGGGTGGAGACAGCCAGTCTGGAAAATAAGGTGCTGTTCTAGGACCCTCCGAGATCATACATCAGCAGAACAAGAGCAGATCGCACTAACAGAAATGTCCTGTTTACCCCTGTGGTTGCTAAGGCAAAAATATTTAGCCACAGGTGTCCAGGCCCTCTTAGAAATATCATTGAGATGCTGGCGAAATCGATCTCCTAACCGTAAGCCAGTCTCCCCTATGTACTTCAAACCGCAATGTTTGCACATGATAGCATAAATAACGTTACGTGAAATACAGGTGAAACCCTCCTGAACTGATAACGTGGACTTAGGGAAGGAGATCTGGCTAGCCTCGACAACAAACGGACAAGTGTTACATCTACAGCGTCCACAATGTCTGGTACCATAAAAAGTATCATCTGTCTTAAGATGACTACGAATTAAAAGGTCCCTGAGGTTCTTGTCCCGTCTGTAGACCCAAAAAGTTCACGTGTCTCAGGCTCGGTCTGGAGGAGATGGAGATGGCGAAACAGTATGTTTTTAACTGCCAAGCTATGAGAGTGGTATGTGAGTTTCACTCTGTCTGAGCTACAGTGCAGTTTAGGGGTGAGGGCTTATTGCCATGATATATGGCTAATGCGGTTCCAAGATGACAAGAGAACGTGTTCTGGATAGCCGTGTTGACGGAAGAAATCTAGCATTTTATGGCCTTGATCCTGGAAATCCAAATCCTCAGTACACACGTCGCAACGTAAGAAGCTGAGAAAAAGGTTGTGTTTTTGTCTCGTTGTGTATGTATCCTTGAATAAGGCTCATGCCGAAATATCGGATGTTGTATGTTTTTCATTTATACATTCTCATACTTTCTATTCTTTTTTTTCTCACCTTACTCACTCCCTCCCTCACTTTGTAAAACTGCACCATACACCTCTGTCTACCTTATTTATTTAAACCAGTTTTACTGCAGTCGCTATCCCTTTTATCTGTCATATTCTCTAGCTGCTAGAGTTCTTTGATAACATTCAGAGCAAGTGCACACATATTGTTTTCTCACTTTTATTATCTGTGCCATCTGAACATCTTTGCTTAGGCCATAGTTATCTGGTGGGAGTAAGCTGGGAATAGCAGGGTTGTGATGTCATGTTGTTTACCATCTGGTGGGAGCAAGCTAGGAACAGCAGGGTTGTGATGTTATGTTGTTTACCATCTGGTGGGAGCAAGCTAGGAACAGCAGGGTTGTGATGTCATGTTGTTTACCATCTGGTGGGAGCAAGCTAGGAACAGCAGGGTTGTGATGTCATGTTGTTTACCATCTGGTGGGAGCAAGCTAGGAACAGCAGGGTTGTGATGTCATGTTGTTTACCATCTGGTGGGCGCAAGCTGGGAACAGCAGGGTTGTGATGTCATGTTGTTTACCATCTGGTGGGAGCAAGCTGGGAACAGCAGGGTTATGATGTCATGTTGTTTACCATCTGGTGGGAGCAAGCTAGGAACAGCAGGGTTATGATGTCATGTTGTTTACCATCTGGTGGGAGCAAGCTGGGAACAGCAGGGTTGTGATGTCATGTTGTTTACCATCTGGTGGGAGCAAGCTAGGAACAGCAGGGTTATGATGTCATGTTGTTTACCATCTGGTGGGAGCAAGCTGGGAACAGCAGGGTTGTGATGTCATGTTGTTTACCATCTGGTGGGAGCAAGCTAGGAACAGCAGGGTTGTGATGTCATGTTGTTTACCATCTGGTGGGAGCAAGCTGGGAACAGCAGGATTGTGATGTCATGTTGCTTACCATCTGGTGGGAGCAAGCTAGGAACAGCAGGGTTGTGATGTCATGTTGTTTACCATCTGGTGGGAGCAAGCTAGGAACAGCAGGGTTATGATGTCATGTTGTTTACCATCTGGTGGGAGCAAGCTAGGAACAGCAGGGTTATGACGTCATGTTGTTTACCATCTGGTGGGAGCAAGCTAGGAACAGCAGGGTTATGACGTCATGTTGTTTACCATCTGGTGGGAGCAAGCTAGGAACAGCAGGGTTATGACGTCATGTTGTTTACCATCTGTTGGGAGCAAGCTGGGAACAGCAGGGTTGTGACGTCATGTTGTTTACCATCTGGTGGGAGCAAGCTAGGAACAGCAGGGTTATGATGTCATGTTGTTTACCATCTGGTGGGAGCAAGCTGGGAACAGCAGGGTTATGATGTCATGTTGTTTACCATCTGGTGGGAGCAAGCTGGGAACAGCAGGGTTATGATGTCATGTTGTTTACCATCTGGTGGGAGCAAGCTAGGAACAGCAGGGTTATGACGTCATGTTGTTTACCATCTGGTGGGAGCAAGCTGGGAACAGCAGGGTTGTGACGTCATGTTGTTTACCATCTAGTGGGAGCAAGCTGGGAACAGCAGGGTTGTGATGTCATGTTGTTTACCATCTGGTGGGAGCAAGCTAGGAACAGCAGGGTTATGATGTCATGTTGTTTACCATCTGGTGGGAGCAAGCTAGGAACAGCAGGGTTGTGATGTCATGTTGTTTACCATCTGGTGGGAGCAAGCTAGGAACAGCAGGGTTGTGATGTCATGTTGTTTACCATCTGGTGGGAGCAAGCTAGGAACAGCAGGGTTGTGATGTCATGTTGTTTACCATCTGGTGGGAGCAAGCTGGGAACAGCAGGATTGTGATGTCATGTTGTTTACCATCTGGTGGGAGCAAGCTGGGAACAGCAGGGTTGTGATGTCATGTTGTTTACCATCTGGTGGGAGCAAGCTGGGAACAGCAGGGTTATGATGTCATGTTGTTTACCATCTGGTGGGAGCAAGCTGGGAACAGCAGGGTTATGATGTCATGTTGTTTACCATCTGGTACCTTTTGTCATTGTCCCTGTATCTCATTTCTAAGCCAGTTGCCTGCGTACACTTTGTGTTTACTTAAATCTATCTGGGCACCTTTTCTGCCTGCCTTTCTTCTAAGAAGGATACCAAAATGGCTAAGTGTTTAATTTTTCATATGTTTTTTGTTTGTTTTTATCTAGTTAGTATTTACATTCCTGCCATCTTGACCCAATGCGATCAAGTCATTGGAACGTTATGCTACTGCTGGTTAGTCTTATATCTCCTCATTTTGTTTGTGGAGATGGTAAACTTAATATCATTTGTAGGGATGGTAAACTTTATATCATTTGTAGGTATGGTAAACTTGATGTTTGTGATGAGTCTGAGAATTTCAGAGGAAGTTATGTCCTCTTTATCTGTTCACAACTAGATGCTTTTACTGCTTGTAGTTTGCAGGTTTTATTATTTGTGGTTTGATGATTTTTTTCAGTTAATGGTTTGATTTTATCAGTCAGTAGATTGAGACTTGATGACTTAATGATGTTATTATCAGCAGAATAGGTTTACAATGTCTATCTCTGTCATTATTAGTAGAATAACTTTATAATGTCTGTCTCTGTCCTTGTTAGTAGAATATGTTTATAATGTCTGTCTCTGTTCTTGTTAGTAGAATAGGTTTATAATGTCTATCTCTGTCCTTATTAGTGGAATAAGTTTATAATGTCTGTCTTTGTCCTTGTTAGTAGAATATGTTTATAATGTCTGTCTCTGTCCTTAGTAGAATTCTTAAGAATGGTTTTACTTGGTGATAGGTTGATAATAATCAAATGGTTACAAACTTGATGATCATATATACTGTAAGATCACTTAATGATCATAGATGCCATCAGATCACTTGATGATCACAACTTGGTGACTGTACCTGCTGTCATATCACTTTATGATGACTGTAACTGCTGTCATATCAAACTTGATGACTGTAGCTGCTGTCATATCAAACTTAATGACTGTAGCTGCTGTCATATCAAACCTGATGACTGTAGCTGATGTCATATCAAACTTGATGACTGTAGCTGCTGTCATAACCCAACATAATGACTGTAGCTGCTGTCATATCAAACTTGATAACTGTAGTTGCTGTCATATCACAACTTGATGACTGTAGCTGCTGTCATATCAAACTTGATGACTGTAGCTGCTGTCATACCACAACTTGATGACTAATGTTGGTGTCAGATATTAACTTGATGATGCAAGCCAGTGTCTGAAAACATTGCCTTATTTTGACAGGCAGAAGAAAGACATGGATCAACTGAGGAGAGAATTCTTAATCTGGAGCAAGCATTACATGACAAAGAGTCTGAGCTGCTCAGGGTAAGCTGGTATATCTGCTTTCTTTCCAAGATGTGCTGTAGCATTTCTGAAGGGAGGAATGCATGATGCTAGTGTGCTTCATTCTGAGCACCACAGACAGGCAGGAAGATTCTAGTGGTGATGTATCCTGACTTTTTAACAGAGTCTTTTTGTAGAGGCAGCAGCAGAGAAACACAGGAACTTTGCAGGCAAATAACACAGTCATAAGTCCATTAAACACAGGAATTTTGCAGGCAAATAACACTGTCGTATATTGTCAGTGATGATAGATTTTATATAATTAAACTTTTATTTCAAACAGTGGATTAATGATTTCTCTTTGTAAACACTTAATAGCATTTTTTTTATAGATCTGATTTGTGTAATAGTAAATTAATAGTTAAATGACATGAAAACCATATATAAAATCACAAAGCAGATGACAGGTAACTTCAATACAAGATGTGAAAGTGCAGTAAGAACACAAAATGGACAACTGGTCGGTCAGTGGAGAAAGAGAAAAAAATTGAAAGATGGAGGGAACACTTTAACACCCTACTAAACAGGACACAAGCAGCACAAGCAATAGATATACCTGAAGCAAAAGCGGAACTAAACATCAATACAGGACCAATAACAATAAATGAAGTAAAAGAGGCGATAATGATGCTAAAATCAGACAGGGCACCAGGTGAAGATGAAGTGACTGCTGAGATGTTGAAAGCAGAAGAAACAGAAACACCAAAACAACTTTGCCGGATATTACAACAAATTTGGGATTTAGAAAAAGCCCCAGAGGAGTGGAAAACTGGTCTTATAGTAAAACTACCAAAGAAGGGTGACCTCAGAGATTGCGGGAACTGGAGAGGCATTACCCTACTGCCACTCACTAGTAAAGTATTTTGCAGAATAATCATCAACAGAATTGTACCAACACTTGAGGAAAAACTTCGGAAAGAGCAGGCAGGATTTAGGAAAGGAAGATCATGCATAGACCATATATTTGTACTTAGACAAATATTAGAACAGGCAAATGAGTGGCATAGCACAACATATGCATTATTCATAGATTTTGAGAAAGCCTTTGACAGTGTCAACAGAGATGCACTGTGGAAAATCCTAAGATGGCATGGCCTCCCCCATAAAATAGTTAATGTAATCAAAGCCCTATACGAGGGTTTTCAGTGCAAAGTTATCTGTGGAGAACATACCTCCAGCAGCTTTAGGGTACAAACAGGAGTGAAACAGGGATGTGTACTATCACCAACATTATTTATCTTGGCAGTAGACTGGTTAATGAAGGAGGCAACATCAGACAAACGCAGAGGATTACAATGGACCCTTGACACAGTGCTGGAGGACCTTGACTTTGCGGACGACATTTGTCTATTATCAAGCAGTCACAAAGATATGCAAGATAAAATAAACAAGTTAACCCAGAATGCAAACAACATAGGACTAAAGATCAACGTAGGAAAGACAAAGTTAATGAAGCAAAATGTGAACAACAGAAATGTACTCAGAGTAGATAACAAGTTAGTGGAGGAGGTCAACGAATTTGTATACCTTGGCAGCAGAGTAGTAGAAAATGGAGACAGCACAGAGGACATCAACAGCAGACTTACTAGAGCAAACCAGGCTTTTGCAATGCTACAGAATATATGGAAATCAAATAAACTAAGCATAAATATGAAAATCAGGATATTTAAGAGTAATGTTCTAAGTGTACTACTCTATGGAAGTGAATGCTGGAAAATCACCAAAACCATAGAAAACAAGTTGAATTCTTTCCAGACTAAATGTTTACGTAGAATTTTTTTAAAAAAAATATTTTGGCCAAACACCATAAGAAATAACATCTTATTGGCAGAAATGCAGATGAAACCACTGACAACAATTATTGAGGAAAGACGCTGGCGATGGTTGGGACATGTGCTCCGAATGACTGACAACTCACTACCAAAAATAGCACTAAGATGGACACCACAGGGGAGCAGAAGTAAGGGTAGACCAAAAGAGACATGGAGAAGAACAACAGAAAGGATGTTGAGCAATAGAGGGCTCACCTGGGCAAGAGCAGAAAAAAAGGCGAAAGACAGGCATTTGTGGAAAACCCTTGCGGAAGCCCCATGTGCCCTGGGCACTTAAGGTTCAGAGAGAGAGAGAGAGAGAAATTAATAGTTGGGTTTTTAAAATACAGGTGTTATAGATTTGTTTGTTTTAGCAATGAGTTAATTATTATATTGTAAACATGGAACTAATAGTCTTGTTTTTAACAGTCTCGGCAGAGGGAAAAGATGAATGAGGATCACAACATACGTCTATCAGCCACTGTGGACCGGCTTCTAACGGAGTCCAGTGAGAGACTGCAGCTTCATCTGAAGGAGCGAATGAGTGCCCTTGAGGATAAAAATCAGCTCAGTTCTGAACTTCAGAGAATAAACAAAATTTTGGAAGATACCCAGCAGGAGAAGGTACAGTCTGATATTTGACATCATTTTCTCATGAGAACATAGAGGGTAGACTACAGAAATCAGCATTCCACAGTCTGATATTTGACATCATTTTCTCATGAGAAAATAGAGGGTAGACTACAAAAATCAACTTTCCACAGTCTGATATTTGTCATCATTTTCTCATGAGAACATAGAGGGTAGTCTACAAAACCAACATTCCACAGTCTGATATTTGTCATCATTTTCTCATGAGAACATAGAGGGTAGTCTACAAAACCAACATTCCACAGTCTGATATTTGTCATCATTTTCTCATGAGAACATAGAGGGTAGTCTACAAAAACTAACATTCTGCAAGCAGACATTTGACATTATTTCTCTTGAGAACATAGAGGGTAGACTACAAAAACCAACATTCCACAGTCTGATATTTGACATCATTTTCTCATGCGATCATAGAGGGTAGTCTAAAAAAACAAGTAAAAAACCATATAGAGCATATGTTTACAATGACAAAAGCAATATCGTATCACTCTCACTATCCCCTACTTCCAAAACAACTCTCAAAGCAAACGAGTAAAATGAGCTAGGTAAAAATGAAATGTTCTTTTTAACAATCTCTATTATCCCTAACAAAAATAACAGTTAATCTAGTTTTAACTATGCAGATTCTTTAGCTAACTTGCTTTCTACATTTCTTCTCCTTGTCTACTTTTAGTCTGTACCAGATCATCTGTTCATGTCTGTAGTCAGAGTCTGACAAAGAATGATTGGAAATTATCAAAACGTCATCTGGTGAGAAAAAAATCATTCTTTCTAAACACAATTTTAAAAAATGCATTCTCTTTATCAAAAGTCTAACAGCAACTGACCAATCTGACCTTGGGTCAGTCCAGAAAGATTTTTCATAACCTTCCATCGAAACATTCAAGCCTGATCAAGCATAGAACATTCAAGCCTGGTCAAGCATGGAACATTCAAGCCTGGTCAAGCATGGAACATTCAAGCCTGGTCAAGCATGGAACATTCAAGCCTAGTGAAGCATGGTCAAGCATGGAACATTCAAGCCTGGTCAAGCATGGAACATTCAAGCCTGGTCAAGCATGGAACATTCAAGCCTAGTCAAGCATGGAACATTCAAGCCTATTCAAGCATGGAACATTCAAGCCTAGTCAAGCATGGTCCATTCAAGCCTGGTCAAGAATGGAACATTCAAGCCTAGTCAAGCATGGTCCATTCAAGCCTGGTCAAGCATGGTCCATTCAAGCCTGGTCAAGAATGGAACATTCAAGCCTGGTCAAGCATGGTCCATTCAAGCCTGGTCAAGAATGGAACATTCAAGCCTAGTCAAGCATGGTCCATTCAAGCCTGGTCAAGAATGGAACATTCAAGCCTGGTCAAGAATGGAACATTCAAGCCTGGTCACGAATGGAACATTCATTCTTGAGCTGCATGCTTTTTTCAGTAACTCACGCCAACTCAGTTAACTAAAGACAAAAATAAACTCTTAACTTGACCTGAACACTCGTATACACAGGAACATCATCCAAATTACATTATCTTTCACTCCCTTTTCTTAGCTTAACACTCCTTCTGCCCATATGGCTCTGCCCTCCAACACAGTAACGCTTAGTGTTTGTTCTAGAACATTATTGGCTATTTTAGGACAGTAAACAGTAGTATATTTGAGTTGTAAATATACGGGGGTCATACAGAAAGTCGTGAGCAAAAGTTTTTTTAAAAATCAGAATTTATAGATAGAGAAAATATAAATGTATCACCTCACCTTAATCTGCATCCTTTGCATTTCATGTAAATTTCATGACCACATGGAGCATAAACAAAATGGCAGGTGCTGAAGTTTCGTTTCGTCAACGTGCTGTTTTTGTGTTCCTCATTAAAGAGGAAATCCCTGCTGTTGAAATTCAACAAAGACTTCAACTTGCTTATGGAGATGTATGTATGGGTGCTAGCAGTGTTAGGATATGGGTGAAACATTTCAAAGATGGAAACACGAGCATCCAAGATATGCCTCGCAGCGGTCGCCCTCGAACTGCCTCAACTGAACGCAACATGGAAAGGGTTGACGATGACATTAAAGAAGACGGACGTGTCACAGTTTCTGAAATTGCTGTAAATCTTGGAATAGGACACAATGCAGTACAGGAAATGATTGAAACCCTAGGCTATAGAAAAGTTTGTGCCAGCTGGGTCCCACAGGAGAGAACTTCCAGAAAGCAGTGCGTCTTTGCCATCGGTCAGTTGAAACAGAATTCTACCAGGTGGGTATTTTCAAACTTGCAAAGCAATGGGAAAAATATGTGCAGAGAAATGGAGATTATGTTGAAAAGTGAAGAAAAGGATGCAGATTAAGATGATACATTTATACTTTCTCCATCTATAAATTCTGATTTTTAAAAAACTTTCACTCACGACTTTCGGTATGACCCTCATCACTTGGCCAGTCTCAATTTATCCATTTGTTTTCCCTTTTGCATAGCTTTGAAATACTGTCTTATGCAAAACGTGAGAATCTGTTATGAATGTAACACACAGATAAGTAACGGTAGTAGTTCTTGTTAGAAGTGATGAGAAAATGTCTTCAGAGAACAAATACTTTATTTGTCGACATATAAAAGTGCTGGAACACTTGTTTGTGTAGAAGCCCATATTAAATTACAAATGACATTTTATCTCTCAGATTTGTGTACAGACATTCAAGGATTTGTATGATAGTTCATATCAAATAAATATAACATCTGGGTTTTCAGGAACGTATTAATGATGACCTTCTGAGGTATAGGAAAGAAGTTGAAACTCTTCGCATGCATTTGGAGCACTTAATGAGGCGAGCATTGTTATTTTGTTCATGTTAGCATATTAATTGGTGGTACTATTTTAGTTTGGTCATTTGAATATGTTGGCTATAAGAACTTGACAGCAGTGTATTAAGATGTTGACTGTAAGAACTCAGCGATTGTGTGAAGATGTTGACTTAAGAACTCGGTGACTGTGTGTGAGGATAGTGACTGTAAGAGCTCAGCGATTGTGTGAAGATGTTGACTTAAGAACTCGGTGACTATATATGAAGATATTGACTGTAAGAACTCAGTGACTGTGTATGAAGAGGTTGACTGTAAGAACTGAGTGACTGTGTATGAATATATTGACTTAAGAAATCAATGACTGTGTATGAAGATGTTGACTTAATAAATCAGTGACTGTGTATGAAGATATTGACTTAAGAAATCAGTGACTGTGTATGTTGACTGTAAGAACACTTGTTAGTAGTCACAGCCAACAGGACATGTTTACATGATCTAATGACAAAGTGAACAAATTTCACCCGTTTAGATAAATAAAGAAGTGGGGATATTCTATTTATGTGGTTGTAAGAACTCAAGTTATTATTTACAACAAACAGTGACATAGTTAAATCTATACTGTGTGGTGTGGCCATAGTTAGATCTGTACTGTGTGATGTGGACATGGTTAGATGTGTACTGTGTGGTGTGGCCATAGTTAGATCTGTACTGTGTGGTGTGGCCATAGTTAGATGTGTACTATGTGGTGTGGCCATAGTTAGATGTGTACTGTGTGGTGTGGCCAGTTAGATGTGTACTGTGTGGTGTGGCCATAGTTAGATGTGTACTATGTGGTGTGGCTATAGTTAGATCTGTACTGTGTAGTGTGACCATAGTTAGATCTGTACTGTGTAGTGTGACCACAGTTAGATGTGTACTGTGTGATGTGACCATAGTTAGATCTGTACTGTGTAGTGTGACCACAGCTAGATGTGTACTGTGTGGTGTGGCCATAGTTAGATGTGTACTGTGTGGTGTGACTGTAGGAATTCAGGTCATTACCTACAACAAGCAGTAACATATCAGCATTACATGTGTATCTTCCCATTGTGCTGTGCTCTTGATTTTATTTTATATTCTCATTGTCAGGAGCTATCATCATCATTATACATGGTTGAGATTCATTGTTATAAAGAATAGTTTTTTTTTTTTTTTTGTTTACCATTCACACAGAGCTGGGTATGTGTTTGAGGATAATGTGTCCCGCCGCCCTCACAGAGGTCGTGAGCAGGCATTGAATGAGGATCCTTCAAAAGTATTTTTTTCTCTTGCTTTATTCTTATTTCTAAGTAGACTTCTGTTAAGTTTTATAATATCCAGTGTTTGTCTTGTATCAAGTTTTGCAATATCCATTGTTTGTCATATAAAGTTTTGCAGTATACATTATTTGTCTTGTATTAAGTTTTGCAATATCCAACATTTGTATTCATCATCATCATCATCATCATCATACACCGTGCTGACTGGCATTGTCTATTATTCTTCTCTACGGTACTCGATCCTTCATGCAGTCTATCAGCACAGTTGAGGATCTCCTCTCGCACCATCTCATCAGACTATCCAGTATCAGCTCTCTAAGTCTTCCCTTGGTTCTTCTTGTATTAAGTTTTGCAATATCCAACATTTGTCTTGTATTAAGTTTTGCAATATCCATTGTTTATCTTGTATTAAATTTTGCAATATCCAGTTTTTGTCCTGCATTAAGTTTTGCACATTCCGATCTTTATCTTACATTAAGTTTTGCACAATCCAATCTTTGTCTTGCATTAAGTTTTGCACAGTCCAATCTTTGTCTTGCATTAACTCTTCCCATGCCAGAGGAAGAAACGCAGACGTTCAGATGGGTGCCAGAATAAAAGCGCGGGTCTTGATCTGTATAGGGTTATAGTTGTAAAATGGAATGGAAAACAATATTTCCATGTACTTCCGTGTACTTATTATGTTTCAAAGTATAACTAAATGTATGAAAATTTCATAAATGCAGAGTTTTTTTAGGAAAAAAGAAGTAATTTGATGTTTTTAGACAATGACTGTTCCCAGCTCACCATCGGTTAGGTCTATATCTACACTACTTACCATCTGAGATGTCTAGATCTACCTGTCGATCTCGTATTGTGATTCTGTGTTGCATTCTCACTAAATTAATGTCTGAAATAACCTCCTAAAGATCTACTAGGGATCTAAAGATCTACTTGGGATACATTCAAGAGCAGTGGGGTGGTCACAGGCCATGTCCATATCCCTATCTGCATCATCAAAAATTGAAAATTTTCCATGTTTCTCTTCCTTTTTCTCAGTCGGCATCACTCGTAACTAAGGACTCTTTCACCATTTTGAAAAGTGTCACCGGAAACGCTGACGAAATATGTATAATCTAAATATTACACTGGTTGTTTTATTGAAACAAATGGATTGTCACCATAACGACTATGGCACGCAACTTAGTAACTGGAAGTTTGAACTATAGTGGCAATGGCACAGGATGAGTTAAGTTTTGCACAGTCCAATCTTTGTCTTGCATGAAGTTTTGCACAGTCCAATCTTTGTCCTGCATGAAGTTTTGCACCTTCCAATCTTTGTCTTGCATGAAGTTTTGCATCTTCCAATCTTTGTCCTGCATTAAGTTTTGCAAAATCCAGTTTTTGTCTTGAATTAAGTTTTAGAATGTATAAACTAGAAAAAAAGTAGGAACAACTTTATTACTTAACAAGCACACAGTTGTGACATTTCAGTGTGAACCTTAATCATACCAAAAACGCACAGGATGAAGAAATAGAGAGAGAAGTTAAAATATAAATTCACATGAATGCTTTGTAAAAAAAAAAGAGGAATGGAAAAAATTAGAATAAAATAAAATGAATGGAGCACTTAGCTATGACTCGTAAGAAGCTGTGGCTTGTAAGAGACTGTTCAGAAGTGCGCATGGTGGAGTGTAGAGAATGTTTAAATGGAGACTTGTGATGTGTGTTGGGAGGGGGAACCATGGAAAGGGGAAAGAGTGATACAATGATAATTTAGCTGGGAGAAGGTGGAATAGGTGATTATAGTTGGGCCAGAGGAGCTGTAATGTGATGCTGTGAGGAGGTTCTGAACTATGTGTTACATGTGAACAGGGGAGTGGAACTTAGTGCAGAAGGATTATCATTGTGGAAGAGGGGAAAGTTAGGTGTAGCTGAATTGTGAGTTAAAACCATGTGATTCCAGCATACCATATTCCTGAATGTAGTGGTTATCGAGTGCTAGGTGGCTTCTGTCATCAGTGTGACATTGTTTGATGGCTACTACCATAAAATCAGATTTGCCTCTTTGGGTGGGGTCATTGAAATGATTAGGGACTGGTTTCGAAGCATGTTGGGTGATATCATACAGATGTCTCTGCATGTGGTCACATAATTTGAGACCAGTTTCACCAATATAAGTTATCCTGCATCTTTTGCATACAATGGCATATATCACATTATGGGACTCGCATGTGAATCCCTCATGGAGTGTGAGGATAATTTTAGGAAAGATGATCATTTTCATTTCCCAGACTACAGGGCAGGGCCCTCTTACAGAAACATCTGTATAATATCACCCAGCATGCTTCAAAACCAGCCCCTAATCATTTCAGTGGCCCCAACCATAGAGTCAAATCTGATTTTCTGGTAATAGCCTTCAAACAATGTCATGCTGATGACAGTAGCCACCTAGTGCTTGAGAACTGCTACATAGGAATATGGGATGCTGGAGCCACATGGTTTGAACTCACAATTCAGCTAGATATAACATTCCCCTCTTCCACAATCATAATCACTCTGCACTAAGTTCCACTCCTTTCTCACTTATAACACATAATTCAGAACTTCCTCTACATACAACCCCTCTACCCCAACTATAATCACCTATTCCACCTTCTCCCGGCTAGGTTACCATTGTATCACTCTCTCCCCTTTCCACAGTTCTCCTTCCCTTTTCCTTATTTACAACCCACCTATCACACATAACTCTTATCAGTAACAATGTGAATTCAATGCAAGAAAAAACGATATCCCATCTCCACTGGCTAGCAAAATAGGACTTGAAATTAACAATGACAAAACAAAGATAATGAAACTTCCCATTAATCAAAATGGAAAAATACACATAGAAGGGACAGATATTGAAGAAGTCAATCAATTTGTATACCTTGGCAGCTACATAGACCAGGATGGTGACACCAGGAAGGAAGTTAGAATTAGAATTACAAAAGCATCGATCTTCAAAAATCTTGAGAACATATGGCATTCAAAAGTTATAAGCACAAAAATCAAGTTAAAACTATTCAAATGTAATATCCACCCTCATTTATGCATGCGAAAGCTGGAAAACAACTAAAGAAATAGAAAAGAAATTAGACTCTTTTGAAAACAAATGCCTAAGGAAAATACTCAGCATCAAGTGGAACAAATTCAAGAACAATGCAGAGAGATAAGACAGATGACTGAACAACAACCAGTCTCATGGGTGATCAGGAAAAGGAGATGGACGTATGTTGGTCACGTGATGAGAAGAAATGATCAGAGAATCCCAAAACTAGCTATCAAGTGGAACACAACAGGCTGAAGAAAAAGAGGCAGACCACATGAAACTCTGAAGAGGACATTGTTAAGAGAGGCCAAATTAACAGGCATAAAATCCCTTGATGAGGTTGAAAGACTTGCTGAAAACAGAAAAAATTGGCAAACTACCTTGGGAGCCCTATGTGACGTTTAACGGCACGGGAAGGACATAAGATATAAGATTTATCACACATCACATGTCTCCATTTAAAAATTCTCTACACTATATACACTTCCAAACACAGCCTCTTACAAGCTTCTTGCAAGTCACGTCTGAGTGCTCCATTTGTTTTATTTTATTCCAATTTTTTCCATTCCTATGGGGGTGAAGATGCTTGTCCATGAGGCAATCAACGACCCATAGCTGATATGCCAGCATCAGGGTTAGCCAACCATAGCTGACCAAGACCCTGTCCCACCTCTCTGTGGTACCCCCAGTAGCAGGCTTAGCTTGGTAACAGAGCAGGGATCACCATAGTCCCCATGGTGATGGAGTCTGCTAAAGAACATTGCACACACCCTGTTTTTTTGCTGTACTCTGGGACTGAAAAAATAGATGTCGTAACCCACTCCCATGTCAATATGATGTTGTGCCTCAATATCTCTACAGCATCAGCTGCAAAGAGCAGCAGCTCGCAGTTACAGGGAGTTCATACAAGTAAAAGTTCCATTCCTATGTTTTTTACAAAGCATTCATGTGAATTTATATTTTATCTTCTCTTTCTTCGTCCTGTGTGTTTTTGTATGACTAAAGTTCACACCAAAACATCACAACTGTGTGCTCATTAAGTAATAAAGATGTTCCTACATTTGTTCTAGTTTATACATTGTCTTATCACAGCTTTACTGCTGTGGCTTCATGTATAGTTATATACTTAGTTTTGTATACTTATACACTAATTATTCGTAAGTTTTGGAATATCCAGTGTTTGTCTTGTATTATGTTTTGCAATATCCTATGTTTTGTAGTAAGTTCTGCAATATCTAGCATTTGTCTGGTGTTAAGTTTTGCAGTATTCAGTGTTTGTCTTATATTAAGTTTTGCAGTATCCAACTTTTGTCATGTGTTATGTTTTGTAAAATCCATTTTTTTTAAAGTTTTCCAAAATCAAACTTTGTTTTTTTCTTGTGACTTCATTGTACTGAAAATATCGAAAGGAAATAGAGTTTTGTTAACCTGGACATGTAGACAGTTGCTTTCCAGATGTGAACTGTTTCTCATGGAGCATGTTTTGTTAGAGACAGTGAAGTTCAATGATAATGTTATAATATATACACACATGTTCACTGCTTATCTCATGCTGTATAATCCTGTTTATTTAAAGTGATTTTATGACATAATATTGTATTTAAAGAATTGTTGTGTAATTAACACATTAATTAATGTGGTTGTTTATAAAAGCCCACAGTTAGGTCAGGTTGCTTTAGATATTCTCTTTTTTCATTGACATGGTGTGGATTTGGATGATCTCCAGTATCCATGGAGCTGGGAAACACATAATATCATCCTGTCACTCACTGACAACATGATGTGTGTGCAAGGAGTAGTCTCTGCTTTTGTTTTCTTCAAGCCAGAGAGCTGACTATATTAATTTTACATCACAGTTATCTAGGAGGTGATGACAAGAAGTATCATCTAGGAGGTGATGACAAGAAGTATCATTTAGGAGAAGATAAAAAGTATCATCTGGGAGATGATGGCAAGAAATATCATCCACGATATGATGGCAAGAAATATCAGGACAGATGGCAAGAAATATCATCCAGGAGATGATGGCAAGAAGTATCATTTAGGAGATGATAAGTATCATCTAGGAGATGGTGGCAAAAAGTATCTTCCAGAAGATGATAACAAGTATCATCTAGGAGAAGATAGCAGAAAGTATAGAACTCACAGTCTTCAGTCTAAAAAATTACATTACTGTAGGCTCAGACACTTTCTGTGTAAATTATAAATTAATATTTCAAGTTCTTGTAGTTTCTGTGTAAATTATAAGTTCATTTAGTACTTAAAGTTCTTGTACCTGCCAAAAGTTCTTATACTTAACAAAATTTACAGTTCTTGTACTTTCTCTCTCTCTGAACCTTAAGTGTCCAGGACACATGGGGCTTCCACAAGGGTTTTCCATAAATGCCTGTCCTTTGCCTTTTTTTCTGCTCTTGCCCAGGTGAGCCCTCTATTGCTCAAAATCCTCTCTGTTGTTCTTCTCCATGTCTCTTTTTGTCTACCCTTACTTCTATTCCCCTGTGGTGTCCATCTTAGTGCTATTTTTGGTAGTAAGTTGTCAGTCATTCTGAGCACATTTCCCAACCATCGCCAGCGTCTTTCCTCAATAACTGTTGTCAGTGGCTTGATCTGCATTTCTGCCAACAAGATGTTATTTCTTATGGTGTTTGGCCAAAATAGTTTTCTAATTCTTCATAAACATTTAATCTGGAAAGAATTCAACTTGTTTTCTATAGTTTTGGTTATTTTCCAGCATTCACTTCCATAGAATAGTACACTTAGAACATTACTTTAAAATATCCTGATTTTTGTCTTTATGCTTAGTTCTTTAGATTTCCATATAGTCGACAGCATTGCAAAAGCCTGGTTTGCTCTAGTAAGTCTGCTGTTGTTGTCCTCTGTGCTATCTCCATTTTCTACTACTCTACTGCCAAGATATACAAATTCGTCGACCTCCTCCACTAACTTGCTATCTATTTTGAGTACATTTCTGTTGTTCATATTTTGCTTCATTAACTTTGTCTTTCCTACATTGATCTTTAGTTCTGTGTTTGTTTGCATTCTGAGTTAGCTTGTTTATTTTATCTTGCTAATTTTGTGGCTGCTTGATAGTAGACAGATGTCGTCTGCAAAGTCAAGGTCCTCCAGCGCTGTGTCAAGGGTCCATTGTAATCCTCTAGTTCTTGTACTTAACAAAGTTTATCAAAGTTTACAGTTCTGGTACCAGACAAAATTTATATTTGTTGTACGTAACAAAGTTTTTAGCTCTTGTGCATGACAGAATGTACAGTTCTTCAGTAGTTCAGTCAGGTTGACTGTTAGGATTCTTCATAAGCTCTGAGAGGAAGGACAACAACTGAGTGTCCAGCAGTTTCACTTCAAGTACAAGAGTGACGCAAGTGAAAGTTAGAAAATCTGAAGAACATTTCTGAAAGAAGTATCTTAGTAGTACCAGCTGTTAGCAGCAAGGGCAGTGATATCAGTAAGCAGACAGGTCAGCATCGTTAAGCAGCAGACTGAGAATAGTGCATGTCAAGATAGCAGCTACATTGTAGGAATTACTCCAAGGAAGACTTTACACCTGAAATCTAAAGCATGTTTTTTAGCTTGTGAACTGAATCTGTAGTGCATAAAAGAGGAGGACCGAACATTATTGGATCGGATAGTCACTGTGGGTGAATTATAGATACATCACCTTATAGTAGAGTCCAAAAGATCCAGTCGGAAGTGACACCATTCTCATTTGCTGCTGCCACAGAGGTTCACACACAAGCATCAACTGGAAAAGTCACATTGACCATTTTCTGAGATGACACAGGAGTTCAGCTTGAACATAGCATACAACCAGAAACTACTGTCATACGTATATGACCTATGGTGACTTGCTGGAATACCATTTAATGCCAGCTACACATGTAACATAGTGCCTTGTAAGTTATGATTGTAGTATTATTGTAGCCTTATAAATTAATCGATAAGTAGAATGTAGGTAAGAAACTATGGAAAATTTGAGAACCAAAGGGAGAGGAATACTCCCACAGTATTAGTATTATTACAGTATTTAGATATTTAGAAATACTAGATACAGGGGCATGGAGTAAGCACTAGGAGGATTTACTCAGATAACAATAATATATATGGAGACAGACACTGTGTAAACAGAGTTGGACTGATAATTCCCGACAGATATTGCAAACACTTGATACTGGATAAGAAGAGTTTACCCAGTGCGAGAAAATTGAATGGATGGATATGACACAACAGACTTACTGAGAGGTGAGGCATATTTGCTAATCTCGGGACCAAATTTGCACACATGAATAGGCCAGTGTATCAGTAAGATGACCAAAGGGAGTGGACAACTTGTCCAATCAGTATGTATATAGTCAACCAGCTAGCAGTAGAAAGTGTGTCCTATTGGACAACTGACTTATGATATAAAAGACAGACATGCAGTTTTGGAACTTTGTGTAAAATGCTTTTGGAGATATACCAGTGTGATACTTGTGAATATTTCATTTCATGAGTACTAATAGTGAATTATAATTTGATTCACGAACAAACCGTCTGAATTTTATAGTGACTGTATTAAGATTTCAGTCTTGTGGTGAATAGGTCACATGTAGTGACTTTCTGAAGTTGTGAAGTGAACAAAAATACCACATAATAATGTATATTAATAACTTAAAAGTGACAAGGAATTTCAAATGTTGTGGCAGCCACAATGACTATTCATTGTGTAAAAGTTGCTATGATCAGTTCAGCATGGTAGTATTCAAACAGAAAGCAGTAACATCACAGTTTTATCCAGTTCTAACTTCTCAACATTATAACTTTATTATACACAGTCAAAATGGCATGGACTGCTGTTGAGTAGGGTCACACTAGAGCAAGACGGTGCTTGTCTTTGTGCAGCACAAATGACCAAGCTGTTTTAGAAAGAAGTATTGCTGCATGCCCTTTACCCCCTGGATTTGCCTCCAAGTGACTTTGATGTGTTTGATCCCCTAAAACATCTTGATGGTAAAAAAAGGTTCTCAGTTAACTAGGAGCCGCAGGGTGCAGTGCACCACTGTCTGAGAAGTTTTTTTCTCACTGGTATTCAGGTGCTAGTATTTTGTTCCTGTAATTTTGTTTGATTTACCCTGGTAAACTTCTGACCTACACTCATTATCTGCTTCCCAAATCTTGGAGGGAGCTTCTGTTTGAACATCCTGCATGGTACCAGTTGTGGTCAGTTTTTGTTTTGTTGTCACTTTCATAATTTCAAGCTTGTCATTCAGAATATAGAGCCGAGTTCCATGTGTGTGGTCAGCCGTGTGTTTTGTGTGGTCAGTTATGTGTCTGGTCTGCTCTATGCTTTGGTCATGTGTCTAGTCAGTCATGTGTTTTGTGTGGTCAGTTATGTGTCTGGTCTGCTCTATGGGTTAGTCATGTGTCTAGTCAGCCATGTTGCTCATTCATGTGCCTGGTCAGTCATGTGAATCAGTCATGTATCTGGCCAGTCATGTGGATCAGTTATGTGTCTGGTCAGTCATATGAATCAGTCATGTATCTAGTCAGTCATGTGGATCAGTTATGTGTCTGGTCAGTCATATGAATCAGTCATGTATCTAGTCAGTCATGTGGATCAGTTATGTGTCTGGTCAGTCATATGAATCAGTCATGTATCTGGCCAGTCATGTGGATCATTTATGTGTCTGGTCAGTCATATGAATCAGTCATGTATCTAGTCAGTCATGTGGATCAATTATTTGTCTGGTCAGTTATGTGGATCAGTCATATTTGATCAGTCATGTGTGTGATCCAGTCTAGTGTCCAAGATGTAACAGATGCTGAGTGCAAGTAATGTTATTCTGTGCACAGGTGAACACACTGAATGAACAAGAGTGGGAGAAGCTTCAGCAGGCGCATGTGCTAGCTAACGTTGCTCATGCATTTGATGCTAGTGACACAGAAGGTACAGATGATAGTGAGTCTCTGTTTGGTGGCGTGGACTTATTGTCTCCATCAAGCCATACAGGAGCTCAGACATTGGCCATTATGCTTCAAGAACAGTTGGATGCAATCAATAATGAAATCAGGTATGTTTTCCATCTTTGTCTCAACATGTGGAAACACTGGCCACACGGAAGCTGTCACTGCTGTCCTGAGCTGCATGAAGCTTAAGCTGTCTTGATCATGACAGTCTGTAGCCAGGTTAGCAGGTTTCACAGACATGGAGATGCTATTTGTTCATGACACCATCCCATTTTGCCATTTCAGCCTGTACTTCAATTAAACTATATCTTGTATATGGTATGATCGCTGTTCTTTAGCATCATCTACCACAGTCACTTATGTAAGATTTATGAGACATAAAGAAAGAATCAGTTGCTGCAATTCATGAAGCAATATTTATATAAGGGAGTAACTGGCTACTAAAATCAGTTATATAATATTTACATAAGGAGAAGGGAGTCGGGCGGGGGGAGCCATTGTTAACATCAGAGTGTAAGGAGAAGGGAATGGGGGAGGGGCACTGAGATGTTGTTAACATTAGAGTGTAAGGAGAAGGGAGGGGGCACTGAGACATTGTTAACATTAGAGTGTAAGGAGAAGGGAGGGGGCACTGAGCCATTGTTAACATTAGAGTGTAAAGAGAAGGGAGTGGGGGAGGGGGCTGAACCATTGTTAAGATCAGAGTGTAAGGAGAAGGGAGTGGGGGAGGGGGCTGAGCCATTGTTAAGATCAGAGTGTAAGGAGAAGGGAGTGGGGGAGGGGGCTGAGCCATTATTAACATCAGAGTATAAGGAGAAGGGAGGGGGCACTGAACCATTGTTAACATCAGAGTGTAAGGAGAAGGGAATGGGGGAGGGGGCACTGAGCTATTGTTAACATTAGAGTGTAAGGAGAAGGGGGGGGGGGAATGAGCCATTGTTAACATTAGAGTGTAAGGAGAAGGGAATGGGGGAGGGGGCACTGAGCTATTGTTAACATTAGAGTGTAAGGAGAAGGAAGGGGGGCACTGAGCCATTGTTAACATTAGAGTGTAAGGAGAAGGGATGGGGGGCCTGAGCCATTGTTAACATTAGAGTGTAAGGAGAGGGGAGTGGGGGGAAATGAGCCATTGTTAACATCAGAGTGTAAGGAGAAGGGAGTGGGGGGGGCCTGAGCCATTGTTAACATTCTTATATCTTATATCCTTCCCGTGCCGTTAAACATCACATAGGGCTCGCAAAGTAGTTCAGCAATTTTTCCTGTCTTCGGTGAGTCTTTCAACTTCATCAAAGGATTTTATGCCTGTTAATTTTAGCCTCTCTTAACAGTGTCATCTTCAGAGTTTCACGCAGTCTGCCTCTTTTTTCTTCAGCCTGTTGTGTTCCATTCGATAACTTGTTTTGGGATTCTCTGATCATTTCTTCTCATCACATGACCAACATATGTCCATCTCCTTTTCCTGATCACCCATGAGACTGGTTGTTGTTCAGTCATCTGTCTTATCTCTGCATTGTTCTTGAATTCATTCCACTTGATGCCGAGTATTTTCCTTAGGCATTTGTTTTCAAAAGAGTCTAATTTCTTTTCTATTTCTTTAGTATTGTTAACATTAGAGCGGTTAAATTGTGTTGAGAAAAGTCATCACAAGAAAGCTCCTGGCCAGTAAATGTAGGTATTTTTTGTGAAGATTAAAGCAAGAGCTTGCTAGCAAACACGGGGCTCATAGTTCAACTTCTTACTTTTCAAACTGCGTTCAACATCAGGAAACAAACGTTGATGATCCTTTTATATGAGCGGTCAGAGATTGTAGGAGGTGACCCTGGACAGCAGCGATCTTACTTTCTCTGCTGGTCATGAAGTTTTGGGGTTTCACTGAACAGAGTTTCTCTTGAGTAGAAGCTTTTCTGAATAGAATCTTTCCTGAGTAGAATCTTTCCTTACTGTAAATTATCCTGAGAGTAGAATCTCCCCTTACTAGTGTCTATCCTGAGAGTAGAATCTCCCCTTACTAGTGTCTATCCTGAGAGTAGAATCTCCCCTTAATAGTGTCTATCCTGAGAGTAGAATCTCCCCTTACTAGTGTCTATCCTGAGAGTAGAATCTCCCCTTACTAGTGTCTATCCTGAGAGTAGAATCTCTCCTTACTAGTGTCTATCCTGAGAGTAGAATCTCCCCTTAATAGTGTCTATCCTGAGAGTAGAATCTCCCCTTACTAGTGTCTATCCTGAGAGTAGAATCTCTCCTTACTAGTGTCTATCCTGAGAGTAGAATCTCCCCTTACTAGTGTCTATCCTGAGAGTAGAATCTCCCCTTACTAGTGTCTATCCTGAGAGTAGAATCTCCCCTTACTAGTGTCTATCCTGAGAGTAGAATCTCCCCTTACTAGTGTCTATCCTGAGAGTAGAATCTTCCCTTACCAGAAACTATGAGGTGTGAGCCAAAAATAACAAGACAGTACCTGTATCTCACTTAACTGAGCAAGCTGAGAACATCAGATTTGATCTCCTTCACAACAGTTCCCATCTGACTTGATACAAATCTGCAAACCATGCTGCCAGCATTTATAACACTTCTGCAGATCATTGTTTGAAAGGCTGTTGAGGATCTCTGTTGTTTTTTCTTTCACATCTTCTGACAAAAACTGGGTTTCTTTAAGCACCAACTTGATCTTTTAGAATAGGTAGAAGTCACAGGGAGTCAGGTCTGGTGAATATAATGGGTGTTCAACCACATTAAGGTTGCAGTTTGCTAAAATCTGTCCCACACACAAAGTGCTATGGCAGGAGAATTGTCTTGATGCAAAATCCAACCAACAGTCATCATCTTTCTCTGCCTTATGAACATTTTTGTGTGCCATTCAGAAATGCATGCATGAGACAAGCAACTACCACTATAAGCCTCTGTCAGTAATTGAAACATTTCTGTCAGAGACAAGCACTCACCACTATAAACCTCTGTCAGTAATTGAAACATTTCTGTCAGAGACAAGCACCCACCACTATAAGCCACTGTCAGTAATTGAAACATTTCTGTCAGAGACAAGCACCCACCGCTATAAGCCTCTGTCAGTAATTGAAACATTTCTGTCAGAGACAAGCACCCACCACTATAAGCCTCTGTCAGTAATTGAAACATTTCTGTCAGAGACAAGCAACCACCGCTTTAAGCCTCTGTCAGTAATTGAAACATTTCTGACACAGATTTCTTCATCGTCATAAGAAACTTGATGTTAACTCGTTGTTCTGTTTGCACTGCATTGTTTTCTGACCGAGCAAAGGTATACATCATGTATTTGAACACACACTCATTGGTGCTGAGTAAAGTGATGGAATATAGCCTTGTCTTACAGTGACAGATTAGAATATGCCACATTGTCTCTCCCCTTCTATTCTTGGTTTCCAAGCTATAGGGTCAGTCTCTTTTTTTGTATGTGTCAGACCTCACCCTGAGAGTAGAATCTTCCCTTACTAGAAACTATCATCAAAGTAAAATCTTTCCTAAACAGAGATTAAGGAACATTCATAAGAATTTTACTTATTTGTTGTAAAGAGTATGCCTTTTCATCTTTGAGCACATCTGTGGAGAGAAATAACTGCATGCTTATTACAGTGGAAACTCAGTAGTAAGTTATAGACTCCCAAGTAACCTTGAACTTGCCTATAATCTAATACATGATTCACTTTTTGGTAGGTGTCTGGCTCCAAGAATCAGCCCTGCAGTCAGTGTAATTATGTAACATTTATATAGATGATAAGAAAGAGCCCTGTTGTATTTGTGACATAGACATGGATGGAGTTGAAAGTTATGATCAGGAAGGATGTGGATGAAGTGAAATTGTCACAGAATATCACTGACATTCTAAACATCACACTCATTAAAACAGCATCATACTTTCTGAGGCAGACATGATGCTAGACCAGATATTTTCTGACTGGATAGTAAGGATAAGCTACATGAATGAGATATTGATGAAATATTTCAGGTTACAGCAAAGTTAGTGTTTCAGGAGAAAAAAGGGTTTCTTCATATTGTTGTACTATAGGGAAGCATGCAGTCTGTCATCATCATGGCAGTGTCTCCATTACTGTAATATGTGGGCAAATACTTGGAAACTACTTGAGATGTGTTTGTTACTGTTACTGTGTTTGTTACTGATGCTGCAGTGTGTTTATTACTGATGCTGAGATGTGGTTGTTACTGTTGCTGTGTTTGTTACTGATGCTGCAATGTGTTTATTACTGATGCTGAGATGTGGTTGTTACTGATGCTGAGATGTGGTTGTTACTGATGCTGAGAGAATGAGATGTATTGCATCTTACAGGCTGATCCAGGAGGAGAAAGAGAGCACTGAACAGAGAGCAGATGAGTTGGAGATTAGAGTAGGCAGTGGCAGTTTGGATACATTACCAGGACGTTGGCGAGGTTATGATCAGTCAGCATCTCCACCGGCGAGTGGACATTCCACACCCACTCACCCACATTCTTCATACCAGTCAAGAGATTCATTACAGAAATATCATACTGTAAGTTACACAGAAATATCATATTGTAAGTTATACAGAAATATCATATTGTAAGTTATACAGAAATATCATATTGTAAGTTATACAGAAATATCATATTGTAAATTACACAGAAATATCATACTGTAAGTTACACAGAAATATCATATTGTAATTATACAGAAATGTACTGTAAGTTATACAGAAATATTATCATGTATGTTATGCAGAAATATCTTATTATTAATGTAACTGAAAAGTGGGACATTTTTTAATACAGAAGTAATATATCATAAAATTGTATGATAATTTGATGGTACAAACAATGGATGATGTGGGCAGTGGATGATGACACATGATTGTTTGATGCTGTGACAATTTGACATCTGACCATAACATTTTAAAAATAATTGTAAATATATAATAGTATCTTTCTCTCTCTCATATCCCTTTAGTACACTAAGATATATAATTGTATCCTTCTCTCTCTCTCTCTCTCATGTCCCTTCAGTGCCCCAAGATATATAATTTTATATTTCTCTTTCTCTCTCTCATGTCCCTTTAGTGCCCAAGATATATAATTGTATCTTACTCATTCTCTCTCCCTCTTGTCCATTCAGTGCCCCAAGATAGATAATTGTGTCTTTTTCTCTCTCTCTCTCTCTCTCTCTCTCTCTCTGGTCCTTTCAATGCTCCAAGTTATATAATTGTATCTTTCTCCTTCTATCTCTCTGTTGTCCATTCAGTGCCCAAGATATATAATTGTATATTTCTCTTTCTCTCTCTCTCTCCCTCTCTTGTTCTTTCAATGTCCCATGATATATAATTGTATCTTTTTCTTTCTCTCTCTCTTGTCCCTTCAGTGCCAAAGATATATAATTGTATCTTTCTCTCTCTCTCTTGTCCCTTTAGTGCCCCAAGATATTTAATTGTGTCTTTCTCTTTCTTTCTCTCTTGTTATTTCAGTGCTGAAGATATATAATTGTATCTTTCTATTTCTCTATCTCTCATGTCCCTTCAGTGCTGAAGATATATAATTGTATCTTTCTCTTTTTCTCTCTCTTGTACCTTCAGTGCCAACCATATATAATTGTATCTTACTCTTTCACTCTCTTTTGTCCCTTAAGTGCTCCAAGATATATAATTCTATCTCTTTCTCTATCTCTTGTCCCTTCAGTGCCCGAAGATGTATAATATTTCTCTTTCTCTCTCTCTCTCTCTCATGTCCCATCAGTGCCCCAAGATATAAAATTAAAGCTGATTAAAGCTGATAGGGTAGGAGATAGTAAAAGATTAAAGCTGATAGGGTAGGAGATAGTAAAAGATTAAAGCCGATAGGGTAGGAGATAGTAAAAGATTAAAGCTGATAGGGTAGGAGATAGTAAAAGATTAAAGCTGATAGGGTAGGAGATAGTAAAAGATTAAAGCTGATAGGGTAGGAGATAGTAAAAGATTAAAGCTGATAGGGTAGGAGATAGATGGTGGGGTTTTTTTTACTCACTTAAAGTTGTCATTCTCTATGTCTACAGGCTCCAGCTGGCATGACAACACAAACATACACATATTCTTCATCCAGTCCACAGTTGGCCACCACTGTTGAGACTACTTCTGGCCAGCAGGTGAGTACTGTACTCATTTATTGTGAAAGAAATTGTTTGAACAGAAAATTCCTTCTGTATGTTCAAAATAATATCACTGAAAGCTAATGAAACATTTGATTTTTATGTAATATGTTTGTGACTTGTGACAGATAATTTCAGCAATATATAATGTATATTTTTCTTATTCGATATTTTTGATTGTTACATTAGGAACAAATATCATGAGTTGTTTTTTTTTAAACAATTAAAAATTTTTTTTTTAAAAGTCAATCAAAAAACAAAAACAAAACAAAACAAAAACCTAAACACTCTAGAGAAGATTCAGTCTGAACTTAATCTTGATAAGCTAAGCTTGCATGACTTGAACTTTCTGTTCCTATCAATCCATGCTGTGTCCAGTATATGCAGTGCCAGGCAGCAGTTATCATCATATTTCTTCATGGCCTTCCACTCAGTTCAGTTATTTGCTGTTTGCTTGTGCACTAGTTCAGTTATTTGCTGTTTGCTTGTGCCACTTGATTAGCCTGGTTTTTTTCCCTCTATTTTCTTTCTTTCTTTCTTTCTTTTTTGAGGTTATCAGGTGCTTACCTGGTTCTGAAATGTGTCTTGTCATGTCCAGAGAATTGTCAGTTTTTTTCTAAGCTGTCCAGAATATTTATTTTAGTTTGTGTAGAACCTCATCTTTGTTGCTGTTCCTGTTTCTGTTTCATCTGTTTATTTACTGCCCATGCCTCACAGGCAGACGTCAACATTGGCTATAAATAATTCGTCTTTCACATTCTCTTAATTGTTAGTACAAGGGTGGCTATTCCAAAATCTGCCTCCAGTTGGCTGGTAAAAACAAAAGGTAAAAAATGAATAACATATTTCATGACATAAAAAACTTACATTCATAACTGCTTTACCTTTCCTATAGTCACCACCCAAATTCAGGCAGTTATTGTACTGTAGCACCAGCTTTTGCAGTCCCTGCCAGGGTATCCTGCCAGTTGTTTATTCCATCCATGGGCTCCTAACTGGTAATTGAGTGACAGTCCTCGAAATTTGGGGAAATTCATCAGAAAAATCTGAAATCATGGAATGACATTTTTATAACACAACTTTGTCAGTTTTTTGAATAGGCTTGTTGGTCAGAAATGAGTATTCTTCCTGTCTGCCCTCATGCACATCCCTCATAGAACTCCTACCACTGCACACATGACACAGTTGATGAATTGTAGCAGTGCTGTCACTTTCTCTTTGCAGAAAATCTATCACATCATGGATTCCACATCTGTGCTGGGAATAGTAATTACAGGGTTCATGTTTACTTGGTTGCTATTTGTGTGCAGTTGAACAAAATTGGACTACATTTTGGCATTTAGCTTGATAAGACTTATTGGTTGCTATTTGTATGCAGTTGAACAAAATTGGACTTCATTTAGGCATTTAGCATGATAAGACTTATTGGTTGCTATTTGTGTGCAGTTGAACAAAATTGGACTTCATTTAGGCATTTAGCATGATAAGACTTATTGGTTGCTATTTGTGTGCAGTTGAACAAAATTGGACTACATTTTGGCATTTGGCATGATAAGACTTATTGGTTGCTACAGTAAATGTGCTGTGTTACTGTGGCAGCCAGTTTATTTTACCAACCAGTCTGAGGTTCATTTTGGAATTAAGCACATCTTCTTCATGTCACAGGGAGCAGCTAATTGCCATTCTTTGTTTCACCTTCTGTCTGCTGTTATTCTTGTTCTGAACTAACTGCTCCTCCTTTAATTGCTCTGTTTGATAACCTAATTTCTTAAGACTGCTTTCACATTTCTCTGTCATATTTCAGGTTATTGATATTATAGCCTCCTATTTTCAGTCCTTACAAAATTTTAAGTGTCATAATGACCATGATAAAACTGGTTCTGATAGAATAAAGATCAAATCTCTTGTCTGCAATCAGTGCCACATGTCCATGACAATTTTCTCTTGTGTATGATCAGTTGAAGGTTGTGCCTAGATATTTGTATGATTAGGAGAGCAGAAACATACAAATATCTAGACACAACCTTTAATAGAAGCAACACAGTAAGCGAGGAAATTAAAATCCAAATCAGAGTACAGATAGGGAATAAAAGATATTTTGCCTTGCAACACCTGTTAAAATCCAAAATCCTGTCCCACAACACCAAAATAACAATCTACAAAACTATAATAAGATCAGCCATCATGTATGGATCAGAAACATGGAGTACAACAAAGAAAGATGAACAACAATTGCAGATTTTGAGAACAAGATCCTAAGAAGAATATTTGGGCCAATAAAGGATACCAACAGTGGAGAATGGAGAGCTAGAAAGAACACTGAACTAAACAGCTTATTTAAATCCCAACAAATTATAAATGTCTTGAAATTGAACAAACTATGAAGGCTGAGGCATGTAGAAAGAATGGAAGAGAACAGACAAACGAAAATGATGTATGCACAAGAGATGAGTGAAACAAGACCAAGGGGTAGACCAAGACAGAGATGGAAGGACATCATAGAAGAAGATATAAAAGAAATTGGTGTCACCTATTGGAGAGAGAAGATTAGGAACAGAGAGTAATGGAGGTGAACATTATCTGCAGCAATGAGCCATAATGGTGTGGAAAGCTAAAGAAGAACAAGAAGAAGATGATCAGTGCCACATGTCCATGAGTATTTTCTGTTGTCTATGATCAGTCCCACATGCCTGTGAGTATTTTCTGTTGTCTGTGATCAGTGCCACATGCCCATGAGTATTTTCTGTTATCTGTGATCAGTCCTACATGCCCATAGGCATTTTCTCTTATCTGTGATCAATGCCACGTGCCCGTGAGTATTTTCTCTTGTCTGTGATCAGTGCCACATGCCCATGAGTATTTTCTGTTGTCTGTGATCAGTGCCACATGCCCATGAGTATTTTCTGTTGTCTATGATCAGTGCCACCTGCCCATGAGTATTTTCTGTTGTCTATGATCTGCTGCTTTTTATTCAAATACAATTAACCTCTTTATCTAGAGGCTTTTCCACCATCCACTATGTGGTGGAGATACTTGGCAGAAGAACAAGCTCCTCTCAGCACAGTTGTTGTTGTTGGTGTTGTTGTTGTACTGAATATGGTTACTGCATAGAAAAAATATATTGGTACTACAAGAACTTAATATTGAAGAAGGCTGGCTAGTAGTTTAGATATCACAGTTCTCTAGTTAGTCTCCACGTTCTACTAAATCCATTCCTGACACACACAGCAAGACAAGTACACCTTACAATTTACAGCTAAGTATTCTATTTAAAATGTTTTTTTTAAATTTCTTTTTAATAGTATTCATGTGAATCTACACTTTATCTCCTCTTTCTATTTCTTCGTCCTGTATGTTTTTGTATGATTAAGGCTCACTCCGAAACATCACAACTTTGTAGTTGTTAAGTAATAAAGCTGCTCCTACATTTCTCCTAGTTTATACATTCTGGCATCACAGCTTTACTACAGTGCTTCATGTATATTTCTATACTTATACACTAATTATTCTGCTTTTCAATATGTTCTTCAAGTATTATTCTTAGAGTAAAGATCTGGTAGAGACAGCTTCTCCCTTTTCAAAATCCTGCCTGTTCTGTACTGCAGTGCTTTGTGTATAGTTATATACTTATACACTAATTATTGTGTGTTACTGAGTTATTTTCACTGCGACAAATGTTTTTTACACTTCTGGATAAGATCGAGAAAAATTGCTCGTGGCTCAGAATGAGCTGTATCATTTAGAATCACAGATGCCTTTTGTCCAAGCTCGATTGGGTCAAAGATAACATTGAACGCCGCCTTCACTCCTCCACATCAGACAACCGTGTTCTCCTTCTTCTTATTAAACACATTATACACGTCACAAATTGCCAGCTTTACCAGTCCTATGTCTCTGGCAAAGAACACAAACTTAACTGTCTTCTATCACAGCCGGTCTCTTCTACTTCTAGAGGTGAACCACCTTCCACTCAGCCCCCCTCTTCTGCCACACCTGACCAACAGACTTCTATCTCACTTGACCATCAGACTCCTTTAACACCTCCTGACCAACCTTCCCAGATTACACAGCATATTCAAGTACTCGCACCCTCATCCTCAGATGATACCCCCTCTCCTTCTCATCCTCTTCCAACCTCTAATGTAGTCTGTATTCCCCCCGACTTGCCCCTTTCTGATGATGAAAAACTAGTTCTTGCCAAGGGCCTTAAATTTATTCCTATCCACCCTCAGTGTGATCGCTATTTTTTACTCCGCGATGTTAAACAGTTCCACCGCCGACTACGACTTAAATATCACTTTGCCAACAAAGAGTCCAACCAACTCACACAAGACCCCGATAACCCATTTGCACGTTACGACCACCATAAATATAGCTGGACACCTTCCCCTGGGGCTTCCCAAGCTTTGGATCTGTATATTGATACGAGACATGGCGTGAGATCCTTAACCTCTAACCCCCAACACTTTTAACCTAAATAAGGAAGAGTCCAGGGCATTGTCCAAACTCCGGCGTGGGAGCGACATTGTAATCAAACCAGCAGATAAAACCAGCAGTCTCGTAGTTTGGAAAAAAGATTTATATATCACGGAAGAAATGGCCCAACTCAGCAATATAAAATTCTATGCCCCAGCGAAAAATGAATCTACCTGTTCAAATAATGACATAGTGGAAGCAACCATTAAAGATCTAATCACAGAAGGTGGCCTCCCACCCCAAGCTATTTCTCTTCACATTAAGGACAGCTGTTTAGGCACACCTACCTTCTATCTTCTTCCTAAAATCCACAAACCAGGTAACCCTGGACGCCCCATTGTATCAGTGTGTTCATGCCCCACTGAGCACATTTCTGACTTTTTGACAGCATTTTCCGCTAGTACACAAACTACCCTCCTTTTTGAAAGATACCAACCATGCCTTAACAACTTTTTATACAATCACACTCTCTCAACACCACACCTATCACATCTTTCTCCTTGATGCCTGCTCCCTATACACTTCTATTCCCCCATGAGAATGAACTTTTAGCACTCTGTTATTTTCTCGACAAAGACCCTCACCTCACCACTAGCACTGACACCATAATCAGACTTACACAGCTAGGACTAAACCTAAATTCTTTCAAATTCTACGTTGAATACTTTGAGCAAATCAGTGGTGTTGCCATGGGAACGAAAATGGGTCTCAGTTGTGCATGTCTATTTATGGGCTTTCTGGAAGTCAAATTATGGGAAACCTACACTGGCAGACTTCCAGAATTCTATAAAAGGTACATCGATGATGGCATTGGAATCACAAGTATGCCACAGGAAGAACTAAAAAAATTTATTAAATTCGCCAACTCACTCAATAACAACATAAAATTCACTTATGAAATTTCTGACAAGTCTGTTAACTTTTTAGACATTAAAATTTCTATTGGCACAAACAGGCTTGTCACCTCTGTATTTTACAAGCCCACCGACAGCCACACCTATTTGCTTTACATCTCCTCCCATCCTGAAGCCTGTAAGAACTCTATCCCATACTCCCAACTCCTCCATCTTCGCCACATATGTCAGGATATTTTGGACTTTATAGATCAGTCCAACAAGTTATTAGAATTTTTCCGTCATCGCCACTACCCAGAAAAGGTCCTTCATGAAGCCTTCAACCATATCCAACTAATGAGCCGCAAAGAAGTATTCAGGAAAAAGCCTGTTATTCCATCTGACAGAGTTAAGTTGGTACTGCCTTTCCACCCACATGTTCAGATGGTTAAGAAATTCTGTATCGTCATCTGCCACTAATCCAACTCGACCCCGACACTAGTGGCATTTTCTCTGATCTACCTCTATTGGCATACAAACATGAGCTAAACCTTAAGAACATCCTCGTCCATAGCCACTTGAAGTGGAGCCTTACATATGCTGGCACCAGAAAATGTAATCGCCCCCGCTGCGTTACCTACCCAGTAGTCTGGGAAATAAAAACAATCACCTTTCCCAAAACTATCCTCACTCTTCATGAGGGATTCACATGTGAGTCCCATAATGTGATGTATGTCATTGTTTGCAAAAGATGCAGGATAACGTATATTGGTGAGACTGGCCTCAGATTAGGGGACTGTATGCAAAAACATCTGTACAACATCACCCAGCATGCTTTGAAACCAGTCCCAAATCATTTCAATGGCCCCAACCACTGAGGCAAATCTGATTTTCTGGTAACAGCCGTCAAACAATGTCACGCAGATGACACAAGCGGCCTGGCGCTTGAGAACCGCTGCATTCAGAATTACGGGACGCTGGAGCCACATGGGTTAAACTCGCTGTTCAGCTACACTTAACATTCTCTTCATTCATTATAGTACTTCTCCACTAAGCTCCACCCCTTCTTACTTGTCAAACCTCCTCACAGCATTACTTTGCAACCCCTCTTCCCTAATTATCTATTTCATCTTCTCCTGGCTAGGTCAACATTGTCTCACTCTCTCTCCCCTCCCCGGTTCCCTATCCACCACCCCCAGTTACAACCCACCGACCACATATCACAGGTCTCCATTTAAACAGTCTCCACATTCTACTAAATCCATTCCCGACACACACCACCGGACAAGTCACACCTTACAGTTTACAGCTAAGTACTCTATTTAAAATCTTTTTTTTTTTTTTTTACTTCTCTTTAATAGTTAGTATTCATGTGAATCTATACTTTATCTCCTCTCTCTGTTTCTTCGTCCTGTATGTTTTTGTATGATTAAGGCTCACACTGAAATGTCACAACTTAGTAGTTGTTAAGTAATAAAGCTGTTCCTACATTTTTCCTAGTTTATACAAAGGAAATCCCTGAGTGTCTGCAGCAAACATTGAGTGACAGGTGTCCATCATACACAGCTGTGAAGAGCTGGTGTCCTAGCTTCCTTCATGGAAGTTTCAAAATCTCAGAGCAGTAATATCTGGAAAGCCTTCAACGGTCTCAGCACCAGAAATTGTTGATATGTTCTTGACCTGATTGTGGCAGAATCTTGGCTAAAACAATTGCTGAGACACTAGAGATGTGAATATGTTGAGGTGTTATCTCATGAGCATTTGGGTACACAGAAAATCTTTGAATGACAATGAGAAATAAAACTGAGTGGACACTTTCAAGTTTATTTTGCAAGATTTTGAGCAATCTGATAACTTTTTGGAATGACTCATCACTGCTGACAGAACATGGTTAAAGCACTGTGATCCTGAGACCAAGCAACCGTCCCTGTAGTGGTGGCTCTCAGATTCTCCTTGGCTGAAGAAATTCAAAACCAAAAGTCAGCAGGAAAGGTCATGGCCACTGTTTTTTTTTGGGGGGGGGGGGGGATCAGGAGGGTAATTTGATGATTGACTTTCTTCAGAAGGGGTCAAACAGTTCATGCAAAAGACTACTATAACTTGTGCTGAATTATAGGACAAACTGAAAGAAAAATGGTGAGGAAAGCTGCAGAAAGGTGTTATTTTTTTGCAGGACAATGAGGTGTATCTTTATATGAGGAAAGTCAGCAGAAAGTAAGATGAGCACATAGAAAGCATGTACTTGTATATCATCCACCCTACTCTCCAGATCTTGCTTCATGTATTTCCTGTTTCCCAACCTTAAAAAGCATTTTGAAAGGGAGGAAATTTTGTAATGATTCATCGGAGAGAATAGAAGTAAAACAGAATTTAGATGGCCAGATATCAGGGTTTTTTGTTTTTGTTTCTAAATGAAAGATGTTGAGAAATGATGTGGCAAGTGTGTTGAACATTGAGGTGAACATGTGGAACAACATGCAAGTTTCATTGCTCTTGTTCAAGCTAATAACTTTTAGCACTCTCTCATAAAGTGCTTTGTCTATTTTTGTTCAAGGCTGTCATTTATATTCATAGCTGTCATTTAGGCAGAACTGTACCAGTAGAAGATATTCTTCTGGTAACAGCCGTCAAACAATGTCACGCAGATGACACAAGCGGCCTGGCGCTTGAGAACCGCTGCATTCAGAATTACGGGACGCTGGAGCCACATGGGTTAAACTCGCTGTTCAGCTACACTTAACATTCTCTTCATTCATTATAGTACTTCTCCACTAAGCTCCACCCCTTCTTACTTGTCAAACCTCCTCACAGCATTACTTTGCAACCCCTCTTCCCTAATTATCTATTTCATCTTCTCCTGGCTAGGTCAACATTGTCTCACTCTCTCTCCCCTCCCCGGTTCCCTATCCACCACCCCCAGTTACAACCCACCGACCACATATCACAGGTCTCCATTTAAACAGTCTCCACATTCTACTAAATCCATTCCCGACACACACCACCGGACAAGTCACACCTTACAGTTTACAGCTAAGTACTCTATTTAAAATCTTTTTTTTTTTTTTTTTACTTCTCTTTAATAGTTAGTATTCATGTGAATCTATACTTTATCTCCTCTCTCTGTTTCTTCGTCCTGTATGTTTTTGTATGATTAAGGCTCACACTGAAATGTCACAACTTAGTAGTTGTTAAGTAATAAAGCTGTTCCTACATTTTTCCTAGTTTATACAAAGGAAATCCCTGAGTGTCTGCAGCAAACATTGAGTGACAGGTGTCCATCATACACAGCTGTGAAGAGCTGGTGTCCTAGCTTCCTTCATGGAAGTTTCAAAATCTCAGAGCAGTAATATCTGGAAAGCCTTCAACGGTCTCAGCACCAGAAATTGTTGATATGTTCTTGACCTGATTGTGGCAGAATCTTGGCTAAAACAATTGCTGAGACACTAGAGATGTGAATATGTTGAGGTGTTATCTCATGAGCATTTGGGTACACAGAAAATCTTTGAATGACAATGAGAAATAAAACTGAGTGGACACTTTCAAGTTTATTTTGCAAGATTTTGAGCAATCTGATAACTTTTTGGAATGACTCATCACTGCTGACAGAACATGGTTAAAGCACTGTGATCCTGAGACCAAGCAACCGTCCCTGTAGTGGTGGCTCTCAGATTCTCCTTGGCTGAAGAAATTCAAAACCAAAAGTCAGCAGGAAAGGTCATGGCCACTGTTTTTTTTTGGGGGGGGGGGGGGATCAGGAGGGTAATTTGATGATTGACTTTCTTCAGAAGGGGTCAAACAGTTCATGCAAAAGACTACTATAACTTGTGCTGAATTATAGGACAAACTGAAAGAAAAATGGTGAGGAAAGCTGCAGAAAGGTGTTATTTTTTTGCAGGACAATGAGGTGTATCTTTATATGAGGAAAGTCAGCAGAAAGTAAGATGAGCACATAGAAAGCATGTACTTGTATATCATCCACCCTACTCTCCAGATCTTGCTTCATGTATTTCCTGTTTCCCAACCTTAAAAAGCATTTTGAAAGGGAGGAAATTTTGTAATGATTCATCGGAGAGAATAGAAGTAAAACAGAATTTAGATGGCCAGATATCAGGGTTTTTTGTTTTTGTTTCTAAATGAAAGATGTTGAGAAATGATGTGGCAAGTGTGTTGAACATTGAGGTGAACATGTGGAACAACATGCAAGTTTCATTGCTCTTGTTCAAGCTAATAACTTTTAGCACTCTCTCATAAAGTGCTTTGTCTATTTTTGTTCAAGGCTGTCATTTATATTCATAGCTGTCATTTAGGCAGAACTGTACCAGTAGAAGATATTCTTCACTTGTTTCTGGTCTGTTTTTGTCCCTGTCATTTAGCCAGAAATGTACCAGTAGAAGATATTCACTTCTGTCATTTAGACAAAACTGTACCAGTAGAAGATCTTCACTTGTTTCTAGTCTGTTTTTGTCCCTGTCATTTAGCCAGAAATGTACCAGTAGAAGATATTCTTCACTTGTTTCTGGTCTGTTTTTGTCCCTGTCATTTAGGCAGAACTGTACCAGTAGAAGATCTTCACTTGTTTCTGGTCTGTTTTTGTCCCTGTCATTTAGCCAGAAATGTACCAGTAGAAGATCTTCACTTGTTTCTAGTCTGTTTTTGTCCCTGTCATTTAGCCAGAAATGTACCAGTAGAAGATATTCTTCACTTGTTTCTGGTCTGTTTTTGTCCCTGTCATTTAGCCAGAAATGTACCAGTAGAAGATCTTCACTTGTTTCTGGTCTGTTTTTGTCCCTGTCATTTAGCCAGAAATGTACCAGTAGAAGATCTTCACTTGTTTCTGGTCTGTTTTTGTCCCTGTCATTTAGCCAGAAATGTACCAGTAGAAGATCTTCACTTGTTTCTGGTCTGTTTTTGTCCCTGTCATTTAGCCAGAAATGTACCAGTAGAAGATCTTCACTTGTTTCTGGTCTGTTTTTGTCCCTGTCATTTAGCCAGAAATGTACCAGTAGAAGATCTTCACTTGTTTCTGGTCTGTTTTTGTCCCTGTCATTTAGCCAGAAATGTACCAGTAGAAGATCTTCACTTGTTTCTGGTCTGTTTTTGTCCCTGTCATTTAGCCAGAAATGTACCAGTAGAAGATATTCTTCACTTGTTTCTGGTCTGTTTTTGTCCCTGTCATTTAGCCAGAAATGTACCAGTAGAAGATCTTCACTTGTTTCTAGTCTGTTTTTGTCCCTGTCATTTAGCCAGAAATGTACATACTTGTGTTAGTGAAGGAGGATGTTCCATATGTTTTGACAGCAATACAGTCGAGATGACAGTGCTATCAGCTGTAAAGAGGAATCTCGTCAGATCAAATGTGAGTCTAGTCCCCCAACTCCCAGAGCTCTTCGGTTAGAACGAGTGGCTGCAGCGCTGTCTAAGAGTTCTGAAGAAGCAGTCAGGTTAGTATACAAAAAATGTTTGTTTACACAGAGTTGATGTACTCAGTTGACGTTTCAATGTGATCATTATCTGGGTGCTGTTAGTTTTGTTTTATTTTGGGGTGATCATTATCTGGCTGCTGTTAGTTTTGTTTTATTTTGGTGTGATCATTATCTAGATGCTGTTGTTAGTTTTGTTTTGTTTTGGTGTAATTATTATCTGAGTGCTGTTAGTTTTGTTTTGTTTTGGTGTAATTATTATCTGAGTGCTGTTAGTTTTGTTTTATTTTGGTGTAATTATTATCTGAGTGCTGTTAGTTTTGTTTTGTTTTGTTGTAATTATTATCTGAGTGCTGTTGTTAGTTTTGTTTTATTTTGGTGTAATTATTATCTGAGTGCTGCTGTTAGTTTTGTTTTGATTTGGTGTAATTATTATCTGAGTGCTATTGTTAGTTTTGTTTTGAATTGGTGTAATTATTATCTGTGTGCTGTTGTTAGTTTTGTTTTGTTTTGGTGTGATCATTATCTGAGTGCTGTTGTTAGTTTTGTTTTGTTTTGGTATGATCATTATCTGAGTGCTGTTGTTAGTTTTATTTTGTTTTGGTGTGATTATTATCTGAGTGCTGTTAGTTTTATTTTGTTATGATCATTATCTGAGTGCTGTTGTTAGTTTTATTTTGTTTTGGTGTGATTATTATCTGAGTGCTGTTAGTTTTATTTTGTTTTGGTGTGATCATTATCTAAATGCTGTTGTTAGTTTTGTTTTGTTTTGGTGTAATTATTATCTGAGTGCTACTGTTAGTTTTGTTTTGTTGTAATTATTATCTGAGTGCTGTTGTTAGTTTTGTTTTGATTTGGTGTAATTATTATCTGAGTGCTGTTGTTAGTTTTGTTTTGTTTTGTTGTAATTATTATCTGAGTGCTGTTGTTAGTTTTGTTTTGTTTTGGTGTAATTATTATCTGAGTGCTACTGTTAGTTTTGTTTTGATTTGGTGTAATTATTATCTGAGTGCTATTGTTAGTTTTGTTTTCTCTCTCTCTCTGAACCTTAAGTGCCCAGGGCACATGGGGCTTCCGCAAGGGTTTTCCACAAATGCCTGTCCTTCGCCTTTTTTTCTGCTCTTGCCCAGGTGAGCCCTCTATTGCTCAACATCCTTTCTGTTGTTCTTCTCCATGTCTCTTTTGGTCTACCCTTACTTCTGTTCCCCTGTGGTGTCCATCTTAGTGCCTTTTTTTGGTAGTAAGTTGTCAGTCATTCGGAGCACATGTCCCAACCATCGCCAGTGTCTTTCCTCAATAATTGTTGTCAGTGGCTTCATCTGCATTTCTGCCAATAAGATGTTATTTCTTATGGTGTTTGGCCAGAATATTTTCCTAATTCTTCGTAAACATTTAGTCTGGAAAGAATTCAACTTGTTTTCTATGGTTTTGGTGATTTTCCAGCATTCACTTCCATAGAGCAGTACACTTAGAACATTACTCTTAAATATCCTGATTTTCATATTTATGCTTAGTTTTTTTGATTTCCATATAGTCTGCAGCATTGCAAAAGCCTGGTTTGCTCTAGTAAGTCTGCTGTTGATGTCCTCTGTGCTGTCTCCATTTTCTCCTACTCTGCTGCCAAGGTATACAAATTCGTTGACCTCCTCCACTAACTTGCTATCTACTCTGAGTACATTTCTGTTGTTCACATTTTGCTTCATTAACTTTGTCTTTCCTAAGTTGATCTTTAGTCCTATGTTGTTTGCATTCTGAGTTAGCTTGTTTATTTTATCTTGCATATCTTTGTGGCTGCTTGATAGTAGACAAATATCGTCCGCAAAGTCAAGGTCCTCCAGCACTGTGTCAAGGGTCCATTGTAATCCTCTGCGTTTGTCTGATGTTGCCTCCTTCATTAACCAGTCTACTGCCAAGATAAATAATGTTGGTGATAGTACACATCCCTGTTTCACTTCTGTTTGTACCCTAAAGCTGCTGGAGGTATGTTCTCCACAGATAACTTTGCACTGAAAACCCTCATATAGGGCTTTGATTACATTTACTATCTTGTGGGGGAGGCCATGCCATCTTAGGATTTTCCACAGTGCATCTCTGTTGACACTGTCAAAGGCTTTCTCAAAATCTATGAATAATGCATATGTTGTGCTATGCCACTCATTTGCCTGTTCTAATATTTGTCTAAGTACAAATATGTGGTCTATGCATGATCTTCCTTTCCTAAATCCTGCCTGCTCTTTCCGAAGTTTTTCCTCAAGTGTTGGTACAGTTCTGTTGATGATTATTCTGCAAAATACTTTACTAGTGAGTGGCAGTAGGGTAATGCCTCTCCAGTTCCCGCAATCTCTGAGGTCACCCTTCTTTGGTAGTTTTACTATAAGACCAGTTTTCCACTCCTCTGGAGCTTTTTCTAAATCCCAAATTTGTTGTAATATCCAGCAAAGTTGTTTTGGTGTTTCTGTTTCTTCTGCTTTCAACATCTCAGCAGTCACTTCATCTTCACCTGGTGCCCTGTCTAATTTTAGCTTCTTTATCGCCTCCTTTACTTCACTTATTGTTATTGGTCCTGTATTGATGTTTAGTTCCGTTTTTGCTTGAGGTATGTCTATTGTTTGTGCTGCTTGTGTTCTGTTTAGTAGGGTGTTAAAGTGTTCCCTCCATCTTTCAATTTTTTCTCTTTCTCCACTGACCAGTTGTCCATTTTGTGTCCTTACTGCACTTTCACTTCTTGTGTTGAAGTTACCTGTCATCTGCTTTGTGATTTTGTATATGGTTTTCATGTCATTTGTGTATGCTGCTTTCTCTGCTGCTTCTGCTAAGTTGTCATAGTATTGATGTTTGTCTTGACGGCATGATTCCTTCACTTCTTTGTCTTTTTGTGCATAATTACTTAAAACTTGTTCTTTAAGCCGTTGTGGTTTGGCGTTCAGTAATTTTTTCTTGATTTCTTTTCTTTGCTCTATCTTTTCCCATGTGGTCTTGCTTATCCATTCCTTTTTTTTCCGTTTCCAGTATCCCAGCACCTCTTTTGCTGTTTCCTGTAGTGTTTTATTGAACTCTAGTATGGACATTTCTGCTTCGTCTTGTAGGACACTCTTTCTTGTTTGCTGGTCTTTCAGTTTTCTTGTATCAAAACGTATCTTTCTGTGTTCTCTGATTTTGGCTTTCCTTAGTTTTAGTTTTATTTTTGCTACCAGAAGGTTGTGATCGCTTCCTACATCTGCTCCTTTCCTTGCTCACACATCTTGTAGTGACCGTTTCCACTTGTTTATTAGTATGTGATCGATTTGGTTTTCTGTGTTTTTATCTGGTGACCTCCAAGTCACCTTATGGATGTTTTTATGTTGGAAAATTGTCCCTCCGATGGTCATCATGTTTTCTTCACAGAAACTGCACAGTCTTTCTCCATTTTCATTTATTTCTCTGATTCCTTCTCTTCCCATGATTCTTCTTCTATCTTCATTTCCTTCACCTACTTTTGCATTGAAGTCGCCCAAGATGAGTAGCATATCATGCTTGGGTATTGTTTCTACTGTGGCTTGGAGGCTGTTTTAAAAATCATTATCTGAGTGCTGTTAGTTTTGTTTTGTTTTGGTGTGATCATTATCTGGCTGCTGTTGTTAGTTTTGTTTTGATTTGATGTGATTACATGGGCGCTGTTGTTAGTTTTGTTTTGTTTTAGTGTGATTATTACCTGCGTGCTGTTGTTAATTTTGTTTTGATTTGGTGTGATTATTACCTGGGTTCTGTTGTTAGTTTTGTTTTGTTTTGGTGTGATTATTACCTGGGTGCTGTTGTTAGTTTTGTTTTGTTTTGGTGTGATTATTACCTGGGTTCTGTTGTTAGTTTTGTTTTGTTTTGGTGTGATTATTACCTGGATTCTGTTGTTAGTTTTGTTTTGTTTTGGTGTGATTATTACCTGGGTGCTGTTGTTAATTTTGTTTTGATTTGGTGTGATTACATGGGCGGTGTTGTTAGTTTTGTTTTGTTTTAGTGTGATTATTACCTGCGTGCTGTTGTTAATTTTGTTTTGATTTGGTGTGATTATTACCTGGGTGCTGTTGTTAGTTTTGTTTTGTTTTGGTGTGATTATTACCTGGGTTCTGTTGTTAGTTTTGTTTTGTTTTGGTGTGATTACATGGGCGCTGTTGTTAGTTTTGTTTTGTTTTAGTGTGATTATTACCTGCGTGCTGTTGTTAATTTTGTTTTGATTTGGTGTGATTATTACCTGGGTTCTGTTGTTAGTTTTGTTTTGTTTTGGTGTGATTATTACCTGGGTTCTGTTGTTAGTTTTGTTTTGTTTTGGTGTGATTATTACCTGGGTTCTGTTGTTAGTTTTGTTTTGTTTTGGTGTGATTATTACCTGGGTGCTGTTGTTAATTTTGTTTTGATTTGGTGTGATTATTACCTGGGTGCTGTTGTTAGTTTTGTTTTGTTTTGGTGTGGTCATAATCTGAGTGCTGTTGTTTGTTTTGTTTTGATTTGGTGTAATTATTATCTGAGTGGTGTTGTTAGTTTTGTTTTGTTTTGGTTTGATCATTATCTGGCTGCTGTTGTTAGTTTTGTTTTGTTTTAGTGTGGTTATTATCTGAGTGGTGTTGTTAATTTTGTTTTGTTTTGATGTAATTATTATCTGAGTGCTGTTAGTTTTGTTTTGATTTGGTGTAATTATTATCTGAGTGCTGTTGGTTCTGTTTTGATTTGGTGTAATTATTATCTGAGAGCTGTTAGTTTTGTTTTGATTTTGTGTAATTATTCTCTGAGTGCTATTGTTAGTTTTGTTTTGATTTGGTGTAATTATTATCTGAGTGCTGTTGTTAGTTTTGTTTTGTTTTGGTGTAATTATTATCTGAGTACTGTTATTAGTTTTGTTTTGTTTTGGTGTAATTATTATCTGACTGCTGCTATTAGTTGTGTTTTGATTTGGTGTAATTATTATCTGAATGCTGTTGTTAGTTTTGTTTTGATTTGGTGTAATTATTATCTGAGTGCTGCTGTTAGTTTTGTTTTGATTTGGTGTAATTATTATCTGAGTGCCATTGTTAGTTTTGTTTTTATTTGGTGTAATTATTATCTGAGTGCTGTTGTTAGTTTTGTTTTGTTTTGGTGTGATCATTATCTGAGTGCTGTTAGTTTTGTTTTGTTTTGGTGTAATTATTATCTGAGTGCTACTGTTAGATTTGTTTTGTTTTGGTGTGATCATTATCTGGCTGCTGTTGTTAGTTTTTTTTGTTTTGGTGTGATCATTATCTGAGTGCTGTTAGTTTTGTTTTGTTTTGGTGTAATTATTATCTGAGTGCTACTGTTAGATTTGTTTTGTTTTGGTGTGATCATTATCTGGCTGCTGTTGTTAGTTTTGTTTTGTTGTGGTGTTATCATTATCTGGCTCTGTTGTTAGTTTTGTTATGTTTTGGTTTGATCATTATCTGGCTGCTGTTGTTAGTTTTGTTTTGTTTTAGTGTGGTCATTATCTGAGTGCTGTTGTTAGATTTGTTTTGGTGTAATTATTACCTGAGTGCTGTTGTTAATTTTGTTTTGTTTTGATGTAATTATTATCTGAGTGCTGTTAGTTTTGTTTTGATTTGGGGTAATTATTATCTGAGTGCTGTTAGTTTTGTTCTGATTTGGTGTAATTATTATCTGAGAGCTGTTAGTTTTGTTTTGATTTTGTGTAATTATTATCTGAGTGCTAATGTTAGTTTTGTTTTGATTTGGTGTAATTATTATCTGAGTGGTGTTGTTAGTTTTGTTTTGTTTTGGTTTGATCATTATCTGGCTGCTGTTGTTAGTTTTGTTTTGTTTTAGTGTGGTTATTATCTGAGTGGTGTTGTTAATTTTGTTTTGTTTTGATGTAATTATTATCTGAGTGCTGTTAGTTTTGTTTTGATTTGGTGTAATTATTATCTGAGTGCTGTTGGTTCTGTTTTGATTTGGTGTAATTATTATCTGAGAGCTGTTAGTTTTGTTTTGATTTTGTGTAATTATTCTCTGAGTGCTATTGTTAGTTTTGTTTTGATTTGGTGTAATTATTATCTGAGTGCTGTTGTTAGTTTTGTTTTGTTTTGGTGTAATTATTATCTGAGTACTGTTATTAGTTTTGTTTTGTTTTGGTGTAATTATTATCTGACTGCTGCTATTAGTTGTGTTTTGATTTGGTGTAATTATTATCTGAATGCTGTTGTTAGTTTTGTTTTGATTTGGTGTAATTATTATCTGAGTGCTGCTGTTAGTTTTGTTTTGATTTGGTGTAATTATTATCTGAGTGCCATTGTTAGTTTTGTTTTTATTTGGTGTAATTATTATCTGAGTGCTGTTGTTAGTTTTGTTTTGTTTTGGTGTGATCATTATCTGAGTGCTGTTAGTTTTGTTTTGTTTTGGTGTAATTATTATCTGAGTGCTACTGTTAGATTTGTTTTGTTTTGGTGTGATCATTATCTGGCTGCTGTTGTTAGTTTTGTTTTGTTGTGGTGTTATCATTATCTGGCTCTGTTGTTAGTTTTGTTATGTTTTGGTTTGATCATTATCTGGCTGCTGTTGTTAGTTTTGTTTTGTTTTAGTGTGGTCATTATCTGAGTGCTGTTGTTAGATTTGTTTTGGTGTAATTATTACCTGAGTGCTGTTGTTAATTTTGTTTTGTTTTGATGTAATTATTATCTGAGTGCTGTTAGTTTTGTTTTGATTTGGGGTAATTATTATCTGAGTGCTGTTAGTTTTGTTCTGATTTGGTGTAATTATTATCTGAGAGCTGTTAGTTTTGTTTTGATTTTGTGTAATTATTATCTGAGTGCTAATGTTAGTTTTGTTTTGATTTGGTGTAATTATTATCTGAGTGCTGCTGTTAGATTTGTTTTGATTTTGTGTAATTATTATCTGAGTGCTGTTAGTTTTGTTTTGTTTTGGTGTAATTATTATCTGAGTGCTATTGTTAGTTTTGTTTTGATTTGGTGTAATTATTATCTGAGTGCTGTTGTTAGTTTTGTTTTTATTTGGTGTAATTATTATCTGAGTGCTGTTGTTAGTTTTGTTTTGTTTTGGTGTGATCATTATCTGAGTGCTGTTAGTTTTGTTTTGTTTTGGTGTAATTATTATCTGAGTGCTACTGTTAGATTTGTTTTGTTTTGGTGTGATCATTATCTGGCTGCTGTTGTTAGTTTTGTTTTGTTGTGGTGTTATCATTATCTGGCTCTGTTGTTAGTTTTGTTATGTTTTGGTTTGATCATTATCTGGCTGCTGTTGTTAGTTTTGTTTTGTTTTAGTGTGGTCATTATCTGAGTGCTGTTGTTAGATTTGTTTTGGTGTAATTATTACCTGAGTGCTGTTGTTAATTTTGTTTTGTTTTGATGTAATTATTATCTGAGTGCTGTTAGTTTTGTTTTGATTTGGGGTAATTATTATCTGAGTGCTGTTAGTTTTGTTCTGATTTGGTGTAATTATTATCTGAGAGCTGTTAGTTTTGTTTTGATTTTGTGTAATTATTATCTGAGTGCTAATGTTAGTTTTGTTTTGATTTGGTGTAATTATTATCTGAGTGCTGCTGTTAGATTTGTTTTGATTTTGTGTAATTATTATCTGAGTGCTGTTAGTTTTGTTTTGTTTTGGTGTAATTATTATCTGAGTGCTATTGTTAGTTTTGTTTTGATTTGGTGTAATTATTATCTGAGTGCTGTTGTTAGTTTTGTTTTGTTTTAGTGTGATCATTATCTGGCTGCTGTTGTTAGTTTCGTTTTGTTTTAGTGTGATCATTATCTGGCTGCTGTTGTTAGTTTTGTTTTGTTTTGGTGTGATTACCTGGGCTCTGTTGTTAATTTTTTTTTGTTTTGGTGTAATTACCTGGGCGCTGTTGTTAATTTTGTTTTGTTTTGGTGTGATTACCTGGGCGCTGTTGTTAGTTTTGTTTTGTTTTGGTGTGATTATCTGGGCGCTGTTGTTAGTTTTGTTTTGTTTTGGTGTGATTACCTGGGCGCTGTTGTTAGTTTTGTTTTGTTTTGGTGTGATTACCTGGGCGCTGTTGTTAGTTTTGTTTTGTTTTGGTGTGATTACCTGGGCGCTGTTGTTAGTTTTGTTTTAATGTCGGTTTTTTTTTTGAGTACTGTGGTTGAGACTGGCTTGGTATTTCTCAATCATTATGTGCTTGTTGTTGGTTTTGACTTGATGTTTTTGTCTAAATGGAGTTTATGTGACCCGCTTATTATGTGGATGCTGAAACTGATTTAGCATGGGATCCTTCAAGCTGTGTGATAGCAGAAGTCATATGTGATGATTTTATACTGTCCAAAAAAAGAAACACATAACTACTGATGACCCAATTTTAACCATAACTGATATTTTATAGCTTTTCAAAGTGAATGAATAAAATTTTCAAATTGCACAGAATAATAGCTAAGGGTTTAAACACTCACTTGACAGTTTCTTGCATCTGTAGGAGGAGAATTTGTTAGTCCCAGGGGTTCTCAAGACACAACTCTCAGTGTACTAAGTAGACCACAATATTCACTTAACATCAAGCCAGTATGTGTGGAACTACACTTATGTTGAAAGCAGGCAAAGAAAAAAAGATTATGATATGATAATTTTGTTATAGTGTTTTGATGTAGTGGGGGTATGCCTAGCAGTTAGTGCTAAGATCAGTGCTACACTAGTGTAGTTATTTTTTAGTTACAACATATCCACACTGGTAATCTTACATTCTATTCATTGTGCTAGTCTTATTCACTGTGATACTCATAGTTTATTCAGAGTACCATTCAGTCTTGTATTACCTTGTGGCATCGTTAACTGAAGTACAATAAAAGTGGAGCTGAACATATTTTTTCATGTTATAGTTATCTGCGAGATCTCACCATGAGCTCAACCAGCAGTCCTCAAGGCAGCCTGACCAACAGTGAAGACTCTCTCCATAAACACCATCCCCCAAACACCAAGAAAAGGGGCCTTAAAAGTTCTTTAGGCAAATTCTTCTCCAAGAAAGATAAACAGAAACCCAAAGAATACCTTACTTCAGGTAAAAATGACAGATGGAAGTATGTTTGCTTTATATAAAAGAGGTAACTATAGGGGGCAATGTGTGAGCTTCAGATAAATAAGATAATAGTATGTGGACACCAGGTAAATGAGAGGACCTTGTCTACAAGAAAGCTTGGACAGCATGTGAGCTCCAGTTAAGTGAGAGGTCAGTGAGTTCCAGTTATATGAGGGGATAGCATCTGAATTCCAACTAAATGAGAGGACAGTGAGTTCCAGCTGTATGAAAGGATAGCATCTGAATTCTGACTAAATGAGGGGACAGCATGTGAGTTCCAGCTGAATGAGGGGACTGTGAGCTCCATGTATATGAGGGGACAGTGTTGAGAACTCCATGTATATGAGGGGACAGTGTGAGAGGTCCATGTATATGAGGGGACAGTGCATGTGAGCTCCATGTATATGGCTGCTGTTGTTAGTTTTGTTTTGTTTTGGTGTGATTACCTGGGCTCTGTTGTTAATTTTTTTTGTTTTGGTGTAATTACCTGGGCGCTGTTGTTAATTTTGTTTTGTTTTGGTGTGATTACCTGGGCGCTGTTGTTAGTTTTGTTTTGTTTTGGTGTGATTATCTGGGCGCTGTTGTTAGTTTTGTTTTGTTTTGGTGTGATTACCTGGGCGCTGTTGTTAGTTTTGTTTTGTTTTGGTGTGATTACCTGGGCTCTGTTGTTAATTTTGTTTTGTTTTGGTGTGATTACCTGGGCGCTGTTGTTAGTTTTGTTTTAATGTCGGTTTTTTTTTTGAGTACTGTGGTTGAGACTGGCTTGGTATTTCTCAATCATTATGTGCTTGTTGTTGGTTTTGACTTGATGTTTTTGTCTAAATGGAGTTTATGTGACCCGCTTATTATGTGGATGCTGAAACTGATTTAGCATGGGATCCTTCAAGCTGTGTGATAGCAGAAGTCATATGTGATGATTTTATACTGTCCAAAAAAAGAAACACATAACTACTGATGACCCAATTTTAACCATAACTGATATTTTATAGCTTTTCAAAGTGAATGAATAAAATTTTCAAATTGCACAGAATAATAGCTAAGGGTTTAAACACTCACTTGACAGTTTCTTGCATCTGTAGGAGGAGAATTTGTTAGTCCCAGGGGTTCTCAAGACACAACTCTCAGTGTACTAAGTAGACCACAATATTCACTTAACATCAAGCCAGTATGTGTGGAACTACACTTATGTTGAAAGCAGGCAAAGAAAAAAAGATTATGATATGATAATTTTGTTATAGTGTTTTGATGTAGTGGGGGTATGCCTAGCAGTTAGTGCTAAGATCAGTGCTACACTAGTGTAGTTATTTTTTAGTTACAACATATCCACACTGGTAATCTTACATTCTATTCATTGTGCTAGTCTTATTCACTGTGATACTCATAGTTTATTCAGAGTACCATTCAGTCTTGTATTACCTTGTGGCATCGTTAACTGAAGTACAATAAAAGTGGAGCTGAACATATTTTTTCATGTTATAGTTATCTGCGAGATCTCACCATGAGCTCAACCAGCAGTCCTCAAGGCAGCCTGACCAACAGTGAAGACTCTCTCCATAAACACCATCCCCCAAACACCAAGAAAAGGGGCCTTAAAAGTTCTTTAGGCAAATTCTTCTCCAAGAAAGATAAACAGAAACCCAAAGAATACCTTACTTCAGGTAAAAATGACAGATGGAAGTATGTTTGCTTTATATAAAAGAGGTAACTATAGGGGGCAATGTGTGAGCTTCAGATAAATAAGATAATAGTATGTGGACACCAGGTAAATGAGAGGACCTTGTCTACAAGAAAGCTTGGACAGCATGTGAGCTCCAGTTAAGTGAGAGGTCAGTGAGTTCCAGTTATATGAGGGGATAGCATCTGAATTCCAACTAAATGAGAGGACAGTGAGTTCCAGCTGTATGAAAGGATAGCATCTGAATTCTGACTAAATGAGGGGACAGCATGTGAGTTCCAGCTGAATGAGGGGACTGTGAGCTCCATGTATATGAGGGGACAGTGTTGAGAACTCCATGTATATGAGGGGACAGTGTGAGAGGTCCATGTATATGAGGGGACAGTGCATGTGAGCTCCATGTATATGAGGGGACAGTGTGTGAGATCTCCATGTATATGAGGGGACAGTGTGAGAGCTCCATGTATATGAGGGGACAGTGTGTGAGCTCCATGTATATGAGAGGACAGTGTGAGAGCTCCATGTATATGAGGGGATAATGTGTGAGCTCCATGTATATGAGGGGACAGTGTGTGAGAGCTCCATATATATGAAGGGACAGTGTGAGCTCCATGTATATGAGGGAACAGTGTATGAGAGCTCCATGCATATGAGGGGACAGTGTATGAGAGCTCCATGCTTATGAGGGCAGTGTGAGAGCTCCAAGTATATGAGAGGACTGTGTGTGAGCTCCATGTATATGATGTGAGCTCCACATATGTTAGAGGACAGTGTGTGAGTTCCATGTATATGTGGGGGAAGTGTACTTGAAATTGAGATACTAGATAGGCTTGAAATAACTGAGGTAATTAGTGGGATGCTAGAACAGTATAGGCTGAGAATTTTATCATGAAGAATTTGTCTATGCAAGAATCTCTGTCATTTGATCATTGGAGCCAATATAATACATGAACCATTTAACTCTTTCCACCCGCGTTACTTCCAAAATGTTCCTTAGTTTCTTACGCCGCGGACATTTTGGAGAAGGGCGCTGACATTTTCGAGAAGGGGTCCCTGTGTAAAAGTTATTGTACCAAATTAATTCCATGATCAACACGTGTGTATCACACATTAAAATAAGTGGAGATGAATGAAGATTCCATAAATGAAGTTATTTATCATAAAAAAAACAAAGAAAAGAAAAAAACTGGTCTGAAACAATGGATCGATTTTTTGGTGCTAAAAAAATTTTAGGGCTGAACAAGAAAATCTACTTTATATTTACCTTTGCTGTGTCATAATCCAATATAGAATACGTAGTCATTCAAATTTCAACACGGAAAAATCAATATTTATGGATTTTTGTGACATCCAATAAATCTAACAGATCTACAGCTACTAGAAACACATATAGTAAGCTAGATCTAGTCAGTCGGTGTGACCATTTTACCACTCAGTCTCGAAATAAACTTGAATTTTACCCTCTATCTATGTTTCAAAAATGGCGTCTTTATCCACAAGGCTTAAAACACTAGCTTAACTTTAAATCAAGAAGAGTTCTAACTGGTTAAATGAAAAGTAACATCATGTTTTCTACGAAAGAAACTCCGGTGTCACATAGGGCTCTGCAGGGTGCCATTGCTAAACCGCAAAGGCCCTTATGGGGCTCTCGCGAGTGGAAAGAGTTAAGGGACTTATATAGATGGTGGTGACAACACTGCAATATATTACATGAACTATTTAAGGGACTTATATAGATGGTGGTGACAACACTGCAATATATTACATGAACTATTTAAGGGACTTATATAGATGGTGGTGACAACACTGCAATATATTACATGAACTATTTCAGGGACTTATATAGATGGTGGTGACAACACCGGTTCAGAGATGGGCAAGGCTCTTGGCCAGTCAGATTTTGATCGCAGGAAAAAGAAAAAGTGAGTTATGGCAACATCCAACACTCAGCTTTTTCTGTTGTCAAAACACTACATCAATATGTTCACTTCATGTGTAACATGCTGCTTTGTAAATTAAGACAGTGCTATTAATAATGATCTTATTATTAGCAATTATTATTAATATGATTGTTATTGATTAGTTAGAATTGAGATAGGGAATGAAGGCGATGAGATAGAAAATTTGAGAACCTGTGGGAGAGACTCCCTTAGTATTATTACATAAGGTTACAACAAGACAGAATGACGCTGACAGAAATACAAACTAAGGAGATATACTCAGATCTCAACAACCAGGACATGAGCAACTAAACAAGTAGGTCAACAAATTGTGACAGGCAGACCAACGCTGCAAATAAAAACAGGCTAAATCCTGGCAGGTATCACAAACAACGAGATGGATAAAAAGAGTTTCCTCCAAGGCAAGCAAATAGACTGATGGACGGTTGACATAATGAATGGCTGACAGACCTGACATGTTTATTACCATGGAACCAGTCAGGATGCAGACAGAAACCAGCTGACCAATAGATGATCTAGACCAGACAGCTAGGGAAATGGACTTAACTCAATCCGTGCTATCGATCGCTCCAGCGATATTTCCGGTATCCCGAATCTACCGTACGATCGTCATAGTTTGTTTCAATAAAACAGCTGGTGTAACATTTAGATTGTACATATTTCGTCCGCGATTCTGGTGACACTTTTCAAAATGGCGAAAGAATGCCTAGTTACGAGCGATGTCGAGCGAAAAAAAGGAAGAGAAAGGCCGAAATTTTTAAATTTTTGATGATGTAGATAGGGGTATGGACATGGCCTGTGATCACCCCACTGCTCTTGAATGTATCCCAAGTAGATCTAGACATATTAGACAACGGGAAAAGTAGTTAGAAGGTTATTTCAGACATTAATTTAGCGAGAATGCAACATAGAATCAAAATACGAGATCGACAAGTAGATCTACACATCTCAGATGGTAAGTAGTGCAGATCTAGACCTAACTGATGGTGAGATGTATATAATCAGTGTCTAAAAACATCACATTACTTCTTTTTTCCTAAAAAACTCTGCATTTATGAAATTTTCATTCATTTAGCTATACTTTGAAACATATTAAGTATACGGAAGTACACGGAAATACTGTTTTCCATTCCATTTTACAACTAGACCCCCTTACAGACCAAGACCCGCGTTTTTAGTCCCGTTCATTACCATACGTCCGCATTTCTTCCTCCAGCACGGGAAGAGTTAAAGAATATATAAACAAATACATAGATAGACTTGGAGAAAGGAAGAGAAGAAGGAAATTAATGAAAAATTAGAGATGAAGATGAGACAGATACGAGATGGACAGTTAAAACTAGTCAACATGTGACTTAAAGTAGAATCAGATGAAGAAAAATCCTCGGAATTAGTTCTCCACATGTTTCTGATCAAGGCCTCATGCTGACTCTGGAGCAAAAACAAGCATCGAGAACTTGATCATTTCAGTTCTCACATCTAATACCAGTCCTAAATAATTTCAGTTCTCACATCTAATACCAGTCCTAAATAATTTCAGTTCTCACATCTAATACCAGTCCTAAATAATTTCAGTTCTCACATCTAATACCAGTCCTAAATAATTTCAGTTCTCACATCTAATACCAGTCCTAAATAATTTCAGTTCTCACATCTAATACCAGTCCTAAATAATTTCAGTTCTCACATCTAATACCAGTCCTAAATAATTTCAGTTCTCACATCTAATACCAGTCCTAAATAATTTCAGTTCTCACATCTAATACCAGTCCTAAATAATTTCAGTTCTCACATCTAATACCAGTCCTCTTTAACTGAATGGCTGAGATGCACTTTGAAGTCAAATTCCGGGACAAGATAAAGTTGAAAAAAAAAAAAACAGCTCACAAGACTTCTAGGAAACATGACTCAGAGGGGTCCACTCTCCTTAGAGTGTCAGGAGTTTAACGGGGCTAAAATACTTGTCTGAGGTGGGGTACTTCCTCTGATGATCTGAAGGAGTTGTGATGTTGTTCCACTCTCTGCAGTAGAGTTTCCTGCATGCAGTACAGAGTTAGGAATTACAGTAACATTGCAAGTAGAGTATAGTAGATATGAGATGGTGAGCATCATTTAACATTGCAAGTAGAGTATAGTAGATATGAGATGGTGAGCATCATTTAACATTGCAAGTAGAGTATAGTAGATATGAGATGGTGAGCATCATTTAACATTGCAAGTAGAGTATAGTAGATATGAGATGGTGAGCATCATTTAACATTGCAAGTAGAGTATAGTAGATATGAGATGGTGAGCATCATTTAACATTGCAAGTAGAGTATAGTATATATGAGATGGTGAGCATCGTTTAAGCACTGTGTGTAGAATGTTGTAGATTTGAAGTCATGAACAGTGTTCAAGTGCTTCAATGATGAGAACAACAAAACACATTTTCTATAGTGATGTTATCAAATGATGAATCTGAACCTTTATTAGACTAAATTAAATGGAATCAGTAACTTGTGCGGCAGACTTGATTAAATGAAATGCATAGTGTCCGTGAGACCATTCATGACATATGTGAAAATAACATCTATTAGTGTCTTCACAGATTGTGAGTTAATGAAGCGGATCTATAAATGGCATTAACTTCTAGTATCAAATCAAATAGTTACCATGGCCACAACCAGCCATGGAAAGCAGAATGATGAAACAAGACATGAAAGAGTTGAAGATGGTATTATCAAAAAACTCTATGAAGTATTTTAAGGCTATTTCTATAAATCTATTAAAGACAAAAGATGTGTTGAGGATGAGATACCAGGCTAGGAGATCATGGCAACTCTTTATACCAGGGACTTGTCCTTGTTGTGGTTGAGTATGCCGTGGAGAGGCTTGAAAGGTACAGAGTGAAACAATGCCAATCATAATTGGGTGCAGAAAAGACGCATTGTGTGGGGCTGTGAGGTATCTTCCTGATTTTCCAGCCATGATAGACAGAGCAAGAATTTACTGGACATATGCATATCTCCCAGTCAGTGCAGACACACATTGAGGTTATGAGTAAAAACAGGCATCAGATTAAAAAAAGGAAAATTGTGAATGGGGCAAGCAGAGGGCATTGTTCAACAAGTCTGTCCACTTGAAGACACAGAACATGGTGAAGAATGGGTTTTGATGCCAGCGGACTTCAGTACTTCCTTCTCAGTATGCGTCACATTGGACAGAGAATGCAGACAAGAAAACCCATTGGGTGTAGAAGTAGAGGTTCAGACCTTGAACAGTGAAGGAAGACAGTGGTGCATTTCCTTTGACCACAAGTAGCCTGACTGTGGAGGTCATAGCAGTAACCAAGGCAGTGGCATGGCTGGAGACACGGACCTTCACCCAGGCATGTATTTTCAGTGACTCAGTGAATGTGTTCAGGAAGATTGAGTCAGGCTGGGTGTGACAGCACTGGTTGGAGTCACTGAGAAGATCACGGTTGACAAAAATCTGTTTCATTTCTATGCCAGGTCATGCGGGGGTGAGAGGTAATGAACAAGCAGACAGAGAAGGGTAGACAGGCAGTGGACAGGGCTGAAGTTCTGAATGCACTCTGAGAAGCTGGTAGAATCAGCACTTGAAGCAACATTTCTGAATCTGCAAACATGAACAGACTGCTGGAACGTAACGTCACACCTGGACTGGCCAGACAGGAGCGCTGCGGTGAGAAGCAAAGAAGTCCGATTACTCAACATAGAACTGGTATCATCAGTCGCCAAACGCTGGTGGAAATATTGAAGATGGGATCAGAGCACTTATGGACTAATCGTCTGATGTGCAATGAGGATGATCCATTGACAAACAAACATTTACAAAATAGACATAGTAAATGTATTATATACACATACATTTGTTTTTCTTTCGTCACGATTAAAGCAATGTCAGTCTGTAATGTATCTTATCTTATGTCTTATTTCCTTCCTGTGCTATTAAACTTCACATAGGGCTGGCAAGGTACTTTGCCAAGTTTTCATTTTTTTGGCGAGTCTTTCAACCTCATCAAGGGATTTTGTGCCTGTTAAACTGGCCTCTCTTAACAATGTCCTCTTTAGAGTTTCACATTGTTGACCTCTTTTTCTTCAGCCTGTTGTGTTCCACTTGTTAGCTTGTTTTGGGATTCTCTGACTGGTTCTTCTCATCATTCATTCATTCATGTGCATGTCCCTTGTGGAATTTTGCCTCCCTAACAGCACTCTTGTAGGCCTCTCGCTTGTGAGCAAGATGGCCTGCTGCTGATGCATCTATCTTCTCATCACATGACCAAAATATGTCCTTCTCCTTTTCCTGATCACCCATGAGACTGGTTGTTGTTCGCTCATCTGCCTTATCTCTGCATTGTTCTTGAATTTGTTCCACTTGATGCCGAGTGTTTTCCATAGGCATTTGTTTTCAAAAGAGTCTAGTTTCTTGTCTGTTTCTTTAGTTGTTTTCTAGCTTTCACATACATAAATGAGGGTGGATATTACATTTGAATTGAATAGTCTTAACTTGATTTTTGTGCTTCTAACTTTTGAGTACCATATGTTCTCAAGATTCTTGACGGTCAACGCTGCTTTTGCAGTTCTAACTTCCTTCCTGGTGTCACCAGATGTATGCCTCTTACTTTTTTAGATGATCCAGCTATTTGTAGTGGTTTCTTTCTTTTCAGTAGTTTCCTGCCTGTTATCTATCACTGAAGAATGTTTTATGGTCGCTCATATTTATTTGACATATAAACAGTTTTTGGATATAAGTATATATATTTATTTGTACTGTACAAACCTTGTTGTGGTCTTCAGTTGGTCTACAAACCATGCTGTAGTTGGTCCACAAACTTTGTTGTGGTTTTTGCTGTGCTCTTCAGCTGAGCCATTAACCTTGCTTATTATTTAAACTAGATTGCTAAGTAAATAGGTGGTTGCTGTGATTTTGAGTTTGCCCTGTGTTTGCCAGACATGAACTGCTGGAGGAAGCCATGAAAGCTAGTACTCCATTTGCTTTGTGGAATGGACCAACAGTTGTAGCCTGGCTAGAGGTGAGATATATTTTTATATCTTAGCTAATTGTAAGATATAGTTTGTTAGCCTACATAGATATGAGACCTAATTTTAGATCCTGGCTAAAAGAAAGATCTAATTTTAGATCCTGGCTAGGGGTAGTGTATAATTTTAGATCCTGTCTAAAAGAAAGATCTAATTTTAGATCCTGGCCAAATGAAAGATCTGATTTTAGATCCTGGCTAGGGGTAGTGTATAATTTTGAAGACACTGTTACAATGACTACAACACATTACTACATGTTTGTCTCTGCTGTGTGTACAAGTGTGAAGACACTGTTACAATGACTACAACACATTACTACATGTTTGTCTCTGCTATGTGTACAAGTGTGAAGACACTGTTACAATGACTACAACACATTACTACATCTTCAGTCCCAGACACAGGAACAAGCTATACAAACTTGGATGACAAATTTTCCAGTCCCAGGGTTTACGAGTTTTCCCTCTTTTTCCTTTGTGCCAGATAATGAAACGTACAGGTCCTCTTCAGCTGTTCTACATCTCCATACAGAATGTCAGTGATTGAGGAGTTTGGTGGTATTAGGTTGTTCTGAAGGTCCTTCAATGCACTGCAGTCCAGCAGATGATGTTTAACAGTTTCTTCTTCTTGTCTGTTGCAGTGCATGCAGTATGGTGTGTGGTTAGCGGTCGCTCTGTGTAAGTGCTTATTGAGGATAATCTGTCCTGTTCTCAACCGGAAAATTGTACTTTGGTCTCAATGACATAAGCTGCTGATGTGGTCTCTGAGGTTAGGCTTTGGCAGATGTGTATATAGGGATCTTCCAGTTGGATTACTGCCCCAGCTGTCCATCCACTGGTGCTTGCACTTGTTGTGTATAATGTGTTTAGCTGTTCTCATGTTGGTGGAGATGTGGGGCTGTGACATGGTAGCTCCACTCTTTGCCAGTCTGTTAGCATGTTCATTTCCTCTGATGTGCCCTGGTATCCACTGTAGGGTGGTCTTGATGCCATAGGAAGCCAGTTGTAATGTGATCAGCTGATGGTATCCAGTTTTCAAGGACCTGGAGAGCAGACTGGGAGAGTGAGAAAATAACAAGGTTTTCTGGGTGAGAGGCACTGTTTTTGTATTTGCTGGTGATGGCTGCCAGGGCTGCTAATATTGCCTGCATCTCTGCATCATAATTGGAGCAGCGAGATCCACAAGCAGCAGAAATGTGCCTTGTTGTCTTGTCTGGAAACATTATGAGTACCCCATATCCTGCACTGTCTGTTTCCTTGAATGCTGACCCATCAGTGTATGCATGGATCCAGTCCTTGGGGTAGGATTCTATGGTCTCCAGTGCACACAGCTTTAGGGTGTTGGGATCAGATGATTTGTTCACTAATTTGTTCTTGAGTCTGGTGTTAGTTTGAGGAAGTGTGTAGTTTGTGTTTGGTGGGATGTCTGATACTTTTGTAAGTTCTTCTCTGTCTTCAGGGAGTTTGTGTCTTATGTTTAACTGTTCTGCTATGTGCGTTAGAGTTTTCAGTTTGTCTATTATTATTATGCTTCTATTTATCAACCACTATTCTTTTAGGATGATCTGGGGGCATGCATTTATACCTTTCTACTGCCTCAATGGTTGACTTTTCTAGTCTTATATCTAATGGCTCTATGTTTGCATCAGTTTCACATGCAGCTGTGGGTATTGATCTCATTGCCCCACAAATGAAATGAACAGCATGGTTCTGGATTCTGTCTACTTGTGTAGAGAGCTCTTTGATGCTGTGACCTGTATGGGGAGCTTGTAATCTATTATAGATCTAACATATCCTGTGTACAGTTGTCTGAGTGTAGGGGGAGGTTGTAATCTATTATAGATCTAACATATCCTGTGTACAGTTGTCTGAGTGTAGGGGGAGGTTGTAATCTATTATAGATCTAACATATCTTGTGTACAGTTGTCTGAGTGTAGGGGGAGGTTGTAATCTATTATAGATCTAACATATCTTGTGTACAGTTGTCTGAGTGTAGGGGGAGGTTGTAATCTATTATAGATCTAACATATCCTGTGTACAGTTGTCTGAGTGTTGCTTTGTCAGCTCCCCAGGATGTACTTGCAAGCTGCTTGAGTAAGTTTAGTCCTTTGGATGCTTTTTCTGCTAGTCCATCCATGAACTCTTTAAAGTTCAATTTTCTGTCTAGTTTCACACCAAGGTATGTTGGATTTTTTCTTTCATGATTTGAGCACCATCAAGAGTTATTTTCAGTTCAGTCTTTGCTAGTTTGTTGTTAAGAGTGAAGACTGTATATGTATTTTACTAACATTGATCTTCAACTTACAGAAATTGCAATAGGCTGATGTGGTGAGGAGGGCTCTATTATATGCAGGAAACTCTCTACCGTAGAGAGCGAAACAACAACACAACTCCTTCAGATCATCAGAGGAAGTACCCCCCCTCAGACAAGTGTTTTGGCCCTTTAAACTCCTGACACTCTAAGGGGGGTGGGCCCCTCTGGGTCATGACTCCCAGAGGTCTTGTGAGCTGTTGCTTTTTTTTTCCGGTCCCGGGATCGAACCCATGGTCTTCCAGTTGGCACTGCACTTTATGAAGTGCGTCTTTAGCGATTTAGCTACGGAGGACTGGTATTGGTTGTAGCAAATGAAATTACTTATGTTCCCAATGCTTGTTTTGCATACTCCACAGCCAGCATGAGGCCTTTTCTGCTGTTTCTGAAAGGCTTCTCAATGCCCTTGCTCTTGCTTGACATTTTTATGTCATCTTCTGGCTTTCCTTTTATCAGGATAGGCCTAACTATGTCTGAGTTCCAAGATTTTGGTAGTACTCCACTTTGCCAGGTCTTGTTATGAAGTTGAGCAATGTGGACTTTCCTACAGGGCCCAGATGAAGGATCATTTCATTTGATATTTTGTCTGGTCCTTGTGCTTTTCTTAGCTGTAGCTTACCCATAGCACTCTGGAGTTCATGGATGGTAAAGTTTTCCTCAAAAAGTGGAATGTTTATTGAGCTAGATTTCTTTTTACTTTTCAGATCTTTTCCCAGCACCTTGTCAAGTACTTTCCTGTTGGAGGATTTGTTGGTGGCAAAGAATTTGTAAAAAGTACTGGCTTTGTCTGAGTTACTTGAGAGGACTCGACCAGAGATTCACATTGGCTTAGGGTTAGTTTGTTTGTTTTTTTTCCTGACATGTTATCTGAGAGTTTCCAAGCCTTCTTTTCTTCAGTTGTGAGGCTGAGATTGCTGCATGTTCTTAACCACTTCTCTTTCTTTGCTTTTTTAGTTTCAAGTCTTACCTTAGCTGTTAGTTTATTGTACTCTATTCTGTTTTCTGGAGTAGGGTTTTTCTCTGCATTCTTCCTGACTGCTCCTCTTTTTTTGACTAAGTCTTCCAGAGATTTTGTCCAGTAGGGGGTATATTTCTTTCTGCATCCTCGGGGGATTGTTTTGTAGGCTACTCCAAGTATGGCTTGGCTTATGTTGGTGTAGACTGTGTCAATGTTTGTGTTATCATTTAATTTTGATAGGTTTTCATTTGTTTGTGTTCTGAATTTTTCCCAATCTGCTTTTCTATAATTCCAGCGAGAGGGGGTTTGTGTGGTCTCTGGTTTCGTGTGTGAGAAATTTGTAGAAGAATGGGGCGATGGTCACTTCCTTTGTCATCACCCACTCTGAGAGTACAATCGCTGTGGATGTCTGCTGAGACAGTGGTGAGGTCAGGTCTGTATGTGCATCCAGTGGCTCTCTGGAGGAGTGCTGGTGGGGAGGAGGAGTGCTGGTGGGGAGGAGGAGTGCTGGTGGGGAGGAGCGCTGGGGGGAGGAGAAGTGCTGGGGGGAGGAGGAGTGCTGGTGGGGAGGAGGAGTGCTGGGGGAGGAGGAATGCTGGGGGGAGGAGGAGTGCTGGGGGAGGAGGAGTGCTGGTGGGGAGGAGGAGTGCTGGTGGGGTGGAGGAGTGCTGGGGGAGGAGAGTGCTGGTGGGGTGGAGGAGTGCTGGTGGGGAGGAGGAGTGCTGGTGGGGAGGAGGAGTGCTGGTGGGGAGGAGGAGTGCTGGGGGGAGTGGTGGTGAGGTGGAGTGGTGGTGGGGAGGAGGAGTGCTGGGGGGAGGAGGAGTGCTGGTGGGGAGAGGAGTGCTGGGGGGAGGAGGTGCTGGTGGGGAGGAGGAGTGCTGGGGGGAGGAGGAGTGCTGGTGGGGAGGAGGAGTGCTGGTGGGGTGGAGGAGTGCTGGGGGAGGAGGAGTGCTGGTGGGGTGGAGGAGTGCTGGTGGGGAGGAGGAGCTGGTGGGGAGGAGGAGTGCTGGTGGGGGGAGGAGTGCTGGGGGGAGTGGTGGTGGGGAGGAGGAGTGCTGGGGGGAGTGCTGGTGGGGAGGAGGAGTGCTGGGGGAGGAGGAGGAGTGCTGGTGGGGAGGAGGAGTGCTGGGGGAGGAGGAGGAGTGCTGGGGGGAGGAGTGCTGGTGGGGAGGAGGAGTGCTGGTGGGGAGGAGGAGTGCTGATAGGGAGTGCTGGTGGGGTGGAGGAGTGCTGGTGGGGAGGAGGAGTGCTGATAGGGAGTGCTGGTGGGGTGGAGGAGTGCTGGTGGGGAGGAGGAGTGCTGATAGGGAGTGCTGGTGGGGTGGAGGAGCGCTGGTGTGGAGGAGAGTTGGTGGGGAGGAGGAGTGTTGCAATATCATCATGTTGCTGGTGTTGCATAGCTCTTCAATGTTGTTTCCCATAGGGTTTTGGTCTTTGTATCCTAGTGATGGTAGATGTGCATTAAAATCTCCTGTAATGATAGTTTTCTGCATGTCTGTGCTGTGTATGTTGATCTGACTTTTAGAATTTGGGGGACAATAAACATTATACAGAGTGTACCACAGTCCATCATGTCATACTGTTATCTCTTGGATATCATTCTCACTGCACTTTCTGTTTTTAACTTCTCCTTGGATGTCACTCCATCATAGGAGTGTGGCAATACCCCTGCATTTACTACATTCACATTTGTACATGGTGTATCCAGGCACTGAGTGATCTTTTCCATATAAAAGGGTTTTTTTTGGTATGATCGCAATGTGAGTGTTGACTTTTTTTCAGCTGTCTGATTAATTCTGAGGCCTTTGGCCTAAGTCTAGAAATACTGATTTGAAGAATGTTTAGTGTGTCTCCTGTAGCTGATTTTTTGCTCAGGGTAGCCGGGAGGTGAACCACCTGGTGTGGACCTTTTACGAGGTGACATCTGGGCTCGATTGGTTTTTCTTTTTGTTTCTTATTGGGGTTTTTGTCCTAAGTCTTTCTTTCATACCCAGGAGGCCTTTCCAGTGAGAAGCTGAGATCAGGCCCTGAGTTCAACACTGGCCCATCCGACGGCTTTGAGACAGTTTCACAGAGACACTCCGACTACGGGATGAGGGATCTGATGGCGCTTCAACGATGTCCATTCCCCGCCACCTATAGTCTTCTGGCTGCTTTGTTTGCCTCATTCTGATAGCCAATGTTTTAGAGACCCATAGGCTTGTCACGTCCTGGACTTGTCGATTTCCATCAGACTTTCCCCATCCCCGCAGGTGATATGTCCCCACCCATCCACCATCCTGAACAGCCCAGCCTGGCCCCAGACCAAGATCTCAGCCCTACCTAATGACAGGTCTGCAGTGTCAAAAGCTGGGGGCCCTTCTACCCTAGGAGGGGTATTTGTGCTTGTCATTTTCCCACAGACGAGTGGGTTTTCTTAGCGTATGTAGCATTTTGTCTGAGTTATCTGACACTCCTATAATAAACAAGAGGCTATTAGTAGATTTCTCAGTTTTATGTTCCCTCTTTCTTTTACAGAAAGTCATGTTCCCTAAAAATTCTGCCTTATAAGAGTGTGACATTATATTTTATAACAATAACAAATAATGTTGGTTGCTACAGGTTTCTGGGCTACAGGAGTAGGTCAGAGTTTTTTAAGCAATCAGATCCGATATTCACTGTTTCACAAAGACTGTTAAGATAAGTGTGTTCTTAACACAGTTGTTCCTAGGGGGATCTGCCTACTAAATGCCCCACAAAGACCTGAATTCCAGTTCGGCTCATGGTCACATGACCCTTGTATGTGACATTAAGCCCTGCCTCTGCTAATGTGTATATCAGGATGGTTCTCAGACCCATCTGCTGAATGCCCATGGTGTATATATGCAAGCTTGGTTTAGGATGTGAACACAGAGCGACCTAGTACAACTGTTTTTTGTCCTCTGTTTTTATGTTGACAGTTTTTCTGGCCCTCTATTTTTATGTTGACAGTTTTTTTTTGGTCCTTTATTTTTATGTTGACAGTTTTCCTTCTCCTCTGTTATTATGTTGACAGTTTTTCTTATCCTCTGTTATTATGTTGACAGTTTTTCTTGTCCTCTATTTTTATGTTGACAGTTTTTCTTGTCCTCTATTTTTATTTTGACAGTTTTTCTTGTCCTCTATTTTTATGTTGACAGTTTTCCTTCTCCTCTGTTATTATGTTGACAGTTTTTCTTATCCTCTATTTTTATGTTGACAGTTTTTCTTGTCCCCTGTTTTTATTTTGACAGTTTTTCTTGTCCTCTATTTTTATGTTGACAGTTTTTCTTGTCCTCTGTATTTATTTTGACAGTTTTTCTTGTTCTCTGTATTTATTTTGACAGTTTTTCTTGTTCTCTGTATTTATTTTGACAATTTTTCTTGTCCTCTGTATTTTGACAGTTTTTCTTGTTCTCTGTATTTATTTTGACAGTTTTTCTTGTTCTCTGTATTTATTTTGACAGTTTTTCTTGTCGTCTGTATTTATTTTGACAGTTTTTCTTGTCGTCTGTATTTATTTTGACAGTTTTTATTGTCCTCTATTTTCATATTGACACTTTTTCTTGTCCTCTGTATTTATTTTGACAGTTGTTAATTGTCCTCTGTTTTTATTTTAATAGTTTTTCTTGTCCTCTTTTTTATGTTGACAGTTTTTCTTATCATCTGTTTTATTTTTACATTTTTTATTGTGCTCTGCTTTTATGTTAGCAATTTTTCTTTTCCTCTGTTTTTATGTTCACAGTTTTTCTTCTCTTGTGTTTTTTATTGATAGTTTTTCTTTTCTTCATGTTAACATTTTTTCTTGTTCTCATTCTTCATGTTAACATTTTTTCTTGTTCTCATTCTTCATGTTAACATTTTTTCTTGTTCTCATTCTTCATGTTAACATTTTTTCTTGTTCTCATTCTTCATGTTAACATTTTTTCTTGTCACATTTTTTGTGTTGACAATTTTTCTTGTCCTCTATTTTTATATTGACAGTTTTTATTGCCCTATGTTTTTATGTTGACACTTTTTGTTGTCCTCTTTTTTATGTTGACAGTTATTCTTATTATCATTCTTCATCATGACAGTTTTTTTTGTCCTGTTTTTATATTGACTGTTTTTTCTGTCCTCTGTTTTTATGTTGACATTTTTTGTTGTCCTCTTTTTTATGATGACAGTTTTTCTTGTCCTCTGTTTTTATGCTGACAGTTTTTTTATGTCCTCAGTCTTCATGTTGACAAGTTTATCTTGTCCTCTGTGTTTATGTTGACAGCTTTTCTTGTCTTCTTTTTTTATATGGGCAGTTTTTCTTGTCCTCTGTTTTTATATTGACAGTTTTCCTTATCTTTATTCTTCATTTTGACAATTTATCTTGTCCTCATTCTTCATGTTGACAATTTTTCTTATCTTCTACTTCTATATTAACAGTTCTTCTTGTCTTCTGTTTTTATGTTCATAGGTTTTCTTGTCCAATGTTTTTATGTTGACAGTTTTTGTTGTCCTCTTGTTTTTTTTTTTTTGTTGACACATTTTCTTGTCCTCTTTTTTATGTTGACAGTTATTCTTATTAACATTCTTCATCATGATAGTTTTTCTTGTCCTCTGTTTTTCTATCCGTTGACAGCTTTTTCTGTCCTCTGTTTTTATGTTGACATTTTTTGTTGTCCTCTTTTTTATGTTGACTGTTTTTCTTGTCCTCTGTTTTTATAATGACAGTTTTTTTATGTCCTCAGTCTTCATGTTGACAAGTTTATCTTGTCCTCTGTGTTTATGTTGACAGCTTTTCTTGTCTTCTTTTTTATATGGGCAGTTTTTCTTGTCCTCTGTTTTTATTGACAGTTTTCCTTATCTTTATTCTTCATTTTGACAATTTATCTTGTCCTCATTCTTCATGTTGACAATTTTTCTTATCTTCTACTTCTATATTAACAGTTCTTCTTGTCTTCTGTTTTTATGTTCATAGGTTTTCTTGTCCAATGTTTTTATGTTGACAGTTTTTGTTGTCCTCTTGTTTTTTTTTTTTTGTTGACACATTTTCTTGTCCTCTTTTTTATGTTGACAGTTATTCTTATTAACATTCTTCATCATGATAGTTTTTCTTGTCCTCTGTTTTTCTATCCGTTGACAGCTTTTTCTGTCCTCTGTTTTTATGTTGACATTTTTTGTTGTCCTCTTTTTTATGTTGACTGTTTTTCTTGTCCTCTGTTTTTATAATGACAGTTTTTTTTTTCATAGTTCTTTATAATGACAGTTTTTCTTGTCCTCTATTTTTATGTTGACAGTTTTTTCTTGTCCTCATTCTTCATCTTGACAGTTTTTCTTGTCCTCTGTTTTATATTGACAGTTTTTTTATACTCTGTTTTTATATGGGCAGTTTTTCTTGTCCTCTGTTTTTCTGTTGACAGTTTTTCTTGTCTTTATTCTTCATGTTGATAGTTCTTATCCTCATTCTTCATGATGACAGGTTTTCTTGTCATCATTCTTCATGTTGACAGTTTTTCTTATCCTGTACTTTTATATTGACAGTTTTTCTTGTCCTCTTTTTTTATGTTGACAGTTTTTCATTCCATCTGTTTTTGTTTTTAAAGTTTTTCTTGATCTCTATTTTTATATTGAGTTTTCCATGTCCTCATTCTTTATGTTGAAAGTTTTTATTTTCCTCTATTTTTATGTTGGGAGTTTTTCTTGTCCTCTGTTTTTATATTGACAGTTTTTCTTTTCCGCTATTTTTATGTTGACAGTTTTTCTTGTACTTTGTTTTTACATGGACAGTTTTTCTTGTTCTCTGGTTTTGTATTGACAATTTTTTTTTGTTCTCTGTTTTTATCTTAATAGTTTTTTTTGTCTTTCTTCTTTATGACGACAGTTTTCCTTTTCCTCATTTTTTTATGACGTCAGTTTTTCTTTTCTTTATTCTTCATGTTGACAGTTTTTCTTGTCATTATTCTTCATGTTGACAGTTTTTCTTGTCTTCATTTTATTTGAGAGTTTTTCTTGTCATTATTCTTCATGTTGACAGTTTTTTCTTGTCATTATTCTTCATGTTGACAGTTTTTCTTGTCATTATTCTTCATGTTGACAGTTTTTCTTGTCCTCATTTTATTTTGACAGTTTTTCTTGTCATCATTCTTAATGTTGACAGTTTTTCTTGTTGTCTGGTTTTATGTTGACAGTTCTTCTTGTCATCGTTCTTCGTGTTTTTTTCTTGTCATTCTGGATGTTAAAAGTTTTTCTTGTCCTCTGTTTTTATGTTGACAGTTTTTGTTGTCCTGTTTTTATGTTGACAGCTTTTGTTGTGTTTATTTTTTATGTTTCTATCTTTTGTTGTCTTCCTTGTCTGCAACTTCTGTTGTCCTGTATGTTTATGTTGAAAGCATTTGTTGTCCTCCATGTCAACAACTTTTGTTGTCCTCTGTTTTTATGTTGAAGGCTTTTGTTATCCTTCATATCAGCAACTTTAGTTGCCCTATATGTTTATGTTGACAGCTGTGGGTTGGCATGCCAGCCTGGTATGTTGCAGCATGTAGAGCCAATGTGAAAAGTGGAGCAATCATGTCGGCACTCTCAGACACAGAGATCCAGCGTGAGATTGGTATCAGCAACCCTCTACACAGACTGAAGCTGCGTCTAGCTATACAAGAAATGGTGTCACTGACAAGTCCCTCAGCACCAAAAACATCCAGAACTGCAAGTGTTTTTACTTGTCTTTTTAATATCTGTTTTAACAGGACTTGGTTAGGTAAGAAAATTGTGTGTTTGAAATAAATAGATGGTTGTGTGTAAGAGAGAGAGAGAAGTGAAAGTATATGTGTGAGAGAGCGAGAGTGGAAGTTTATGTGTGCGTGTGTGTGTAAGAAAGTGGAAGGTTGTGTGTATGTATGAGAGAGAGTGGAAGTTTATATGTGTGTGTGTTTTTAAGAGAGAAAGTGGAAGGATGTGTGTATATATGAGAGATAGAGAGAGTTGAAGTTTATGTGTGTGTGTGTAAAATAGAAAGTGGAAAGATGTGAGAGAGAGAGAGAAAGTGGAAGGATGTGAGTATGAGAGAGAGAGAAAGTGAAAAGATGTGTGTGTGAGAGAGAGAAAGTGGAAAGATGTGTGTATGTGAAAAGATAAAGTGGAAAGATTGTGTGAGAGGAAGTGAAAAGATGTGTGAGAGACAAAAAAAGAGACAGAGTGAAAGGATGTGTGTATGTGAGAGAAAGAGAAAGTGGAAGAAGTGTGTGTGTGTGTGAGAGAGAGAGATAGAAAGTGAAAGGTTGTGTGTGTGTGTGTGAGAAAGTGGAAGGATATGAGTGTGTGAGAGAAAGAGAGGAAGTGGAATGATGTGTGTGTGTAAGAGAAAGAGAAAGTGGAAGGTTGTGTGTGTGGGAGAGAGAGAAAATGGATGGATTGTATGTCTGGTAGAGAGAGAAAGTAAAAAAAAGATGTGTGGTATGTGTGTGTGTTAGAGAAAGTGGAAGGATGTGTGTGTTAGAGAGAGTGAGTGAAAGAATATATATGTGAGGGAGAGAAAGTAGGATATATATATATATATATATATGTATGTGTGTGCATGAGAGAGAGAGAGAAAGAGAGGGAGAGAGAAAATAAATGTAAAGATTTCTGTGAGTGAGATAAGTGATGGAATTTATGTGTGTGTTGGTATAAAAATAAGATAATAATTGAATGAGTGAGGGAGCAAGTGAGGGAGTGATTGATTTTACTGAAAGATTATAGCAACATTTTGATGTAATAATGGTGAAGAAAATTGCCAGTTGGTGACAAAATCCATCAAGGAAAATCAACACCAACTGCATTGCTGAACTGATCTATACAGCTTTTCAGTGCCACACAAAAGTTCATACAGTCAGTATCATGTATGATGCATTGGCAGCAGTGCAGGTCTCATTTCTGTGTCTCATGGAGCAGCCAGAAGAAGAAAGAAAGCTTGAGGGATGTTCTTCTGCCTCCAGCTCCTGAAAAATTGTGAATATTAGGAGAAGGTGCTGAAGTCTGTGGTGGGGCTCATTCCATGCATGTTCACTTGATTCCACATACAAGGAGTTTGCCGGTCATGACCAGGTCTCAGTCTGTGTAGGCTGAAGTTATGCTTGGATGATGCTGACCGCACGAGGGCGGACATTGTTCAGCTGAAGGATTACTCTGGGCGCTTGCAGAAACAGCGAGTCTCAGCTCACGTTTTCAAATCTGAGTCTGAGTGCTGTAAGATGTTGCATTGAATGAGCCCAGATGTCTGCTGCCATGTGCAGTGAAGCCTCCCCACACCATTATGCCTTGGCCATCTTGTGGAACTTTCTCCACAGCACAGTTGTTTGCATAGTGCTCCCACTGTTGACAGTACTCATGTTAATGGCCATCAACTTAAAACAGCTGGAACATGGACTTTGTGAACATCTCCACTGGGCCGCTGAGGCAGGTTAGCATGGATGACAAGCTTGAGCCCCATTCTCTCCTAGTTATCACCTCACAGCTGATTCTCTCCTAGTTATCACCTCACAGCTGATTCTCTCCTAGTTATCACTTCACAGCTGATTCTCTCCTAGTTATCACCTCACAGCTGATTCTCTCCTAGTTATCACCTCACAGCTGATTCTCTCCTAGTTATCACCTCACAGCTGATTCTCTCCTAGTTATCACCTCACAGCTGATTCTCTCCTAGTTATCACCTCACAGCTGATTCTCTCCTAGTTATCACCTCACAGGGTCACAGCTGATTCTGTGTAGACCTCGTGTCAGAAGTGATAGATGCAGGTAGAAGTCACTTTTGTAAGTAAAGAGTAACAGTACAGAAGCCTGATGTCCAGTAGTTACTTGTTTGCCACATGTGGACATGTTGTGGATGGTCCCACAGTTCTACAATAATCTCTTAAATCTTACATCCTCCCTGTGCCGTTAAACATCACATAGTGCTCGCTTAGTTGTTTGCCAAGATACTGCAGAATCTCTACAGCATATGAAATGTTGAGAGCAGTACCCAACAGTGGCTGACACAGTGCGGGAGCCCTCAGGTAGCATTTAGCCATGTTCTTGCTACAGTACATTTGTTTCAGGTGACCTGTAAAATAAATATCCTAGAAGGACTGGACTGTCTGTTTTGGAGACATTGACTTGTGTAAGGCCTTTGGCAGGTTTGTATAAAAAAAAAAAAAAAATTCATAACAGGCCGTATCTTATGTTCTATGACTATTTATAACAAAATGTTTCCTCATTTTGAAAAAGACTGCGCATCTAAAACTATTAGATTACTTATGCTGTTGAGTATAAGCTAAGGACATGTAGGTGTGAAATAAATCCTGATTCCTCTATTTTGTGTTGTAGACGCTGGCTTTTGGTGAGATGAACCATGAATGGATAGGCAAAGAGTGGCTGCCCAGTCTGGGACTGCCTCAGTACCGCACTCACTTCATGGAGTGTCTGGTGGATGCCCGCATGTTGGATCACCTCACCAAGAAAGACCTCCGAGGTCAACTTAAGATGGTGGATAGCTTCCACAGGTAAGCTCTCTGACCTCTTGTATTTAGTAGTTCATGTTAATCTGTAGAATAATCTGCAGTAAAACAGGTTCTTTTAGAGTAGGGTTAGAATGAGCTGTATTCTGCAGTTTTACAACAAAAAAAAGGTAGGAAGAGAAAGGAAAGGCAAAAGTTAGCAATAATAACAGTGAAATGGTCATGAAAAACAATCACAGTATATATTAGATAACTTTATAGCGAGTTATATTCTCAAAAAGCAGGCTATAAATGAAACAAATACAGTAATAACACATAAATATTTATCAGATAACTTTATACCAAATTATGTTGTCAGAAAACAGACTATAAATGAAACAGATACAGTAATAACACATAAATATTTATCAAATAATAATAGTTCCATAATGTGATATATGCCATCATATGCAAAAGACTCAGGATAACTTATATTGGTGCAACTGGTCTCAGATTATGTGACCACATGCAGAACCATCTGTATGATATCACCCAACATGCTTCAAAACCAGTCCCTAGTCACTTCAATGGCCCCAGCCACAGAGGTACTCGTAAATCTGATTTTCTGGTAACGGTTATCAAACAATGCCATAATATCACAGAAGCTATCTAGCAATTGAGAACCACTACACTCAGGAATATGGGACCCTAGAACAGCATGGTTTGAACTTGCAATTCAGTTACACCTAACATTCCCCTCTTCCACAAGCATATTCCTTCTGCACAAGTTCCACTCTTTTCTCGCTTGCTACACATATTTCAAAACCTCCTCCTAGCATCAGATTACAACCCCTCTACCCCAGTTGCAATCATCTATTCCACCTTCTCACGACTAGATTATCATTATACCACTCTCTCCCTTTTCTGCAGTTCCCCCCTCCTCACTTTACAACCCACATATCACACATCACAAGTCTCCATTCAAACAATCCCAACACTCCACCATGCGCATTTCTGGACATAACCTCTTATGAGCTAAAACTCAGTGCTCCATTTATTTTATTTATTCTACTTTTTCCATCTTTTCCTACTTTTTACACAGCATTCATGTGAATTCATATTTTATCTTCTTTCTCTGTTTCTCTGTCCTGTATGTTTTTGTATGATTAAGGCTCACTCCGAAACGTCACAACTATGTACTCGTTAAGTAATAAAGCTGTTCCTACTTTTTTCCTAGTTTATACATTTTGTTACCACAGCTTTACTGCAGTGGCTTCATGTATAGTTGTATACTTAGTTGTGTATTCTTATACACTAATTATTCATGTATATTCAGTAGTTCATGTTATTCTGTACAGTTCTCCAGTTTGTATATTCAGTAGTTCATGTTATTCTGTACAGTTCTGCAGTTTGTATATTCAGTAGTTTGTGTTAATCTGTACATCTCTTCAGTTGTATATTCAGTAGTTCATGTTAATATGTACAGCTCTTTAGTTTGTATATTCAGTAGTTCATGTTAATATGTACAGCTCTTTAGTTGTATATTCAGTAGTTCATGTTAATCTGTACAGCTCTTTAGTTGTATATTCAGTAGTTCATGTTAATCTGTACATCTCTTCAGTTGTATATTCAGTAGTTCATGTTAATATGTACAGCTCTTTAGTTTGTATATTCAGTAGTTCATGTTAATATGTGCAGCTCTTTAGTTTGTATATTCACTAGTTCATGTTAATATGTACAGCTCTTTAGTTGTATATTCAGTAGTTCATGTTAATCTGTACGGCTCTTTAGTTTGTTTATTCAGTAGTTCACGTTAATCAGTAGTTCATGTTAATCTGTACATCTCTTCAGTTGTATATTCAGTAGTTCATGTTAATCTGTACAGCTCTTTAGTTTGTTTATTCAGTAGTTCATGTTAATCAGTAGTTCATGTTAATCTGTACATCTCTTCAGTTGTATATTCAGTAGTTCATGTTAATCTTGTACAGCTCTTTAGTTTGTTTATTCAGTAGTTCATGTTAATCCACACAACTTTTTTGTTTGGCTTTTGATAGAGTTGATATCCAAATAATGATTTCTGAAGTTGATATATACATGATGGTGCCTGAAATTGGCATTTGTATAGCAGCATCTAAAGTTGACATATACCAGTGTATATATACATGGTCATGTATAGAAATCATCATCATGTGTAATACTCTGTTTCTTTTCCTGCAGAACCAGTTTACAGTATGGCATCAACTGCTTGAAGAAAATTAATTATGACAGGAAAGAGTTGGAACGACGTCGTGAAGAAAGTCAGTCAGATGTGAAAGGTTAGTTCAACTATATACTTTGATTTCTGTGGAAATAATTGATTAGTCACACAATAATTGAATACAATCAGTGGAACATGTCCTGTTCTCTGCAGTTTTTGTTTCTTCATTGTAAAATGTCATCTTTCAGCTTGAAATGTATGTGGTGAGGGTGAGTTACAGTGACACATCACCATTTTTTTTTTAACTTGGAGACAAGTTTCAGGTATAGAAGTAAAATGTCAGTAAATAACTTCCAGCAACTTTATCTTTCATCTACACACAATTACTTCTCTACATTGTTTCCTGGGCTGTCTTTCATCTACACGCAATTACTTCTCTACATTGTCCACTAGGCTGTCCATCTACACACAGTTACTTCTCTTCATTGTCTCCTAGGCTGTCCTTCATCTAAACACAGTTACTTCTCTACGTTGTCTTCTAGGCTGCCCTTCATCTAAACACAGTTACTTCTCTACATTGTCTCCTAGGCTGCCCTTCATCTAAACACAGTTACTTCTCTACATTGTCTTCTAGGCTGTCCATCTACACACAGTTACTTCTCCTTCATCTACACATAGTTACTTCTCTACATTGTCTCCTAGGCTGTCCTTCATCTACACATAGTTACTTCTCTACATTGTCTCCTAGGCTGTCCTTCATCTACACATAGTTACTTCTCTACATTGTCTCCTAGGCTGTCCATCTACACACAGTTACTTCTCTGCATTGTCTCCTAGGCTGCCCTTCATCTAAACACAGTTACTTCTCTGCATTGTCTCCTAGGCTGTCCTTCATCTACACACAGTTACTTCTCTACATTGTTTCCTGGGCTGTCTTTCATCTACACACAGTTACTTCTCTACATTGTCTCCTAGGCTGCCCTTCGTCTACACACAGTTACTTCTCTACATTGTTTCTTGGGCTGTCCTTCATCTACACACAGTTGCTTCTCTTCATTGTCTCCTAGGCTGCCCTTCTAAAGCAGTTTTCCTCTCTCAGCACTGCTTAAAGCCATAACACAGTACTGTGTATTATTACAGTTTCTCTTACATGAGCACTAGGCTCAGAGACACCCAACATATGTTACAATGATATTCTCTCTGTAACGGGACAACCCAGGTAACACTGACTCCACTACTCATCCATACACTACATTGACCAGTTACAAGTAATTCACTAACTCAACACCATTGATGACACATACATGAATCCAAGAAATTACAGGATTCAGCAAACACAATGTAAATGTTTAATGATGAGATCCCATTTGTACGATGAGTGTTGTAACGATGTAGCGTGTAAAACTTGATGGATACAATTACAAATGATCATCCAAAAGAAACATAAGTCCAGGCGACTAACATCGCTATAGGACCAGGTCAGACATTCAACATTTGTCCAAAAAACGTGGACAAATCGACACACAAATCTACATAGCTATTACAATTTGTCTTAAGAAAAACAATCCATCACTACAACAGTTTAACTACCGAATCTCTATCCCATCCTAGAATCAAACACACAACCTCTCGATACAACATTCTGACCCAAAAACTAACTTTCTCAGCCCATGCACACCTCCCGCAAACCTAAACCACGTGACTCAGAATTCTCTCCAAACACGTGCTTGGCATACAGTGATGAGTTGTGGTCTACCAGAATATCTCCCCACCCCCTAAAAGTAGATATTTGGCCATCAAATATCTCCAAAAAAAAATTACTAACGTTTACAGAAAACTCTCACTAAATGTGAGCTATAACAATCAATCAAAGCTGATTATGCAGCTACAGAAATTTCGTGCACGCACAATTTGTACAAAATAAGTACGTTAAACCTTTGTGGTGCAAACATAAATATGCATATATTTACAACATTTTAATAATGAGTTCTATGAACTACTTCATCTATTTCTACTGCCATAGAAATAGGACAGGAGCAAAGGATGAACTCCTTTTTGGAAGAGCACTACCCAACTAGTGTCTGTTGTGCTTTTCTATATACCTAGCCAACGGAACACTTTCAGAACTCGAAGAAGAGTTAATTCCTGAAGGGGCCACCATGGATGTGGGCCCATCCATACCCGAAAGGGGAGTACTCTGCGCCCCCAATCGAGCCGTCGCCCTTTTATAGAGCTCCTGAAGAGGAACAGGGACCTCTGAAGAGGACCCATCCCATTCATTACGAACATCCCTCAAAAGGTGTGAGAGAGGATCGCCAATCCCTCCTGCATGTGTGTCAACACTACCGACATCAGAGTCAACGTTGTCGGCAACGCTACCGCTGGAATCAGTTCCTTCCTTCAAAGGTGGAATAACGAATCGCGCTGAACGCAAACTATACAGTTTATTTGAAGGAGGCTCCCTCCACTGGACCTCCACTTTGTGTATGTCATTTGCATGAACCGAGTGGGTTCTCCAGTCAGCCTGGTTCTTGATCAGGAAGGTCACCGGAGACAAACGCTTCAGCACCGTATAAAACGGGGCCCACCGCGCATCTAACTTAGAATGGCGTGCATGGATTCTATACGCTACACTGTCTCCCACTGAAATGTTTGGCAGTGCCACGCGTTCATTGTAGCTCGCTTTCTGTCTGGAGCGAGACTTATTTAACTGGCGAAATACTTGAAGGAACGTACGGTGCTGTTGCATCAACCTGATCTCAGTAGGGTCCTCACCATAGTACTGAACATGGGGGCGCAACAAATTATCCAGGGGTAGTCAAGGGTGCCTGCCATATAAAAAGAAGAAGGGAGACATCCCAGTACTTTCATTCACGTTCATACAAATGGCCCCCACTGCCATTGGTAAGAACACATCCCACATCTGTGGAATCTCGTGCACATGCTTTGACAAAATGTCAAGGAGGGTGCAATGCATCCTTTCATTCCTGGCGTTGCTCTGTGGGCGATACAGCGGCTTAGTAACATGTTGAACATGGAGCTTTTTGAACAGTTGGCTCAATGAATGATTCACAAACTCAGCCCCATTGTCCGTTACCACTACAGATGGCGTGGAGTGATGCGGGATTATCCGCTGCAACAGTACCTCAGCCACCGTGTGGGCTGTCTTGTCTGGTAAACATTCTGGCCATAGAGTTAGCCAATCTACGACATGAAGGATGTATTTATTTCCAGCCAAGGTCAGCGGATACGGACCTGAGAAATCCAACGAGATCTTCTGAAACGGAAAACATGGAATGTCTGTCTCTTGCGGCGGTGCATTCTTGTGGAGAATATTGCGTTCTCGACAACAGCCACAAGACTCTACATGTTGGTAGCAATCCTGAAACATGTTGGGCCAATAATAATGAGAAGCCAACGCAGAATACACCTTGTATCGACCCATATGTCCATTTTCTTCGTGGAATTGTAACAACATATGAGATCGGAGATGGCTAGGAACGTACAATCGCAATCGTGCCTCCGGTTCAGCAAGCTTAGAAAGAAAATATACTCTGTCCTGATGTAACATGAAGTTCTTATACTTCGGGGCACTAGTTCCTGCTGCTTCAAGAGACGCTTTGATTTTGGTTATTTCAGGATCTCGTCCCTGCTCAGTCACTAGATCAAAGCGATCTATGTCAAGGAGGGGTTCCTCAGATTCTGTAGTAATCCAGTGGATAGCGATTTGCATTTATCACCGCGATCTCTTTGGCATTTTCACAGAGCTCCTCATCTTCCGTAACTACCAAAGGTTCTGGATTATTTATCCGGGAAAGTAGGTCAGCCGAAAAATTTCAACAACCTTTGATGTATTGGAACTCCATATCCAAGCCGCAGAGATTCAACATCCATCGCTACACCCTGGCATTCTGAATCTCCTGTTTGCTTATAAACGCGTCCACCAAGGGTCTATGGTCAGTCTTCACAGCGAAGTGTCTATTCGACAGAAAATATCTCAACTTCTGCCTGGCGTAATGGACAGCATACGCTTCTCTCTCGAAAGTAGAACACTTAGTCTGAGAGCGCGACAGCTTCTGCGAAAGGAAATATAATGGCTCTTCAACTGAGAGTCCATCAGAAGTGGAAGCCGTCTGCACTAAACAGGCTCCAACCGCAACATTGGAGGCATCTGTATACAATGTAAGTGGCTTATGCAAATCAGGATGCGAGAGAAGCGGTACCTTCGCAAGTCGATCCTTCAAAGACTCGAACGCCATTTGACAGACTGGAGACCATTTGAACCTATGACCCTTCTTGGTGAGGTCTACTATGGGAGCCACAATCTCCGAAAAATGGGGAATGAAACGTCGATAGTAACTACACGTCCCCAGAAAAGATCGCACCTCTTTCACATTCAAAGGAGACGGCATTTCGGCAGTGGCTCTGACCTTCTCAGGATCAGGAGATACGCCTGACTGGCTGATGATATAACCGAGATACTTTGTCTCAGAGGCCACAAAGTGGCATTTTGATGGCTTTAGCTTGACCTTGTGTTCGCGCAGTCGGTTGAATACCGCCTGGAGATCATGAACATGGTCTTCTATCGTTCCATCAGTGAACACCAGTATATCGTCAATATAGGCTTGTGCAAACTTTCCTAAGCCTTGTAATACTGTGTCCATGAGTGAGACAAAGGTAGATGGTGCCCCTTTTAAACCAAAGCTCATGTAGTTGAAACGGAAAGAACCCAGATGACAGCTAAAAGCTGACTTCTGCTGAGCGTCTTTGGACAAGGGAATGCACCAAAAGCCACATCGAGCATCCAAAGTGCTGAAAAATTTGGCTTTTCCTATCGTGCTCAGAACATCCTCAATGCGTGGCAATGGATATGACAATGAACGTGTCACAGCATTGAGTGCACAGTAGTCGCAACAGAAATGATGCATACCATCCTTCTTAGTCACCAAGACAACCGGTGATGACCACTCTGAGATCGTGCAGGAAATTATTCCGTCACGCAACATAATTTCGACGGCCTTCTCTATCACCTCTCTACTTGCCAACGGAGTACGGTAGGGTTTCCTGGAAATTGGCGGATGATCGCCTGTATCAATCTCCATCTGCACTGTCAAGGTATGAGAAATCTCGGAATCAGTCAAGGCAAAGACATCCTTGTTCTGTGTCAACAACCTGGATATTATGTCCTTGTGCACATCAGAGCACTGAACTTGTCGAACGATAGTCTCAGAACGACTTTCAGGTGTTGACTCCTCAGTACCAGAATCTTGCTGGATAGAGTCAACTGACTCTATGAGTGGTGTCAATTTACCAAGAACACATCCACGCTTGAGCTCGATGTGTTTGCTCGAATGATTGATTACTGTCAACACGGGATAGTGATTAGTGTGGAGCTCACATACTGAGTCTACCAGCTCTATCTCCGGTTGTGACAGTAAGAATGGTGTCTCAATACCCTGAACCATATAAGAATTTCCAGAGGGAAAATATGGTTGGGCTTTCAGTTTAAGAGGAATAAGATTGACTGAATGTGGAGAAAGAAGAGAAGAACGCTGGACACGAAGAATAGAACCAATGTGTGCATCTAACTCTAAAGGAATCTTCTTGTTATGTATGTTTAGTGTATTAGAATTGTAATCTATGACAGCGCCAGAACGAGACCAAAAATCACGCCCAAGAATGGCAGAACGGTTCATGTTACGAACCACATAAAAGCAATGAGAAACAGTGACTCCAGCAATAGAGACAGGTAGGTAAACTCTGCCAAGTACTCTCATGGACGCTGCAGTAACAGTCTGTAGAGTAATTCTAATGGGCAAGAGTTTAGGAGCAGAACGTAAGGATCTGTATACAGAATCCTTGATAAGACAGACACTAGCTCCTGTGTCTAACAATGCTCTAATTCTACAAGTACCAACAGAAACAAGGACAGAAGTAGAAGTCGGGGGATTCGCAGCCACCGAGAGTAGTGGTATCGCATGCGAAAACAAGACTGACTGTTTGGCAGACCTAGATGGTGTGAAGATACGGTCGGACACATGGGAGCTATTCATGCGCCGACTTGTCAGTTTCAAATCTGCACGATCTTTTCGCACACTCTGCCTACAGAATCTGGCTATATGACCCTGCTTTCCACAATTGTAACAAGATCTAGTTTCTCGTGGTTGTGTACTCGAAGGTTTAGCCTTCCTGGTATTAGACCTCTGGTGGTCTGTCCTACCTTCTTCCAAGTGTGAAGGTGGCAGTCGAGAGTTCTCCTGATGAGAGACTAGCTGTACTCTCTGCGAACCCGTACTAGGAGTCTCTCTATGTGTCTTCACCTCACTGGTCGGTAGAGAACCTGAAATAAAACTCTGTCGGGAACTACAACTAAGATTCACCGACTTCATGAGATCATTTTCTTGTAAGGCTAACTCCACCGCCTGTGAAAATAGAATAGGTTTATCTCTTAATAATTTTGCTTTTAATAGTCTAGAAAGTAGTGCATCTACGAATGACTGCACCATTTGCCTCTGCGCCAGCGGAGTTACCAATTCCGCCGCAGAGTAAGCAGCTCTGGCTGCCTCACTGATGCGATCAGCCAGCGCTTGAATAGACTCTCCAGGAGACTGTCTAGTAGAGGCTAGCGTATGCCAGGCCTCCTGAGGAGTCTGCAGCACCCTATATTGTACCAATAAAATAGACACGAACTCCTCCCATGTCTCTTGAATCTGGAGACGCTGTTTGACGAACTCCGCCAGCGAACCTGTGGTGCGTAAATACACCAAGTTCTTCTTACTAGGCACATCAGCATTCCGGATGTCCATGAGCTTACCAATCTCAACCAGCCATGGTTTCAGTTTTGCTGGTTCCCCGTCGAACTTTTCTACAGCTGACATGACGTGGGAAAACCTCAAGTCATTGCTGACTTGGAACAGGGTATCTTGCAATAACCCCAGCAAGTCTGACGTGGATGGAGCTGAAGCCATTGTGCGTCTATCTGTAGTGCACCCTACTTATTGTCAGTATATAACACTTGAGTCAATACAATACAACCATATAAGGTAATGTCAACAATTATTCAAAGCAATGGCATATCAATTATTCACTATCATGCACTAATGCCATCCAACTATTGAACATAGACAAGAATATTCAATTAAATACAATACCACGAAGTAACTAAACTAACTACAACTAAGTCCTATCTTAAATGGAAAGCAACAATAATTCTATGCACTGTCCAAAATATCACAACTAAATTAAATGTTCAATAAAGTCCAACAAACGACACTAGAGAAGAATGTCCTAAAATGTCTATTCCAAATATAACTGAAGCTAAAATGTCCTTGATCCTACACCACAAATAAAGAGCACATCCAACGACTGTCCATGTACAAGCGTCCACTTCTGTCTATCTGCTGAATAATCTCGTTTAAGCGAAACCTAGCAAAGTTCATCAAGTAGTGATATTCAGAATGTTCCTTCTTGCAGTAAAGCTAGAGACCCAAAATAACTGCCGAAAATGCAGAAAACAGTTAATTTGACAACATGTTACCTCCCCTGTCTGGGTGGAGCTGGTTGAGAAGTAACAAGGCTGTCTGGGTAGAACTGGTTGAAATGTCGCTGGGAACAAACCGCTCTGGTTCCTCACCGGATTCTAGTTCAGGCTCAGGCTCACTGGACTTGATTGCAGGCACAGGTAAACGTCAGTAGCTGCACGGCCTAGGCTCCAGGCTCAGGCTCACTGGACTTGATTGCAGGCACAGGTAAGTGTCAGTAGCTGCACGGCCTAGCACCCAGGCTCAGGCTCACTGGACTTGATTGCAGGCACAGGTAAGTGTCAGTAGCTGCACGGCCTAGGACCCAGGCTCAGGCTCACTGGACTTGATTGCAGGCACAGGTAAGCGTCAGTAGCTGCACTGCCTAGGTCCCAGGCTCAGGCTCACTGGACTTGATTGCAGGCACAGGTAAGTGTCAGTAGCTGCACGGCCTAGGACCCAGGCTCAGGCTCACTGGACTTGATTGCAGGCACAGGTAAGCGTCAGTAGCTGCACGGCCTAGGACCCAGGAACTAGATGTGGAGCAAACTTTCGGGCAGGCTGGACATCATCGCCGCCTTGAACAACTTCTACTATAGCTATCTCTAACACTAGACAAAAATGCAACTCCTTAATCAAAACTTGAAAACCACTGACGAAACATACTACCAACACACAACTGTGGGCTAGAAAATACGTGCATGAACTGGCCAACGTGTAAACAAACACACTGGACGTGACGAGTGGCCTGATTCGGCACCACTAAAGCAGTGTGCCCTAAACAGAGTTACGACACCGCTTAAACAGAATTCGTGCAGTATTTAAACAGTATTACTGCACTACTTAAAGCAGTGAGTCATTTCTTGCTGTGTGATGTGACACGAAACTATTACATTCAAACGATAAGCATTAGGCTCAGAGACACCAAACATATGTTACAATGATATTCTCTCTGTAACGGGACAACCCAGGTAACACTGACTCCATTACTCATCCATACACTACATTGACCAGTTACAAGTAATTCACTAACTCAACACCATTGATGACACATACATGAATCCAAGAAATTACAGGATTCAGCAAACACAATGTAAATGTTTAATGATGAGATCCCATTTGTACGATGAGTGTTGTAACGATGTAGAGCGTAAAACTTGATGGATACAATTACAAATGATCATCCAAAAGAAACATAAGTCCAGGCGACTAACATCGCCATAGGACCAGGTCAGACATTCAACATTTGTCCAAAAAACGTGGACAAATCGACACACAAATCTACATGGCTATTACAACAATGTGTATTAAGAAAAACAATCCATCACTACAACAATTTAACTACCGAATCTCTATCCCATCCTAGAATCAAACACACAACCTCTCGATACAACATTCTGACCCAAAAACTAACTTTCTCAGCCCATGCACACCTCCCGCAAACCTAAACCACGTGACTCAGAATTCTCTCGAAACACGTGCTTGGCATACAGTGATGAGTTGTGGTCTACCAGACCAACCACAGGGTTACACACAAAACAATCTGTACAGAATGTTATTCTGTTACACTTCATCTACACATAGTTACTTCTCTACATTGTCCACTAGGCTGCCTTTATCTACACACAGTTACTTCTCTACATTGTCCACTAGGCTGCCCTTCATCTACACACAGTTACTTCTCTACATTGTCTTCTAGGCTGTCCTTCATCTACACACAGTTACTTCTCTACATTGTCTTCTAATCTACACACAGTTACTTCTCTACATTGTCTTCTAATCTACACACAGTTACTTCTCTACATTGTCTCCTAGGCTGTCCTTCATCTACACACAGTTACTTCTCTACATTGTCTTCTAGGCTGTCCATCTACACACAGTTACTTCTCTACATTGTCTCCTAGGCTGTCCTTCATCTACACACAGTTACTTCTCTACATTGTCTTCTAGGCTGTCCTTCATCTACACACAGTTACTTCTCTACATTGTCTCCTAGGCTGTCCTTCATCTACACACAGTTACTTCTCTACATTGTGTCTTAGGCTGTCCTTCATCTACACACAGTTACTTCTCTTCATTGTGTCTTAGGCTGTCCTTCATCTACACACAGTTACTTCTCTACATTGTTTCCTGGGCTGTCCTTCATCTACACACAGTTACTTCTCTGCATTGTCTCCTAGGCTGCCCTTCATCTACACACAGTTACTTCTCTACATTGTCTCCTAGGCTGCCCTTCATCTACACACAGTTACTTCTCTTCATTGTCTTCTAGGCTGTCCTTCATCTACACACAGTTACTTCTCTACATTGTCTCCTAGGCTGCCCTTCATCTAAACACAGTTACTTCTCTACATTGTGTCTTAGGCTGTCCTTCATCTACACACAGTTACTTCTCTACATTGTCCACTAGGCTGTCCATCTACACACAGTTACTTCTCTTCATTGTCTCCTAGGCTGTCCTTCATCTACACACAGTTACTTCTCTTCATTGTGTCTTAGGCTGTCCTTCATCTACACACAGTTACTTCTCTACACTGTTTCCTGGGCTGTCCTTCATCTACACACAGTTACTTCTCTACATTGTCTCCTAGGCTGTCCTTCATCTACACACAGTTACTTCTCTTCATTGTCTCCTAGGCTGCCCTTCATCTACACACAGTTACTTCTCTTCATTGTCTTCTAGGCTGTCCTTCATCTACACACAGTTACTTCTCTACATTGTCTTCTAGGCTGCCCTTCATCTACACACAGTTACTTCTCTACATTGTGTCTTAGGCTGTCCTTCATCTACACACAGTTACTTCTCTACATTGTCCACTAGGCTGTCCATCTACACACAGTTACTTCTCTTCATTGTCTCCTAGGCTGTCCTTCATCTACACACAGTTACTTCTTTACATTGTCTTCTAGGCTGTCCTTCATCTACACACAGTTACTTCTCTACATTGTCTCCTAGGCTGTCCTTCATCTACACACAGTTACTTCTCTACATTGTGTCTTAGGCTGTCCTTCATCTACACACAGTTACTTCTCTTCATTGTGTCTTAGGCTGTCCTTTATCTACATACAGTTACTTCTCTTAATTGTGTCTTAGGCTGTCCTTCATCTACACACAGTTACTTCTCTACATTGTGTCTTAGGCTGTCCTTCATCTACACACAGTTACTTCTCTTCATTGTCTCCTAGGCTGCCCTTCATCTACACATAGTTACTTCTCTTCATTGTCTTCTAGGCTGGCCTTCATCTACACACAGTTACTTCTCTACATTGTCTCCTAGGCTGTCCTTCATCTAAACACAGTTACTTCTCTACATTGTCCCCTAGGCTGCCCACACATTTCTGTCAATGCCTGACTAGTTTTATGCCAGAAATGCACATATTGGAGTGGAACCATAACTTCATCTTGTTTTTGTGCTTGTATTTAGTTCATATTTGATGATGAAACTCAGTAGATTTGCTTCCCCCCCCCCTCCAGTATTTGTTTGTGTGCTTGTAGTTTTGCTATTGTGGCTTGTAGAAATTTACTGTGAATGTTTTTGTCACTGTGGACCCATGTATATTTTGTTATTGATTTGTGGTGTAGGTGATATGTAGATTATTTTTTGAGGTGTGGTATGGAGGATTTGTAGATATTAGAGAAGTAGATAATTGTTTTAACTGTAATTTGGTTTCTTCTGCTCCATCTCCAGATGTGTTGGTGTGGTCCAACGAGCGAGTCATCCAGTGGGTACAGAGTGTAAGTCTGAGAGATTATGCCAACAATTTGCAGGAGTCGGGAGTGCACGGAGCCCTCATAGCACTGGATGAAAGCTTTGATCACAACAGTATGGCTCTAGCTCTTCAGATACCAACACAGAGTCAGCAAGTGCGTCATCTGATAACTTCTTTGTTGTTATCACCAGAACTATTACTACTACAACTACTGCTACTACAACTACTACTACTACTACTAATACTACTACAACAGCAACAACAAAAAAGGCTCATCTGTGTTTCTGTTAAGCTCCAGTAATGATGTAAGCATAAGCAAACACACAGATAATGACAACACATTTATGTATCTCTATGACAACACATCTATGTATTGCTGTGACAACACATCTATGTATTGCTATGGCAACACATTTTTGTATCTACACAACACATTTGTGTATTGCTATGACAACAAATATATGTATTGCTATAACAACACATATATGTATTGCTATAACAACACATATATGTATTGCTATGACAACAAATATATGTATTGCTATAACAACACATATGTATTGCTATAACAACACATATATATATATTTATATGACAACACATATATGTATTGATATGACAACATGTCTATGTATTGCTATGACAACACATTTATGTATTGCTATCATTACAAAAAGTTAAATATTTCTGACATCAAACTTGTAGACATTTCTAAGAACACAGCCATTCAGTAATTACAAATATAGATATTTCTCTCAATATAGACAACCAACGTTTACAGAAGTAGATGTTACTTACATCCTGTAATTTCAATTGTAAACATTTCTCCTGACTGCTCTGTGCTCCATCAGGCTAGGCAAGTTCTAGAACGAGAGTTCAACAACCTCCTAGCCAAAGCTACAGACAGGAGACTGGAAGAGGTGAGCTCTTCTCACTTGCTGTTTGTTGTCAACTTATGTGTTGTACACAACAGATTGTTGTCAGCTTGTGTGTTGTACACAACAGATTGTTGTCAGCTTGTGTGTTGTACACAACAGATTGTTGTCAGCTTGTGTGTTGTACACAACAGAATTTTATGAGTTGTTATTACCTAATATTGTGGGCTTGCATATTGTATTGAATAGAACACTGTGGCTTGATATAGTTTGCTTTCATATTGTATAAAACAGCAGTTTTGTGGCATGACATCATGGATTGTTATGCTGTACAGAATAGAACATTTTGACTTGATAATGTAGGCTTAAGTGGAAGAAGTGGAGAGTTTTGAATATCTTGGATCGCTGCTAACTAATAATGGAGATACAATGAGGGAAATTAAAAGGAGGACATCTATCGCTCTTCAGAAAGTAAAACAACTAAATAATCTGTGGAGAGAAATAGACAGAACTACAAAAATAAGATTTTTAAGGTCATGCATCTTTCCCATCACAACATATGCCTGTTAGACCTGGACACTTAACAGCTGAGAAACACATAAATGCCTTTGAATGTAAATGCTAAAGAAGAGTTCTTCAAATATCATGGACACAAAAAAGAACAAATATGTCCATACTACAAGAACTTAATATTGAAGAAGGCTGGCTAGTAAAGAGGTTTAAAGAGAGAAAACTTAAATATTTTGGACACATTAAACGTCATGATAATCTAGAGAAGGCAGTCTTGGAAGGGTACCTAATGGGAAAAAGAAAGAGAGGAAGACCAAGGCGAAGATGGCTGCAAGACATCGTTGATGATCTGCAGATGGATACATCAGCAGCAGGCCATCTTGCTCACAACCAAGAGGCCTACAAGAGAGCTGTTAGGGAGGCAAAGTTCCACAAGGGACATGCAAATGAGTGAATGTAGGCTTGTATGTTGTACAGAATAGAACATTTTGACTTGATAATGTAGGCTTGTATGTTGTACTTAACTTGCCATTTAACATAAATCATTCTTTATGTCTATCTACCTCCCTTTTGTCTATGTATTTCATATCTGTTTATATTCTTCATGTCTGTCTACTTCCCTCCCTCTTGTCTATGTCTTTCATATCTATTTATATTCTTCATGTCTGTCTACCTCCCTGTTTGTCTATGTATTTCATATCTGTTTATATTCTTCATGTCTGTCTACCTCCCTGTTTGTCTATGTATTTCATATCTGTTTATATTCTTCATGTCTACCTCCCTCCCTCTTGTCTATATCTTTCATATCTGTTTATATCCTTCATGTCTGTCTACCTTCCCCTTGTCTATATCTTTCATATCTGTTTATATTCTTCATGTCTACCTCCCTCCCTCTTGTCTATATCTTTCTTATCTGTTTATATCCTTCATGTCTGTCTACCTCCCTCTTGTCTATGTCTTTCATATCTGTTTATATCCTTCATGTCTGTCTACCTTCCCCTTGTCTATATCTTTCATATCTGTTTATATTCTTCATGTCTGTCTACCTTCCCCTTGTCTATATCTTTCATATCTGTTTATATCCTTCATGTCTGTCTACCTTCCCCTTGTCTGTATCTTTCATATCTGTTTATATTCTTCATGTCTGTCTATATTTTTCATGTCTGTCCATATCCTTTATGTCTGTCTATGTCCTTCATGTCTGTCTATATGCATCATGTCTGTCTGTATCCTTCATATCTGTCGGTATCCTTCATGTCTGTTAATGTTCTTAATGTCTGTCTGTATTCTTCATGTGTATATTCATCATGTCTGTCTGTATTCTTCATATGCTTATATTCATCTTGTCTATCTGTATTCTTGATGTCTTTCTGTATTCTTCATATGTCTGTATTCTTCATGTCTGTCTGTATTCTTTATGTCTGTCTGTATTTAGTATGACTGCATTATTCAGAGATCCCAGCTCAAGTCATTTGACTTGCACTTTACATGGACTTGGCATCAGTCGACTGGATTGATTAG